>OW679199.1:135038297-135741509 GCA_940337035.1 Agriotes lineatus
ATTTATTTGGGTTTTGTATATAGATGTGTATTAGAATCGTGATGTTTAGTACCACTTTCTAAGGTCTGACATAAATAAAAATTTATTTATTTGTTAACAATAAGGCAGATGTAATTTATTACTCAAACAAATAAAGAGAAGAAGATGTATCTTTGCTATAATATAATCAAAATTAATTTTAAGTTATGTCACCACAAATAAAGTTTGTAAAATATAATCCCTAATTTGTAGGTACGAGTAGCTAGGTAACTATTTAAAAAAAGTGGTTCTTGACTTTCTGTTTGTTGTAAAATTGATTAAATTGTGAAAAATAATTATATAACTATAAAAGCAATCTTATTTATTTCAGATAATAATAAACCCAGTCGTATAACTAAATACAAAAATATGATTCCTTAACTGTTAAAGCAAATAAAAAGAAAGCATTCTTCATAAAAAAATTGTAAACGCAATTCTTGATTAATAATAAATAATAATAATTGGAACTGTATATCTGTAAAACTTAGATTACCACCATAACTGGGTCAAAGTTGATTCTTCTGAAGTATGTTAACTGGAATCTAATATTTAAAACAATTTTATTACATTATTGCGATTATATATATAGTAAAGCATTACGAGCCTAGTAGGCCCATGGCTTTAATTACGATCTCTTTCCATAGTTTCTTGTTTGTAACCTTTCCCTTCCAATTGATCACATTCAGTTTCTTAATATCCTCCTCGACTTCCTTCTTCCATCTGTCTCTTGGCCGTCCTCTTCTCTTTTTTCCTCCCATATTGCTATTCAGTAATTTCTTCTGCGTCCTGCTCTCTGGCATTCTCCAAACGTGTCCCATCCAGCGTATCCTTTGTGCTTTTATGACTCCTGTTATGCTTGCATCATTGTACAGCTGTTTAATTTCCAAGTTTGTTCTTCTTTCCCATCCTCCCTGTATTTCTTTACCTCCAAATATCTTCCTAAGCACGTTTCTTTCCCATTTTTCTAATGTTTGTATATCTGATTGCCTCAATATCCATGTCTCACTCGCGAACGTTACTATTGGCCGAACCACCGACTTATACACACGAGTTTTTAGCGCTCTTGATATATGCTTACTTCTAAATATGATATTAAGTGCATACCTGCACTTATTTCCACTCATGAGTCTTGCTCGAATCTCTTCTGTAGTTCCTGGATTATTTGAGACTGTTACCCCCAAATATTTGAAAGTAGCTACTTCATCGAAGGTGTATGTTTTTCCCTCCTGCGTTATCACAGTAAACTTATTTCCCTCAACGAACTGTCTGTCTGACCAGTTCATGAACTTTGTTTTTTCCTCGTTTATTTCTAACCCTACTTTTTGGGCCGCCTTTTCCAGCTTCTGCACGATTTCTCTCAGTTCCCCTTTTGTTCTTGTCACTAAGGCGATGTCGTCCGCGTATGCGAGGCATTGATGTTTTTTATGGTATAACAGGCCAGTTCTATTAATGTTTGCATCTCTCATAACCTTATCTAATACGATGTTAAATAGTATTGAGGACAGCGGGTCTCCTTGACGTAACCCGTCTTTCACTTGGAAACTGTCTGATATTTTTCCCTTAACTTTGATACTGTTTTCTGTGTGCTTTAAGGTTAGTTGTACCATCTTTACTAACTTCCTACTGATTCCTGTTTCTAACATAGCTCTGTATAGCTCCTTTCTCCTCACCCTATCGTAGGCTTGTTTAAAGTCAATAAATAACACATTAGTTTCTATTTGGTGTTCATAGCTCTCTGCCCGTAACTCCTTTAACACAAACACCTGGTCCACCACCCCTCTTCCCGTCCTAAACCCGCACTGGTATTCCCCCACTATCTTGTGCATTTCCTTAGTAAGCCTGTTCTTGATCGTTATCGCTAGCACTTTGTAAGCAATATTAAGTAGAGCAATTCCCCTGTAATTTTGACAGTCCATTGTATCTCCCTTCTTTAATATTGGGCATAATACTGCCTCTGACAATCCGGTTGGCATTTTATATTCTTTTTGTGAGGGAATGAACTTTTTCGATTAATTTAGCTCCCCCGTATTTGAACCATTCAGCTACAATCCCGTAGGTGCCTGGGCTCTTATTTCGTTTTAGGTCTTTTATTATCTTTTCAATTTCCTCAAGCTCCGGAATATCCTAGCTTACAGTGAGCTCCGCATCTTGCTCTCCTTCGCCCTTTCTCGGTTCTTCGCCATCGTTACAATTTAACACTTCACTTAGATACTCTCTCCACCTTTCCAGTATGTCATCTTCATTTGTTAAAATATATCCTTCCTTGCTCTTACAGAATGTATTCTTCGGTTTGTATCCTTTTCTTTCTCTTCTTACGCCCGCATATAGTGCTCTAACTTCTCTGTTTCTAAAGTCCTTTTCTATTCTTGTTATCATAACTTCTTGATATCTTCTCTTCTTTTCTCTGAGAAGTTTCTTACATTTTTTTCTGAGCTTTGGGTATTCATCTTTTGCCTTCTGGGTTTTTTTCGATCATTTTTTTCCTTGCTTTGTCTTTTTTTTTTTCTACTTCTTCCTTACTTTCCTCATCGACCCAAACTTTCATTGACCGTGTTTCTTTTCGTTTACATACCTCTGCACTTTGTGTCATTGCTATTTATATATCTCTCCAATTCTCCTCGACATTTTCAGTGTCACTCAACTCTTCCAATTTGTTATTCAGCGTTTCCATATACTTAATTTTATCCTCTTGTTTTTCCAGCCTGTCACTTTTGTCCCTTGCTCTTTTACTTTTATTGTTCTTTATTAGCGGTAGAATTACCTTCATTTTCATACCCACCACAAAGTGGTCTGAGTCGACGTTTGGTCCCCGGTAGCTTCGTATATTGGTAATGCTTTTCTCTTGGTCTTTTTTTACCAGTATATGATCAATTTGGTTAGTACAGTTCCCATCCGGTGATCTCCATGTTCCTTTGTATATTATATTTTTTCTTTGAAAATATGTACTCTTAATTATTAATCCTTTTTCTCTTCCAAAATCTATCAAAAATTGTGCATTTTCCGTCGATTCTTCGTGCTTGCTGAATTTTCCTATTACTGGTTGGAATACTTCTTCCTTCCCTATCTTCGCATTTGCATCTCCCAGCACAATTTTCATATCATATCTAGGGATCCGATCATATTCCGTGCCTAATGTATTATAGTAATCTCCACTCCTTTCTAGTCTGTCGGTGCATGGATGTTTATAAAACATATCTTCTGGAATTTTCCTCTGATCCTTAGGCTACACATTCTATCTGTGAGAGGCTTGAAATCCATGATTGTTTCTTTTAGCCGTTTGTTCACCATAAAGCCTGTTCCTAGCAATCTATTTTCACCCCCACTATTAAATAGTATTGCGATTATAGTGTACACAAAACTTATAATAATAACATAACGTTAGTAAAAAAATACAATAGTTAATGAATTTTATCTTCATCAGTGTTGTTACATACTCTTAACCAAAATAATTTTAGTATCGTTAAGAGCTTCATTACCGCACTCAGTGCGGTAATGGATAGATATTACCGCACTCAGTGCGGTAATGAATATTACCGCACTGTTTTTGTATCAAGAAATACATTAAACCAGAATTTATTGATGAAGATAAAATATTGAACAATACACGTTTTGTTATGGTACTTAACGAGACTCGTTTGATTGCCGCAAAACTCGGCTCACCGCCTCGTTTTTGGCAATCAAACTCGTGTCGTTAAGATGCTCATAATCAAAGTTGTATCGTTAATATCTATAAACATCTCATTTGAATACGAACTTGGTGGACAACCCATCTAAAAGAAGAATAAGGCACAATTGCTTTACATATCATCCAAGTAAGTTCTTACCAAATCTTTGACTCTACATCTTCACATTTCAATCATGTGGTATAGAATACGCTCCTGAATTACGTTGGTGGGAGTTGAACAAATTAATGCATCGCACTCATTAAATCTTAGAAAATATTTATCACCATTTCCTCTGCACAATTGGTATTTGCCTCGTTTTCCTTCTATTCGAACTGCTTCACGGGGAAGTTTTGGCAAAGATCTTCCAGTTGCTTCAACAGCTATACACGTTGGCTTCTTATACCCTTTGCCATATTTCTTGATGTTATTTGTCCTCCTTTCAATATTTCCTTTCAATAAAAAATTGCAAAATTTCCAAGAACATGTTCCTTTTACTTTTGAGAGGAACTCCATAATTCCGCAATCATGCTATATTTTTGGGTATTTTGTTACACTACAAAATGAAAAATATTAAAACATGAACGTTTCGGAAGACAAATCTACTTTCGTTATCAAAATTAACTAATTAAATAAAAAATCAAGAAGATCTTAGTTTATTTTATTGAAGATCTAGCACAACACGACTAACCTCCTCAATAACAGGTTTATTATTTGTTTTCTTTACATAGAACCAGCTGTCAACAGTACTTTTATACTTGTTATAGCCCCAATTTTTACAGCTTGTTATTTCTTAATCAATTAATTACCTAGCAACTGACGTCTCATATACTTTTATATTGACCAAGAGAGTCCGAGACTGGTAAGGATACGCGAGTTGCATATTACATTTTTCCACTCTCGCCAATTCAAAATAAAAAAAATATAAATAAAAAATAAAAATTTTAGATTTTGCTCAAGTATAAAATGTATTTTTTTTGCTTACCGCCCTAGGGAAAGTAAATAGCAACTTACATCCCGTTGCTAATAGCAACCATAACTTGTTTAGTACTTCCATCAAATTAGTGCATAATACTGTACTTACAATGTAGGGAGTAGAAAACAGCTATTTATATATCTAGGGAGCATTAAACACACAAGGGAGGAAATAACCCTTTGCTTCAGTGATTGACATTTTGTCTGATTTTTTAATCAACATAGCGTTGTAAAGCTTTGGTGTGCTATTCATGGTGACATAAACGCAAATATGGGAGGTAAAAAATATTGGCTCTCGCCGGGAGTTAATAAAAATTGCCTCCTGCTGGTTGGAAATTGAGTTTTGTTTCCTAAAACTAGGGCGTAAAATCCAACTTTCTATGCAGTGAGTAGAAAAAATATATTTCGTAGTCCAAAATTAGCAGTGGTTTTTCTTCATAAAGGAGACGTCTCAATCTTTCACATCTTGCCAGTAGTTCAGTAAGCTACCGTTCGTATATTTTGGGACTTTCTCGCGTTTTCTGTACTTTAAGCCCTTATCCTTCAAATTACTTGCTATAGTAAAACTCCAAATTTTCGACCAGTGTTTATATAATATCAAGGGGATTTATTTTCTTTACATACCTTGGATACCCAATTTAACTTTCTATCCCAAGTGTTTTTATTTATTTAAGAAAAGAAGAAACATTTTTCGTACTTTTATGAGCTATAGAACCTTTTGCATAGAGAAGTTTTCCTAATTTTGACATGTAAAGTGTCACTTTTCAAAACTGACTGAAGTTTCGAAACGGCACACTTTCTTAAGTAGTTATGAATTAAAATATTTCACAACTAGCGATGAAAAGTACATCAATTGAAATGCAAAAGAGCGAAAGCACACCTACTTCATTTTCAATACATTGACATTTATTTGACATGGTACCTTAGGTACCGACTTCTTTGGTCATATGGTCAAAGTCCTACTTAGAATTTTGCCGAGGCTAAGGAATTCCAACCCTACCTAGCAAGGTATCTTTTACATGCTACACATCGTAGTAACATGGAAGCCTCACTTCCGAATGATGTCATTCTGTAGAGGCTTTCATCTGCATTTTCTATTTTTGAAAACGTCATCCGTACCGGGAGTCGAACTTGCGACCCCTAGATCAGTAGTCAGGATGCTTACCACTGAGCTACCGACCTCGGCTACATTACATTTTTAATTTTAGCGATTTACGGTTTAAAGGACGATTTTTTTTCAAAATTAGAAAACATCAAACACGTTAGGACATGCGATTTTGTGTAATTGTGGCACAAAATGACACATTTTCTAATTGATTTTATAAATAGCTATTAATCGTTTTATTTTGACTCCAGAAATATTTATGGCACGTTTTTAGGGACACTATGTATTGCAGTGGTTATTGCTCTCTAAATGATGATAATTTAATTTTAAATAAATAAGTAGAGCTATCAAAGCAAATATTTTTAGTTTGGGTTCGTCAAAGAACTAATAAATTAACTAAGTCTCTCAGGGATAATTAAAAATGAGCTGTATAGTAACTCAAGTTTAAATAAATGATCGTAAGCCCCTACTTGTGATTTAATCTACCTGCAATTTAAATGTTGTTGGCTAAACTCACGGCAGACATGAGCTCTTACTCAAGGTATGGGTTCACAGTTAGTTTTTGAAATTTATTCGTACGCCACTGAAGCGTAGGTCAAATTCAAAATAATATGCTTCACTCGAGCTAATCTGTCACAAATTTACTTTATGAAATTTATCAAGTGCTGGTCGTTCAGTGTGTTTCAATATTAATTACAACTCAGTGAGCAGATCTAACAGGTAATTTTAAATTCTCCCGCTTAATTAAAGCGTCAGTAGCTCGTCTTTTGTTTTTAAGCGAAAACACAACTTCGTTGTTTCTCAAATCGACGCTGCAGAATCCTAACCTCACTTCTACATTTTCCCATTATCAGATCTAGGCTAACTGGCATTTAAATTGGTTTCATAAACTGACCTTATAATTTGACGCAGGCAGCGCCTCGATGCTCGAAAGGGTCGAACTGGGCTAAATCTTCTGCGGGGGCGCCTGAAATGAAGTGCCGTGCATGCAGGAGCTGGATGGGGTTGCCGGTGATGTGGTCTCGTGCCTAGGATCCCCTAACGATGCCTGTAGTTGCTGGTACGAAGCTGGATCTCTGGTGCGAGGGTCGCTCGGAAGCCGATGATGAAAATTTCACAAACTCAGGGAAAATGATGCTTTTATTTCCCCGGATGCACTGAATTTTGCTCGTCACAATGGTGCTATTATTTTTAATGTATTTTGATATTTAATAGTGAAAATCTTAAATTAATTGGAGATGCAAAAACCAAGCTGTCAGCAATAATTTATTCAATTGTGATTTTTTTTTAAAGTTCGTTATAAACAAATGCACATCAAATTCATAAAACGGATATTCGAACTTATTCAACTTAGATACTTTTTACAATTAAAATGCTTAAATCTAAAAACTTTTACAATAGTAACTTATTTACTAAATTGTCCTATAATTTTGCAATTAATGTCTTTCGATATTTCTCGCACTGCACTCTTTTAACAGTCCTTTCGCATATCAGTTGCACTGATTAATTATTCATTTTGCGCACTTCCTTTTTTAATAACTTTGGTGTTCAAATAAATGTCCATTTCATTTTGCACTTTTAAGTCAATTCACTGTTTGGATTCCAACTAATCTTGAATATTGATGATCCATTTTTTTATTAATTGCCTTAGATCTGTTATAATTTGTGCTCGTTGCACTTTTCTCTTAGCATTCTGCTTTATTACCATATTATAATACGCTCAAAGAGAATTTTTTTATTAATGACTTATGACTTGCAAATACACTCGACAAGCATGTAATAATTATTTTCATAATCGATTCATTCTTAATTGGATTGGCTTTGACATTTTACCATCCCCTTTATTATTTTAAATTAATTAAATATTGTGTGAATCCATTCTCTACGGTTTTGAGCTCTGCCTTTTTCCTTATGTTATAAAATTAATTTACTTATTACTGGCATTGCTTTGCAAATATGATTACTACTTCAAGTCTGATTTATTTTACTTATTGCAATTAGATACCATCTCCCATTCTGAGCTTTTATGAATTATTCATTACTTTGCAGTGCTCACAGAGGTGGGATTCAGGGCTTAAAACCATTGCAGTATAATAAGTGAAATAAAAGGAAATGAAGAGTAGAGAAATTATATAAAAAAACGTAGTTCATATAATAAAATAAGAATATGAACTATTTGAAGTTAGAATTTCAGATAACAACGGCAATTGTATAATAAATTTATTATAAGAAAATCGCTAAAATGTATTATATTCCTCTGAGTATGTGTAAGATAGAAAAAAAACCATTTGACGATTTAGTATATTTACTTTCAACCATGCATATGCAACAATATGCGATTTTTTTGATTTCTTAATTTAACAAACATTCAAATTATCCTCTACTATAGACGCTTATTCTGATAGAAAAGTTCCTATCAGAGAGACGAAAAATAAAAAATATGGTAGGGTTTAGACATTTATCGAAAATAGCATGTGGAAGGGACAGAATAATTTTACGAATGATATTAATGCAGCCTATAGTAATTTCAGAAGACGATGCAATTAAAAAAGTACTATAAATTTCAGTGTGGAATACAGTGTGTCCAACTTAAGAGAGCCATCGGTCCCGGTTGTCATTCCTACCATACGATACAAAAACAAATAAATCTTTGTTAATTTTTATTAGATTTGAACCAAATTTTCCTGAAACATAGAACATTTGTGATACCAAAACAAATAGCAAATATCCAAAAATCATATTTAGGATTTTCACGTCCAAAGTTTTACTAATAAAAGTTGTTCAAAATTACCCAAAAATCTTAAATCCAAAGTTTAATTTTGTTGTGATTTTTTATTTAAAAACTATTTTTTCACAAATTACAAATAAATACAGCTCAAAATAATTAAGATCATTTGCTAACCCATTAACATATTTTTAATTTTCGTTTTATACTAAATTTCAGTATTTTTAAATTTTGATCAATCTTCGGATTTAATATGTTTGGGTAATTTTGAACAACTTTTATTAGCGGAATTTTCCGATTAAAAATGCCTAGGATTTTTAAAATTTTTCTATTTATTTTATTATCTAGAACAAAAAAGACTTTTACGTTCAGCAATTTTTCATTAAAGAAGAGGTTACACTGCAGACAAATTTTTCTTTGAGTTTCCGCTATCGTGGAGCTGTGCAGTTTTCGAAAAAACGTTTGAGACTCGATTGCGAAATTATTTTGCATTCTCGAATGTTTTTTTTTTGCTCGTGATGCTCGCAAAATACAAAAGTAGCATTTCGCATCTAGAATCAAAAATGACTATAAAAACATGATAAAATTAAGAAATGTTCCCCTCTTATTTTGAAGCTACCAGTATCTCTATGCTTCACAGCGGCTTTCTGTGTCACAGATTCGTTTGTGTTCAAAGTTCTAGCCACACCTCTTTGAGATCTCCTCGAAGGTGAAATGACGTCTAGGTATATTTTAGATAAAGAATATAAAAAAATAATATTTTTTTTCAAAATGCCATAGAGAAAGCTATCAGTTTTTGTAAATTAAAATTACTTTGAAATGCTTTAAAAAAACTGACCAGGGTAGTTCTGTTTGTATTTATGAACAAAGTCCGTTGTTTGTCGTTTGGTTTTTATGACATAATAATTAAATAACGTAGAAAAACATAAAAAATTACATTTGTAAATTTAATTTAATTCTATTGTTTTTGTAAAGTTTTTTAAAATTCTATCAGTGCTTCCTTAATTTTGCCCAGAAGTGTATTTTGCAAGATCTGATAAAAGATTAGAAAGTTTATTTTTTACAATTTTGTGACAATAATTGTTATTTCAAAAAATATAGTACGTTTTTTAAACGGCATACATTTCTCATTTTTTTACAAAAGAAGTTGTTTAGTATAGGTAATATTTTTATATAAAAAACACTTCTTCGCAAGCCATTTAACTAAATCGATTTCTGAAAAATATTACTTACTGGATATATTTTATGAAACGACGATTTCAAACGTATTGTTCAAACAAATAGAAAGTTGTACTTTTTTTTTCCCAAAATTAAATAAAATTTAGCTTTTATATTTTAACAAAAAAAAATAATTTACAATTTTTCAGCACAACTAAGTAAACTCTCAAGAAGAAAGTGACTTAGAGGCACATTAAGAACTGCTCTTCAAACCAATATCGTGTATGATGTAGCGTAAACAACTGGTAACCTACCCAAATTCACACACACATAGATACAAAAATGTTACTGCTCGCACTGAAGGGGCACTATATAGGCACACTGTTAAAAAAATTATACACGAACGCAATCTCCCAGATATCATGTACCAAACAGCTGTTAAGCACAACAAGGAATTTTTTTTTGGTGCGATTAGTGTTGTGATGTTATGGGAGATAACTAGTTACTTGACGTACGCAACTAATCAGCCCAACCTTTATAGCCCCAATTATAGAATTTCTTTCCTACGCCTGATATAATTACTCTACCTCAATGAAGCACGTGGCCCTACTATTTGCAAATCGGAGATTGCCGACTGACCTTTTTATCGCACCGCAGCTTTAATCGCTTTGGTTCAACACACTTGTAGCACCTTAAAAAATCTTGACGTTCATCACGTGAAGCTAATCAGTTATTCAATGCTCTTCTTTCGGGGTACCTTGTAATAGGTCATTTCAAGGTCCAAAATATAATTTGAGGTGATTCCTTTGCCTAAAAAGATTTTTAAAGCAATTTTGGGTATTTACATATACCTATAAGCATCACTTGGCTATATAAGCTTGACAAGTAAATAGAAAGTAAATAGGAGTATGTAATATAAAGTATTAAATCAGATTTTGATTTATTCGAATTATAAGCGTTGTAGGTGTGATTCTTTCAAAAGTTTCGAGTGTCACGAGAAGTTCTGGGTAAGTCCTAACAAATGCTAAAATTGCTATGAATAAATAATCAAAACAGCAAAAAGTTTATAGAAAAACAGTAAAAATTAACAAAGCAGTGCCAAAGGGCAAGATCGTCAAATAGAAATAACAGGAATAGCTAAAGTTATCTACTGGGTTACAAACATAGAAGAATCTTGCGGTCTTCTTTCTATTCATGACCAGAGGGGTGTGCATTATTACAGCAAAAAGAGACCATCAATTACGTGTTTTTTGGAACGGTCTGATGATTCGCCGGCGTTTTAGTGCCGCAGGCAATTCCTATGCGTAGACAAGGTTGTCAAATCATAAATTGTTTGGTAGTTGTAAAGCTCGCCCAAAATGTATATTTTAGCTCGGCGTTTGTTTTTCTAATATTCAGGTACACACTGCCACCTAAATGTTTAGATTTGGGGCGACCAGTAAAATGAAGAGTTGGTTATGGTTGAAAATGGTTCCCTCTAAAAGTCCTTTAGAATTCATTTATAGTAATTAATCCAAATCACATAAGTTTTATAATTTTAAATATTAATAATAATCCAAGTTAAAATGCTATCGCTCCTGTTTATATTAAATTGCTGAACAGCTATTCTGTCTTTGGAGTTTTCGTTTAAAGTGTAGGAGAAGACACCTTGCGTTGTGATGTCCTAAAGCAGGGTATGTGAAAAGTTTATCTGAAATACTCAGTAAGGAATGCGATTGTTTATTAATAAACGTTTTAGAAAGTTAAACTATTACCACAGAATGGGGGGGAATAGAACCACTCGGCCCAATAGAATAAGAACTGAAAATTTCTTACATAAAATTTAATAATATTTCGTCATCATCTGGTAGTAACACTGTTAAAGAATTGTAGCTTAAAATTGTCAGTAATCAGCTGTTTCAGTGGTAACAAATATCCTCTGAAACTTCGAACTTGAGAGCCATAAATCCAAATAAATTAATAACATCTGTCCCCAGAAGGTTGGTACTTAAGGCACTTGTAACAGCTTTAGTTTTATTTGTACGCAAACATTTCCTGATGAAATATATCTGATTCTCCATGTTTTTTGGATCGTTGGGGTGCATTGGAACAATTTATTAAAATGCCCAGAAATTATAAATATAAAGCAGAGGGAATACGTTAGAAAGAATTAGAGAAATCTAAAACTGTAAATACTAATAGACAAGGGGTTCAAACAGTGCAGTGCAGTTGCAGAAACATTACTGGAATGCAGTAAGTCAGGATACCCTCTAGACACGTATGATTGATGATTAGTTGTCCAACAATATTTAAGTAGAGCTGACGTTACTAGGGAAACCATTAGAAAATATTTTAGAAATCTTTCTGCAGACTGGTGATTTTAATGCAAAATTGGCATAAAGGAGACAGGAAGGTTCGCTAAATGTTGGAAACTTTGAATTAGGAAATCGAAAGGAAAGAGGTGAGATACTTCTAGAATAAATACAGAGCGAACAACTTTTTTGTATTAATACTCTTTTGAGAAAAAAAAACCTAAAGACTGTGTATTTGGAGAAACTCAAATAACCGAACCAAAAACAAGATTTTGATTATCACAAACCAAAAAAATCAGCATAGGTGTCCTACTACTCAGTTCGACACAAGTAGTGATCACCGATTAGTAAAAGCCCTATTTACAATAGACCTGAAATTGGAAAGGAAGAATATGGTGAAAGGTCAGAACATAATGTTTCCAGCCACAGTCATCTTGGAAAATTCAGAATAAACTGAAACGTAAACTCGAACCATTAAACTTCTTGAAATGCATGTAATAGCCCAGCTGTCCGAAAAGGTCATATCCACTATTTAAGCTGCCGTCAAGAGTTTTCCTTTAAAAAACAGAAAGTAAATAAATCCAATACTGAAACAATTACATTTATTTATAGAAGGAAGAAGAAAGTGGCACACGGGAATATGAAACATTAAACAAAATCATACAGAGAGAAACAAGGTAATATGTAAGGAAATATAACACAAAGCTTATCGTTAACGCCATCGATAAATTATGTCAATAACATTTTGAAAATATGTGTTATATTATTAATGCATGATTTTCACTATTGGAATAGTAAAAAAACCAATAAGTCGTGACATGTTTAATATTTAAAACTTTTAAAAATTACAAGACATTTCGCAACTTATGGTTGCATCATCAGTTGTTAAAAATATATAGTTTAAATATTACATTTCTGAAATGAAAAACACAGATTAGCAAATACATTCACCTGAATAAACCTTGCATACTTACATAACGGTATTATATAGTTGAAATTTGACATTGTGTTGAATTAATTACGACTTTTTTAATTATGAAGTTTTCATTTTAGTTTTTATGTTAAAATTTTATATGGTTAACATGTTGATTAAATTAATTTATTTTAATAAATGACAGAAAATGCACACCTAAACGGGTGAACACTGTGCAATGAAAATTTTAAATATAAAGTTAACATTCGGTATTAGCGTAGTGGAATGCAGAAGGTAAATGAATTTTAGATAAATGCATGCAAATCTGTAAAAAACTGTTTATTGACAAAGTTTCTACTTTTGAAAAATTCACATATTACTGTTCAAAATCATAAATATAAAAATCATTTTTTAGAGATTCAAAATAGAACTGCAATGAAAAATTTAACTTTAATAATAAAAGACAATTATAGCTATTTAAACACTTAAAAAAACGTTAAAAAATGCAGGATTGTTTCAATAATTTTACTAATAAAAATGTAGTCATAAATTTCCTAGCAACTAAAATAAAGCAGAATTTAAATTTGAGAACTGTATTACACATAAAGTTAAATAAAAAATTGACCCAACTCTTTAGAAACAACCAATCGTATTGTAGTAAAGGCAATCAAACATAATCAAATGTTTTAAAATTAAATCATCCTTTGAACACCATTTTATCAAATAATGAAAACCCAAAGAATTTCATTCATAACTTAACTGACATAAAAATTTCTGAAAACGTTAATAATATTTTAAAATTAGGTCCAAAATTTAATCATTGTAATCCTAAAAACAAATTATCGATCGAAAATATAATTTGTAATATTGAAAACGGAATTCTTGATTTAACACAAATTGAACAAAATGCTATTCGCGCTAACATTTGCAATATTTTAACTAATTTTAAACATAATAAAAATAACCAACAAACTCTTACTTTCGCACAATTGCAATACAACAAGGAACTCACTAAAAATATAAATGAAACAAAAAACTTTTTAAACAATAATAAATAGCTAATTGTAACTTCTGCAGACAAAACACAAAAGACAGTTATAATGACTAAATCTGATTACCATGAAAAAATTACTGTTTTATTGAGCGATGAAAATACATATAAAAAAGAACTTAAAGATCTTACCTTAATCATTCAAAATAAAAACAACAAAATAATTAAAAATTTATTTAACAAAAAATGCATTGTTAATATTATATATAAAACTTTAATTTCACATAATGGTCTTCCTCCTAAAATAGACGGATTACCAAAATTACATAAAGACAATATACCATTAAGACCTATTGTGGCATCTTATATGAGTCCAAACTACAATATATCAAAATTTCTGTCAAACATTTTAACTAATGTAACATCGCTTAATAAATTCAGCATTTACGACTCATGGAAATTCAAAGAACATATAAACAATACCAAACTTAACCATAACCATCCTCTTTTTTCATTAGATGTAGTCTCTCTATATACAAACATACCGATTGATCTTGCTTTAAATACTATAAAAAATAGCTGGAATAGAATTAAAAAACATACTAACATTCCACTAAATGAGTTTTTTCTATAGCACATGTTAAAGTGTGCTTTTATCAACTCAAAACAAAAGGTCAAGTTTTACTGTAACAGCAAGGGTAGATAAAGTAGCACTTTAACACCAAGGATAGATAATGGTTATTTAACCAACAAGTGTGTTAATAAAGGTGATTAATAATCGAGAGATTTTAACGCGTGAGCGAGTGACGCGAGCGAACGCGTTAATGAGCGAGATTATTAATCACCGATTAACATAAGAGTTGGTTACAAGACTTTTCCGCCAATCGTACGTTTATTAAAATCCATCAAAAATATTTATTAGTTTTGACATTTCAGATACATTTGACGTTTAGTACGTATGATTGCCGATGCCGGAGCAATTTTGCGGCAATTAAAATACTTGGCGGTTGGAAATCCACCTCTGTTGCCGAAGGATACATTGAGAACTCGATAGGTATAAAATGCAAACTGCCACAAAGATATTGAGCGAAGCGTTTTCTAATGTAAATATTTATATTAATAAATCCACGGAATAATTTAACCTTTAGTTTTGACATTTCAGATACATTTGACGTTTAGTACGTATGGTTGCCTATATAAAATCATTACGATAACGGGTCTATTAATGCATGATTTTTTAGACAAAATCATGCATTAATGAGTCGATATATAAACGATTGACGGAAAAGTAATTTAATTTTCTAACTTTTGTTTAAATTAAATATGACAGCTTCGTATTATCGTAGCAACCCAATCCTAGCTACTGACAGTTCTTGCTATAGAAAAAAAAATTGTATTATACACGACGATAAAGTTATTTCTATCCACTCTTGAATCATTAACGTCTCGACTTCGTCTCGACGTTAAACGATTCACTCGTGGATAAAATTTAACTTTATCGTCTTGTATAATAAATTACTATTATTCAAGCTGTAGAATTTGTCTTAAATACCACTTATTTTACATACAATAACACAATTTATTCTCAAACTTTTGGTTGTGCAATGGGTTCACCTATATCTTCAACAATTGCTAATCTCGTATTAGAAGATATAGAGACAAAAATTCTTAGTTTAAATTCCAATTTTTTTCTTTATTTAAGATACGTAGACGACATCATAATGGCAACAGACTCCCTAAACAAACAATTTTTTTTCAATCTCTTTAATAAAGTACACCCCAGACTAAAATTGACAATTGAAAATGAGGATTCCAATGCCTCATTAAACTTTTTAGACCTTACGTTATTCAGACAACCAAATGGGTTAATTTTAACAAATTGGTACCGCAAAAGCATAAAAACAAATAGATACTTAAATTTTAATTCTAATACAACAATCAAATATAAAATTAGTGTTATAAACAATTTAGTTGACAGAGCAATTCAATTATCCTCTAAACAGTTTCATAATAAAAATTTAGAATTAATCACTAATATTTTAGTTATAAATGATTATCCTA
Organism: Agriotes lineatus; assembly: GCA_940337035.1. NCBI lineage: Eukaryota > Metazoa > Arthropoda > Insecta > Coleoptera > Elateridae > Agriotes > Agriotes lineatus. The sequence continues at coordinate 135,054,197 of OW679199.1, forward strand.
TTGATTTTATTAAAAAATAAATTAACTGCCGAATAAATAACATTAAAAACCAAAACAAACTTAATCAATCCATAGCTTTACAACCTAACTGCCTTGGCAACGAATTTAATATTTCAAACACATCATCACAAAACAAATATGTATCAATTCAATATATTCCTAAACTTGCTGAAAATATAAATTTGATCTTAAAAAATATTGACACTCCACTTATATAGGTCAAACTAAGCAATTATTAAAAAACAGAATTAGACAACATACATATTCTGTTAAAATTAACAAAATATCACCCTCTTCCACTAAAACTGCGTTAACCGATCTACACCAACAAAAATTTAACTTTAATACACCTACTATCTTACATAAAGAGAATAATTTAAAAAAACGCCTTTGCATAGAAATGATGAAATACAAAAGAGCCCTACAACTACTAATTATAAAACAGATATAGACAATCTAAGTTCGATTTACCATAACCTTTTCAAATAAGTAACTCTTGTAATTACATTTCTCAAAAATTTTCACATTTTAACAACCCATAATTTTTCATAACGTCAGTCTTTAAAACTTTTAAAATGCACGTTAATAAAACCCTGTCAAAATTAATAGCAAGCTGCATACTCTCATACCGACTGCGCAGGATGATAACAAATTAAGGAAACAACCTTGCATGCATTTATCTAAAATTCACTTACTTTCTGCATTCCACTATGCTAATACCGAATGTTAGCTTTATATTTAAAATTTTCATTGCACAGTGTTCACCCCTTTAGGGGTGCATTTTCTGTCATTTATTAAAATAAATTAATTTAATGGACATTTTAACCATATAAAATTTTAACATAAAAACTAAAATGAAAACTTCATAATTAAAAAAGTCGTAATTAATTCAACACCAACTCAAATTTCAACTATATAATATCGTTATGCAAGTATGCAGGTTTTATTAAGGCGAATGTATTCGCTAATCTGTGTTTTTCCTTTCAGAAATGTAATCCCAATATTTAAACTATATATTTTTAACAACATAAGTTGCAAAACGTCTTGTAATTTTTAAAAGTTTTAAATATTAAACATGTTACGACTTATTGATTTGTTATTATTCCAATAGTCAAAATCATGCATTAATAATATAACACATATTTTCAAAATTTTATTGACATAATTTATCTCTATAAACTATTATCTGAAAGATACAAATGGTAACATAATCACGAATGAGAATAAAATAGTTGAAAGATGGCGACGATGCTTTAGAGAACTACTCGTATTAGAAGCAAACTAAGAGTATGAAGTAATAGAAGAAGAGGAAATCTACGAAGAGCAAGAAGCCCTACCAATAACACAGAAGAAATAGAAGACGCAATAGCAAACATAAAATTGGGAAAAGCTCCAGAAATTGACGATATTACACCTAAAATGATCAAATATATGGATGAATCAGGAAAATAGGCCCTAAGAAGATTACTGAACATTATAATTAAGGAAAATAAATAAAAAGGAAAATAAGAAAGTACCAAGAGAATGGAAGGTAGGTGTTATACTACCACTATATGAATAAAAAGGGAAAATAAAAGAAAATGCATAAACTACAGAGGGATAACACTGATGAGCGTATCAGCCACAATATTAACTCGGATAATAGAAAAAAGATAATACATTGAAGGAGACACAGTATGGATTCAAAAAAGGAATGAGTAAACAGAATCCAACTTTTATATTACGCCAAGCGATAGAGAAGGCCATAAACAAAAACAAAGAAATGCATATAGAATTCGTAGACCCAAAAAAGGCTTTCGATAGAATTAAAAGAAATAATGTCTAGGAAATCGTAGAAATAAAAGAGATAGACAACGCAACAATAGACATAAGTAAAGGTATGTATGAAAAAACATATAACATCGTAAGAACACAGAACGAGGAATCGCGAGAATTTGAAACCACAGAAGGTCTAAAACAGGGATGTGGTCTGAGCCCACGTTTGTTCTAAAGTGTGGTGGACGAGTCTATAAAGAAGGCGAAACAAGAAATGAGACCACTACACCTAGGTTTTTTAGGAAATTCAACAGATCAAACTAACAAAACTACTATTTTCAGATGATATCGCAATAACAGGCGATTTAGAAAGCAACCTATAGCATAATATGAACCTACTAAAAGAGGAAATGAAGAAAATTAACATGAAAATAAACGCACAGAAAACAAAAACTATGATAATAGTAACAATAGATAAAACACACCACATCACTTTAGACGGTCACAGTATTAAATAAGTGAACTACTCCAAGTAATTAGGAACTGTAGAAGCAAACGGCAAACAAAATAATACAGTGAATGATAAAATAATAAAAGTTGGAAAATTATACAATGCACTAAAAACAACATTCTTTGGAAAAAGCGAAGTATCGAAGGAAGTTGAAACACCAGTGGTACAAAAAGTAGTGACACCAGCATTGATATACAGTGGGAAAACATGGACACTCCCAAACAGAAACAAACGCCGAATAAACGCAGTGAAAATGAGGTTGCTAAGAAAATACAGGAAAAAACAAGGAGAGGCAGAATTAGAAATGAAGTCTTTAGAGAACAATTAAACACACGCAGAGTGTACGAGGTGAAAGTACTGGGAAACAACAGAAGGGGTAGACCAAGGAAAATCCGGCAAGAAGAAATGAAAAGAGCAGCAGAAGAGGGAAGGATCCAATGGAAGGAGTTGAAAGAGCTAGTCTAGGGCAGAAAAGAGTAGAAGAAGAAAATTAACTCAACTCAATAGTCATACACCTTATGGTAGAAAGACTCCGGATTAAGTAAGTAAGTACTTTACTCCTCGACTATACCAAATCCCACGCCAACAACAAAGACTGGTTCTAATTACTGGTTCCCAAGAAATTCCTGAGATGAGCCGGAGTGAACTAGAAACTGCTTTAAAGCAAATAAAAAATAATAAATCTCTAGGCGAAGGTAAAATGACTTCCGACATTCTAAAAATGGGAGAAAACGAACTCTCTGAAGCAATAAGGGTACTGCTTAATAAATGTATGAAAAAAGAAACAATACCTGTATACTAGAACATAGCGAGGTTATACTTCTGTTTAAACAAGGCGATCACGAAGATCTATCTTCCAAATAGCTTATTAGCACATTTATACAAGCTTCTTACTAAAATCTTCACGAACTGGCTAACAAACAAATTCGACATAGGCTACATCATGGTTTTCGCAAGGGTTTCGACTTAGCTTTTATCGACTACAAGAAAGTTCTCGACTCCTTAGAACAATAGGCAAGCATGGAATCCTTCAAATTAATATATGGAATAGCAACAATGTCAATTAAATTAGATAAATATTTGAAAACGGACTGGTAGAAAAAAATTGTAATGGATGATGGACTGAAGATCCATGATTGAACAACTTAATCAAGTTTCGCGAAAAGTAGTACATAAAAACAACAAAACTTCTTATCTCATACGTAAAATATAAAAATAAAGAGCAAAACCTAAGAAATTGAAGACGTGTAGGAATATTGAGTTGGGCCGAATTTAGAAAGTTATACTAAGGAATAGGGATGTTCCCGTAAACCTTAAAATAAAAGTATATGACGGTTGTATACTCCCAGTTAACACATATGGGCTGAAAATCATGACCCTTACAAAAATAGCCTCCATCGACTCCAATGTACTCAACGAGTACAAACGTTGGGTGTTAGTCTGAGATAACACGTTAAGACAAAAAAGAAAACTAACATATATAACAAAGGGAATGGCTGGCAAAGCTGAAGTGGTAATGAGTTGGGCATATTTCTACGAGGACCAACGATAGATAGACAACGAAACTGCTTAAATGGAGACTATGGAAGAAAGAGATGTAACATTCCTAACATTGTGTTTCCTCCTTTGTTGAAAACAACTGCTTCGTTCTTACTCTAACAGATCTAAGAATGTAATTGCTGGATTTAATAAATGTGGAATAATGCCTTGAATGCTAATGCAATTGAACTGCTTCCTGTGCAAGACGCAACAAACGAACGTCTCTGCTGGGAAAAGTGACAAAAGTGTAGCAATTGACAACTTTGAATCGTCTGACGAAAGCAGCCAGCTAGTACTATTAATTCCAATTCTGATATAGATTCCATGTCAAAATGAAGAAAAGAATAAAGAACGACTTGCTGCCGAAAGTGAAGTTTCTTCAGCTGTTGTAACGACCTTTCTTGGTTTTGGCGTTGGTGGCTTAGATTCTCCTTATGAATGCATGCCTACTTTTGTCTTTATTATTATTACTAGCTCACTGGAATTTTGAGGAGTAGAGCTGTAATGAACATGAATTGTTCCGGAATTTTCAAATTCTAATTTCAAGTCCCCACGAAGAGTGCTTATTTAAGCTTGACCAGGGTAAAGCTCAGATGCCCAGGATCCGCTCTATTCAAATATATAAAAGGATAACACAGTGTAGAAATACATTGTAAAATGTGTTTAAGAATATACAACATGATTCTTAGTTAAGGGAAAATGTTATGTATATAAATATTAAAAAATAAAACTCGACGTTTTAGTTCGCGTTCGGTTATTTTTAGGATACTCGGCAACCCACACGGCACTTTGGTTTGGCCTGGTTGCTGCCCCGGGATCCTCTCAAAGAAAGTTCGGAGAAGGTAGGCGTGGATGATCCGTAGCTCTGATGTACTGGAACCGACAGATCTGAAACAGACTATATATGAGCCGGCAAAGATGGCGTTTGTTATTGATAGTTCACGGACGGACACATTCAATGGAAAAAGGTGGATTATGGTGTCTGCAATGTCCTTTGTGAATAAGTTTGGACCACTCGGAATAATATAAACTGAACATTTTTTCCTTATACAAAGTCCGGTTCTTTGCAGTTTGAATTGTCGGTGAGAGCTGGAAGATCTGGGTCGGTCTGAGCTCACGGCCTGCGTCGAGGCATCTGGATTATGCCGGCGGCCTGAAAAATTCTTCTAATATTCTGGTAAACCATGTTTTATGTTAATTTCATAAAGGGGTTATAGCAATGACAGCGGGGGAAATCAGCTGGTGCGGACAGGTAAAGGAATTTTGCAGCGAGATGGAAACCGAATCCACCGTCGCTAGACAGGTGCAGGAATTCTTTAGCGAGATGGGAACTAAGTCTACCGTCGCTAGGTACAGGGTTATTCATTATAAATTACCCACCCCTTATCATCGTTATTATTGCCTATAGAAAAAAAAGTTTTAAATAAAAGTTATGTGGTTATAACTGAATTTTGTTAAAATGCTATCAAAAGTACAGTGGCGTGCATAATTAAGGAGATACAAAAAAGTAATATATTTTTTAAATGGAACACCCTATATATTATTAAATTTTTGGAATGATCTTTCTTTCCTGATTTCAAAAATATACCATATGTTACCCTTACCTTATACCGTTTTTGAGTTATTAAACGTCAAATATCTTAGTTAAACTAGTTAACATTATTAAATATAACAAAGTTTTATTCAGGAAATTTAAATATAAATAAATGATAACTAATTTTTATTATTTCATTAAAGAAATGTCACTTATCAAACAAAATAGTTGCATTTTCATAGCTTACTTTAATAATTCCTATTTACAGTAACTAGTTTAACTAAGATATTCAACGTTTAATAACTCAAAAACGGTATAAGGTAAGGGTAACATATGGTATATTTTTGAAATAAGGAAAGAAAGATCATTCCAAAAATTTAATAATATACAGGGTGTTCCATTTAAAAAAATATATTACTTTTTTGTATCCCCTTAATTATGCACGCCACTGTACTTTTGATAACATTTTAACAAAATTCAGTTATAACCACATAACTTTTATTTAAAACTTTTTTTTCTATAGGCAATAATAACGATGATAAGGGGTGGGTAATTTATAATGAATAACCCTGTACACGAAAAAGAGCAGGCCAAGCGGGCTAAGCCCCGAGGGAGCTTAGAGCTTGTAGTCAGAATCGGGAAGTCAGGTTCCCATGTCTCAAGTGAAGTTAACTAGCTTCGGATTTTCCTTTTATACTCTTCTGGCACTTCGATATCGGGCTATTTCTAGAGAGGATTGGAGAAGGAACTGCATGGCATACCAGTTTACGATAAGTCCGCGCATAGCGGCTAAGATCGCCTTATCGAAAATCCGAACGCCATTCAAATTTCTAGCACACTATTTGTGCCTTTGGTAAATTTGACGCGAAGGCTAATGTTACAGAGCCAACTTCACAGCTTTTCTCTGAAGCAAGAGTAGTAGTATTTTCAAAAATTGCAGACCGTGAGAATTTAATCTTCCCCGTTACCCTCAATCCAAGGTTGGTTTTAATCTCATTTGATTTAGTGGTGCTAATTAGGCGATTCTCGTTATAGGCCCGTAATAGGCAACGTTAGGAATAACTATGAACCACTAAGATGATTCGAGGCATTCGTTTAGCGCCGACATGCAGATATTTTGCTAACTGCACCGCTTCCATTCGTGATAGCTGGAAAATTCTGAGGTTCTGCAAACTTTGTCCCGAACTTCGTTGCATTCTTGTGAAGCCATGGTGTTGCAGCCCCGGAAAGCTAGAGAGTCGTAGTTGCGTTAGGGCATTAGCTCTATTTAATAATTCTTACATGTACCTAATTAAGAGTTGTGGATAAAGTTGTATAAAGAAAAAAATTCCTTTATAGCGCCCAAAACAACTAGTGAAAGATAGTCAAATATTATTTTACTGATAAATGCCGTTTTTTATACTTAACTAGCTTTTACCCGCGACTTCGTTCGCGCGAGGTTCGTTATTTGTGTATTAAATAATGTTCCGCCCCACCCCGCCCCGTCTCGACCCTTCCCGTCCCGTCCCGCCCCTTTCCCTCCCGTCCAGTCCCGTCCCTTCCCGTCCCGTCCCGCCCCTCCTCTTCCATCCCATCCCCTCCCCTTCCATCCCATCTTTTTCCTTCCCTTTCCGTCCCGTCCGTCCCGCCCCGCCCCGCCCCGTCCCGCTTTGCCCCGTCCCGTCCCGTCCCGTTCCGTCCCTTCCCTTCCCGTCCAGTCCCGTCGCGCTCAGTCCCGTCCCGTCCAGTCCGTCCCGTTCCGTCCAGTCTAGTCCCGTCCCGTCCCGTTTCTTCCCTTATGTCATGTTCACCGTCTTGGACTTAAAAATAAATGCCATTTTTGCAATCAACGTCCCAATAAACCTCAATAACGACACCCATATCGATTTTTAGGCTTACTTACCCCATTTCACCCCCTAAGGGGTTGATTTTCGGAAAATCACGAAATACGTGTTTGCTTATTTGTTTGTAGGAGTACTCCTACGAAGTTTCAAGTCGAAATGTCTATTTAATATTATTTTTCCATACAAAATTGGAACCCTCATTTTACCCCTTTAGGGGTTGAATTTCGAAATATCCTTCCTTATTCCTTGTATACATCATAAAGGGAACCTCTGTGCAAAATTTCAGCTTTCTAGGTCCAAGGGTTTGGGCTGGGCGTTGATGAGTCAGTCAGTCAGGACTTTTAGAAATATATATAAGATAAGTTTTTTGAAAGCCAAGCGACCGTCTTGATATTTTTTACCAGTGTCTGACAGGCTGTAGTCAGATAGCATGGGTTTCTCTGACACCTGCGCGTAACTGTATTATGATTATAAACCTTAATACTATTAAATGCGCAATTCGCCTTTAAGCCAAAGTTTCAGTAATTTGCTTTCATATTTAATTTTTGTCATTTTTTTGCTTGGTGCCTAACGTAGCTTTTGCTTATTTTATTAACATATAGCCTCCTAGGTTATTTTTCATTCAGCAACCCAGTTTAACCAATGTGCCCATTTTTTTTGCATTGTAACATTTAAGCCTAGGTGTATCTTTAAATCCATAAGCCGGATTTAACATTGATGCGTTCGAGACGCTATTTATTTTCATTTTGTTATTATATTAACTGTATTCAAACCATAAACTATTAAAGCATTATTTTTATCGCTTAATACTGGTATATTATGTTTTATTTGACCCAACTGATACCTGCTCGTGTTTTAAAGTATAGGTTTGTGTAATTTAGAAGCCGTACACGGTAAGTGAGTTTTATTTAGACTGTGTGTTCGACTGGTTTTTTGTTGTTGTCGTGGTTGACGCCCTTTTGTACTTTGATTTTTCATTTTATTTCATTTAATAACCTTAAGATCCATAGCCCGATCCGTACCCATGATAACAATCGCCGAGAGTTTGAGCTACTCAGTGTTCTGAGCGCCTTTTGCTAAAGGGCGGTACACTGTGATTTATTAACTAATATTATGTTTCGTGTTAATGGAGAAGATGTCAATATCGATGAGTGGTACCTGTCAACTTACCTTATGCCGCTCAGCGGAATAAAGCAGTTACATCAAGATTATTCAATATATTTTTATAGCATACATTTTGTAAATGAATGCAAATGGTTATAAAGGAAGTTTCATAAGATACAAAACTACCAGGGACTATTATAGATACATTTACACCCGCAAAAGACGAATAGGACGTTCAATTTCAGCAATCTTCAGGAAACTAGATAATCCCGAAACATACGGCCAGAGGCCATCAGCTATAAAATTAATTTATTTGAGTTTAAAAGAAACTATATGCAGATTTAGACAAATTATAACCAATTTATATTATATGCTATTGGAGTATACCAAAAATGAGTTTCTTTTTAATTCAAAGTTGAGAAATTATAAAAATACACTTTCTCCTCGCAGATATAATTGAATAGAACCAGAGAACAACAAAATTATAATATGAATATGGAAATGAATAGCTCAGTTATAGACTCGTGTTTTGGTATACATATTATTATTTTATGTCTATTATTTACGGAGCTACGAAATTTGAAAATTGAAGCGCAATCCTATTCACCCCATTCAACATCTTACCCTGGTGCAGACATTAAGTTTGTTAGTTACTTCACTTGAAGTTGAAGATAAAAGTAGCAGCTACTAAACGAATTGATATATCAAGATTATAACTATAAGATATTCATATACACTCTCAACTCTACCAAAAGTTAACAGCGAATTAGGTAAGCACAGGAAAAAATGAAGCCAATGTAAAAACCTTATGGCAAAAATTGAAAAATATAGTAAACAGTGCTGGTGCAAAACTTTGAAAAACTCTATCTCAAGGGATAAAGAATAAGAAGTAGATGACTGATGGCTAATTAAACAACCACGACCGCTAGAGAACTGAAAAATAGAAGAAGTTGGGTAAATAAAGAAAAAGACAAAATGGTAGGACACCAATGAATGACAACGAGCTGGAGAGGATGCACGGCATTTACCGTATGCATAGGAAAGTAAGAAATGTTGCTGACATATTGTAATAACCCTTCCCTTTAATAAATAGGGATTTTAAAATAAATAATTAATTAATGGCAACGGAAACCACACTTTATAATTATTAAGTTTCAATTGAAATTCATTTGCCAATATCAAGGCAAACTAAAAGAGTGTACTAAAAATTACATCAACTAAATGGTTTATTACCCTTTTCTTATTCTATCTATCCGCAATAAATTTGGGACTAGCTCCGTAGGCATGAGACAATTTTGGTTCAGGGTTGTAGGTTAATAAAATTTAGGAAAAATTTGGTATGACAAATACCTCGTTGTATGACAAGTACTCTCAAATATTTCGGGCAAATGCATAATTTCATCTGACATATAGCTAACCCTTAAATTTGACTCAACAAACACAATAATCTGCTAGTGCACAAAACAGCGTAAAGTGAATTCTAAAGCCACCAAAATGGCAAAGACGCGTCAGGTAATTATTAAGACTGTGACGTAGCAACTAAGCTCGTTTTGTTTCTAGCGTGACGTAGCCGACGCGAGACAGGTTTTTATTTTATATCCGGCACAAAACTGAAAAATGCCGTGTCATTTCGCATTTCCAAGGGACGCTATCTAAATATCTGAAAACTGGACGGCTCTGGACCACTGGAATATTGCTCTTCACTTTGTAGATAGTCTGGTCTTGCTGAAGTCCACAAATTATGGACCTACACCAACGCTTTCCCTGAGAAATTTTACCTTTTACCTCTTGGACGCTGGACACGCTTTCCAATTGACGCCACAAGAATAATCCACTTGTGAATGGCTGGTTGGTTGAATTTTCTGCATGCACTAGCTCATGAATGTCTTCCCTACAAGTAGCAGGCATTATTCTAGCTGCGCGAAGCTGCTTGCATAAGGAAATTGGCCCCAGAAGTCACTCGCACTTGGACAAATTTCTTTCCTGGCTTATCTGCTTCACCTGGACCTCTTAACACCTGGAAACCTATACCCACAGATGCACAGGACACTCGTGAATAACTTTAACCACAATTGGTATAACTAAGAACTTTTTTATTTATAGTTTTACATGATAATTAAGGAGCTTACAATGTGGCCCCAACACACAATTTTCAAGCTTGTTTAGTTATTAAAAATAAAAGACAGTCAAGTCACTTAGCAACTAGATTTTCAAATGTTTATAAAGGAAATTAGAATTATAACATATTTAATCTTATGGACTACAGTTTTGATGTCATGTCTTTGCCTAACCACTAATATTGTCTTTTTCTTGGAACAATTGTTGCTACACCTGCTGGCTTTTAATTCACTTTTGTTTATAATGCACTGATACTTGGAGTTTATTTAACATCTCACTTGTTCTTGCGACGGGTTACCTTCCATTTTCATTGCTCTTTGCAATTATTATTTTGCCAGCACGGTTTCGTTTCTGTATTTAACAAATCATTTTGTATTATTCTATTCACATTATGTCTGACATTAATAAGCTCAATTCCGTCAGTTAAAAATTAAACTGCATTAGCCCTTCTGAACATTTATCATATCTGAAACTTTGAATGTAACCCTTCTAAAATTGCCTTGTTTTATGCTAACTTTTATCCTCAAATTATTAGTTACTGCTGCTCACATTAAGTGCACTTATTAATGTAAAGTATTGATTATCTTGCAATAGACAAAATATTTAATTCTGTGCTCATGTTGACCTTATTTATTTAGTTAATGAGGCAATCAGAATTTCTATGGCCGGTGAACTATTAGAATATACAGGAAGCACCACCTATAATTCCGTTTAACCATTCTAACAAACCTTTAACTAACGACAAAAGGAATATGGGAATCGTGCGATCGAGATTCTGAAACTGATTAGCAAAATGCCATATGATTGACTTAAATCTACATCCTTTACGATTTCTAAGAAATCTCGACCTGGAAAATGTAGTGGCAATCGCTCGTTTATCGAGTAATTTACTACAAATCTTTTTCGGTATATCCACTTAAATATGAGAGCAAAATGTGAGTTCGATTTAGATAACGCATAACTAGCATTTAGGCACACTTTTGGAGCGTGTGAAACAATACTTGGTATTAACGTACCTCTCAAAAATGTAGAGATCAACACAAGTACTTATTTTGATTACCAAAGAGTGTTCGATAGAGTGAAGGTACAGTATATCTAACGCGTTAAGATGACACGAATTGACGTTAGGTATAAACATTATTTGGTTCAAGCTCAGATCCTGAATTTCTTATGAGTTATTTCGTTTAAAAGCAGATAACTCGTTAGCGCTTCTAATTCTTCTAAATATTCTCTCAAGTCATATGGAAACTGGAAGCCTTAGCTTCACAGACCGAAAAGAAACGTCATGGAGATCGAATATTTTTTATTACAGTCTATAAAATGGGCATCATGAATGGCACAATTACGTAAAACAGGTGGCGGTGGCTTTTTTCCGCTGCCGCTATATTATTTCGGCAGTTTGGCGGTGATTTATCTAATGAACGCGACTTGTATGTATGAATATGACGGTTGGTGTGAACCAAAAACCTACTAACACCAAGGAAGGGCTGCAATGTCAACGTATGATTCACTTAGAAAAGTAAGAAAAGAATGTTACATCATTACTCCGAATAATTCTCGGAGCACGTACAGCAGATCTATTTTATCTATCTCCTCTGGCCGGCGAGATCCAGATCTGTCTTATACAAAAGCGTAGCCATGCGACAAATGAATTATTTGATTGACTGCTGTCATTCCCAACTCAAAACTACAGTTGCTCTTTTCTCCATACAAATTTTTAATTTATTTCCTCCGGTGTTCTACCTGAAATAAAAAAATGTTCGCTAGTACTCGCTTTACAGAATGATTATGTTCTGCCGCAATCGCAGGCAGTCGCAGTGTATGAAATACCTTTCCAGTATTTGACACTAATTACAATGGCAATGGCAATAGAACTCTGAAATCCAAATTTGGTGGCATAAAGTTCTCTCGCTTTGGTGTCAATTAACTTTTGGAAGTTCTGGTTTGTTTTTTTCTTATCGCATTAAACCCCCTTTTTCCTATTCTTTTGCAAGATTGAGGTTAGCAGAGAAATTATTTATAATATTTCTAGCAGGCTCTTCTAATCTCTGAAGTTATTACAATATTTTAAGGTCACTCTGGTGGACTTTCTTTCTGGCCACCTTGACGTCACATTTAAGTGGAATAATAGACCCACATTCGGACTTACGCTCTTCAGACAGGGGTTGACATCTGAGCTAGCATGTCGTTCACTCGTCGCCTCCCCGGCTCACGTAAGAGCCTGACACGGGGAAGAAATAGATGTGTAGTTGGGAATCCTGGTATTGTTACGCCGGGAGATTTTATCATTAATTCGGGTGTCATCCCAAAATCGGTTAGTGCCGGATATAGTAATTACTCCCGCATGGTATTAGAGCAACCGAAAATTATATCTTGCAGTTTGCGTTTGTTTCAACGACCTCCAATTTTACTAAGCGGATTTTTGACTATTATTGACCCCGTTCCCCTCCCTAATCTCTGTTTAGTGCCGATTGGAGGCACCTTTATCGCCATTTATTTTTTTCCCTGTTTAATAGTCGCAGCTGAATGCCTTGCCAAAATCAATTTTCCACCTTCAGGAATTTGGCAGGTTAACAAGCAGATATCAGACACCTTTCCTTGGTGGAGGAACTGCAAGCCGCTCACCAGGCTAGAATTGCAGATACTTTGCGTATAATAAGAGTGCTTAGTTTGTAGCATTCACCCTTTCGCATAAGGGTATGAATATTTATTTACCGCGGGATAGCTCATGAATCGGAGGTATGTTCAATTGTTCACTCAGACATACGTAAATAAGCAGGCAAACACCGACGGAGTATCCTGTATAACAATTTATTATATTTAGCTATAATACAAAATAAATATTCATGTAATAACGAAAATGAAATGTATATTGAATAAATTAACGTTCGTGTAATAAAACGGCGTTGCTTGTCCCTACGGATGCTGCAACCAGATCTACACCCGTGCTAGGCGTATCTGCTGGCCTCGTGCTTGATCCGTCCTGGGACGTCGTGGTCGGTCGGGCTTCTAATTCGTTGTATGTCGGGACGGCCGCAATGGCGCTGTGGAACCTGTCAGTTTCACTGATTTGCTACTGTTCATTATAAGAACAAATTAGATTGAGGGTACTATTTCTCACCCGGTTTGTGCGGCTACAGTTGTTATCAATACACCCCCTGGAGATTTGACACGGAGCGGGGAAATTCTGTGTTGTAGCCGAAAGCTGATTTAATGTCGCCGGACCGCGATTCATCGGTTAACCTCCAAATATCCATGTGATCGCAGTGCTCTATGAGGACGATCCTTGCGGCTCGTATTCCCCCAGGTCTTAGAGAGTGCTTGTGTAAGTCGCTAGCTGTAATCCCAGTAATTAGTAAAGCAAATCGGCTCGCATAACCTGCGGCTTTATATATTGGATTTATAGGACGAAGTTCTGAATTTAAAATACAAGGGGGAAATTAGGAATTGCAACTTTGTTAATAGTGGCCGGCTTCCAAACGGGCTGAGGGATTCCGGTTTCTGGAATCGTGAAGCTAGTGACCTAGATATTCTATTGCAAATCACCGGGTCGAAACTAGCTTTGGGGACGGATTTTACAGGAAAATGCAGGCTAATGACCTAGATATTCTCTTGCAAATCACCGGGTAGAAATTAGCCTTGGGTTTAACAAGTTTAACAATAAAGTTCAAGCTAATGACCTAGATATTCTCTTGCAAGTCACCGGGTCGAAATTAGCTTTGGGTTTTAATAGATTCAATAAGAAAGTTCAAGCTAATGACCTAGATATTCTCTTTCAAATCACCGAGTCGGAATTAGCTTCGGGTTTTAACAGGTTTAATAGGAAAAGTGATCCTCGCAGAGGATCCAGGAAAAATCTCTCTTCGGACAGGACGGGAAAACAGTGTGGGGACGGGTAAACCTAAGCCAAGCTCAAGCTTCGGGTTTGCGAACTGGAATCGGGATCTGAGAATATCTCGGTGGAAAATCTGTCTAAATGAGCTCTGCAACTGCTCTTATACGGCTTTGGATGTTCATAGGTGGGGGAGGAACGGCGCGCGGCTCGCCTTTGTGTGCCTCCCGTTATCTCTGGATGCGGCCATCGTCCACGCTCGTTATCTTCTGGGCCATTGACTCGCCGTGATTGGTGATAACGCTGAGGTCGGCGAAGTATAAATTTGAATATATTATTTAATATTTGCTTAACCAAATTCATACGCAAGCTAGCGTTACAAGTTATACAGTGTACCGTCAGTACGTCTAAGTTCAACGTAAATAGTCGTATCAGTGTTATTACGCACCTATAAGATAGATCTGAAATCAAATAATTAATACCTATCGCACCTTGTGCTATAACGTAAACACATAGTAAAATTAAGAAGCTCCGTCCGGACTGTAGAATTGTTGAATAATTAAGTCGGCGATTGCTGGTGTAATAAAAAATGCTGTTTAGACTTATAGTGTATACAGTGACGTCAGTTAGGGTGCAGATAATTTAGAACGTTTATGTACAAGAACGCCTTTATCATTGTATTTTATGTGTGCTCGATAGACTGATTGAAATGATTTCAGCAGTGTATTTTCTTTGTAATTTCCTGTAAAGCAACTTGCAAGAAGTGTTCAAAAGGGAGCAAAATCAAAGTTGACATGACATTTTAAAGGTACTCGCAAATTCCTTATTGAAAGGATCTGCCACTGCACCTCGACAAGGCTTTTTAGTTTACGTTTCGTGGCTTGAATGGATCTACAGCAGCTGGCTATCATCGAATACGGACCTAGTATAACCCTAGTATTTATTTAACATCGACCAATCTATATTTGGAGTAAGTGCGCATACATACTTATATCCGAACTGACCCTTGTCTAGGCTGCAAGTGATCCGAAGCAATTTGTTGTTGCAGGGTTGTTCGATTTCGTGGGTTAATGAGGGTTTAGCAGAGCCGTTGTGTTGGTTCATTAATTATTCTTAGTTAACGACAAAAGTTATGGTATGTACCAGATCAACACATAGAACACAAACGCACATCAAGATAGGCAATGAAGAAATACAAGAAGTAGACGAATTCACATATTTAGGCAGCAAGATAAGTAGAGATGGAATATGTAAGAAAGAAATAAGAAGTCGTATCCAACAAGCAAAGAAAGCGTTTCTCAATAAAAGGAACTTAATGACATCAAGAAACATCTCTCTAAAGACGAGAAAAACATTTCTACAGACATTTGTATGGAGCGTTGCACTATATGGATGTGAAAGCTGGACTTTTGGAATACCAGAAAGGAAACACATAGAAGCACTGGAAATGTGGTGCTACAGAAGAATGCTCAAAATCAGCTGGATGGAAAGAATAACGAATGAAGAAGTCCTCAGAAGAATAGGAGAAGAAAGCAAATGATCAAGACAATACAAAAAAGAAGATGTCAACTCATAGACCATATCCTACGAAATAAAAGCATGCTAAACACAATAATAGAAGGACAAGTAGAAGGAAAGAACCAGAGAAGACGGCCACAGCTAAAATACATCAAACAAATAATGAGTGATGTAAACGCAAGTACCTACAAGGAACTGAAAGAAATGACACAAGATCGACGAATGTGGAGAACTGTTACAAACCAGTCGGAAGACTGAAAACGAGAGAGAGAGAGAGAGAGAGAGAGAGAGTTAACGTTTTGAGCTGCAACAAATTTGACCCTGCAACATAGAACGCTTGCCTGTTTGTTATTGACAATGTCTTAAACACTAATTAACCTTTAACAAATAATGTCATTGCATTACAGCCCCTTTCCCTGATTTACCTCTCGCTCTTATCAATTTATACTTGCGATATATAGACATAGGCCAAGACTATTACAACCAGTCCAAACATTCGTGTCAGCCGACTAATAAACCCACCATACCAAATTTCCGTCTCGGCTGTGGTTAACCCCCGAGTTCACTAGATCCCTCCCTCGTATTTGGGGGGGGGGAGGGGGTGCCTAAACGTGATGTGCGGTGTACGTATGTTAGTATATGTTCACGATTTCGGTCGCCAGGAACTTTCCTGAAGGCTTGGATCGTTTACATACAATAGGTCCTCCGAAAATGAAGGCAACATCAACTTTTGAGGAATGGTCGAAGGCAAATTTTTTTTTTTTTTTTTTTTGACAAATAACTGGTTTATAATATTTCATTGTACTAGCGAACGAACTGATGCTGAGTGTCGAAGTATTCTTGGAAAGCACCGAAGGGCGCTTTTTTTGGGTGGGGGGTGCCGTATATTTTATTTAATTCAAATACCTTCCAAAATAGTCATTATTAACTTTTAATTATGACAAACTATTTTCATTTGACTTGACATTTACAAATAAAAAATCAAAGAAACTTCAAAATTTCATTTTAATATCTTGATCCAAATTTTTCAAAATTTACATTATTTATTAAAATTATAAATTATCTAAATTAATCCAAAAGGTTAATTTCAAAGTATGTATTGAGATGGTATTTAGCCCGTTACTCAGCTCTGCTTGCAGCATAGATAAATAAAGCAAGTCAATAAAGCACAGAGCTGGGGTAAATCAGGCAACTGCAAGAAGTTACATCAGAAATTTTAATTCATAACTACATTGGTAAAGCATTGCCGATATTATATGGAATTACTTCAGAATAAATGGCAATAAGGCAGAGCTCAATTCGTAAATTAGAGTCACAGAAATATCAATTAGCATAAATTAAGAGGTTGGTGCAAAGTAAAGCCAATCAAAATTGAACAAATCTATCACCAAAGGGTTTATTACATGCGTGTTAAATAAATTTACATGTCAGTATAATTGAATAAGTACAGTTCTATGAACTTTTTAAATAAAGGTAAGAAGGACAGAATGTTCTCAATACAGTGCAAAGAGAGCACAATACTAGATCAAATAAGACTATAAAAAATGGAACGGTAATATTTGAAGAATGGCGAAAAGGAGACAATTATTATAAAATACAAGAAATTCACACAACAGGAAATGAACGAGATTGGTGTTTAAAAAATGAGTCAGTGAAGTGACATAAGTGAACAGACAATCCAAATAAAACACAGTGCGTGGCGCTATAACCTAGTTTAAATACGAACGTGAACAAACAATTTTAGAATTAAGATTTTGTACATTTTTATAATATAAGTTAAAATTTAGTTTATAAGTAACTGATTTGTACTTGGTTAACATCCACAATTGTGAATTTAGATAGGCAATTGTTGTTAACTACCCAGTGGAGAAACAATTGAATAAAAATTATTTCATGAGTCTAATTTGTCTCTCCAGATTAATTGAGTTTTAAGCCATTTACAATTGAAATAAATTAAAAATAATTATACCATCGTGATTAGTAGTTCGTAGTGCATATGTGAGAACGTGGGTGTGAAAATCCATTACCTAAAAATTATTTTGATCTGCGACCACCTTCCGAACCACTTCGCCAACGACGAGAAGTTTACGATCATCAGATTTTGAGCACAATTGAGGTCAGGCGTTTGAAATTTTGGTAGCACCACGTCCGCACGCCGTGTAGGAGTACACCGCAGCAGTTCCAGCATTCTAGGGTTCCGCTTCCAGCAGCGAGCATCAGGAGAAGCTGTTCCGAGCCAGTTCCCGCAGCCTAAAAAAGGTCAGGTTAGTGTTGCAAAGTAAATATCCGTGCTAGAGTTTCGACACTTACCATGAGGAACGACTCCTATAAGAGGAAACCGATCCCAGTCTTACAATACTTCGAAAAAGAGCATGAGGTCCAGAAATTGTAAAAATATAAGTTGAAGTTATGTTTTTTCACATGAAAGGACGCGTTCAAAACAATTGAATTCGCAGGAAGCCGTAAACAATCTAAAAACAAAACACGACTAGTGACGCTTAATAAAGCGCGAGATTCGAATTACCTTATAATTTGTTCATAGATTTGCCTTTGAATTAACTTGTAAATACACCAGAAACGAATTGCACGAAAATTCAATTTGTTGATAGATAAATCGACAGCGTAGTGAGTCTGCGCGTTGCTGCTTTTTAATTTCACAGCCCAGTAGCGTAACACGGGAGTTTAAATATGAACATGTCGGTAAACCTAACTTGCAGATTTGAGTCTTCATGCCTACTGAAAGCTAGCCATAAATAACTTTACTTGCAGATGTGCGAATTACTATAATGGGCAAAACACTACAATCAATGAGCCCATTTATACAATTATTTATTTACTTTTATTCAGTGATGTACATGATGTAAGTATTAAGCTTATTAAAAATTACAATAGTCCTGTACAGTATATGTGTATTGTATGCAACCTCATTTTAGCTTGCGGTGTAGATTCTGGTACTTTATACGCTTGCAGAAACCTAAAACTATCAAGCTTTGATTTAACTTTCAATTTAGAATATAAAATGATAATTATATTGAATCTAAATACAGTTCTTACAAATTTTATATCAAATCAAACTTGATAAAAACACATTGAAATCTCAATAAAAAGTTTACTGACTTTTCCTTCGAGGTACCTGACTTAAATCTGCTCTCCTTTGTGGAAAACATCCCCTTGTTGTCTTACTGGTTGGCTCTGCTCCACAAAACTCGTTGTAGAACATTTTCAAAATATTTCTCTTCTCACAATAGAAACCATTTTATTGGCATAAGGACAACCACTCACTCCTTGATTCTACGTTAAATGAATGATGTACTCTCTTGTATATACTGTAGAACAGTATAACTCAGGTTGACTTTCAAAATTGACTTCTATTTTTAATCATAATAATTTGATATTTTATCAAATATTATCACACGGAAAGCTAGTTTGCCACCGTGTATAACATTAAAATTATTATTTGTTCAAAACTGACATAGAATTCAACCTTCAGAGTGATTTCAACATGTGCAAGTCTTTTTCAAGTAAATATTATACGGTCACAGTAACTTTATTAGTATCTCAACTACCACCATGCATTTATACGAATGTTGTTTTTAATAGCCTTTTAAACTGACTGGATATAAAAATGAAGAGAAATACTGCATGCATGTTGCATTACAATAGGCTAGATATGCATTGTCAATTCTGTTGTTCTTCATTTCTGGTATCTTGCATTCAGTCTGTACGTCATATAAATGATATTTAAGAAAGTCTGTAAGTATTTATCGGAAGACGATTCCATAGTACCTATAATCTAATCAATTTCCATATAAAATACCAGGGCATTGTTTAAATAGAATTGGCCTAACTGTGCGTGGATTAGATATAGATGGTCATATTATGAAATTGATTCATGTTGCCTCTAGTACACCGTGCTTAATCACTTATCAGACTATAAAACGCTTCCAAGAAAGCCGAGATTATCCACAATGTACTGAAGTAAGCTGATAGAAAATATTACGTATTGTTCAGCATCTTCAAGCCACAATACGAAGCTTGTATATGTTGCACATGATAAGGGTGCTTTTGCTCACGATTTTAATGTATCTAGCCGAACTGATGTATGTCTTATGTTCTTTAATTTCAAGACTACAACTTCCTCAACCATATTTTCGGCAGTCAATGCATTACCGTTGTATAGTAACTCCATAAACATATCAGCATGTTCTTGTGGATTAAAGTCATGCAATATTTTATTTAGGTAATTTATATTAATTAGAAAAGCACAGTTAATATTTTGTTTTCAAGGCTGTAAGTGTAAGTTATATTCAAAACTGTACATCACTAAATTTACTTTTGCTAAGAATAATGTCCTCAATCATCTATAAACGTTTTACACTCGCTAGAAATTACCCCATAATGTAATCAATTCACAAGAATTAATATTCTAACAAATAGCTTTTGTTAACTACAGCCTCAAAGTTTTTGATAAATTTTCCCTCTAAATAGGTAAATATGCTTTCTATGCTTCCTCCGTTGGGGTTCAATTCACTATCTAACTTTTACCAAAACGTCCCTTAGTTTTGTTTCCTTTGGTTACTGATTGTTCCTAACTGCTCCCGATTCTTCACGATTGTTCTCTTTCTCTTTACATGTATTGTTAATAAAATAATTAATGAGTTCAATCTCATATTTAAAGAATTTCCAGAAATCGCTTTACTTTTACAGAAATGTGTTTTCGTTGTGACGGCTAGTTTTCTCATCGGCTTCAATAATTTTTCTTACACTGTTATAATCCTTAATTGACTTGGAGTTGTAAACTTTGGCACCTCTAGATCTAGGAACATTTTGCGTCTAGTTTAATTTTAAGAAAATTTCGCGGATTATACACGAATACACCACCATAACAACATGTGTATTCAAGAAAGGCCTAATATTAATATCCAAAATCTTTGACCAGTCGAAGAAAAATTACCCGGAATATTTTTAGTCCAAAGTTAATCACTATGTTTTTCATCCACATATGATTATGGCATTTGACTGACTGCCAATTATAGCCCGACATTGTCATTTTGGGGATTGTGGATAACGAAAATTTTAGGACAACCGGTATACGAAAGGCAACATAATCAGCTGTTGCGATTTTGCCCAAAAATGAGCAGTTATGAGGAATAGCAAATACAGAATCCTGCAATAGCTATCAACGACATAAGGCCATTAGACAGCATTTAACAAACGAGGATTAATTTGTGGCAGAGGCCGTCAGGCCGAGGATATCCGAGTTAGTTAGATGCGACAAACCTACAAAAATTGAAATTTTAGTGCAATATAAATGAAAAAGTTAAATAGTATTAGTAACGGGTGTTAGAAAACTCGTCTTATCAGAGTCACCTATGAAAAAAATTACGTTTGGCAATACTGAAATGTATTGTTGGTGACACTGTAAGTCTATGTCAAATTCGATGTTAGTAGGTCAGGTTTTGCGTCAGTTTGTGTCAAAACTGACGCAAAACCTAACCTGCTAACCTCGAATTTGATATAGACTTACAGTATCATAAACTATATATTTCAGTATCCCCAATGTTAAAATGTTACTGTTCTGTTATTTCTTAAAGACCTAGGCTGTTAAATGTATAACAGCCATAGCTGTTATGGGGAACTTTTCAGTCAGGTTGACAGTTCTGTTATTGACAAATAACAAGTAGGTGTTATGAAAAACATTTTACAAGGCAAGATAGAAGGAAAGAGGGGTCAAGGCCGGAGAAGACACTCCTTGCTAAAGAACTTAAGGGCGTGGTATGGAGTGAACACTGCTACATTATTCAGGAGAGCAATCAACAAAGTTCAAATAGCTACGATGGTAGCCGACGTTCGCGAAGGATATGGCACGTAAAGAAGAAGAAGAATAAGCAATTTTTGTTTAAATTCGGTAATACAATTTGAATGATATATTTTCATTAACCATTTTCTTCAACCGCCTTTCTAAATACGATTCTATTAAAAAATCCTGTGTTTTGTGAGAAAACTTTGATTGACAAGTGCCACATTTATAAATGATTTAACTGCACGTAGACAAACTCATCTGCGATGCTGGTTTTGTCTTCCATAACCGCTGTTATTCAAAAATCGAGAATAGAATATGTAACCCAAATATAATAAAGCTAGCTAGATCATTATAATAATAATCTATAAAGAATTAAAGATAGCGCTTCCAATAATTAGACATAATTTCAATTGACATTAAATAGTTTGTCGAAGTTATGATACAAACAGAAACTTTGGCAAACTCAAAAAGTATACGTACCAACTTTCAACAACAGGTAAAACAACATAAAAAGAAGTAACAGGAACAATAATACGAACAAATAAAGTACAAATCACAAACTATAAAGCACAAAGCACCACGGAAAAGATTTGTTTTGAGAATATTGGTATCTCTGATTCTCTGTTAACTATTATTAAAATTCTAATACAGACAGCCTTGTAGTTGGTAATATTGGTTGCATATTTTATTTTATTTATTCGCTGCGGCAAATATCGTGACAAATCGTAATAAAATATATAAAATCTACACGAAATAAATTGTACATTTTTGCAAAACTTAATTTCAGGTACTTCTTGCAGACTATTTCTCACTGATTATCATACTTCTATTCAAACTGAAGCAATGACTTATTAAATACTTTTAACATACAAAATAGACTAAATATTCACAGCACAAAAATGCCGCATAGAAATTCGTTTGAATTTATAGCCTTCTATATGATAATTGTAAAAATGTTGTCTTTTCGTTTTGACTTTTAACGTGTAGTTGGCATTTCATTTGAATAGAGCCATTTTATATGGAATAATATAGACTAGAAACACATGGCAGAACCTAAATTTTTTTTAATTAGCTGACATTTTAATAGCAACAAAATAAATTGTTGCACATTTGGAAACGTTGAAACGGATTTTTAGGTTGTGGTTTTGAATTTATTAAAGCTACGCTGTTGATAAATGTTAATTCGTACGCTAAAAAATTATCGACCCAGGATTCCTAATGAATGATAATGGTATGAAACTAAATTCCGAATAAGAAAGTAGTTGCCAATTATCCTACCTGTAAGAATTACAGCGATTTATTTTCTTGCATATTATTTCGATATTTTTATTCCCCGATTTTCAATATTATTGCTACACTCTTTTATTATCTGGTAAAAAAAACATAGTGCATTTCAGTTTGCAAGTAAACAGATGCATGTATTTATTTTTCAACTGGGGACGGTGCTACACTAATGCAAAAATAGTCCAGTAATTTATTCCTACCCGAATTGCACAAGTGTAATCGAACGACAAATGCATCAAGTATATTATAGCTATTAACAGGAATTGTTTGCAGTTATTAATACACATAGTAGTTTTCATGTTTATATTGGCAAAGAAATACAGCAATTTTCATTAATCGCTGAGCTATGATTTAACAGCACTATGATTACACTATAGATATAGATGTATAGAACACCGTTAGAAGAGTGGAATGCCTTTAGTAATACAAACAAATACTAATTTTAGAAGGTAACAGTTTTGAGCAAAACTTGTTGATTAGATAAGGAAATAAATAAGACGGAAGTAGATTTAGAAGTGTTAATTAGGTTTAATCAATGTAACTGAGTATAAGTGAAAGTGCGCGAATACGGTCCTCTTAGTGCGTCGATGGCTCGATTAGGTGTGTACAACGTTCGATATGCATAAACGGCGGTCGCGGAGAACTTAAAGTCAGTCACCGGCGTGCCAAGCTAAAGGACGTACATAATATGTGAGGGACTTTCAGTAATGTTCGCATACAGCAGGATAGATAAACGCGGTTGAAGTTACGGAATAAATAGAATTCACTGCATAAGTTTTTGTGTGCCACAAGCCAGTTTGCACTTCAAGTAAGTGCCGTTTTAACCGTGCACTGAGTAAGTACGCAATCGCAACACCGCGTAGATATGTCTTAATGTTACGAGTGTTCCGTGACGTAATCCTCCAGAGACGCGACAGAGTCTAAAACCAGGTACTTCTTCGTCGCATACGTGTATTAAGTATTCTGGAAACTGTGTCAAGCCAGAACGAATTCTACTCAGCATTCCAAAAGGTGATAAACCTATTTTGACATTTTACATAGTCATAAAGATCATTATAGTCCCTGGGAGAAAGCTCCAGGAAAAGAGTGTATATTTGAAATTGCAGATGTTTTCACAAAATTTGTGAAACTACGACGTGAAATCCCCAAAAACTATAGTGTAAATTAATTCGTATAACAATTGCACCTTTATCTTCACAAAATCAATAGACACCTTACTTCCTTGTTATTCACATTAAATAAACTAAAGAACGAATGCTATAAGGGGTAATCTCTAATAGAATTCTGTACAATCTGCTCACAATAGTTTTTTCCTTTACCACTTATTCTGATTTTGAAATCAAGTAAATTAAACAAAAAGTGCTGTTAGAAATCTAAGAAGTTGAAGAGACATATGGCATGACAAACAAAATAATTACTTTTTTTTTTCTTTCCACTAGTGTAATTGCAATGTGTATCGATTAATCACTGCTAATTTGGCTAATTGAATAAAACATGAAAGATTTTGATTATGCCGTGCATTCAAATATATAAAAAATAAATATGTTAGTGCTCATATTATATTGTTACACATAAAAACACCATATCTACACACTTAATAAAAACATATTTCAAGGCTCTTTAGAGCTTATACAATCACCTAATTGTACGCTTAATTTTTCTTGGCGTTTGCTTGTTTAGCCAACATTTCTGCCTCCTCATCTAACAACGCCTCTATAGCTTGCAGCCGCTTCTTGCACAGCGGAGTCTTCACGTATCATAACTCGAACGCCTCCTCCTCTTCCTTATAAACCGGCGTTTTCTGGCAGGGGGCGTTGATTAATTCCAAAGTGCTCAATGGTTGTATCCTCGCACCATACGTTTGGTGGTTATGACTCCATCTACAGTACTTATAATGGAACCTGAAATATAAGATTTTTAAAACAGATGCCATCTGGGAACCAAATTAGAGTACATTCATGCAATTTTACGATATCGGTTATGAAAAAAATAGAAAAATTGTTGTGGTTGAAAGTAAAATTAAACAGCCGGCTACCTAGAAGCAATTAACCCTCCGCACTTAAGCAATTGACGAAAGGCTTTTAAGGACAAACAGGAAATCGCCAAAGTCATTCAGTGTCATTCATTCAGTTTATGGCATTCGGTTTGCAACATTTGACTCTGACTTTCTGCATCGTCTAGCACATTTCGAGTAACCGTCAGTAATAATTGCGTTTGTATATAGAGCTCTGTTGAAATACCAGAGCGTGTTAGTTGCTAGCACAATAGTTGTTTAATCGCCCACTATATGTATTTCTGTATTCATTCTACATTTATGTATATATAGATATCCTGGATAAAAGTAGAAGTTAAGAACAATATCGATAATTGAACAAATACATCCAGAAGGGATGCCGCTTGATCAGAAACAAGTTTTATGAAGATCTTTGTAAGAAATTACAGGTCCATGCAGATAGAGCCGAATAGTGAAAGTGCTATTTAAAACTATAAAGAAAGGGACGAAAAAGTTCAAGCTACCAAATTGTTTAGTTGATTGTATCGAGGTGAATATTTGTGCTTAATAGAATTTATTCATCGTGTATACGGAGATACCAAAATAATAAAGTCAACGGTATAGTATCGGAGCACTGCTCAATCATGAAAAGTGTACGGTAAGAATGTATTCTTTGGCTCATGTTATCAGACGGAGTAAGTCAAGATGAAACAGTAATTGGAGGATAAAACTAAATATTTGTTGACGATAATATATTTGCAGAAAGTGCTGACCAATTGTGAATGTTGCTGCACATACTGGAATGAGTAAGTAATGAATATGGACTCCAAATAAGTTATCCAAAATGAATATCCTCATCATCGATATGGAAAGCAAGCGCCATTTGATGATACAACAAATTAGATATAACCTATCTGGATGCGCTAATCACTGGAGGCAGTGGACACCGATTGTGCACACCGTTCCTTGGCAGGACTACTATGGTACGGACAACTTACAGTATATACGTCGCAACAACGAGGACCGTTCGGGAAACAGATCCTCAAAGAATAGACGCGTTTGATGGCGCATGTTGCGTATTCCATTGAATGCACGGCTTACAAATGATTCAGTACTAGAAAAGATAAAACTATCACATCCTTCCTCAAGACTTAACGGATGTATCCTGTATTTTGAAGACCACATCATACGTTGAGTCGAGACTGGAAAAAGATGTCATCCCGAACAAATTCAACGGAAGACGAGAAATATCACTTCAACGCTGGACTTAAAGAACCTGCCCAGTTGGCTCTTTGTGTGGCACAAAGTTAACAGGAATGGAAATCTCTGATAACAGAAAATATAAATCAATATCATTAAAGATCATAACACATGCTGATGTCATAATGAAGGAGAAGGAATTGTTTGTAGGACTGCTTTAGTTTTGGTAAATTTTAAATGTTTACCAATGTCACATTAATGATGACAATTTGTTTCGCAATTTATTGTGATCTATATTATGTGTTTTACCATTGGCAACATATGTAGGCTTAGTCATGAATTATGACCTCAAAACCAAAATACTAGAAAAATATTCAGTAAATTGATAAAAGATTTAAAAAGTTTGAAAATTGTTAATGGCGATAATTATATCAATTCAAAATGAGATAAGCTTGATTTTTATATAGTGTAAATAAAAATCATATTGTCGTAATATTTGATTTAATGAATGACGTTTCGCTAATAGTATTAGCTTCTTCAGTATTCTATTTACATTGTAATGAAATGAAATTTGCCATGCTGAAATAAGAAAAGTCAAATAGATAAGCGAACGCAATATTAACGTCCACTTGCTTACTTACTTGTATTATGGAAGTCAGAAAAGCATTATATTACGACAAATTATAGTTATAACACATTAAAAAGACGATACAGGGAAAATAATCATCCCCACAATTTAAAATTTACGAAACGAACAAATTAACATTTTGCATGCAAGCAACGTACATATGAGAATGCAAGGTTGTTCCTTATTTGTTATCTGTAAAGGGCAGAGTGTAAAATTTGGAAAAGTTATTTGACATGTACAGGATCGTATTTATTTAAAAATTATGATATTTTACAAAGTCAGGCCAAGTTAGAAATTTATTTTTTTATTTCAAAGAAAAGAAGCGGAACATAAATTATGAGAAAAATAATTCACTTGTAATTTTTTTTTATATTAATTAAATAGGTTGTGATAAATAGACCTTAGGTTTTCAATATCAGTTTTATAATTTATAGCGGTAGGGCTTCGTTGTATTTCAATCATTTCCAAAACTAACCGTTTCTTTAAGTTACTCTCTTTATGCAAAATTTTTTGTGTATTGAAATTAAATTTGTGGTGATTTTCAGTGGCGTGATCAGTTAAAGCAGTTTTTTGTTTGATGGGGATACATTATTGATTTTTATTGAATATTTATGTTGGTTAATTCTGTTTTTTAGTAATTGTTTCGTCTGTCCAATGTAAGTGGATGGATAATTGCTGCAGTTAATTTGATAAACAAGATTGGATTGCATATTAGTTTCAGTTTTGTCTTTTAAATTGGTAAAAAACATATTGCCAAAAGTGTTATAATTTTTGAAGGCAGTATTTATATTATATTTTTTCATTTCTGTTTTAATTTTTTCAGATAGTTTACAGTGTGATCATCGACGGTGAACCTGAAGATCATGTCTGATCAAGATATTATATTAGATGCTACGTGGGAGCATCTCGGGGACCGCAAGATCTATCATTCCTAACATGTACTAGAAAATGTATCAATGTTTGTTTGCTTTTGTTTACATTCCTGGCATTGTATTTAGGTTGATTTGTGCTTGCGACCGAAGGTATCAAAACATACAACATGAAACGAGCCGCTCAATGATTTGTCTTCCCGGGGTCGAATATGTGATCCAGAACTCCTAGGTCTAAACGGAAGGGGCGGTTTTGAATTTCGGTAAGTCACCAGCCTGTAATTTATGCATGGGAACCGATTTTAATCCAGGGAAAAATAAATTTACCGTAAATCAGGATAATTGTTCCATCATAAAATTAAAAAGCTCGACTTGAGGCTTATATCTGTAGTATGCATTATATTGGTTTATTTACAACATACACTTGCATATATTTTATATACTAATTACAATTATTTTGACGCAAATTTAGGTTTTTCCTTTTTTATGTATTGAAAACATGTATGTTCTTACTTTATTTTGCAAAAAACACTCAAATTGAGATTAAAACTTAACGCAACTATTCTGTATAATCGTAAGTGTATTTCTACGAGGACATAAAAAAATTAATGATTATCCGTTGATTTTTTCAATAAAACATGCACATATAATTTTGTTCTTCCATGTGTCACTAACTGTTAACATTTGTCCATAAAGGTTTCGGAAAATTTCTGAATTTTTAAGCATCCCCTTTAAACAACTTACTAAAGAAATGTCAGTTATGATCGATGATGGAAATATTTATAAGCCCACTATAAATTAGCAAATAGCAACGTAGTTGATCAGTCTGCTAGAAAAGAAACATTCTTAGAGACAATACTTTTAGAATTTATTGACTAAGCACATAATAGTACTTAAATTAATTTTATTTGTTTTTATTACATAGATGTATAACAGAGATTTCTTTGTTGCAAAGAATTTGGACAGCTTTTAAGCTATGCGAACTTCCTGTGCATTCAAACTAATTTTGTTTTCAATCTAGTCAATTACCGTTCATTTCTTTCTTTCTAACCGTTGCTCAAAGGAAAAGGAAATAAAAACTAAAACCAAACTTTTGTTTGAAAATTTTTTTTATGGGGAAGTATAGTTTTTGAGAAAATCGTAAACTAAACTTTTACAAGCAAGTTAGTCAGTAAATGAAAGCGCTTTGTTGCCACACCTCATTTTTAGTATTATTCTTCTACAGGTTCATTTACGTGTAAGCAAACTGGCTTTTTATTTTATTACGTCTTTGGAGCTATAGTAACACATACAGTTTAGCAGTCGAGGGTCAACTTTTGGGTTTATTTAACAAGGGATTTCTCTAGCTACAAATAGAAGTAAACAAAATATAAATAATCTCATTGCCATTCAGCTAGCTCGAAATAGAAAAAGGCTTACTTAATAAAAACGCAGAACCATTCCATAGCCATACTAGATGAAAATCATTTTTGATCATACTATAGTTTAAAATAAGTAGCAATACAATGAACCCCTCCGATGTTGTTAATGTATACATTATAATAATTATGGTTGTGCCATATGCTGTTTACTTTCATGCTAGTCTTAGAGCTTTAGACTGTTGTACTCATTCTTCGGGTATTTCATTTGCTTTCTCGTCTATTTCTCTATTTTTTCTTACACTTTATTTGGTTGTACAGCCTTTTAAAAAATATTTTTCTATTTTTTATTGTTATGCTCTTTTCTTTGTTGTTACATTATATTTTCTTATTCGATCTACTTTTTGCTTTTGGCTTGATTAAAAAGTTTTCTGTTGACTACGGCAGTTTTTTATTATCTTCATAACGTCAATATAATATTTTCTTCTTTGATAATTACTTTTAAAGTGTTTTGACTTTTACTCGTCAAATTCGCAAACGTGTAATTATAAATCATCACGATTTTGAACTCTCTTTTTCATCAAATTTCAGTGTTTTTGCATTAACTAATAAAGTGACACTTCCCCTGTGTTGCCTTGTCTTCATCACTACATCCTGGATCATAATATGGTTGAGAGTCACATCTGCTTCTGTTAGTACATTAGTTATATGATTAGCTTCACTGAAATTTGTGTTGAACTATCTGCCTTTGCGGCGAAAACATGAATTTCTCACCTGCATTGTTCTTTGTGAAAAAATCCAATCAGTCGTTTTCGATTGTAAGATATCTGGTAACCTCTCCAGATTCGTTTTTTATTTGTAAACGTAATATTTTACCTCATCAATCTGTTGCACGTGATAAGTACATGTTTATGATAATAATTTTTCTAAAACTCATTCGTCATATTCGATGAATATAAAAGTTTATACAGATATAATATACGATTAGAATCTAATTTCGTTGGCCACATTTGCTATTAGGGCATTGTGCACCTTAAAAATCTTTTCAGTTAAATATAGCTGATCATTCTGTATCTGTCACCATTTTCAACTGTCAGCCGAAGTGATTTGTCTTCAGAGAAGTCATATAAACGTACAAACCAGCCGACAAATATTATCAACACAAACGTTAATAAAAGTGTTTGCCGTTTGCTTAAAAAAAAATAAAAAAGTCCGAAGTATCAAGATCCATCACAGATAAAAGTATTTGCACAAAATTTACGAAAAATCATTGATATGGAAGGTATATGAAACGTCGTTGAAATATACACATCCCCTAGAGGGTTGAGCAAGGTCAAAATGAAGACCTCTTTTAAGTAGGCCTTTTCATTTTCTGCAAAAAATAAGGAAATCCTTTCATATGTTAAGAACTCATCTAATTTCAAAACTGCAGAGTCTAAATAGAACATCTACTTATTTAATAGTTACCTTCAACATGATAATCATAAATTAACACGGCATAGCCGCCTAAAGAGAAAACATCCTTAGTGTAGATACAGTCATGAAGTTTCTTACACTTTATTTGAAAACAACATATGTATTTTAAAATAATTTTTCAACAGAATGTTAATGGTTAGCCAAAGAGTTCTGGCAACCATAAGGTTTCCAGCAAAGGCTGCGGAGGAGCTGCCAAGACGGGTTGCACAAGCCTTTCTTCAGGTAGCGAAATAAACTCGCACAAGGGAAAGCGCACTGAAGAGCCCGAGGTGCTCGGTAGGGATAACCGTAGCTTAAGTCACTCGGAATCACTTGAAAAACTGATCATTTGTAGATCTTCGGACGGTGACTCCCATAAAAGTCAGGCGTCAGGTGGTGGCCACTGAGCTAAAAAGGGAAAAATGCCAAAAATGCTTGAAATAGTCCCAAAACGTGTCAAATAAGTGCGAGGAAGGACACCCGGTACATACTGAAATTGACAGGTGGCCACAGGTGAATGCTGCATCTGAAGGAATATTTAATCTTGACGTAACCAGTCGAATTTCAGCAATTTTACAACCAACATAGAAATGTTGAACTAAACTTTCAGAGATCTTGAAGGATTTTATCCACATTTATCCTGAGCCTTTGGAAAAATTTATGACAGTATCAAAGTCAATATCTGAATTGATCTTTCAAAAGACTTTATTTGTGCTTACTAGCGAATTCACCGTGAGACTCTTATTTACAGTAATTACTGTCATAAGAATGTTTAATTCGGATAACGTAGCGAAACTGAAACAGCCCATTGTTCTCTCAGGGTTTGAAATAGTAATGATCGTGGCCTCGCTAATTTTGACTAAATAAAGCTCTTATTGAAGACCAACGAAATTGTCATTTATACTTTTAAAATAAATTGAATTTATGGTACCGTTTTACTTATATGAATTATCTGGCTAGGTTGCTGTGGTACCGTATGTGATTCTAGGTACACCTTATTGTGAGACGCCTAAAGTCGGGGTAACTGGCAATCCTTTTAGTTGAAACACACTCGGACACGAAGACCAAAGCTACTGTTGCGAGATTAATAAGAACACTTAAGTACAAACACTTGCATTTATTTTTCTGCCGTTTACAGAACACTTAAGTTTAATAGCGTTGTTTCTTAACTTTACGTATTTACATCTTCTTATTAACTACTTAATTGTAAGTCCATTCTGACCAAGAAAGCTCGGTGGGCGTTTACAAAGTTCCCAATAACCTATCAGAGCTGGTCTAAATTTTGGAATTTTGGCACGTACACACGGACGTGATAGTTCATAATAGTTCTATGAATTTTAAAAGTTTGAGGCTTTCCCACGGTGAAATGTGGTTTGCTCGGACCCTTTGGAAATTACCGCTATAAAGGATTAAAATTCTACTAAAAGCATTTGGTCCCAGCTGCAAATAATTTTTATGATCGAGTTGCAACCGTTGCTTCTTCTAATCACGTACCGGTCATATACATCACTCAATATTTCGGTTTATGAAGTAAACCCTGCATAAACTTACTCTAATCTATTCGTGAGATTGGAATATCTCCAGCTTCCCAAACGAAAGGCACGTTTCTAAACATCCGCTTGTTGTAATTTAAATATGACATTTTTCCTACGAATTTTACCTTAAAATATTATACAGATGGCTTACAGCTAACTAAAGTACAGTATATTCCTACATAGTTCATTTCATTAAAGAACGCAAATCGTAACATTTGCCCCCGGATTAAGATAGTCTTTGGGGTTTAAATCTATCGATTTTTACACCACAAGACGTTCTTCTTTCGCACTTAAGCAATACCAGTCATAAATCTCAGAACTATATGGTCTCATCATGCTTACCCTAATTTAACTAACCTACGTGAATTAACATCAGTTATCTGGTGTAATTGTCAGTACTACTTTGGTTCTCGGTGACTTAACTAAACAAAATACCTAGATAAGGAATCCACGTTTCCGCATTTCTTTCCCGGTTTACAGAGAACAGTGAAATTTAACATTTGTAAAATTAATGACCACAGCAGTAATCTGCCATTCTTATTGCTCATCTGCCGTAACCAGGTCAAAGGACAGTGATCCGTTTCTACGGTAAAATGGCTCAGAAACAAATAAGGTTTTAATTTTCCGACTGCCCAGACTAAAGCTGCACATTCGAGTTCACTTGCGCTATAAGCTTGCTCCCAATCCGTGAGTTTTTTGCTCAGATACAGTACCGGATGCTCTTCTTGATTAGCATCTCGTTGCGATAAAGTCACCCCCATTCCTCGCTTCGAACAATCGGTTTGTACTATAAATTCGCGGGAATAATCTGGAGCTCTCAACACCTTACCGCTCATTAATTCGTCCTTCAATCTTTGAAATGCAACTTCTTTCTGATCATCCCATTCTACTCTTGTTTTCGCATTTTTCCGTAATGCGTCTGTAAGTGGACTAGCTATGTCTGCATAGTTCGGGACGTAATGATTGTAATACCCAGTGATCCCGAGAAATGATCGAATATCCCGTTTGGTTTGGGGACGTTGAAACTCCTGTATGGCCGCTACCTTTACCTCCGACGGTTGTCTAAATCCCTGACCTATTTTATGTCCCAGATATATCACCTCGGCTTTTCCCCACTCACACTTCTTAGCCTTTATCGTTAGGCCTGCTTGATGCATTGCCTTGAATACCGCACGTAGATGTTCTAAATGCTCCTCCCAAGTCATCGAATGTACCGCCACATCGTCCAAAAATGGTTCTGCGAAATCGTCCATTCCCTCCAATATGGTGTCCATTAGCCGCTGAAACGAAAATGGAGCAGATTGCAGCCCGAACGCTAACGTCCCTGGTTCGAAAACTCCACGATGAGTTATGAAAGCAGCATATTTACTTGCTCTTTCAGTCATCCCTATTTGCCAGTAGGCTCTTACTACATCGATTAGACTCAGGTATCTGGCCTTGCTGCATTTTTCCACACATGCTTCTATATTAGGAACAGGATGTTGCTGTGGCACCGTAATAGCATTTAACGCTCTGTAGTCGATCACAGGCCTTCGATCTTTCCCTTCAGCCTCCACAATCATCATAGGCGATGAATACTCGCTCTTACTGGGCCTAATTACTCCCAATTTTAACATTTTATCGATTTCTTTGTCGATAATCTCGCGTACCCTCGGTGAGTGTGAATACGCTCGAGTTCGGATAATTTTTTCCTCCTTGAGAGCAATATCGTGTTCCACTAAGTTGGTTCTTCCGGGTCGATTTGAAAATAACCCTGGAAATTCTTGGATTAATTCCTCCAAGCTTTTCATTTGGATTTCCGTGAGTTTTCCTACCCCTTTGGCTTGTTTCAACACTTCCGAAGCACTTAAGATTTCGGTGTCTTCTATTTCCAGTTCTGGAAGATCGAGTTCTGCTCCTTCTTCCCCAGGTTGTTTGATTACTATCGCAATGACTTTTCAAAATAAGGTTTCAACAAATTAACGTGGACAAGAGTTTGTTTACGTTTTCCCGAAATTTCTTTAATTATATAATTCGTATCGGAAATTTTCTCCACAATTTCTTTGGGTCCAGTCCATTGCATCTGCAATTTGTTGGTCCTGGCATGCTGATACAACATAACCTTCTCGCCAACCTCGTAATATGAAGCCTTCGCCTTCAGATCATAATAACCTTTTGATTTGGTTTGCGCTTTCAAAGTCGCCGTTTTCGCGATTTCCTGCATTTGCCTTAGCCTATCAAGTAACTTTAATATGTACACTACTACCGGTTCGCTGGTTTCCTTTCCAACCCACAACTCCTTGATCATGTTTAATGGAGATCTAATCTGACGTCCATAAACCAATTCTGCGGGACTAAATCCGTGTGCCGCGTGCGGTGCACATCTCAAGGCGAAAAGCGCTTGATCGATATATTCATCCCACTCATTTCCGTGTTCGTAACACAACGCTCTTAGGATTCGCTTGTATACGCCGTGGAATCGTTCTACTGCATTTGATTGCGGATGATATGCTGAACTGTGTATGATTTTTATACCACATCGGTCAAGAAATTCGGTCGTTAGATTGCTGGTAAATACAGTGCCCAAATTCATCTGGATTTCGGATGGAAATCCTACTCGTGAAAATATATTTAATAACCCTTTTACCACCGCTTCAGAATCTGCTACTTTCAATGGGATCGCGTCAGGAAATTTTGTGGCATTACAAATTAGCGTTAGTAGATATCTGTTTCCCTTCTCGGTTTTCGCTGAAGGTTCTACAATATCCACATTTACTCGCTTATAAGGTTCGGTGATTACTGGCACTCTACACATTGGAGCTTTTTTTCTATCAGTGGGCTTCCCTACGCGCATGCAAACGTCACAGCACTTGATCTTGTTTTTCACATCTCGTCCCATCTGATTCCACCAATAATTCTGCTTGATCCTGTCAATGGTTTTGTTACAACCCAAGTGTCCCATCCACATGTTATCATGTGCGATATCTAGCAACTTGCTTTGTAATTTTTCTGGCACCATCACTTGCTCAAAGCTCCGACCCAATTTGTCAGTTATTCTCCTGTGCAGTATTCCATAAGCAATGTAGAATTTTGCTCCATTTTTCTCCTTCTTTGATTCTGCCATCTCAAAATACTCCTTTAATTTTGGGTCTTCTAATTGCAGCATTCTTAAGGTTGTCGGTGTAAGTTTTGTTATGTCCGAGTAGTCGATATCTGATTTAGGTATTGAAAATTGTTCGTCCTTTTCCAGGCTCGGTGATTTTTACCCAATCTCCATTTCCGCTTCTTCTCCCTGTTCGTCGGAATCTTTTCCGTCTTCTGAACTCTTTACTTCGGCATTCGTTTCTTTATTTTCATCGTAAACCTTTTCCTTTTCCATTATAGCTTTCGCCTGCGCTCTCGTTAATGCGAGCACTTGTTGAATTACCACATCATTTTCCTTCGGCAGCATCTCCCACGTTCTATTCGATAGCAGATACGTATAATCTCGAGGCAAACGATTCGCTACAGCTGCTTCAGTTTCCACCTGAATTTCTGGCAAATTTAATTTTACCTTCGCAACTGGTATCGCCACACATTCTTCATTCAGGAGTCCTTGCACATATACATATTTCCCTGTATAATCGGCTCCTTTGATTAAATTTGTGTGCACGATATCATAGCTGGCTCCGCTATCTCGTAGTAATTTTGCTTCCACTCCATTTACTTTCGCTATTATGGTATAAGGTTCTAGCATACCTTCCTCGTTCTTGCTCTGGCCTATCGTTGCTAAGACGACTTGTGTTTTGGGACATTCCGGTGAACCTTTATAGTGACCTACTGCCCCACATCCAAAGCACTTTCCCGGCCTTCGTCTGTCGAAACTGCGTTTGTCCAAGTTTTCCTTGACAACACCTTCCGTTTGCACCTGACTTTTCCCTAAGTCATTTTTCAAGTTCGACGTCGTTGGCTTAGTTTCGAACTTATTTTTCGATGGCTTGAAGTTTCCATTATATTGCCGTTCCGTACCTGGTCCTCTTTTGGTGACGTATGTGTCTGCATGCTCTGCAACTTCCTCCATCCTCTTGGACTTGTTTCGGTCCTCCACCCAAAATTTCATCTCCCCTGGCAACGAACTATAAAATTTCTCCAAGCACATCAGTTGAGTTATCTTGTCGAAGTTTCCTTCCGCTTCTTCGCTCTTGATCCATTCCTGAAAATTGGTTTTTAGTTGGTATGCAAACTCCGCATAACTCTGGTCAGTTTTCCGTTTCCCGTACCGAAATTTCGTTCTAAAAAGTTCTGCTGTTTTAGCTGATATTTCTTGAGCAGACTAGCCCTGACTTTGTCGTAATCTTTGCTGTCCTCTTCTGTTAATCGAGCCACGACCTCATTCGCTGTTGGTGACAACACACTCGTCAATCGAATTGGCCACGATTCCTTGGAGAAGTTCAATTGCACACAAACCCGCTCGAAATTCGTTAAATACAATCCCATGTCACCGTCATCCTTGAAAGGTTGCAATTGTTTTGTCATATTCAAGGACATATTCCTAATTGCATTGACATCATGTACATTATTTTCATTTGCCGTTTGAGCTTGGGCCTGAGCAATTTTCACTTGAGCATCTAATCTAGCTACCTCCAATCTTTCTTCTCGCTCCCTTTCAGCTAATTCTAACCTTTCTCTCCTTTCAGCTAATTCTAACCTTTCTCTTCGTTCCCTTTCAGCTAATTCTAATTTTTCTTTTCGTTCCCTTTCAGCTAATTCTCGTTCCCTGCTAGCTAATTCTTCCCACTTGTCCTTCCGAGGGTTTTCCTCCCAGGCACCTAATTCTACTTTAATGTCCTCTACCGAATGTTGAGCCTTAATCAATTCTTCTATGATCTCTGCCTTTTTCTTTTTCTCCGGTAATTCCAACAGATTAGCAACGTATTTTAATTCGTTCACCGAAAAAATACTGCATTCGGAAACCATTGTTTCTTTTAAATGAAACACTTGATAAAATTTAAATTCTGTAAACCAGGAATTTTGCGTAACCCGTAAATTACCTATCGCTGCTGTAAAAACTTAAGTAGTTCACAACCCGTCGAAAATTTACTATTACTGACAACTACGAGCAATACCTGATCCTATTATTTCAAAAAAATATATACACAACCTTACTAAATCGCATAATAAGACCATATAATCCCGAAATAAACAACAAGCATTACTTACGCACAACTGCAATTTTCTGTTTTCCCCGCTGTGCTGTCGTCTTATTCCCACAGATCTGGACGCCGCCTCCCTGTCCTGAAGCCGCTTCCCTGTCTTGTTTCCTGGAGTTTCCGCCGTCACTCACTTCGACACATTTACTGGCTTTTACTGCACTACACTGGTTTTTCTTCGTTGTCAGTTTTACTGACGTTGTTCCCAAAATGCTGCCTCGCCGCCCCTTCGAATGACTGCCCTCCTGTTGTCTGGTTACCTTGCCGTCACCTCCTCGACGCTTGCTGGTTTTCCAACGTTTCCACTCTTACGTGACGCCGTCCCCAGTTCTCTACGCCGTTCCCGGATTGACCGCTCCCGTTGGACCACGGAATTTCCTGCATTCACTCCTCGACGCTCCTGGATTCTATCTACGCCGCTTCCCGGAATGACCGCTTCCGTTGTACCGCCTCAATTTATTAGATGCTTTTTCTGTCCTGTTCACGTGCTTCCCCTTGTATATTTCAATGCTTGCACTTGGACCGACTTCGAAACAAAAGAAATGTTCTGTCGTACGATTTAAATAAGTTATAAATCACACCGCTTGATCACCACTATTGCGAGACGCCTAAAGTCGGGGTAACTGGCAATCCTTTTAGTTGAAACACACTCGGACACGAAGACCAAAGCTATTGTTGCGAGATTAATAAGAACACTTAAGTACAAACACTTGCATTTATTTTTCTGCCGTTTACAGAACACTTAAGTTTAATAGCGTTGTTTCTTAACTTTACGTATTTACATCTTCTTATTAACTACTTAATTCTAAGTCCATTCTGACCAAGAAAGCTCGGTGGGCGTTTACAAAGTTCCCAATAACCTATCAGAGCTGGTCTAAATTTTGGAATTTTGGCACGTACACACGGACGTGATAGTTCATAATAGTTCTATGAATTTTAAAAGTTTGAGGCTTTCCCACGGTGAAATGTGGTTTGCTCGGACCCTTTGGAAATTACCGCTATAAAGGATTAAAATTCTACTAAAAGCATTTGGTCCCAGCTGCAAATAATTTTTATAATCGAGTTGCAACCGTTGCTTCTTCTAATCACGTACCGGCCATATACATCACTCAATATTTCGGTTTATGAAGTAAACCCTGCATAAACTTACTCTAATCTATTCGTGAGATTGGAATATCTCCAGCTTCCCAAACGAAAGGCACGTTTCTAAACATCCGCTTGTTGTAATTTAAATATGACATTTTTCCTACGAATTTTACCTTAAAATATTATACAGATGGCTTACAGCTAACTAAAGTACAGTATATTCTTACATAGCTCATTTCATTAAAGAACGCAAATCGTAACAACCTCCACTGCTAAACTTCGATGGCTGACCTACTTTGCCGCTCAGACTGCCCTTTTCCTTAGCTGCTTACACCCTGATTTCGAACTTTGCAAACCGCTTTCTGTATCCAATTCTCTCAAACATTCATTGCGCCGCATTTTTGTTTAATTGTTTATAGGTTACCTATGTGGTTGTAACCTGTTGCTTTTATGTATTGGAGATTATTTGCTCACTTTATACGAAGAAATTAAACACTTTTCTTTAATATAACAAACTTATACCATAAATAACTAGAAAATGTGTATTCACAATTTCTACGTTGTGGCATTCCTGTTTCGTAAAAATTGAAGAAGTTAGTTTTTACCGATTTATACTATTTTATTTTGCAGAGCATTAATGAGTGTTAATGAGTTATAACTACCATATCATCTATGGTGATTGGCGTTAAGATAATTAGAGAAACCACTCAAATCAAGCCTGTTCCGAAGAAAAATGCAATCGGAACCATCTTCGTCCCGTGATAAACACATCTACTGTTGCTGTTAAGTTTTAGTTTTTTTACTCCCTCGTCTAAAAGACGAAGAAAGTATTACATTCTTGGAAAAACACCTGCCGAAGTTTGGTTAGATGTTTACGTTTCAGGGTCTCTGCAAAATGCAAGTTATATGAACTCTTCTTGATTAGAGGAGTTTGGCTCAACAGCTTGGTTGCGAGAGAGTTAAAAATTATTTCAAACCATATTTAAAGTTTGTCAATCACTGCTAATTTAGCTAATTGAATAAAACATGAAAGATTTTGATTATGCCGTGTATTCAAATATATAAAAAGTAAACATATTAGTGCTCATATTATATTGTTACACATAAAAACACCATATCTACACACTCAATAAAAAAAATATTTCAAGGCTCTTTACAGCTTATACGATCACCTAATTGTACGCTTAATTTTTCTTGGCGTTTGCTTGTTTAGCCAACATCTCTGCTTCCTCCTCTAACAACGCCTCTATAGCTTGCAGCCGCTTCTTGCACAGCGGAGTCTTCACGTACCATAACTCGAACGCCTCATCCTCTTCCTTATAAACCGGTGTTTTCTTGCAGAGGGCGTTGATTAATTCCAAAGGGCTCAATGGTTGTACCCTCAGCTGCACCATACGTTTGATGGTTATGACTTCTTTTACTGTGCTTATAATGGAACCTGAAATATAAGATTTTTAAAACAAATTCCATCTGGGAATCATATTAGAGTACATTCGTGCACTGTGACGTGGCAACAATTTTACGGTATCAGTTATGGAAAAAAATAGAAATATTGTTGTGGTTGAAAGTAGAATTAAGACACAGTAACAAGAGTAAGTTCCACCGACAGCTCAGTAAAGTGGAGCGCACTGCTGTAGGCACATCAGAGTAAGTTGTATCATATATACTGGACACATTCGGGATAAATTGTTATGCGCCACTTGTTGTCTAAGGCTGTAGTTGGAAATGTTTTGTTGTTGACTAGGCTCGAAGGGCGACTTACAGGTTTGCATAAGTGTTTAGCTTTGATCTGAAATTCGCGAATATGTATTTCGCTTTAAAATCAAAGTAAAATTCATCAAAATAAGTCAGAACGCATTTACGTTATCAAGATCAACCGCTGTCGGTTTGAATTTCAAAAAACCTACAGACTACGAGCACCTACGACCGTGACATGATGTATCGTTAGAACAAAGAGATGTTTAATAACTAATTTTCATGGCGCAATCCATGTCGACAGGTTTTAACGGCTTAAAACAGGCTCAAAGGTGCGCAGAAGGCACCGTAAATAAACGCAGCCCAATAAGCATAAAACTATCGTCTGCAGAAAACAGTTCATTTCTTAGCTGGGTATGTAATATTTCTAATATTTTAACGGTGAATGTTTACAACACTCGGTGGAGCTTCCCATGGGCCAAAAGAATTGTCGGTACTGGGAGCGCGAGCGAGAATAAAAGTTCGGCGAATTCAATATACGGGGTAGTGACGAAATGTCGAATGCAGAATGGCAGCC
This sequence comes from Agriotes lineatus, assembly GCA_940337035.1. Taxonomy (NCBI): domain Eukaryota; kingdom Metazoa; phylum Arthropoda; class Insecta; order Coleoptera; family Elateridae; genus Agriotes; species Agriotes lineatus. The sequence continues at coordinate 135,094,582 of OW679199.1, forward strand.
CAATTATCTGACGGTAAATCGAAGAATGAAGCGCCATTAACTCAATGATGCGGAACGGCGAGGTTCTCAAAATTGTGTGTTCTTATTACACACGACCTTAAGACACGTGGTTTGCCAAAAATACTTTGAACGCTCACCTCACACGTTTTGCTCACATACCTTTGGATCCGATTGCCTAATAATGCTCGTATTTGGAGAACCAATATTAACTACGTAAAACCTGTCGCAATTACATGGGAGCTGAGAAATATGGAACGGCATAACAATATGTTCAGATTAAATTAAATTTAAATAAAGAGAGGGTAGAGCAACCTGATTTAAAGTTAATTTTTTTAGTAACTGTAAGATTTACCTATCATTTTTATTCAATTTTAAAAGAATTTCTCTCGGGCACAATGGACAATAGCACTATCCAAAATGCGAGAGTTTCAACCGGCTACCTAGAAGCAATTAACCCTCCGCACTGACGCAATTGACGAAAGGTTTTTAAGGACAGACAGGGAAGCGCCAAAGTCATTCAGTGTCATTCATTCAGATTATGGCATTCGGTTTACAACATTTGACTCCGACATTCTGCGTCTACGATCCGTCACCATTCGAGTAACCGTCAGTAACACTTGCGTTTGTTTACAGAGCTCTGTTGAAATACCAGGGCGCGTTAGTTGCTATTACAATAGTTGTTTAATCGCGCACTATATGCATTTGTGTATTCGTTCTACATCTATGTGTATATGTGTGTGAACGTGTTAAATTTTGTTAAAATAAATCAATCAATGTTGTCTTTATTTCTACATACTCCGGATATGATCATTTACACATGTGGACCAGCAGTAACTAAAATATCGGATGTCTTTATTTAATGATAAAAGAAGATATGTTTTATAGAACACTATTATACGTCAATGCTAGTCCTTTCGACGTTTCAAGTAAAAAAAATCAGCATATATCGACGTATTGATTGTCTGTCCATGAGGATCAACAATTTGCGTAGCGTTTAAAAGCTTCCAGTAAAAGCTGGAATAAAAATATTGGGTATTCACTGCGAGTACGTTAGTAATTAACGTCTACTGATAATATAGTACACAAACCACATCTAACCACGTGTGTTGCTATGGAAGCAGATAACGCTGGCTGTTATTTATTCACCTTTCTTAGTTCCACTAACTTTTGATTCCAATGAGCTGGTTTACACATCAATGTTGATTTACGAATATTGGTGTTATATCAATTAAAAGGAAAAATGTCAATCTTCAATATTAAACTAAAGATCACCATCTAAGATACCTCACTTAATAATACTTCTGTCTTAACAAGAAATAGAAAAATTACCGACACTACGATTTTATAAATTAATACCTACAGTTTGCAGGCGCAGTGGCGTAACTTCAAATTTTGGGCCCGGGGGCCGTGATCTTCACCGGGCCCCTTAATTGCCAAGTGTAAGTCCTATTCTTGCCAAAGCATTTTTGGTTATCATTTTTCAATTATTTTTTTTAAATTCATAAACAGAAACATAAAAGGAAAATGAACAATAGCGAGTGTTTTTCTCCCGTTGGGCCCCCTGAAATTCAGGGACCCGGGGACCGCTGCCCCCTTTGCCCCCTCGGTAGTTACGCCACTGTGCAGGAGTATACAACTTCGTACAGATACAAACACGGTGCTTTCTGTGTATGTTTGCGTGTATGTATCTATGTTTGCGTGTATGTTTGTTCGCTATCTCCTCCGAAGATACTGGCCCGATTAAGTTGTATGATGGCTTAAAATTTTGCTAATTTTTCGACTTGTATCGTAAGCCGGTTTTTATTTTCAAAAAAAGTACGAAAAAGGTTTAATTGAATTAAATCGTGTACGCAGCGGAGCGAAGCGTCTGTGGGCGTGGATTGTACTGGGGCAGCTGTGACCTCGGGTGATTCTCTATGTTCATATACTATTACAGCAGCTGTTCATTCAACTAAATGTTTTTGGTCCAATGGTAGAATGCCCGCCTACCACGCGGGCGGCCCGGGTTCGAGTCCCAGCCAAAGCATCCTTTTTTTAAATTTATATTAATGAATCGCTCTTAATTTAGCGAACCGAAGCGTAGTTCGGGTGACTCACTAGTAATATAATATTCTGGTTATGCTTTAAGGGCTAACGCAATTGTACGTAATGTAGGCTCAATGAGCATCTAGCTTTTTGACATGAAAGATATTTGTAGTTGTAAATACAATGATAAATTCGACCTTAACAGATCAACTTAACAATAACAATATACTCAGCAATTTCTATTGAAAAAAATTATTCATTCAGAAAATGCGAAATTATCATTTTTCCAGGGTTTCCAGGGTTCTCATGTATAGTCTGTTTTTTTTGCTTTATGATTCAGAGCAGGCTTTGCATTTGCATTTTTGTAAGGACAAAGGAAAAAACACTAGTTATGTCAAAAACCATTAGAACTGTCAATGTGTTAACTTATAAGCACTATTATATTTAATAAGAGCTAAAATTACTGAACCATTGACATTAAATAATGTATTGCTTTATTTTAAATACGTTTTTTGTATTCGCTCCCCAAACTGGTTACTTTGGAAACTGTCTAGGATCCTCAAAATGGCCATTTAGAGGCCTTGTACTTAAAGTCGTCATAGCAACATTTTAGCGGACTCAAACATTAGTTACCATGACGACTTTAAGTACAAGGCCTCTAAATGGCCATTTTGAGGATCCTAGACAGTTTCCAAAGTAACCAGTTTGGGGAGCAAAAAATACATTTTCGCGCGACCTCCTAATATAATGCCACGTTAATGGTAATTGAAACTTCATATTATAATGTTTGGAGAGCTAATACAAAAAATCTGGTGTGATACACTCACACAACTTCCTTTTACAGTGATCTTATAATTAGTCAAAAATTTCATTTTTAATTTTTAACCATTTGTTAAAAATTTTCAAGAATTACAAATTCTACAAAAACGGTACAAAATCGAGTGTTAGTTGAAGAGACAAATTTTCTCTAGAATTTTAAGGTGAATTCAAAAATGTAATAATATACCGGGTGTTTTATTTAAAATAGGAGTTAATAAAAAAAATAGAAAAAAAAACAAAAGAAACCCACTTTAGAAGTATTCAACTAGAAAATCACCTATCTCACATCAATACACATTAAAAATGTAAGAAAAATGTAAAATTTAAAAAAAATCGTTAGAGCCGTTTTTGAAAAAATCGAAAAAAACTGAAAAATCACAAGAGTAAACACCTACTTCCGGTTATGCGATTTTCTTCAAAAGCTTGCTGTCTCATCTACATAGTACACAAAACTTATATATGAAGTTTCAATGCCATACCTCTTTTCGTTTTTGAGATATTCTGTTCACAGACACACAGACACACAGACAGACCAATGAAAAAAAATATGTTTTTTGAGATCAGGGGACTCTAAAACGTGAAGATCTGTTGAAAACTCAATTTCGAATTTTTGGGGTGAATCCAATACTTCCTTTATAGTAGTAAAAGGAAGTAAAAAAACGTTGTATGCAACACGTCCTCAAATGGCTTTAGAGGACTCATCTTCATATTACGGACTCGGCTGCGCTTCGCTCCGCCTCGTCCGGAAACATTACGACTCGTCCCCTAAAGCCTTGCTTTGAGGACTAGTTACATAAAGTACTATTATTTAAGCGTGATTGATATCTAACTGTACGGAAACGTCATAAAATTTCTAGCCATCTATCTTTTATGTACTAATGTAAAAATAAATATATTATTAATAATTTGCTGATGATTTTTGTTTGTAGAACTGTGTTGTAGGTACAAGTTATTATTTATGCTACACATATAACAGGCATTTCAAAATAAAGAGATAATACAAAATACTCTGGTAGAACCATTTTCAGAGATATAATTTACCAGAATTTAGATGGATACACTTCAGGATAGAGATGGGCGCGTGAGTGAATTTTCGCTCACGTCACGCACGTTTCACGCTTGCTTTAAAGAGTCACGTTCACGCACTTTCACGCTCACGTTCACTCACGTTCACGGCGTGACACGCCACTCACGACGTGACACGCAGCTTTTATTTCAAAATTTAAATTCAGATAGAACAGAATGTTCAAATTTAAAACCAATGAAAAAACCCTAAAGAGAACTAAAAATATGTTTTGCACCTGACATAATTTACGTGATATGTTGCAATCAGAATAGTTGACATAAAAAGAAAAAAATGAAAATTGACTACAATAACTTCGACAAGGGATAAATACTGATTTCTCGCAAATATATTTCTTGCAGCTGTCTTCAAAGACATTACTTTTAATACCAAAAGCTGTTATTGGAATTGACGTTTCCCTTATTGGTATGAGTACAGAAGGTATATGTTGCTAGGCAACACTTTTAATTCGTAGGTTTGAAAGTACTTTTACGTATAAGGATCAACATTTTCAGCGTTAAGGCGAGTATAAAAAAAACATTACTTTTATTAGAATAATAAGTTTATCTACACAAGTACACAATAAATTGGTTTAAAAATAAAACGTAATCAACATTTTCAGTGTTAAGTCCAGTATACAAAACAAAACATTAGGTACTTTTCTAAAAATAGGTTCATCTACACATTTACACAATACATTTGTGGTTTAATAATAGCATAATTAACATTTTCAGCGTTAGCCGAGCATAAAAAACAAACCATTACTTTTATTAGAATAATAAGTTCATCTACACATCTACACATTAAAATGTTGATTTAAAAATAATATGTAATCAACATTTTCAGCGTTAAGTCGAATTCTGCGCTCTTCTAAAATTCACCCAGCTGTAGAAAATACTCTTTCGCTTGTAGCGGAACTTGCCGGTATGTTTAAAATTTCTCAAGCTTTTTTAACAGTGGCGTATTTACACTGTTTTTCCAAAATCCTAAAATGTCATCTACATTTCCGAATTTTAATTTAACATACTAATTTAGTTCTGTTTCGACATCATCCTAATTACATGTGTCATCGTCAGAGCTATCTCTAAGTGTAGAAACATAAGAATCTGATGCTGATGTACCAGTTTTGAGTCGTTTGCTATGTATGTCATAATTATCATCTATAGTTTTATTTGCATTATAATCTTCTCTTTTATGTGAAGATATGAACTTTAACAATTTATAATTAGGGTCCAAAAATAAAGCCACATAATATAACTTGTTTGGCACAATTTGTGATTTAATGAATTTAAAAGTTGCTGCCCCCTGCAGTTTTTTATTGGTTACTAAATATTTAACGTGAAATTAACGTGAAACGTGAATCACGCTTTGGAAGTTTTAACTCACGTTCACTCACGTTCACGTCACGATTTTCAAATATTAGTCACGTTCACGACGTGACACGCCGTGACACGACGTGACACGACTGTTTTCACGTCACGCGCCCATCCCTACTTCAGGATAATCATCCAGAATCTGATTCAGAAGAGGAATGCAACTCATCTTCCGATTCTGTATCAGATTCTTCCAATCTAATAATAACAGGAGGTATATCATCCACACCAATTTAACAATGTGCTTTGCCCAGTCACTTTATATTAGTAGTTCACAGTGTTCAACGTTTTTTTCCATATGTTTGCTCTATACAGTGATAGAGATTTAAGCCATAAATTAGCAATTATGTCTTTTGAGGGAGGCTGAGAATGTATGTCCTTATTATAATAGTTCTTACCTAAACTCCATGCCAATTCAATTGGATTGTATTGACAGTGGTATGGAGGTAATCTAAGAACTTCATACCCAGGTCGTTTTTTGTCAATTAAGTATTGCTTTTGGTCAATATGTAAAGTAAAATTAAACTCCCATAATCGTCGCTTTATTATTTTGTCATCAAATTGTACGTCACTCTTAATTAACCATTCCTGTATTTGTAGTTTATTGGACGAGAAATTGGGTGGTTTATCGATAAGAACCGAATTATATGGTGCATTATCCATAATTAACACACATTTTCCATTCAATTTGGCCAAAGCAGGGATTAACTGTTTTTCAACATTGCCTAAAAATGTCACCATTGATACACTTATGATAGCCCCTGTCATTATTGTCCAACAGTCAGTCACATCCTGGTAAAGTTTCATCCAAAAACATGAATATACATTTTTCACTATAATTTCGAAATTGTAAATATTTCCTTTAAAAGTAAAAAATTCCAAATTTTCTTCTTAATATCTTTCCTGAAACTCTGTTCCTCCCAAGTTAGAAATTCCTTTTCTTTATTCATATTATCATTCGGTTATTGCGGGAGTTGTGATTTTGCTTCGTTTAGATTTCTGTGTTGCATTCGAAATCTAGCATTATAAGAAATTGTTAGAAATGTTATATCTGTTTAATTCTTAATACTTACATCGAAGATTTGACCAATTCTTCCAATGATTTTATATTAGTAGAATGGCGTTTTATAGCCTCTTTGGTTTTACTATTACCTAATACTGCTTTTTCGTGGCATTTTATTAAGATTTGTTGAAGTGTCAACTTGACAATCCCGGCGACCTGGATTTTGACATTAGTTATATTTTGTAACTAAACTGTTGTACACTGCTAAAATAATATAAATGCAAAGCCTGCTCTGAATCATAAAGCAAAAAAATAGACTATATACAGTGTGTCCAAGATAAGGAGGGCCAGTATGGGGATCTCGGTAATGGTAAGAGATACAAATAAGGTTAAATGGGAAGAAAGTTGCGCAATTAAAGGACTAACAAAATGAAGTCTAGAAATCCTTGATATGATTTTTCGTTTTTGAATTATCTAAAAAAAAACGAATTTTTGGATTTTCTTTTTTATTTTTTTCTGGCGTTAATATTAAAGTTGGAGCGAAACTGATTAAACTTCTTTATAGCACCTTTTAGTGGACTTAATCATTACGTTATCAATTTTTTTATCCGACGTTTCGTCTTCGAGAAACCATCATCAACTTCATTTTTTTAAATACGGTCCTGGTTTTTTTATGCCAAATTTGCAAAGCCCTTGTTACTCTGAATTCAACAATGTGCCACATATTATGGTTTAATTACGTTTCAAGCTTTTTTCTGATCATTATCAGAAAATTTTTTAGATACGGACCTGCATTTCTCATAATTTTGTAAAAATAAGTTCATACAGTAAGTTAGACCTTTTTACATGCCGTTAAAATAGTAAAATGCACTTCATAATGTCATAATTCTGATACATTAATTTAATAAGCAACCTATAACTATTAACAATAAATAACAAATAAATGAACAAAAGATAGGCAGAAAGAATGAGAAAATGAGCGTTGAAACAATGTAATAGGTATTTAACGTTTTGAAATAGAAGAAGAACTTAGAAGATTGGTTCTTGAAGCCTTTCAAAGTAATACGCCAGTATTGCTAAATAATGTTTTAGATTCTACAGTTCGATGTTATTTATGCATAGAGAATGATGGCAACCTTTTTGAATACCTTCTGTAAATGTAATACCTATTAAATGGTTTCGATGTTCGTTTTGTTATTCTTTCTGTCTATCTTTTGTTCATTTCTTTCTTGTTTATTGTTAATAGTTATTGGTTGGTTATTAAATTAATGTATCAGAATTATGACATTATGATGTGCATTTTAATATTTTAACGGCATGTAAAAAGGCCTAACTTACTGTATGAACTTATTTTTACAAAATTATGAGAAATGCAGGTCCGTATCTAAAAATTTTTCTGATAATGATCAGAAAAAAGCTCGAAACGTAATTAAACCATAATATGTGGCACATTGTTGAATTCAGAGTAACAAGGGCTTTGCAAATTTGGCATCAAAAAACCAGGACCGTATTTAAAAAAATGAAGTTGATGATGGTTTTTCGAAGACGAAACGTCGGATAAAAAAATTGATAACGTAATCATTAAGTCCACTAAAAGTTGCTATAAAGAAGTTTAATCAGTTTCGCTCTAACTTTCATATTAACGCCAGAAAAAAATAAAAAAGAATATCCAAAAATTCGGTTTTTTTGAGATAATTCAAAAACGAAAAATCATATCAAGAATTTCTAAACGTCATTTTTTTAGTCCTTTAATTGCGCAACTTTCTTCCCATTTAACCAAATTTGTATCTCTTACCATTACCGAGATCCCCATACTGGCCCACCTTATCTTGGACACACTGTATAGTCTGTTCACTAAACATAAAAACACAAAGTGGCCTTTGATTTCTAAAATTTCATGAGTATACTCCCAAAATGCATCATTTGTCTAGGAATATACTTATAAAAAGTTACTAAAACAAATAGGTTAAGACTGTGACATTTAATTAGTATCTGTTATAACGAATTTTAAGGATGTTAAACAAATACTGTGCTGAATACTATTGATGTAGAATTTATTAATAGGTATTGTTATTACATTTTATAAAACTTGAACTTCAGGCAAGAATTTCCAGAATAATATGTACACTTGCTTTCAAAACTTTCGCGTACCCATTCAAAATCAAGTAACAACGATTTTGAAAAATTTTAGCTGTGTGAATGGGTAATTTTGAGATTAGGTTAAAAATGACATTGACAGCATGTGCTCTGTCAGTCGAGGAATTTTGACTTTTCAAAAATTTAAATGTCAGAGTTGATTAATTACAACCCTGATTTAATACAGCGAAAAATAGGTGTACGCGATAGTTTTGAAAGCAAGTGTACTTTGACACTGAAATAATTAGATTTATTAATTGTCAGTTTTAAATTCAAAGTCAACTTTATGCAGGTGTGGAAACCTTGCAGAACAAAATACAAAATCCCTAGCACAACAATTTTACATATATGCCAACTTCAAAAAAGTTGAAATGTTTTTGTGTTTACTGAATGGCCTATATGTGAAATTGATTTAGAAATTAATTCTACGTATTCTTACATGCCCTTTATTCACTTATTTATATTTTTGTTAGAAAAAATCCAATGTATGCTTCATTTTCCGGTGCTTTCGAAAGTCTATACAATTTTATGTTAAAGATTTTTCTAAACGTTTTAGGTGTTATTAATCCAAGAGATATATTTTTATCCTTCAAATCGAACCTTGCTCTGTTTTTGCAGGTCTGGTGAACAGGACCGCGTCAGCATCAATGGCCGCCTGTGTGCAGAGCCAAATTTGCCGCCCCAAAATTTACATTTTTCTTGTAAAATATACATTTTATGTAGTACATACCTAGTTTAACTGTAACAAATCAAATTAATTTAAGTGAAAAACAGAAATTTTAAAAAAGTTTTATTAACAATAAAATTTACAAAAAAAATAGTGGAATAAAATTAATAAAAAAACAACAAAATTTTTGAAAATTATAAAAAAGCAACTTTCCTAGCTTTTTTCTCCACAAATTCTTTAATTACTAATTCTAAATCGATGGAATCCATCGTATCGCTTTCTATTGCTATTATAGACAGATTATTTAATCTGTTTTGTGACATTGTGGATCGCATATAATTTTTAATAATTTTTAGTTTGGAGAAAGATCTCTCACCAGACGCAACTGAAACTGGTAACGTGAGTAATATTCTAAGAGCTATTGACATATTTGGAAATGATGCTATGAGCTGATTTTCAAAAATGTATTCAAGAATGGACTGGGGCTCTAACTGCTGCTTTTCAGTTGAAGTAGGTTTAAGATGTAATTTTAAAGATTTTATCTCTTCAAATAATTCTATTCCATCTACATCTGATTTCCTTTCTAGAATCATCAGTTAGATGAAGATGTAAATCTTTACAACATTGTAATAGCTCGTTTTCCGTTAAATCAAACATATTATCGAGAAATCCAAACATAGTATTATATCTTGTTATTCCCTCAAATCTGTCTCTTAAAGACGATAAAGTTTGATCTAATATATTAAAATAAACGTTAACTTTATAATAATTTTTTGGATCAATAATTGGTTCATCACTGTGTTCATAATCAAATTGTCTGGGTTTTCTTCGTGGTCTAACAGACTGAACAGCAGGGAAATTAGGTTCAATACCGAGTTAATCCGCAAGTGTATTAGCGTCAGTAAGAACATTATTGAATTCTTCATCTGATCGAAGAGCTAAGAAAAAATCTAACAAATTTTTAAAATGCTCTAAGCAAGTTTTTATATTTATAGTAGGATTTTGCATCATCGTGCTCAAAACATTAATTTTGATTAAAATATTGTACCAAATAATTGTTGAGCACAAAAATTTATAAATCTGAATTTTTAATGCCAAAGATTTGGCTTGATGTGAAGCGTGGTCTTGTACGGATAAACGATCTTCAATTACTTCTACCAATGCATCATATATTTGCCCAATTTGGTAACGCAGGGGCTTCACAGCGTCTATTCTACTAGACCACCGTGTATCACTAAGTGGTTTTAAATTTAAATTTGTTGTGTGTTTTTTCAGAATTGACCATCTTTTTACCGACGCAGAAAAAAAAACAAATAATTCTTGAACTATATCAAAATAACCAGAAGTCTCAAAAGAAACTTTAGCAGCATCGTTCACTACTAAATTTAATGTATGGGCTGTGCACGGCACAAAAAATTCTCGCGGATTGATTTCTAAATTTTTTTTTGCCAACCATTATGTTTGCCGCGCATATTTGCCCCATTATCGTACCCTTGGCCACGCATGTCGTAAATATTTAAATTCAACTTTGAAAGTAAATTCATTACTTTCACTTAAACCCACTCCAGTTGAATCATTAATAGGATAAAATTCTATAAAATGCTCGCGTATTTCAATTTTTTTTTGAGGATTCATTCAACATTGTAAATCTAAAAATTATAGTCATTTGTTCGATATGACTAATATCCGGTGTACAGTCAAGAATAATAGAATAGTATTTAGATTTTCCAATTAAATCCAAAATATTATTTCTCATTTTGTTACCAATGACATCTATTATTTCATTCTGAATTTTGTCGCCTAAATAATTTACCATTCGTGTTTCATCTTTTTGTGACTTTTGAGTCCGAAGCACATGTTCTGCCATAACAGAATCAAATTTTGAGATCATCTCAACAGCTTTTAAAAAATTACCGTTATTGCTTTCAAATAATTTATTAGATTGCCCGCGTAAAGCAAGCCACTGTCGTGACAAATATTGTATTATTAAAATTATTCTCTCAATCACAGCATGCCAGTGCTTTGCTTCTGCATTCAACAAACGTAGTTGCGTCTGGTTTACAGTTTGTTCTTTTGATAACAATTTTATAAGTTCTAACTGATTTTTAACATTTGCATTGTGAGTATCACTTTTTTCGTGCCTTGAAATCAATAGTGACAAATGCTGCCAGTCAGAAACACCTTCCTTTTGCGAAAAATTGTTTTTAATTTTGCCAAATATTGTACAACAAAAGCAATAAACTGCATTATTTTTTATTGAATAAACTAACCACGGTCTATTAATTTCTTCTCCATTTGGAAGAGAACGGTAGAAATATTTTTTCGAAAACCTTCGACACATTTTCATTAGTTGGGAAATTAAATTGCGTTACCTGAACAGGCCCTCTTTCTACTAAAATTTTTGTTAATGTTGTTGATATTATCTCAGGCCACTCTCCAGGATCATCTGAGGTTGCTGTGTCCTGCTGCGACTGCTGTGAATCTGATGAGCAGCCAAATTTCTTTAGTTCAGAAAGCCTTGATGAGGATGACGTGCTGGCTTCTTCAGCGTCACCAACTTCTCTTCTCTCTGGTTTTGGAGACTCCGAGTCAGATGAAGTCATCTTCTCTTCCCCAGATTCGGAATCTTCCCTCATAATTTCCATTTCGACTTCTTGGACGCACGGCTCATTAAGTGGCCCGGAAAGAGAACTAGAACTTGATTCTAATGCTTCCGCTGACACATTTTCTGGCTTCAAATATTTTTCTAAAGTATTGGCCAGTTTTTTCTTTTCTTCTTTTTTTTTGTAGACTTTGTTTTCGATACTGAAAACCCAACAGCCTTTTCGTTTTTCTGTTCTATAAAATTTATAACAATTTTATTACTTAATACAATTTAAGAATATTTAGGTAACTATCTGTGTATTGATTGATATATGATTGATATGTATGTAGGTACTTACCATATTTATAACTTTTCTTCAACTTTCTTCAAAACACAATCACTAACAAAATTAATTTTCTCTACTCGATCTTCTCTGCAGCCAATTCAAAAATTAAATGACCAAATAATTATCATTGCACCCATATTACCACAGCATTAATGTAAGCATCATATAATATTATATTTCTTAAAATCAGCTTTAAACAATTAGGTACTTACCGACAAAACAGATCGCCGACACCCCGATCAAAAATAATATAAATACATACCTACTTCATAAATACGATATGTTTCACAGTCAATAAAAGCCGCCAGCCGCCAGTTTTCTGAAAAGTCACGTTTTGTTGCTTCTGATAAATATCCGGCTTTTTTGTAATCATTGCATAAAGATAAAGATGCATGGAAAGCGTTCCTTCAAGTTGGCTTCGTTTAACAATTAGCCGCCACGGAATAAAAACTAACTTCGAGAATTTACATAAACAATAATCCATGTAACCATATTATCAGGTGTTCATTTACACAATAAACATTTTTTATATCTATATAGGTACATATTTTTGAACTTCTAAATTTTGCAAAGTAAAAAAATTGTAATTTTTTTTTTTTTGTAATTTGAATATAATTTTTAAACCTTTTTGGCCGCCTCTGAATTTGGCCGCCCGTGTGCGGTGCACACATTGCACACTGGCTTGGCGCGGCCCTGCTGGTGAATCACAGGAGTTAATTTTTCTAATCTTTTTTACGGAATCTAATTTTAAGTTCACAATTAGGCCATTATGAAAAACTCCTTGTTGCTACTCTTACCGTGAGTGGCTTGAACTCTACAATGATAATATTCGATGAAGTCTGCTTGTTTGATCAGCATTTAATTTTATCTGGAAATGGTGGGACTGGAGATTATATTCTTTCGCATAATCCTCAAGCACTATTAAGTTATTAACAATAATTGTATCAAGAGCAATGTATTTCGTCCGTAATTACAGGATCCTGTATGTTTGAAAACAATGTAACATGGTTTAACTCGAAATATTTTATGTTTTAAGACTGCCTTATTTAAGCTATAATAAAAAATCGACGATGTGACATACAACCTAACTGATTTTGATCCCACTGTATAGTGATTTGTATATGATATAAAATATATGTTACAGAGTTGCTGTTGTTTATGAGCAAAAAAATAAATCTGCTAGTAAAACTTTAAATACAGTAACTTTGTGTAAACTTAAAATATTCTAGCATTCGATAAGAGATGTGCGACAGGTATAAATAGTGATCAAGATGCCACAAGCAAGACAACAATCAAACTCAAGCAGGGCCTCCGCTACAATATGTGCAAAGTATGCAATGCACACGGGCGCCATCATTTAGGCCCTGAACACACGGGATTCCGTTTCCCAGATTCGGTATGCGGGATATAGAATCTGAGTCTGTTCAGACACGGCGACTGAATCTCAGACGCGGGCCTTCAGTCACTTGCAGTGCCGTGCTGTTATGGACCTAGCATTGCTGTTCTTTGTTTCTGTCGAATTAGTCTAAAAGTGCTGTATTTAAAGTCAGGGATTGGGCTCTACAAAGCTAATAAACTTTTCATTGTCAAATAATGTACGCTCTATGATCGTTGTATAGTAAGGAACGCCTTGCTTATTCGATTTAAGAGCGGGACCGTAGTAGTGGGGACTCGATTGTAATTTTAATTTCCGCACGAATTACGGAATAACCGCACAAGAGGGCGGTAGTATAAGAAATACCTCTAATAAATTAATTTGTTTAGCAGATGTATCCTTCACGCTTCTAACAAAGAGAGGGCACTAAAGTTTTAGACAGAGGCTACTACTGCGTGCATTTCAAAGAACTGATGTGTCGCTGAATGGCTGTTATCTTATCGCATTGTAGCCGCCCCCGCGTGTTTGCTGGTTTCGTGTTTCATGCTGCGCTCGCATCTTTCGCTATTCTCGGACTTCGGCCGGTGGTCCGCTCGATCATGAAAATTGTTTGAAGTGCATGTTGCCCTTGCTTCTGCGACGCCCAATTTCAGTTTTCGAGATGACACGGGTTATGTATGTGCATACGCACTTTGAAGGATTTTTAAAAAAGTTGCCCTGAACCGGCTTCGAACTCGCTACCTACCTAACGCTCGTAGGAGCATTTCTTTCTCTGTCGCTCGCAAATCTCGTGTTCGTTTTTACTGCCTCTAACCCGCGCCTAGTGCTCTCTCTCTCTCTTGAATTAAACTGTTCGGTCGAATATCTGATGTGCTTCTGTTTTTCGGATCCGTTGTTCGTTCCCTACTTATTTTTTCTTTTTTAACTTAAAACCTTTTCTATTTTCTTCTTAATACAGTACTTCTTACGTACAAGTCCATCGCTTTTTATATTTATCTTTATTTTAATTCTTTGCTTAAATACTTTTAATATCAATCTTTCACTTGTTTATGTTTTTTACGTTTTTTTTGTAAAAAAGTCATTCTAAGGTTTTTCTTTAAAAAAACTCGCTTTTCATATTAACCTTTTTAAATCTTTTCTTACGTTTTAGTTAAAAAAACGCTTTTTCATATGGATCTTCCGTTGTTTAAATCTTTTCTTACGTTTAAGTTTTAAAAACCCTCTTTTCATATGGATCTTATGTTTTTTAAATCTTTTCTTACGTTTTCCTTGTAAAAAAACTCACACCCGTATTCATAGTCGTTCGCCAGCGACTCGCCGGCGAAACGCCGTAGTTTTGCCACGCCCCTTACGAGAATTAACCTTGCATAGTCGCTCGCCGGTAAAACCAAGGATGCGCGTTACTATGGTTTTCGGCGGAGCGCTGCATGCGCGAGCGACTATGCCATGTTAATTCTCGTAAGGGGCGTGGCAAAACTCCGGCGTTTCGCCGACGAGTCGCTGGCGAACGACTATGAATACGGGTGTCATTCTTAGGTTTTCCGTAAAACACGCTTTTCATGTTCACCTTTTGTTTTTTAAATCTCTTCATACATTTTAGTTTAAAAAACGATTTTTTCATATGGATCTTTCGTTTTTTTTTAATGTTTTCTTACGTTTTAGTTTAAAAAAACTAATTTTTATATGGATCGTATGTTTTTTAAATCTTTTCTTATGTTTTTCTTTAAAAAAACTCTTTTCACGTGAATCTAAGGTTTTATATTTTTTCTTACGTTTTAGTTTTAAAAAACTCTTGTAATCTAGAAACTACAGAAACTACCATAAATAGAATGAGCCTTTTTTCTTTAGAATTCATAGCTTATGTTAAAATTTGTAGCATTTTTATGTACTTATGATTAATTACTATTTTTGTTCAATAGAGAGAACGAAAACGACGATGTATTGAAAATAAAGTAGTTTAATAATAGATACTCTCTGTTTTTGATATTTTCTCTGCGTTATAATGCGACTATAAAGCCTCTTATTATTTTCCATTAATGGTATGTTATAGATATTAACGATACAAGTTCGAATATGAGCATCTTCATGATACGAGTTTGATTGCCAAAACGAGGCGGTGAGCCGAGTTTTGTGGCAACCAAAGGAGTCTCGTTAATATGCTCATAAGCAAACGTGTATTTTTCAATATTTTATCTTCATCAATAAATTCAGGCATTTGCCAATACATTGCAAAGTTTAAATTTCCCGCCATCGTGCTCTGCATGTCCATACGAAACTTCTAGCTTGATAATGAGTTTTATGTAGCACTGTGTCCCCATTCCTTCATCATAAGCCAAACGCATTTCAGTTTTACCGCTTTCAATTCAAATTTTGCGATAAACGCGCAAAATTTTGCCGCTAAAACTGGATTCCATTTACATAACCAAAATTGCAATTCACAAATCACCAGGTATGTCACGTGACGTCACAGAACAGTTGACGACGCCATCTATCAAACAGTTGCCCAAGTTTAGGGCAGCTATTATGGTGAACGCGTATTCCAGTGTCACAATTCTAGCACTAAAATCTGTCGTTTAGGTTTATTTGTCTAGCAATGTGGTTTATATTCCACAATTAGTTTTATAATAACATTATCTAGGGAATAAGCTATTAACATGTCAAGTTTGGACCAAAAAGAAATTCAAATAATTATATTTTATTTATTTAATATTTCTGTTATTTGACTTCGCATCCAGGTGAAATATGATCACACCCTTCAGCGTGTTGTTTTCTAACAATATATATGAAAATAATTGGTTAATTTTAATTGTGAACGACGTCTAACAGATTTTAAAATACCGTGTTGTTTCTATGGTGCTGCCATCTTATAGGAAAAAGTGCAGCGGTCCCCGTCTTAAATAGAAGTTGCAGAAAATCTGCTACGCCTATGATATGATATCATATGTTCTGGCTGGCAAAAGTAGGCGAGTCCAGGCCGTGGTACACGTGGACTCATATCCTCTATATGCTCCAATGGTAAATCGGTATCCGAGATACAGAATTTGTCGCCGGCGGCCGAAATGGAGAGATAAGGAAAATCGGCCGCCGGCGACACATTCTGTATCTCGGATACCGATTTACCATTGGAGCATATAGAGGATATGAGTCCACGTGTACCACGGCCTGGACTCGCCTACATTTGATAGCCAGAACATATGATATCATGTCATAGGCGTAGCATATTTTCTGCAATTTCTATTTAAATCGAATAAGCAAGGCGTTCCTTACTATACAACGATCATAGAGCGTACATTATTTGACAATTAAAAGTTTATTAGCTTTGTAGAGCCCAATCCCTGACTTTAAATACAGCACTTCTAGACTAATTCGACAGAAACAAAGAACAGCAATGCTAGGTCCAAAACAGCACGGCACTGCAAGTGACTGAAGGCCCGCGTCTGAGATTCAGTCGCCGTGTCTGAACAGACTCAGATTCTGTATCCCTCATACCGAATCTGGGATACGGAATCCCGTGTGTTCAGGGCCTTAGGAGCGCCAAAACCCAGGGTCCAAAAAAAAATTGCAAAAAAATTTGCAAAAAAAACAAAAAACAAAAATTAATTTTAAAATAAAAGTTGAGAAATTAAATAGGATTAGGTATAAATACACACGAAATTTTATTAGTATATCATCCAGTTACTGCCGATTCCTATGTTGCGAGAACATTTCAGGCGGTAGTTTCTTGATTTTTCCTGTTCAGACATGAATAATGCCTGGAGCGCTATAAAAGCGATGCATCGCCAGAGGCGTTTTTAAACCGGTTAGTTCACTGGACCGTGCAACAAGTAATCCTATTAATTTTTACATTTAAAGTTTTTTTTATTTTGTCAAGTGTTGTGTTGTTTAATATTTTGTTTACTACTTTTTTTTTTTTTAAATTAAGTGCTGAATACCTGCTGACTGCAATTTCAACGGTTTGATTTTTTATAAAATGGTAAGTGTTCCCTACTTTATACTATCAACATTAACCCTTTATAGGATACTGGTTATAATTAATTTTTTTTTACCCAAATATCTTTTTATTAATTGAAATGGCATGTACGAGTTTAAAAAAGTAATTGGTTTTTTATCCATAACTCGCTTAGTTTTTATGCTATCGATCTTTTTTAAAAACCATTTTGTAGGGTTTTTAAGGGCTATAAGATCAAATTAGTTTAATATTGTTTCTGCCTTTATTTTTGAAAGGGTTTAAGCTGAAAGGGCTCGAACAAATTGCGTTTTACTCAAATATGCAAACTTGGTGCTTATTATTGTGCTTACTTTAGAAGTTAATTCCTAATTCCCATGAGTACTAATTATTTATTTGTTTTTTCAGGATAAAAGAAAGAGACCTTCAGGTGCGAAGTTTCGCGAGCAAAAGAAACTGAGACTACAAAAAAGGGAAAAAATGGCTGGATCTTTAAAGCACTTCTTGCAAAACAATCAAGATTCCACGGAGACTATCGATGCGACCGAATCTCAAGATTCTAAATCCGTAATATCAGTAACCGTGAGTGGACCATCTGAAATTTCAACAGAGGCGACCACGGTAACATCAGGTCCTGCAACAAGTGGCGGCGGTTGTAGCAGCAAAACAGCTTCTACTGATGCAGAGCCCGATGAAGCGATGACACCATCCTCGTCTACAGCACTTGAACAATCCACTTCAGGTAATTCAGCTTGTGTAAGAAGTTCGGTAATGTCAGCTACCGAAATACCTGCTGCAAGTGACACTTTCGATGAAGGCTTTAATGAGGCTAGTGTCGATATAATTCCGTCCGACCCCGGTTTGTGGCCCGAAAGAATCACCAATGAGATAGCTAGAATATTGGTTAAACGTGGTCCGCCCTTGATAGACATCAGTTTTAGCTTTCCTAGTAATAAAGATAAGAGGAAGTTTTCGTGCAAATACTCTGTAAGAAGTCTAGCAAATTGAGAAAAAGTCGAAAGGACTTGGCTTATTTACTCTATTTCTAAAGATTCTGTATTTTGTTTTTGTTGTAAGTTGTGTTAAGTATTGGTTACTGAGCACGTTTCTGACCCCGCGAGCTGGTCCCAAAATTCCTTCCCGGCGCTAATGGGGTGCAGTGGCAGTCACCCGGAGTGGCGCCAAGGCGAGAACAATTGGGCTCTGTTACGTGCAGGGAAGCGGCCCTTTGGACACGGCATGATCGAGACGGGGACATTCGCTGCCAGAATCCGAACAGCGGAGCTTCGAAGCTAGAATAACCTTTGAAAGTAATCTGTATTCATTATTCGGCGATTATATGTCTTTTGTTAATTCAATCTGGTTTTAATTCCTTTATAATTTGACAGTTGTTTTGTAAAACTCCTAACACTTTTTGTGATACAAATGGAGTATCTAATTGGCAACACTTGTCATTGCTAATGAAGAGACACGAAACGTCAATTTTACACAACAGTTATATGAACACTTGGGTAAATTTTAAAAAAATGTTGGAGACATCTACGACTGTTAATGCTCATCACCTGCGGATTTTAGAAACGGAAAAAAATATTAGCGCGACGTGTTGGAAAGAATTATTGCGATTGTTAAGTATTTATCTACATAATGCTTGGCATTTCAAGGTTCTTCTAAATTACTTTTCGAACATGATAATGGAAATTTTCTAATAGCTTTTGAGATGATTGCCTCTTTTGATTCAGTGATGAGACAGCACGTTAGCCGAGTGTGTAACTCCCAAAAAAAATCTGTTAAAATGACTCATTATTTAGGCGTGCAAATACAGAATGAAATAATTGAATTATTGTCGTCGAAAGTAAGAAATAATATTTTAGAAATGGTTCGCAGTTCAAAATATTTTTCAATAATATTAGATTGTACACCAGACACTAGTCATACTGAGCAAATTAGTCTTGTTCTGAGGTATGTTGTCCTTAACACCACTTCAAAAAAGGTTGAAGTTAAGGAAAGTTTTATTGCATTTAATCCAATACTGGACTCTGCAGGGGAATTTGTGACAGAAATTTTGAAAAAATTAAATTTAGATATAAAAAATATTAGGGGACAAGGTTATGATAATGGGGCAAACATGAAGGGAAAGCATGTTGGGCTTCAAAAACGCATTCTTGATGCGAATCCGAGAGCCCTTTTTGTACCTTGTGCGGCTCATACTTTGAACTTAACAGTAAATGACTAAGGTCAGATGCGACAATAAACTTTTTTAATCTTGTGCAAGAGTTATACATATAATTTTTTTTCGTCATCCACAAAAAGGTGGGATGTTATGAGAAAAAAGGTCCCCGGGTTAAGTTTAAAGCCTCTAATAGTGAGACAAGATGGTCCAGCAGAATTGATGCAATAAAGCCCCTTAAACTTTATTTAATTAAGGTTTGAGAAAGTCTTCTAGAAGTAGCTGAAGATAATTCCTTTCACATTGATGCAAGACATAAAGCGAGTTCCCTCTTAACGTCTGTACAAAATTTTCAATTTATTTGTGGAATTATTATTTGGCATGACGTTTTATTTCATATAAATATTGTCAGCAAACAAATCCAAAGGGCTACAATTAATATTAAAGTATGCCAAACCTACCTAAAAAATTTAGTTGATCACTTTCAGCAATATAGATCTGACCAATCATTTCAAGAAATTCTTGTACAAGCGAAAGAAGTAGCACTCTCTCTCGAAATTGAAGAAGACTTTCCACCGTTACCAACGGTCAGGAGGAAATATAAACCAAAACTGTTTGACTATGAACACCGAGATGAGACCCCTCATGATCCAAAAACCGCCTTTAAAATTAGTTTTTTCTTAAAAATTAATGATCAAACTTTAAGCTCTCTAAAAAACCGATTTGACTTATTAAATGAGTATGACAATATTTTCGGATTTTTTAGCGACATATTCAAATTAAGTGACAGCGATCTTTTAAAACGTTGTTCTGTTCTTGAAGAACGACTGACAGATCAGGATAATAAGGATATAGACTCCAATGATTTGTTTAATGAAATTAAAGCGTTAAAGTTGTTTTCATTACTTGATGATACTGACTCCTTAAGTATTTTACAATATATATATTTGAAAACAATTTAATCTCCACCCTTCCAAACGTAAGCATTTCGCTAATAATTCTTCTGACATTGCCTGTATCTGTAGCTTCTGGCGAGCGATCTTTTTCAAAGTTAAAAGTCATTAAAAATTATTTTTCGTTGGCCGCTTGATAATTTCAATATTAATGAATTATTTTTCCTAAAAAAGGATGGATTAATAGACGTCATTAATACACTGTTTTTGATTAATACACTCTTTTTCATTAATTAACTGTTTTTGTGATTTTGACGTTTTGATGATATTTTGCATGGAGGTTAGTTGTATTAATCAAATTTTTCGCCACAAAAAAAGATTTTGCGGTCAACGAAAAATTTTTGTAATCAACTCGTTTGTTAATGGGCGATTAATAATCGCCTTCATTAACACACTTGTTGGTTAAATAACTATTAAGATCGACAATGCTTCAAGAAAGATTGTCTGGGCTAGCAATATTAGCAATTGAACAAGAAATTTTTGATGGTATACATTTTAGCGATGTAATTAATGAATTTGCAACAGCAAAGTCTCGGAAAATAGCGCTACTACAATAGCTATTTTTTATTTTTCTATTGTACCTAGCTATCATTTTTGATTTTATAACGAAGTTACCTAGGTATTTGTTATCAGAAGTATCTGCATATTTTTTAAAATATCTAAGTATAAGTAGAAAATAGTACTTATATATATGTAGACATTAGGCAATATTTCTGTTATTTGTTCCTAAAAAAAATGTGATTTTTAGTTTTGGGTCATTTTCTAGTATTTATAAACAACGTGTCTGTACCCCATTAGTTAAGTAAATGCTTTAAAATGGGTGTGAACAAGAATTTATTTTAATTTATTTTGTTATGATTTTATTCTGTTTGTTTCATTTTGATATTTTAGCCTACAAATAAATATGACTTCTAAAGTTCAGTTTTTTGCTTTATTTCAAGCACCTACCTACTTACCTACCTTCAAAAAAATAAATAAAAAAACATGATCCAAAATGCCTTAAGGGGCGCCAAAATCCTTTTTTGCACACAGGCGCCAGTAGCCCTTACGGGGGCCCTGAACTCAAATTCCAAACAATTTAAACTCAAATACTAAAAACCAGCTTCAAACCGTACCAGATAAATATTCAAGCTATAGTAAAGACTGAGTGCGGTTCCTTTCAATTATTAACTGGTACTGAAATTACCAGGGGCCACCAAAGAGCCTTTAAATACAACCTATATATCCATTAACTTACGAGAACTCGTAAACTCATTAAAATTTACGTATCCGAATTCGCTATGGCCTGAAACAGACTCAGAAATGTTTGTTATATAATTTACTTGCATTAGGCATACATAAAACCAAAGATACCATGAATAGAATTATATTCGAAGCAATAATAAATACAACAGTTAGAGCCAACACTACAAGAGAAAGTTAAATGTACAACCAGCTTAAATGTTACAAGTTAATTTCAAGAGCTTCAAAGCATCAGAGTAACACATCGTTTGATTGGGGAAAAATTTACAATAACTCGCCTTAGAAGTAAACGGGCACAAAAGTTACATAAATAATGACATTAGCGCAGCATAAAAATATAGTTAAATACTTAAGCTGCAAAAAAGTCTCTTAGTAATTGGTTGACAGGTTCATTAGTGAAAATTACAAACGGACGGTGACGCCGTAAAGCCAAGAACAAGAGGGTTAATAAAATTCCACCACGATAGGCAGAAATCGTATATTATGTCGACTTTTTGGCGGACACTATAACTTTTGTTTGAAAGGTTTTTTTATGGAGAATAAATAGTTTTTAAAAAAATCTCAAACTAAACTTTACAAGCTAGTTAGTCAATAAAAAAAGCGCGTTGTTGCCAAACCTCATTTTTAGTATTGTTCTTCTACAGGTTCAAGTATGTATAAGTAAACTGGTTTTCTATTTTATTACGTTTTTGGAGCTATAATAACATTTACAGCGATTACGGTCACTACCTAATTTTCTATAAGATACAGTTTGGCATATGAGCATGATCCAAATGGCAAAAACTGAAGACCAGTTTATTAAAGGCAGGAAAATAAAAGTAAACATTAATGGAAAGTGAAATGCATAACCATAGTTGCAAAGCGAAATCAAATCATTGAAATTATAAAAGAGAACAGCTTATTTAGGGTATAAAACTAATATAAATTATATGTTAAAACGAAAGTATGCCGTTTTCAAAAATGGAGTAAATTCTTAGATAAGTTGAATAAAGCGAGAGCACTGGAAAACGTGGTAAAACACTTTAAGTTAGTACAGAAAAGAACACCAATAACACAATAACCAGTCACAGACAATGAACTAACGAATTGGCCTTTCAAATTAAATTTCACAGAGAGACAGATTGAGCCCTGCATTGCCACAAGCAGAAGATGAAAATTAGTAATAACAAATAAACTGAAAAAACACTTTTTAACGCATTCTATAAAAGATTAAAAAGCACTTTTAAAAACGTAAATTTCTATTTTCAAATTCTGTAATTTCTATGTTCAAATTCTTTACTTTCTATGGTTATCCTTCTAATTAAATCATGTTTGTAGAGTTGTCAATATTAGAATTAAATTTCGGCTTAGACCCCGTCGTCTTTGTAGATGAACACCCAGCATTCTCTGGCTTAATGTGCCTAACACCTTGTGAACTCAAGCAAGGGTTTGTGTAACGGTTATGTTCTTTGGTGGCGCGTAAACTCTTACAAACCACCCAAGACTTGGTCATGTCATGTTCCACATGACAAGTGCATGTTTATGACAATAGTTTTTTTAAAACTTATTCGTCATATCCGATGAATATACAAGTTAAAATTTTTCTGGTGTCCTCGAGCACATCATTATTTTCGTTTTCTTTTTATTACTTTCCATCTTCTATTGCTTCTTCAATATCTCATCTATATGTTCTAACGATCTTTGTAAATTTGTCTCATCTGGGGCAACAACAGCTATGTCGTCCGCGAAACGTATAGTTTGTATTCTTTCACCACCCACTATGCTACCTGAACAGATTTCTTTGCATTCATTTATAGCCTGCTGCTCTATGTATATATTGAATAATGCAGGTGAGAGCTACTGTGTAATATGCAAGAATTCCAATAAATTGCTAACTCTAATTACCATTATTTATCTATAGGTTGATTATAAATGATTGTAGGTTCAGAGTGCCTTGGAAAATAACATCTTTACCATTTTATTGTGTTTTAGTACTATAAACTACTATCGACCATTTAGGATAATAAAATTTTATTTTTACTCAATTGCAAGAATATAATTGCTTACCGAATATTTCACTTTTATAATGGTGAATAATTGACCTGTGATACAAGTGTATTATGTAACCTTTCACACTTCTGTGTGTACAAAGTTTATGGTGCATAGAGCAATAGAGCGGCAGAAGCAAAAATACGAGAATCTCTAACGCACCTCAACCCAATCATTTATAATCACAATCAGTGGGTACAAGAAATTTAAGAGGATATTCAAAGTGAATTCGATATATCTATTGTAGAAATATTTAAATAGTACATCTAAACATAAAAAAGAAGTAACTTCAGGACAAAGTAGAAATGAAAAAACTAATTATACAACATCAACAGCTTGACTGCGAGCGAGTTAAAAACCATTTATTTCAGACGATATTTCGTTTGTCAGCAATTTTATCGAAAGATTGGTAGAGTTTTAAAATCCTAATTTGTATAATCCAGAAAATGCACTCTGAGCAGTTAATAGTGAACGTATGACAGTCTAAAACCGATTTAAAACATCGCAACAAGCCAAAAAGAGAGGCTACAGATCAGTGAAGAAGGAGGGAGAGGGGGTGATTCTATATTTTCGTTTGCTCACTACGCGTCAAAATAGGGTCGCACTCAAGTGGCAGGAATAGGCACCAGCTGCTGATCTAAGCTTGAAGATGAATTAGAAAGCCCTTCAGGGGGACAAGGATTTGTTTCTGGATTACGAAAAACTAACTGACTTGGGTCTAAACTTACCTGGATTCTGTCTATTTCGCTTTAGACACACTAACAACGTGTCAATTAAGAATCTGTGAAAATATCAACATTCCGCAACGCAGCGACAGCAGTCTCTTATTATAGAAGTATCTTGAATAACCCTGACCGGTGACAGTAATCTGCCACACAAGAACAATGAACGTAACTTGGATACAATGACGCAATCTACAGTTTACAGTATTGAATAGCCTCTAACAGACAGCTTCGTAGAAGGAGCACTAAAAACAAGGCTTGAAATAGGAACTGCACTTTGCTCGTTTGAGTGTATTCATAATAGCATTTCAATACACATTCTATTTGTAGATGTATTTTTTTCTTGTCTGTTCGTAGAATTTGAGCATCAGACGCTAGCCAGATTTCGCAGAGCGGGTGTGTGCTTGGGTGTCGCGGGTTTAAGTAAATGCGGGGCAAGCGCCAGTTTAAAGCAACAGTTTTAGCATTTCTTGCGAAACAACCACACTACTAGCGCAAAGAAGCATTGCCATAGCTGCTGTAGAAAGCACCGATGTCTTGCACACATTGCAGTTTGGCGATTTGGAACCAGGAAGCCAACAGAGAAAGCGGTGGCGTCTTGGAGTGACGAAATAGGGAAAGCATCGCCAAATAGAGCTGCGATGGTCAGATTCAGGTATGTCTCAAATGGCATTCGTTTGTCATCACTGCATATGGGTGCTTTAATGCCATATTTTGTCATTTTAGAGTACTAGCGCAGAAGGCCGAGTGAGTCATTGAGCGTCAATATGTATATGCGCACGTTCTTTTGTGTTCGGTGCGCACTGCACGCGAGAATCTGCTCAGTAGAAACAGGTGTCGGCTGTATAAGTTAGTACTTAAGGTTAATATGTTTGAGTAGAAAAATAGTTATTGGCATCAATTTGGATGAACGAAATCCATTAAATATATTTGCACACGCACTACATACACGACTTTTTGCAACAGCGTGGTATAAACAGCAGCATGAGATCCGCCTTGTTGCAGAATAAAACACTCCCTGGTGTTGTCCGATATTGATGGTGTTGGAAGCACAGATAACCACACGTTTACCTGTGAGGATGTAAAAGAGAATTACCGCTCTATATAACGATAAGTGTGGGAGAGATGGGGATCCGGTGCTGTCTCGGAACGAAAGTGAAAACGGCAGAAGAAGCGGATACAGCCAGGAAAATCTGACAAAAGTCGCAAATAAGGTGCTTAATGTGGTTATCTCAAAATATGCGGTGAGTCAAAAACACTTGGAGGAAATGCTTATTAGACGCGTTTTGTTAATCGAACAATCCGGTCTCGCGATAAACACCGGAAATAAAAACATCAAAACGGCTCGAGCACATCAACATCAGAAGCCCATGCAGGTCACAACGCGCTAACAAAATGATATTTCCTAACAAGCGAATTCTAAAATTGAACCAATACGTACCAACGGTATATCCGTCTGAAATTCTGCTTATGCCGCTTATGTCAAACTGCCAACTAATCGCAGTATATTGCCCCAGGAGGTGCTTCCAAACGCAGTATCTCGAACTGTAGCTCCCCCGTGGAACGATGAGGTACTTCTGATACACTTGCTGCAGAAGTTTCTGGTCGCTCTCCCAGGGACAGCTCGACACACCGATTAACATTACCCTCTCCTCCGGACCAAAATCTGCAAGAAGATGTTACAGATGTATCACTTCCGTTTGCCTATACCTACTTTTGACTATTTTCGCCAAATCTTTTTTCAGCCTTTTCGGGTCTGTGATGTCAGTTTTGGGAATCTTCTTAACGAACGGGCGCTCTGCGCAATCCATGTAGATTACCGCTGGTTGCAACAGCCGAGACACCTTCAAAACGAGATGTATCAGCATCAACAGTCCAGACTTGCCGGGATACTTTCCCACGATATTGGCAGGGGTTAGGTCGAATAGCAAAGCTCCCGCCTCGGTGCAGATAGCATGGACTAACATGTCTTTGCCGGTCCCCTTAGGCCCTGCTATCAGCAATGATTTTAAGTGTGGAGTATTCTGATGCAGTTGCGCCGAAGATAAGGGAAGAATACAGTATTCTGCCAGGATTTGCCTGAAGTCGCCCAGATCCATTGGTGGCTCTTTGCCCTTGTTATAAGGCATGGGGAAGTTGTAAGACTGTTCACCTACAAATTCATTTAAGTACACCTCTGGGCATCTGAAAATCGTAACGTTAATGATAACAACATAATTAGCAGAAAAATCAAAACAACTTTTTAATTATCCCATTGGCTATGAGTTCCTCAAAGAGCGACTCCGTAGTGCGGTCGGGCGTCAGGTCCTTTTCCTTCTTCTTTTTACTCTTCTTTCCTCCTCGCCTCGTTTTCTTGCTGGCTTTTTTCTGCTTTTTCCCCTTAACCCCGCGATCTCTATCGAAGGCTTCTTGGAGCAGCTGCAGCTCGGCTCTCATCATGTCGTCGACGATTTTCCTCAGCTCGTTTTCCATAGCGTTCATCTGCTCGTGGGCGATGATGTCATCGTAATGGGTCTGCCACGGATTTTCAGACTCGTCTTTGTTTTTCCAGCTTTCGTCGTATTCCTCCTTGCGCATGGTAAGCTCGGGAACGAAGGAGGAAGTTATCGCTTTCGATCCAATAGCTTCTTCTTCGTCTTCGTTGGACTTGCTCTCCTTGCTTTTGCTGGACTTTTTCGACTTGGACTCCTTGGATGACGATTTGCTTAGTTCGCTCTCTGTACCTGTTGTTGATAAAAATGCTTGTTGGAAAATTTAGGTTCAAGTATGTAATTTTAAAATACGTATCATGCAATTTTATATTATTTCTTAAAAATAGATTTAGATATTGTTATGCGTTACTTAAATTTATTCGGAAAGGTTGTTTTGCCACGTTATCATTACAGCCAGATTATAGTATTCTAAGTATATTGGACTTAAGTGAATTGTAAATGTCGATCTGTGGACGAAGGTTTTTAAGCGTTTTTTTTTTCTTTGGAATATACATTTACACCACGTATCATCAGATGCATTATACGAGATACCCTATACATAAGAACCGACAATTGTGGATACCACAATAATCATAAAAATGGATCTATAGAATATTAGATCCTAAAGAGGATAAACAAGGAGGAGAAACTAAGAAACACTGAAAAAATGTTGAAAAAGTATTCAATCATTGAAACAGTACTGACAAGCAGTTTGAATGGCCAAAAACAGATATCCAAGACATACAACTGAAAGTAGGTCATAAAAAAGACGGCGAAAGGTCGTGTGAAACGAGAAAGAAAAGTATGTGAAGTGAAGCACTCCGAAAAGAGCAGAAGGAAAACGTGGAAAAAAGAAGAAGTGTTTTGTAGGGGAATATCATCAGGCGGAAGACGACACTTTTGTTGTGTCTAGAAACACAAAATTAATATAATTTGCTGCCAAATAAAAATCTTCAAACCAGAAACGTTTCATTGGAATAAAAATCAAGGCTGACGAGATTGGAGGCAGAACACAAATAATGTTTCTTTTTGTCAAACACTGCACAATCTATCGCAAGGAATTAGTGTGGAAATTAGAGCCTCTTCGTCTCCAAATTTGATATGACACTGCAATTCATAAATCAAGACATAATAAATAGTTGGAGTACTAATACTACACTAAATATTATCTTCTCCTCTTCTTCTTTTTCGATCTTCGTTACGGTGTTGAGATTTCTGACATTTTTACTTTTCTTTATTACTTTTACACAGTTTTCCTGACTTTTTCACTTTTGTTTAATTATTTTTACGCTGATTTTTTTTGGAACTCTCACTTCTATTTTTAAACATTTAACACATTTTACACGGTTTTCCCACCTCTTTCTGTGCATAGACAATTCTTTTGCCTTGTTTTAGCTTAATCCTCTCTCCTTCAATACCTCTATCGTCGCTTTGTTCCGTCTTATGATTGGCCGACCTTTCGATTTCCTTCATTTAGGCCTCGCTTCCCATTTTCTCTTTAATTCTCTTTCCTTGTCCATTCTAAAACTGTGGTCAAGCCACCGCAGTTGATTGGTTTCTATTATCTTCTCAAGTGGTTTCACTTCCAGCCTGCTTCTGATTTATGTGTTTCTCAGTAGGTTCCTCTTTATTACATCCTCGAATCTTCTTAAGAATGTCATTTCGCTAGCTTGTAGTCGCTCTTTCAGTATTTTGCTTAATATTCACGTCTCGCCGCGGAAAATAAGTATTGGGTTGTATATTGTATTGTTTACCCTTTTCGCTTTTTGAGATCTTCTTTTTGTTTATTAGTGCTTGGTTTATGACATAGTATAGTTTCATTAGTGATGCTATTTTGTTGTTAATTTCCTACTCATTTAGTTCTCTTTCTGAGGTACCTAATACTTCTAACTCATCAACAAACGAGAATTATTACACCCAGTAACGCCCCATTTCATTTATGCGTTACGTTTGGTATTCCGCTCCTTGATGCAGCGGCATATCTAATTTTATTTACCGCGCGATCCTTTCGGGCGATGCGATAGCGTAGGAATTTTGGGTTTTTCCGAAGAGCACTCGAGAGCATATATGGCTCGAAAATTTTCGAGTTGCTGTCTTCGGCTGCCTTCGACGAGAGCTAGCCGCAAAATAATTGAATTGACGAATGCACGGCGGCGTCCCTTCAAGCACTATCAGGCGAATTTCCAGCTGTGGTGAGATTTTCTAATTTCATGGTATTAGGCCTGCTTCCATGTGGCCTGCTTCCATGTCTACGACTTTCATGCCTAATGCTCCCATGCCTTTACTACAAGCAACGGGTTCCTGGCCTTAAGCTCAGATGGTTGGGTTCCTAGCGATCAGTTCCTCTGGCCGAATTTATTGTGGCAAACGGCTTCTGCAACGTGAGTGCCAGTTCTGGCGACGGCTTAACTTCCCTCCGGCTACAGCAGCCATCCGTATGCGTTTCAGGGCCCAAACCAGCATTTTCAGGCAGGGGCTGGCAAGAACTTACGTAGGAGTGCAAGATAGTGCCATTAAAAACATTCCGTAAGTACATGTATTGACCTTCAGCTTGGTGTTTAATTTACCGGTAAAGGGCTATTGCCTAAGAATAAACAGTTCTACGAAGTCGTCTTGTTGAACCTACTCTTAATGGTTCGTATTAAATCTGCTTTCACACCTTTTTTATTTAGCGCTTTCCAGATTTAATCGCTGTGTACCGTGTCGAGCGCTTTAAAAGGTCTCTGAAACAAGAAGAGTTCTCTAACGTACGCCGGGTTTCTAATATTTTTGTGTCTATAGTTTTCCTCAATATCCGCTCAAGTATTGGTTCGTAAACTTTTCCCGGTAAGCTCAGTAGTGATCGTCACAGCATCTATTGTCCTTTTTTTATGTAGCGGGAGGTTGATTGCTACTTTCCAATCTTCTGGGATTCTCTTTTCTCTCTAAGCTAGTTGGAATACTTTGCGTAGGTCATGTAGCCCAAACTCCTCCATGTATTTCAGTATTTCTGGTTTTATATTATCATGGACGGCAGCTTTGTTCATCTTCAACCTTTTTATTGATTCTTCTACTTCTTTCAAGCTATTCCCCTCTTCTTGCAGCTCTTATTCGTCTACTGTTTGAACTAATTGCCTTTGTGTCCTCTCTAGTAGTTCTTCAAAAAAGTTTTACCACCTTCTGATATTATCTTTCTCATTTGTTTTTCCATTTGTGTCTTTTAAGTGGTTCAATGGGTTATTTTTGATGTGCCTTAGTCTTCCAATTATTTTGTTGGCGTTTTTGATTTTCTTTGAAGCTGATTTCGGTTTCCAATTCAAAATTCTCCCCTTCTAGTGTTTTTGCTTATGCTACAAAGCCTTCGTATGTTTTCTTTGTTCTTTGTGCATTTTGCTGTAATTTTTCTTATCTTATTTTTGATGTTATTATTCCACCAGCTTGTTTGTTTTCTTTGTCCTCCATCACTTGTATGGCATACTTTTACTGCTGCTATCAGAATTAATTCTTTCCAGTTTGGCCAGGCTGCTTCCAAATCCTGTGCTTCACTGATGGTTGCAATTTTTTATTGAACTTCCTCGTCAACCTTCTTTTGGATTTCCGTGCTTTTTAATTTGTTCGCTTTTATTGCTACTAGGGTTTTCTCTACTTTTCTACTTTTGATGTTCACTGGCTTTATTTCTCCTTTCATTTTAGTCACCAATAAAAAGTGATTATTGTTCAGTTCGTACCGCTTTTTTACTCTGGCATCTGTAACTTTTATTTTGCGAGTTCTTTTTACTGTTAGGTTCTGACGTTAGCTCCAGACAAATGTGTATTTTTCACATTAAATAATATGGTCAAATTGTCCATGGCTAATTTCCTTCACAATCTGCGATTACATCGCCCTAACTTTCGAACAGAAGATAAGAAGATGTCCACCAGCAGTGCGCACAGTCTCGTACAAGCACGCACAGCGCCACTCAGACTTAATTGTGCCTGGAGTAACTGCAACGATAAGGAAGACCACCAAGTATAAAAGCAATTTCCGCATTCATTTCAAGCACTTGAGTCCCCGGACTTCCCTCCTCGTAATACTTTGCTCACCTAGCTCTGCCTGCGACGGGAACCCGTCTCGTAGAATGCTTCTTTAACCTAAACGCCACTCCCGACGTCCACTAAGTTACGATGACTAGAAATAACCGGCATCACCGAGGGTATTATAACTTAAAAGCTCATTAAAATACTAGCTTACCTGTAGCAACAGCATTGTTACTCCAACGACGCGACCCTGTTAGTTCACCGAAGGCAGGCCGCACTTTGCCAGTCGGCGCATTGAAGGGCGTAAGCAATTTTCGAGCGACTCTCGCAAAACCAAATTGTGAAAAGGCGAACTTCGCTCCACGTCCTCTTTAAGTTATTCCTGAGGACCCAAACTTACATACCAAGGAAGTCCCGCGGCTTGCCTAGCTTAACATCCTAATTACTCACGTGAGCAGCACCGTAAAACTAGTTAATCCATAGAATTGGCCCGCACACAAAATTCGTAAACAATCGCCATTTTCAGCAACGTTAATAGCGCTTGTTTCAGACCGATCGTTTCTAGTTCAAGTACACCCGAGCTCTACCTCATCTAAACTTCTGGGAGAGGATCCAACTTCTCGGTTGTCCTCATGTTAGTGCTTACACCATTATAAAATAACAAGTTTTCCTCGTCTATTTTCTATATACCTTGTCTTTGTTAGTGCAATTAATTATAATTTTGATTTCAGACAATCCTGGGCTAGTTCCATATACCAATTTTCTAAGTGGACGGCCCTTCCATATTTTCTTTTTTTTTTTTTTTGGTTCTTAAGTCCCTTTTCTTGTTTATTTTTCATCTGTTTCATGGCTGTTGCTGTCGCCTGAGTTGCAATCGGTTTCCTTACGGATTCTGATTTTGTTAGTTTTTTAGAGCAGATCCTTAGGTTCTTTTCAGGCCCAGGGTCTTCATCGGACCATTTGTAATAGATTCGGTCTATTTCAATCCTATTCTGGTTTTAATACCCCTGCTTTTTTCCTCTCTTGTCACTTTTATTATAGCTGCTGGTATTGCTTTTTCCCGCTGTATCAGATCATCATCTATGTAAACACTTGCGTATTTCAGTTTGATCTTGTTCCACATTAGTTCCATTTTGTTGGTCCAACTTCCTACATTATACGCTTTTATTATCATAGGTTGCACCCCCATTATTTTATTTAGGAATTGCCATACCCTGGGTATCAGGTTTTCCTTTTTTATTTTAACCCCGCTAATAACCACATTCGTTTTCCGTTTTTCTATTTTTGATTTTCCAACTTTTCTTCCAATTTCACTATTGTCTCTTGCAATTCTTGCTTTAATAACTTCCATGCTTCCTCTTTTATCTTAATTTCTTTGTTCAGTGATTTTATTTCCTCTTCCAGCGTCACGGTTTCCTTCTTACTATTCTTAAATCCTTCCCCAATATTATCTCTCATAGCCAAAATTAGCTTCTTCCATTGCTTTATATTTCTCTTCTTCTGCCGTTTGCACTTGTTTTGATTCGTTTTACTTGTGGAGCTAACAGTTCTGCTACAGTTCCCGATCTTAGTGTGCTTTTACTTCTTTGGAACGTGCCTTCGTACTCTCCCTGCGCATTTGTGCTCGCTTGCCTTTTCCTTTTCCAATATTCTTCAATTACTCCTATGCTGTTTGCCCTATCCGTTGTTAGGTCCTCTAATAAAAGAGGGGTTTCTATTTAAAAAAAAAAACATCGATAACGCCATACCTCATACACGGGACACCCTGTATGTATGCATTTTATTTCAAAAAATGCTTAAATAAAAATAAAAATCGACGGGTCCTAGCGTTTTAGCGGGAAACGTACATGTTAGGAAATACTGAATTTATTCCAGACTTTTGGGACACACGGTATATAAAACTGAAAGTCCTGACTCACTCACTCACTCACTCATCAACGCCCAGCCCAAACCCTTGGACCTAGAAAGCTGAAATTTTGCACAGAGGTTCCCTTTATGATGTATACAAGGAATAAGGAAGGATATTTCGAAATTCAACCCCTAAAGGGGTAAAATGGGGGTTCCAATTTTGTATGGAGAAATAATATTAAATAGACATTTCGACTTGAAACTTCGTAGGAGTACTCCTAAAAACAAATAAGCAAACACGTATTTCCTGATTTTCCGAAAATCGACCCCTTAGGGGGTGAAGTAGGGTAAATAAGCCTAAAATACGGTATGGGTGTCGTTATTTAGGTTTTTTGAGAGGTTGATTGCGAAAATGGCATTTATTTTTAAGTCCAAGACGGTGGACATGATATAAAGGAAGATACGGGACGGGACGGGACTAGACTGGACGGGACGGGACGGGACGGAACTGGTCGGGACGAGACTAAACGGGAAGGGAAGGGACGGGACGGGACGGGTCGGGACGGGACGGGACGGGACGGGACGGGACTGGACTAGACGGTACGGGACGAGACGGGAAAGGACGAAAAGGGAAGGGTTGGGATGGAAGGGGAGGGGACGGGACGGGACGGGACGAAAAGGGAAAGGAAGGGATGGGGTGGGATGGAAGGGGAGGGGACGGGACGGGACGGGACGGGACGGGACGGAACGGGAAGGGACGGGATGGGACGGGTCGGAACGGGACGGGACGGAAAGGGAAGGGACGGGAAGGGAAGGGAACGGACGGGACGAGACGGGACTGGACAGTATTGGACGGGACGGGACGGAACAGAACGGGACGGGACGAAAAGGGAAGGGAAGGGATGCGATGGAAGGGGAGGGGACGGGACGGAACGGGACGGGACGGGACGGGATGCGACGGTACGAAGACGGGGACGGAGAAAAGGACGGGGACGGGGACGGGGCGGTAACGGGTATAGGATGGGATGGGATGGGATAACAGAAAATAATTAGTCATTATTTAATACACAAATAACGAACCTCGCGCGAACGAAGTCGAGGGTAACAGCTAATAATTATAATACTATATACACATAACATAACAAATTTGAACATTAACAAGAACAGTGTTTCTAAATGAAGAATCAGGGATTAGCAATTGTTATGGTAGTGAATATTTATAACACATTTTTGTTGTCATTAATTTTCATAATAAAAAATATGTTAATATTCATCGAGGCACTTTAACTTTCAGGAATAACATAATTTTATTTTACTAGATATTTATTTATTATTTAAGTAAGAAAGCGGCCAAATATAAAGCTTTGTATTCAACTCGTACATAGTCTCACTTCATTGACTCGTCCTATTTATTGGCCTCGCTCGCAAAGCTCACTCAACCTTAAAAGATACTCGTCCATGAAGTCTTAGATTATGTACTTATTACATAAGCACGTCACCAATGGCAGCGTAGAAGAATGTTGTAATTGCTAGTGAAGCATCATGCAGTAAAGCTATGCAAATATTTATGGAACTTTCATACGTTCTCAGTTTAATTTACTAAACGAATAACTGTGCAGCTAATAAACATATAGAAAATAACATACAAAACAAATATTTTTTTAAACTTTAGTGATATGTAGATAGCAATTTACTTAAAAATGTGCAATTCTTTTTAACCATTATTTTTCGTGTAAAAAATGCAATAGAATTTATTAATTACTTTGGCCTTTTATTTTTTCTATATTCTTTTAATTACATACAACTGTGTTTTGCTATTATCTTTCACAGTGCGCAGTGGCCCACTTAAGACCTAATTTCGAACACTTGTACAAAGTACATGTTTTCTTATTTTTAGGTTCTACAGAGCTGCTGCATGCACTTTAGTGCATTACTGTACAATTTGTAGTCCGGAAGGTACTTTTTTCCACGATCGTGTCGAAATGACAAGTTTTTGCACAGTTTCTAGTGTCAAAAGTGACGTTTGTAGCACTCTTAATAGGCGTTTTCCATTTGTCAACTGGAGCAGTTCCGAGTTACTAAGAACAGTACGCGGGTAACAATAGGTGTTTCATTTGAAACGTAGTAGAACGCCCTGAGGAGCTCAAAAACTTCTTCCCCCTTCCCCCTATTACACCTACCTTTTTTTCGGAGCATAACGTTCCTGTCAGTTTTGAGGTTATATTTGGTTATTTTGATTTGAATTTTGACTCCCGCAAATACAATAAAAGTTATTATGTCTTTCAAACCTACAACAACGTTGACTTTACAGGACGCAGTGAATAATGAAACATATACACTACAAGTTAGTTGTGAAGATTATGAAAAGGCTGAAGCAGGTGAGTTATAATAATTTCCTGGACTAAAGCTAGGCTAAAAGTACCTTTCACGAACTTGTAGATCTCAATTTTGCTGAAGCATTACTATTTCATGCTCAAGCCACCCACGCAAATAACAAAACCCCTGCAGTGCCTCATTGTGAACAAGAAGTCGAAACTGTTGAAGATGATATATACG
Source organism: Agriotes lineatus (assembly GCA_940337035.1). Lineage (NCBI taxonomy): Eukaryota > Metazoa > Arthropoda > Insecta > Coleoptera > Elateridae > Agriotes > Agriotes lineatus. Next base: position 135,129,902 of record OW679199.1, read on the forward strand.
AACCCGATTGTGTCAATGAATTACACGATGATGATACCACTAATTCGTATGTTGAAGAAACAAATCAAGAACATACTAATAATAAAAAATGTTGGTCATATGAGGAAACTCTATGTTTACTAAACTCAATGGAAGTACATATGGATTCTCTTAATCATCCCAAGAAAAAAAAAGGGGGTATTTGAACAGGTTGCTAATGATTTATGCAGCAACGGTTTTACAGTCAATGCTGAGCAGTGTCAAGCAAAATGGAAAAGCCTTATTAGAAGTTATAAAGTATGTAAAGATCATAAAACTAAAACTGGAAGGGGTCCTGCACGGTTTAATTTTTTCGAACAAATGGATCTTTTATTGGGTAGCAAACCAAGTAACAAATGTTCCCATACATTAGAAGCAAGCGAAGAGACTGAAATTACAGCTTCCACAACTATTCAGGAAACTGAACAAGGTAATGAATAAATAGATCTAATTCAGAATGCTTTAAAAACGAGTTTTATAGTCTTTTCAGAAGCAGAATTGACTTTGGAAAAACCAAAGCGTAAACGTGCTAATCAAGAAAGTTCTGATTTGAAGACTTTGATAGTTATTAAAAAAGAAGAATACAAAAGACGTGACGAAAGACATCGAGAAAAGTGTGCATTGGAAGGAAAAAAGATTGAATTATTATCAAAAATATTAGATAAGCAGTGAATTAACTAATTCATCACTGTTGTTTAACGTTATTATTAAAGTTTATTTTAAAAGAGACTGATTAGTCTGTAAACAATATTTGTTTAGTTTAGAAATTGAGAGTTTAAGATTGTTTTGTTTCAAGAGAAATAAATACTTGTTTGATTTTCAACATTCTTGTATTATTTTAGTTATCGTAACTTTACTTACAATTACAATAACAATATTAATGATGAGCAAACATTCGCCTAAACAGTTCCTCTCGATGACCATCTCTTCTATCCCTTTTCAACTTCAAATTGGGACTAATCAATTTCAAAATGGAAATAAACAATTTCAAAATGGGAATTAACAGTTTCAAAATGGGAATAACAATTTCAAAATGAAATAAACAATTTCAAAATGGGAATAAAAAATTTCAAAATGAAATAAACAATTTCAATTTGAGAATAAACAACTAAAAATTGAGAGTAATCAATTTCAAATTGTGACTAATCAACTTCAAATTGGAACTAATCAATTTCAAATTGAGAAACGCGTTTTGTTAATAGTAAGCTTTAGAAAATAACAATTACATGGTTGTTTGTTTGACAGGACAAAATTAATTATTGTTAGTTCTTGCTGGGGTTCATTAATCTAATAATATAGAAAATGTCGTACATCAAGAAAGTGGATGCTGACAATGTAAAGAAGCAGATTCGAGCGTTATAAAATAATAATGGAGACTGGAAAGCTCTTGCAGATACATTAAACGTCAAGAAATCGACAGCCTATCGATGGGTGAAACACCAACAAGAGGGAGAAGAGAAAAAACGTGGAGGTAAGAGAAGAAGCAAATTACTATATGAACATCACCTATTTATGGAGGAGCGCATTCAGGAAAATCCTAAAATTACTTTGAAATAAATGAAGCTAAAAATCATGTTGAGGTATCCACTGAATGTGTCCGGAAACATTTAGACGGCTTATTGTATACCTTGAAAGATGTTCGAAGAGAGCGTGAGAGGACAAACAGTGATGAAAATAAAGGGAAGAGGCGTGACTATGTACAGCAGCTCCTGCAGTACCAAGTAGAAAATCTTCGTATTATCTACATGGATGAAACCAATTTCAATTTGTATATACTTATCTCGAAAGACAGGAAGATCAAAAAAGGAACCCGCTGTTCCCACATTGATGCAGGCAGTAAAGGATCTAACATCCATGTAATTGGGGTTATAGGATATATGGGCTTGATATACTACGAATTAAGAAGAGGCGCCTTTAAAATGCCAGAAGCCAATGAATTTGTTAGGCAGTGCCTCCGCAATGCTCAGGGAATCTACCAGTCAGCAGTGGTGTTGATAATCGACAATGCCTCAGTCGAACAAGTATTTGAAGAAGAAGAATTTAACGAACACCATTTGTTCAGACTTTCCCCATACAGTCCGATGTTTAATGCAATTGAAGCTGCTTGGTCAGCCCTTAAAGCTGGCGTGAAGTCTGATCTAGCAGCTCAACTGCCCGACATCATAGCCGGTGAAGACAGGGTAAACATCACACAAGCTGCATATCGCTTACAGCGACTGGAAGAAATAATTAGACCAAATATTATGACCAAAATAACAGCCATGAATTGTGCAAGATATGTTGCACACATCCAAATGTTTATTCCCGATGCTTTGAATCTGGCAGACATGGTATTTTGAATAAATAACGTTTTCATTTTCATAATTTTTTGTTGAGTTTGAATGTTTTAATAGTTATAAATAACTAATTGATTTTGTTACTTAATTTATTACCAATATATTATAAATAAAAGTTGATTTATACAGTTTCTATTAGATTTTGCCTTGACTTGTAAGGTTTCTCATTTCTATCTCAAACCACATTTTTTCAGATTTATATATTTGAATTTATTTATAATTCGATTTTAATCATCAGTTTTAATTTAAAGTTTATTAGTGCCAATTTGAAATTGATTAGTCCTTTCCCAATTTGAATTTTGATTACTCCCAATTTGTAGTTGTTTATTCTCAAATTGAAATTGTTTATTTCATTTTGAAATTGTTTATTCTCAAATTGAAATTGTTTATTCCATTTTGAAATTGTTTATTCCCATTTTGAAATTGTTAATTCCCATTTTGAAATTGTTTATTTCCATTTTGAAATTGATTAGTCCCAATTTGAAGTTGAAAAGGTATAGATAACATGGTGACTACTGAACATGGTTCACTCTGTAAATCGTCGCTTATATCAGGTACTTCAATAGTGGCTGTGTCATTTTGTAAAATGCACATATTATGCAATACACATGATGCCACAATGCATTTTACAATAAATACAATGTTTATATTTTCAAAATGTAGCAGTCTTCTGAATCGACCTTTTAATAGACCATATGCATGTTCTACTACGATGCGAGTTCCAGAGTGTCTATAATTGAAGATTCTGTGATTATTACTTAATGCACCATTATCTTTAAATGGTGGTACAAGCCATGGTAAAGATGGGTAAGCAGAATCCCCTACAAGAAATTTATTTCCAAAATATTCCAGGTTTTCTGCATTATGATAAATAGCTGATTTTCTAAGTAGTCTGGCATCATGGAGGGACCCTGGTTCACCACAATACACGTCAAGGAAAAGTTTTCTCGTGTCAACAATACCTTGTATCAAGACACTGTGAAAGCCTTTTCTGTTTATATAAGAATCTTGATCATTCCGTGGACGGTTTATCTTCAAATGACAACCGTCAATAGAACCAACTACATTATCAATGCCATGTTTTCTATTAAATGTATTTGAAATTATCTCCGCTTCTCTTTGAGTTGGCCATTTGATATATTCTCTTCTAATACTCAAGATATAGTCTATCACTCGTACTAAACAACGGTAGGCTGAACTCAAAGACACATCGAAACGGTCAGAAATTTGACGAAAACTTTCACAGTTGCCTAAATACCATAAAGTCAATAAAACAGACTTTTCTGCTGAAATGTTAGGCCTACCACTTTCATATACCGGAACATATTCACTTCTCATAAGGCGATCTAAAACCATCATATTTCACAGTAAGACATTATATTATAGCCCTTTTAACCATAGAGCAATTTAGCAATTAATATATATGCTGTACTTCGATTCATCCTATAATGTGCTTGAAATGTTTTATTTGAGTACATTGGTACAATACACTCAACATATCCTTGCATTTTGATTATTTTTTGTCGTTTCTTTGGCCTTCGTTCGTGTATAAACACATCTTCATCAGAACTACTACCTACTTGAAGTGTCTGATAAAGTATAACTTAATAGTTCCTGTAGAATAAATGTGGTATTGATGATTAGTTTGGTTCTCAATTTTTTAATATTAAACTTACTATTACGTACTGGTTCATTTTATACCCCACCGTTATACCCTGAATCTAATTTATTTTAATTAAAAATTAACCGCTACGAAGTAATGATGTTTAAGGTTAGGTAGGGGTAGTTTATACTTTGACATATTATTTTCGATACAAATAGGTCCGTTCCATTTGGCAAACATGTAGATCAGTACAGAGTAATTCGCACTTGCACAGTTGGGTGTATTTTGGCAAGCAAATGGAAAGCACTTAATATTAGCGCCCGAATTCGTCTTTTTCGCACGGTGCCATTGGTGGTGTGTTTTAATACTATATTAAAACACGCATTGCCGTAAATTTGAATATCAACATACCCTAGCATAACTAACACATTGTGACGGAAAAAAGTGTCACCGAACTAAGTTTTAATATTTCTGTTACGATCGTAGAAAAAATAGCATATGATACACGTGTATAAGTGCCATTAAAGCACTAGGGACGTTAAAATCACGTTTTACACTAAAACCAGTGTAGAAAGTAGGCACTTTTTACATGATTGTAGATAAAGCTTCTTTTTGCACTTGTGAGATTTAAAGAATTCGCATTCGGCTCATTCTTTAAACTTTCTCACGCGTGTAAAACAGTGGAACTTTAGCTACTCGTTGTATAAATAACTATTTTCGACTACCATTTCCTAAAGGAGGCTCTTATTAGACACTTTCCATACGTCGAAAGCCTATTGTTATTGCATATTAGGCAATAAAAACGTTATTGTACACTTTTGCCACTTTATTGCACACTTCTGTTAAAATTGTTTATTAAACTTAGTGAGTTTTTAATTTAAAACAATGATAGCATACCTAACATGATTTTGAATAAGTTTTTAATGTGAAATGACGTTGACGTATTCTAATCTTTTTTAACATAGTTCATGTGTCACTTGGGCATTGTCATGATTTGGATTTAATAGTTTTCGAAAAACTCTTTCCATCTCTTAATCATTTCCGTTGAACTGCCTAACAACTTTCCTTCTTCATCCTTCATAGTTGCGTCCTTGGTTGAAACGCTGCTTTTTGTCTTTTAGCCGCTTTATAGAATGTCTAAGCATGTTTTATAGTCCCCGCTTCTTCCATATCCTTCTTTGATGTTCATATTTTCTATTTTTTGCTATGGATTTTATATGTGCTAATTTTCTTTTATTTCTAAAATTTTCTATTTTCTTTTCTGAAGTATCGCTTGACATTTCTAATCTTGTTTAGCTTTTTTTATTTTATTAATCGTCGACACACTTCGCCAAACTATTTATTGCTTTCATTCTTCTTACTCATCTCTACTACCTCTTCTGTTGTTCCTATAACTATCCTTTTTATGTTTTCCTAGCTCTCTTCTATTTCTCCTGTGTATGTTTCGTCGGTATTTTTCTAGTTGCTTTGTCTTTTCAATTTCTTTTGTATGCTGCGTATGGAGGGTGTTTACTAGAACTCTGGCCAAGCTTTATAGACGTATTCCGTTAGTTATAACAATGCAAAAAGCTTCCCGAAAATGCTAAGGTCACTAGATCAACACACTAAAGTGTAACGTACCGCCATTAGTGATTTTTTTAATATCTATCCTTGTCGCACAATTTTCTCCAACTGGGGATAAAAACACAATCTAAGAAGAATCTGATTTTACAGCAGTACCATTACACCAAAAAGAAAATCTCCAAAAACTAGTGTCTTTCCTATTGCACTTGGGAAACTTGAATTTGTTATCTTTATCTCACATTTTTTTCACATTCTCACGCGAGGAATGGAATGGCGGTACCTTACACTTAGTGTATTAATCTAGTGACCTTAGAAAATGCGTCTTAACGGAGCTCCAATCCTGAGTAGCGTAATGAAAAAGCACGGATTTTATTTAATTAAAATAATACAGATATACTTGAAGAGTTAAAATAGGTGGGCGTAGAACTGATATATTCTATATAACAACAGGATTAAGACAAGGTGACTTAATATCTCCACTATTATTTAATATAGTTATGGAATGGACGGTTCGAAAAGTAGAAAAGTAGAATGCAGCAGGAATACCTGTGGGACAACAATTCTAAAACTAAAACTATTTGCATATGCTGACGACATTGATTTGGTGGGAAAAACGTTAATGATATAGTGGTACAACACCATAAAAATAACATCGAAAGAAGTCTGTTTAGTAATTAATGCAGAAAAGACGAAATACATGCAGGTAAAAAGAGAAAATAACATAACAAGAGATTTACATCAGCTATCAAAAATGACAATTTCGAAAAGGTAACGGAATTTAAATATCTAGGCTCAATCATAACGGGTACATGCAAAATTTCTAAAGAAATCGACGCCAGAATAACAAGTGGACATAGAACTACAACCGCGCTTAACAGGATGATTATATGCAGATCACTGTCTAGAAAGATCAAGCTTAGGTTGTATAATACGATAATACGACCAGTAGTGCTGTACGGATGCGAAACCTGGTGCATGACGCTGAAAGAACGACAGAAGTCAGTAAGATTTAAAAACAAAGTCCTTTGAAAAATATTGGGCCCTGTAAAAGATGAAATTAATGATCAGTGGCGAAATAGAACAAATGATGAACTAAGAACTTTAATAAATCAACCGTTAATAACAAGTATTGTAAGAGCAAGAAGATTACAGTGGACAGGGCATGTCATATCAGAGCAAAAGATAACAGAGGTACTAAAAGGCTCTTTCAGGCACAGCCGATAGGAAAAAGACCAAGAGGAAGACCACGCCTATACGCTTAGTAGACAATATAGTGAACGATTTAAAGAAAATTGGCAGGAAACTAGAGAACGATGGAAACACATTGTGCGGGAGGTTAAGTCTCAACAGGAGATATACGGCCACAGAAGTAAGTATAAAGTAAACTTCGTGTAATTTGCCATATCCACAATCGTTTTAACGCTGAATTAATTAACATTAAAAAGAAGTCGATATAAGTTTCAACAGCTGTAGTTTAGTGTTTTTTATAGGAACTTTTTACAATCGAAATTTTCGTTAAATCTAGTTAGATATTAGAAAATCTTACATTTTCGCATAAAATGTACACCTTAGCCTTGTTTGGAATCGCTGAAAGCAGTAGTTTTTGAGAAAAACGAACCTAAAAATTGAAATTTGCTAATTCAGGAGCATAATCTACTCATCGCAATGTTTTTGCTTTACCCTTCTTGGAGCTTAACTCCATTAAAACGCATTGCCGGACCTATGTTCACAAGAACTGCTTTCTTGCTATGACTAGCAGAATACGCCTGTAAAATTTTTCCAGAGTTACAAATAAACACCCTGCATATTTGTTCCTGTTTCTTCATTTCCTCTTAGTTTATCAATATTAAAATATTTATTATGCACTGCTATCTCTTGCCGTCCACTTGCTTTTACTAAAGAGTATTTTGTGCCTTTAAATACTGTTCGAAAGTCGTGATCTGTTCGATTTTTTGTTCTTTTGTCTGTTATTCGTTGTATTCTTATGCACAGTCTTATGCGGAAAAGTTGTGCTAGCTGCCACCATATTTCCTCCACTAGCTATCAGATGTATTAGCCGTGTCCCATTGTCGTTACTGTTAAGGCGTAGGCAAAGCTCTCAGATGGTAGGTCTATACAGGGTGATTCAGAAGTATGGTCATTAAATTTAAGGGTAGTTGGATTATATCAAACAAAACAACTTTGCATAATAAACTATACGTCAAAAAGTAATAATAATCACACAACAAATTAAAACATTTAGTTGCTTACACTGATTAATGGTCACTGAAATCAATATATATTATCTACTACAACTGATTGACTTCTTATAAAGCTTTTAACCACCTATACGCTTTGATTAATTGAAAACTTATCCATGATCTATTAAACTGCATAAATTAACGCACACAAATCTGACAATAGAATTGTCAATAACAAAATATTGTTTCCGTAACAGCCTACTAAAAATAGGTGATACCAGTTGCCGGACCCTGTAAAAACATAAGTGTCGATAAAATGCAGAAGCAAAAGAAACAATTGTTTGAGTATCTCAATCATATCATATTCGGTGCATTAGGTTAATGTCCTCTCATCTGATCTAGCCAGTGGTTCTCAAAAGCTTGCACCAGACCTTGCGATTTTTTAGTACGCTATTAATTTTTAGTGCAATATAATTCAACTGAGATCAGTATACACCCATTTAATTTAAGGACCATACTTATGAACCACCCTGTATATACTGGTTCCTACTTTTGCATTGAAATTTTGTAATCACTAGTTTTATGTTGTATTTTTCTATCTTGTCCAGTACATCTTCAAATCTATATAAATAAAAATCAATTGCCGCATATATGTTACATCATCATTGGAGAACGGCTTCACTGATTTGGGTCATTTTTTTATTGTATTTGTAATTGTCAGGACAAGGTTTATATGAGAGAAAATTTTGAGAAAATCTACCGGAAAAGTCGGAAAATTCGGAAAATCAAAAGATGATTTTGTATGGTATTTTTATATGGGATTTTGTATGTTTTTGTTTCTGAATGGCTTTTCGAAGAGAAAAATGGGAAAATCAGACAGAAAAACTTGCAAAAATCCGGAAAATTAGGAAAACTCGATTTTTCAGGATGGAAAAATCGAAATAGAACAATGGAAAAGTTATGTTTCAAGACATACACGCATAGGTTCACTTAATATTATGCCCGGGAAACGCCGGGTAGGTCACAGCTATGATGTAGACAAGGAATAAGGAAGGATATTTAGAAATTCAACCCCTAAAGGGGTAAAATGAGGGTTCCAATTTTGCATGAAAAAATAATATTAAATAGACATTTCGACTTGAAACCTCGTAGGAGTACTCCTAAAAACAAATAAGGAAACACGTATTTCGTAATTTTCCGAAATCAACCCCTTAGGGGGTGAAATGGGGTAAATAAGCCTAAAAATCGATATGGGTGTTGTTATTGAGGTTTCTTGGGGCGTTGATTGCAAAAATTGCATTTATTTTTAAGTCCAAGACTGTGGACATGATATAAAATTAAAACTCTATAGTGGTGAAAAAGGGGTTTCAGAGAAAAATTATTTTTGTGTAGAACAACGTTTGCGGGGCCAGCTAGTTTGGTATAAAATATTTCTTTAACATTAACTTTGATTACCTCCATATTTCGTCGATATAATACTACTGTGGTGTATATGTCATATCAATTTAGGTCTTAAACCACTTGATAGACTGAGCAAAATAGCAATGAACATTTCGATTTTTTTTGGAATGATTGAATGAAACTGATGGACAACTGTGCCGTAAAAAAGATAATGGGATAATGGAAGAAACATGGGTGACACGATGCAGATTCAACAGTATTTTATAAAATCATTTTTTTCTAAAAGGAACTTCAAAGCCGAGTAAATTGAGTTAAGTAAAACGTTCTAGTTTAGGCCCAAGAATATGTGGTTATGTCATTTTCACATATTTTAGGTGCACCCTGTGTATTTCTAATATACTTACATGGTGTTTAAAAAATACGTTCGGATATTTTACCCACTTCTACATCTTACCAATACAAGCAAAAAAGTCTTAATAAACATGGGGCTTCAAACCCTTCGTTTCCGAGATACAAAGTGCTAAAGTTTTCAAAAAAAAATCCCAGGCCGCTCCTGGAATAAATAATTTAAATCTAATTTTGCACGATCGGAATTAAAATTATACAAAAAAAATATTAATTATTTACTGAGAAAATAACACGAGAGAAATACATCGAAATGACTAAGTACGTCAAAACATGATCTTTAATAGCATCAATAAACCTTAAAAGTTTCACTAAAATTGGCAGGTGGGTTTTTGAGATATTGGAGCATTTTAGTTTTTGTCTTAATAGGGCTTTATTTTTTCTTGAAAACGAAGCGAGATACGAAAAAATTCAAGAGAAAAAAAGTTGTATTTTTAGTAGCTTTATGAAAATTGCAAAAAATCTATTGGGCGTTATTTTTTTTGTGAAAAAAACCCAATCGACATGCCCCATGGGCACGGCACGCCTCTGGAAGTACTGGATGAACTGTAATATAAGATACTTCATAAAGTAATAAACAAACTATAAACATTTCATTAAAATCACCCAAAGCGTTTTTAAGATAACAAAAAAAACGGATTTTTTCTGAAAACTTTAACACCCTGTATCTCGAAAATGAAGCGTTTCCGGACCCATGTTTATTAGGACTTTTTTTGGATTGATGAAATCTATAAATGGGTAAAATATCCGAACGTATTTTTTATAAACACCCTGTATATAAGAGATTTGAAGTTGACAGTGGTGTCATTAGATTAATTTGATATGTATTTGCACACACTGATTTACTTTTGTTAACACTTTTCTAATGCAATTCGTTAGAAAACCCCTAACCACATAAATATTTAACAACCGCTAAGTGTGATATATATTTCGAACTGTCATCTTCTGTAGACATGAAGCGAGATACTGCTAAAGACGACAGCTTAGCTGTCTAAATACATATTTGGCGGTTGTTAAATACTTGTGTGGTTAGGGGTTTCTAACTAATTGTGTCAGATTCAAATCACAGGCTCCAGCAGTGTTTTAGTTAACACTTTTATACCTCAATCAGCAATTATTATCATATTACACAATTGTAAAAATTTCAACAATAGGTATTGATAGCTTAGTCTGAACTACAAAAAGGCAATGGAGAATATAATTTAATAGGTACTGTACCTTGTCTGCTTCCCATGAGTCGGGAAACAGCCCTCTCTGATCCAGTATATTCTGGAATTTTTCCGGTATGAGCCCGGTACTCGTGCAGCCACCCCCTTACTTGATCGCTCAGCTGTTCTAACACCACCCCCCTCTGGTTTTTCTCGAGGTTATCCCGACAAGTCGTTATAGCTTCCTGGTACTCCATCTCTCGAAGTTCCTGAAGCAGCCTGCGGCTCTCCCGAACCTGCAGAGCCCTATTGATGTGCTCACTCTCCGTTTTAGGGGGAGGAATCATCCCGATCAGCAGCATTTCTTGCAGCTTCCGGCGCCGCGTCTGCCGCCGAGCAACATAGCCCCTCCAGATCTTCTGGATTCTAAGCGCCGCCACCAAGCTAAGCTTATGGGCCGACTCCGCCTCCTCCTCGTCGCCTTCCACAGCCACCGGCTTGGCCTTCTCCTTCATCCCTCGTATCTCCTTCATGAACTGCGCCCGTAGGCGGCCCTGCCGGGCGCGCTCATGCGCCTGCACCACCAAGATTGCCTGCTGCTCCGTCAAGGGCGCCTTCACCTCCTCCTTTTCCAAGAAGCCCATCTTGCCCAGAACGTCCTCGACGACCTGCTTGCGGTACTGCAGCTCCTCCTTGCGCTCGTTGCGGAAGCACGTGGGGATCTTCAGCTCGCAGTCCAGGGGGTTCAAATTGAGCGTCTCGATGACGTCGTTGCAGTGCGTCCACTCGCAGATGTCGGCCTCGACTAGGTCGCACTTCAACTCCAGGATTCTGCCGAGGGTGGCTTCGAGGAGTTTTCGTATCAGCATTCGCTTCTGGGGCTGCGCCATTTGATCCACGCACTCGGATAGGTAGTTGGCGACGAGGATGTACCGGATGTAAAGCGACGCCAAGAGGGTTCGGTGCTCCCTGCGGTCCGCTTGGGCAGGTTCGCTCTGGAGGGTGGAGGATAGCAACTCTTGGGCTTTTCGCCATTCTTCGTCGTATGTAACGTGCGACATGATTGTGATTAATGCTTGACGCGCTTATAACGAACATCTACTTCAAGCCGTTGCACCCTTATTCATTAACATTCGGTATGGATCAAACTGGCTGCGCTTGCATATCGTTGCTATAGCAACGTTTACATGCTTAACAATGCATTGTATATCGTTAGTAAATGCATAGCTATCTTTGTTCATACTTTGGGAAATTAGTTAAGATATGCAGAATGTTTTGCATCCATATACAGGGTTATTCAATATCGTCTTCTTGGGGCAAACTTTCAGATTCAAATTCTGAATTATGTTTGAAATCCGTGTCCAAAAAACCAAAATGTTTGTTTTTCTTTTTCTTTATTATAAGTGGATACTTACAGAAAAACTGACCTGACACTATTAGGGCACTTTTTAAAGTGGAATTCAAATCTGATTTTAGATTGTCATTTGTTTTCATAATTTTCGAGATTGTGATACTAATTTTCCTATGTTAAATGCATATCAAGGATGGCTACGACACCATTAATAAGAACGTATTTTGTTCCTTTTATTCATATTTACTACACTTATTTTCATAAATAATTGCGGTATTAAAAAAAAAGGTTTTTCGTTGTGGTATGCCGTGATCGTTTAATCGGAAAACAAATGAAATATTTCCCACATATCTCGGTTATTTATGAAAATAAATGTAGAAAACCTTATATCACTAAAAAGAGAAATGTATTCGTAATGGTGCCATAGACCCATATCCATCCTTAATAGGCACTTAAAATAAGAAAATTAGGATCAAAATCTCGAAAATTATGGAAATAAAGAAAAATATAAAATTAGATCTGAACTTTTCTTTAAAAAATTTCCTAATAATGCCAAAAGTAACATAATAATCAACGTATAATAAAAAACGAAAAAGTTTAATTGTCCTTTTTTCCGCATAACTCAAACACCAAGGGCAGGTGCAATTTATTCCTTTCTTGAATATTATCCAGCATTAGAATCTGCAACTTTGCCTCAATTTAACCGACCTTGTATCTATTACTGTTTTTGAAATCCCAATGGTGAGCATCGAAATTGAGTAAGCCTTATATTACATAGGTACTTTATAGATAACAGGTCAGTATAGCTTGTAACTCGAAGGTCATAGGCCTCAAAAGAACATTTTTTGCTTTGATGTTGTGTAAAAAAAAAGAATTTATCTTGAAAATGACGTACTATTGTCGCGTCAATGTTTTATTTTAAACTTTTGATTATATTTTTGTCGTTATTTTATAGGGTGTTTTTAATACTCGCATGTTCATGAGAATTGTTCTACAAAAAATGTAAAACCGTCTGTTGGCCATACTTTCTTAAATTATTATTTTTGTTCCGAGTAAACTTTGAAACGTGGGACCTCGATGGGACCCGAGGTCACAGTGAAAACACGGAGCGCTCTGGTCGGAGCAGGCGAGAGTTTGACCAAAGAGCATATAACGTGAAGAGGTTCAACCTTATGGCAATAATCGTGTGTAATATGGGTTGCATAAGCAAATATTTCTTGAGAAAGTGCCAATAATTCGTTGAGACAAGAAACTCTTCTACCTATCCTTGTTTATTTAATCTTTGCTAATAGTGTCTTAACTGCTTTCAGAGAAAATATTTAACATTGTTGCAACATAGTGGCTTGCTCCTATGCGGCAATGACCTTAGAAGCACAAGCTTCATTTCCAGGATTACTTAAATTATGATTTCAAATATAACATATACTGGTCAATTACGATTTTAATTTGTCGCTTATGAATCAAAATGATTAGGTCGAGATTGGTAAAAGCTACTTACTCTTTTTTAAACTGAAATAAATCTTTTAAGGAATTTTTGCACTAGTCAAATATATCAAATGTCGGCATTTACATCGGCATTTAGAATAACACTAAAATAACATTTTGCAGATTTTTAATGCTTCCTCTACAGGGTGATTTTTAAATTGATTCCTTTCGTTTACCAGCAAATAAAGCTAAACAAAATAAGCATTTTCTTAAAACTCCACTCCAAACGCCGATGCAAATTTCTACCAAGTGTTATCCTTAAAACTGTAATTCGACATCGCTTCTTCGAGATTGATTTTTAATACGAACGTGGACCTTTTCACGCTAAAACTCACTTTTTAGGCGGTATTTAAATAGTTTTTTTGATGCCGGAGTCGGCTCTCGCTTACTTTTAGTTCTGCATTATAATTTCAACCTTCTTTGATGTTATGTTCGCACGGCGATTGGTCACGTACATCTTCTTAATGGCGTCGAGTATCAAGTGATCAAAATAGATTTCAGATCGAGTTGGCCGATGTTACATCACGATTTAAAAAACGGAAGATCCATATGAAAAGGGAGTTTATTTAAAACTAAAACGTAAGAAAAGATTTAAAAAACAAAAGATCCACATGAAAAAAGAGTTTTTTTAAACTAAAACATAAGAAAAGATTTTAAAAACCGAAAAATTCATATGAAAAAAGAGTTTTTTTACTAAACCTAAGAAAATATTTAAAAACGAAATATTCATATGAAAAAAGAGTTTTTTAACCTAAAACGTAAGAAAAGATTTTACAAACAACGAATCCATATGAAAAAAGAGGTTTTTTAGAGGAAAACGTAAGAAAGATTTAAAAAACAAATTATCTGTACGAACAAAAGAGAGAAAATAGAAAAACGTTTAAAAGTCACTGATTCTAGTTTAAAAAGAATTAATTAAATTTTTGCAGAGAACAATAAACAGCCGTACTCGTGACAATAAGTAGCGTTGGCGACCAACAAACTAAGAAGTAGTAGCTGCTCGCGCTCACGAGTTTAAAACCAAAATCTAAAAGTATCGAGCGCGTCCAAGGTCCGAAAACTGCATAAAATCCAAACGGCCGGATGTTATGTACAAGATGAAACACGAAACTCGCCGGCGAATTCCGAGAACTCGGCTGCAGAGAGAGAGAGAGACAGAGAAGAGAGAGACAGAGATCGAACGGTTTTGTTTGAGTAGCAAGGAGCAGCAGATGTAAGTGGGCCCGGGCCCTAAAAAGGAAAACGAGATTTGCATGCGCAAGCGACAGAGAAAGAAATACTTCGACGAGCGTTAGGCGGATCGGTAGCGAGTTCGAAGCCGGTTCGGGGTTTTTTAAAAATCATTCAAGGTGCGTATGCACATACCTACCGTTATCTCCAAAACTGAAATTGGGCGTCGTAGGAGCTTACCCTTTGACAAATTCGATAGAATGGGCAACGTCCACTTCAAACAATTTTAAATATCTAGCGGGCCAACGGCCGAAGTCCGAAAACTGCGAAAGATGCCAGCGCAAGCAAAACAAACGGCGCTATATATCAAAGAGCATATATTTCTGAATTATTGTAATTCCTATCTATCTGACGAATTTCTGTCATTTCAATAAAAGTAGCAAGTTTGAGCTACAATGTTAACGGAGGAAAACGAAATTATATAACTTACTTACTTACTTAGTCCTATGCCTTTTTACCGTTAAGTGTAAGGCGGGTGGGGTTGAGTTTGCTCCGTCGATGGCGTTTTCCACTTTTCTTTCCATAGTTTCCTATCCTGGGTCACTTGTTTTATTCCTGCCCATTTTATTCCCTTGCTCGCTGCACCCTCACGTATTCCCTCCTCCCATGTTTTCCTGAGTCTTCCTCTTTTATTTTTTCCCGGCACTCGCGTTTCATACACTCTTTTTGTTATTCTGTCCCTTGTCATGCGGCACACATGTCCGAACCACCTTAATTGACCTTCCGTTATTTTCTCCGTTACGGGCTCCATCTGTAGGTTTTTCCTGTATGTATCATTTCGAATCCTATCTTTTTTCGTTTTATTTTCTATCCGTCTTAGAAACCGCATCTCCATTGCATTTAGTCGTGTTTTATGCTTTTCTGTTAAAGTCCATGTTTCGCTGCTATACATTATTGTCGGTCTTACTACTTTTTTAACTACTTCTGTTTTTATTTTCCTAGGCACTTCTTTCTTCCCCAAGAAGGTCGTTTTCATCATATTGTATATTCTTCCTGTTTTTCCCATCCTGTCGTTGATTTCTTTGTCTATTTTACCATTGTTCTGTATTATTGATCCTAGATATTTAAAACTTTCTACTTGCTCGATTTGTTTCCCTTGTAGTTTTATGCTGTGCGTTTTATTCTCTCTCGCCACTACCATACTTTTTGTTTTCTCAATGTTTATTTTCATGTTTATTTTCTGTAATTCTTTTTCTAGCACCTCCAGGTTATGTTGTAAATTATTTTCAGAGTCGCTCATTATGGCCATCTCATCTGCAAACATGAGTTCGTTTATTTCTGTTTGTTCCATCTGCCAGTATCCCAATTTTAGCGTCTTCATCTTTTTCTTAGCATTTTTAATTGCTTCATCTAGCACTATTGAAAACAGAAGGGGGCTCAACACACATCCCTGCTTTACTCCTATCTCTGTTACAAACTCTCTTGACTCTTCATTGTTCGTCCTTACTATGTTTGTGTTATTTCTGTACATTGATTTTAGTATTTCTATCGTTCTTTTATCTATCTTTCTTTTTCTTAGTGCTTTCCATATTTGTTCTCTATGTATCCTGTCAAAGGCTTTTTCGAGATCTATGAAGCACATGTGTATTTCCCTTCCTTTATTTATCAATTTTTCGCTGACTTGTCTTATGGTAAATATCAAGTCCTGGGTGCTTCTCCCCTTCCTAAAACCGCATTGGGTATCTTCTATTGTATTTTCTATTCTATTCCTTATTCTTTCCTCGATTATTCTGGCGAATACTTTCGCTGGGACGCTCATTAACGTTATCCCTCTGTAGTTGTCACATATTCTCTTATCTCCTTTTTTATGTATGGGGAGTATGATTCCTACATTCCATTCTCTTGGTATTACCGTGGTCTTCATTATTTCGTTTAGCAGCTCTGTAAATTTGGTTATACCTTCGTTTCCCATATACTTTATCATCTCCGGTGTTATTTTGTCCCTTCCTGCTGCTTTTCCTAGTTTTATCTTCTGTATGGCCTCCCTAACTTCTTTCTCTTTGATTTCATCAGTTCCTTCACTTTCGTTTAACCCTTCTTGTTCCTCCGTTGTGTCGTCTTCTGCTTTTGTTAGTTCTTCGAAATGCTGTCTCCATCTTTCCATTATTTCTTCTTCTTCTGTAATTATGTTTCCGTCTTTTCCCTTTATGTTCATCATATTATATTCCTTTTTCTTCCTAAGTTGTTTTAGGGTTCCATAAAATAGTTTTTGGTTGTCTCTGAAGTTTTCTGTCATCTTTTCACCAAATTTTATCCACGACTCTTTTTTTGCATTCTTGATCTCGTTTTTCACCTCTCTTCTTTTTTCTTTGTATTTTTCGTATTCTTCTGTCTTTTTTGTACTTAAGTATCTTTCCCATGCACTTTTTTTCTCTTTTATTTTAGCTTTTATATCTGAGTTCCACCATTCTGTATTTTTCGTGCTTTTATTCGTTATTCTCCTTTTCCCGCAGCTCTCCGTAGCTGCATTTAATATATAAATTATATAACACCGTTTTAAATATGTTTTAAATCTGGCAACACCGCTAATTGATTTAGTCGAAGCAATCTTTAGAATGGTTTGTTTCTAGAATACCTTGAGAGGATTTAACTGGTTATCTACTTCATAGAGGGCCTAAAACTGCGATCCTGGTGGTCGAGTAATTTCGCGGTATACTCAGGTAAACCTCGGAGCTGACGTTCTTCATGTTATATGTTCTTTGGTTTTACTCACGGCCCGGGTGGTCTGGATTTCACTTAATTAAAGTTTGGGTTTAAGTGATGCCCGCGCCCCCTAAAGTAATGCACAAGCGGTTCCGGGGGCCAACGGAAGTCGTTAGAATTAAGAAAAGTCTGAAATGTAACAATTGAGTTATCTATCAAGTTAAATTATTTGAATTGGTGGTTTTAGTTAAAAAAAGTATGTCAACCAATTCTTATATATAAACTTTATGGCTACTTGCATGGGTCTAAGGTCACTATATCAATAAGGTACCGCCATTCCAATCCTCGCTTGAGAATGTGAGAAAATTGTGAGATAAGGATAACAAATACAAATTTCCCAAGTGCAATAGGGAAGACACTAGTTTTTGGGGATTTTCTTTTTGGTGTAATGACACTTCTAAAGTGAGGAATCTGTTAGGTTATGTGTTTTTATCCCCAGTTGGAGAAAATTGTGCGACAAGGATAGACATAAAAAATCACTAATGGCGGTACCTTATTGATATAGTGACCTTACATGGGTCGTCTTCTCGCCGCTATCTAACGGCAATGATACAAACTTTACTGCTATATAATGCTGTGCATAAAAATTTTAAAATCTAATTTGATTACGATAAGGGCATTTATGTGGTGAGCTAGAAACATAGTTTTTACTTGATTATGTATTTCTCGCAGCAAAGTTATATGTATAACTTAGAAAAATTACATTGATGAAAGGAGACAAAAAATAAATTGACAAAAGACTATATGCAAAATCAATCTTGTTTCATAATGTTGAAGGCAGGCAGGCCAAAATTATAGTAAAACAAAACCAAAGAAATCTCTTAATGTACATACTCTTCGAAAGTACGAGGCCTACCACCTAGCTATGAAAAAAACAAGTGACACGTTCTATTAATTTACCAATTAGTGGAATGTTTTTTTACCATACGTGCACAATTTGAGTTAAGTGTAATAATTAGTTTGCATTTTATGAGGTAGGTATACTGGGGGGGAACAATGCGTCACTAATTAGAGTATCACAGTGTCATAACGTTTCTCACAAAAGAGGGAAATTCGCCCAAACCAATTCGTGAGAAAATGGCATTTGGAAATAGTGCACCAATCTACTATACGAATAATAAAATTGTGGTCCAAACAGTTTCAGTGGAAGAACAAGAACAACAACAAATGATGAAATGGTTGCAAACGTTGAAGCCACGGTCCTCGAGGCTAGTCGTGCGAAGGTTTCCACCATTCGTATGACAATAGGAATATTCGAACCTAACGTGATAACCATGCGTAGTGACAGTTTGAACATAAATGTGTCAGCGAGGTGGGTTCCACGACTGTTGACACCTGAACAAAGGTTGCGCAGGCTGCAAATTTTGCAAAGTGTCTGTAAGTTTTGGAAAAAGATTTTGACTTTTTGGAACAAACTGTAACGGAGGACGAAACTTGGGTGCATCACTGGAACCCAGAAACAAAATAGGAATCCAAGCAATGGGTTCATAAAGCACGCATGCTGTCCTTCACTGAATGATGGCAAGGGTTTTTTAGACATGATGGGCATCATCCTCAACAAGTACATGCAGAAAGAGACTACGGTGAATGCAGACACCTATGGCAACACCTTAAAAAATATTCGCAAAGCAATTAATGAAAAACGAGTCATTTTGTCTGATTAAGTGGTGTTTCTGTTACATGACAACGCGACTGTGCACGTTAAAGTAACCAAATGTGATTTTCCAATCTCACCTGAAGATGCACATCATCCAGCTTTGTCAATCAGTATAAATTTAAAAACTAAAATCAAAAGTAAACATACCGATACTAATTTTATGCATTACAACTTTAAACGCGGTAATTTGGAACTATTCACTGAACTTGTTCGCGCAGCTGATTGGACATCTGTATTATCTCAAAATAGTGTAAATACTGCATTCCAAGAATTTTACAATATCTTCTATTCTACAATGGACACTGCAGTACCTAAAGTAAAATACAGTGCAGCTCATTTTCCCGTTTGGTTTACTAACGAAGTTAGAAACTGCTTCAAAGAAAAGACTAAATTAAAAAAAGTAAGACACCTTTCTACTGATCACTACAATCGTTTTTCAGATATACGGAGAAAATTAAAAAAACTTATAAGAGATGCACACACTAACTACATAAATAATATTGAACAGTCCTTATACCATGATTCTAACCAATTTTGGTCTTAGATAAAAGAAAAACAGACGAGCGATTCACATGTTGCAATGAAAATGAATGGTCACGAGATAGAAACGAATAGAATTGCCGATATTTTGCTATTTTCTTTCAATCTGTCTATAATGAATCCCCAGCGACGTATACCGTTCAATTTGATGATGTGGTCTATACGAGTGACTTCTTGAGTATCGAAGTGATTACACAGCTTGATTACGAACGAGCTATTAAAAACCTCAAGCCAAAGAAATCAGCTGGAATAGACAAAATCCCACCCTATGCTATAAAGGCTTATGCAGACTGACTTAAAGAACCTCTACTTCATATTTTTAACTTGTCTCTGCAAACCGGTTCATTTCCTGAATGTTGGAAAACTGTTTTAGTAACACCAATTTTCAAATATGGTGATAGATCAAGGGTGGAAAACTATAGACCCATAGCACTTTTACCTGCTATCGCTAAAGTATTCGAACAAATCATATACGATAAAGTTTGGAATTGTATAAACCCCTATATTAACGATTGCCAACATGGTTTCGTTTCAAAAGAATCCGTTAATACAAATTTGACAAATTTTGTTCATGACGTTAAGACTAATCTAGAAAATAAATTTCAAGCCGATGTAATATATACTGACTTTGCAAAAGCCTTTGATCGAGTCGATCACGCTATCTTACTTCAGAAATTGTACCGTAATGGACTTACCTCAAATACGTTAAGGCTATTTATATCATACCTGCAAAACAGGCACTTTGTTGTAAAGCATGATGGAAATACATCTGGTAAATTTAAAGCAAACACAGGAGTTCCACAAGGTTCAAATCTGGGTTCATTGTTATTTTTAATATTTATAAATGATTTGCCAGATTGTATTCGAAATTCAAAGTGCCTATTATTCGCAGATGATTTGAAGTTATATGGAAAAATAGAAACTATTAATGATTGCTGTATTTTACAGGCAGATATAAATCCTATCTAGGAGTGGAGTTTAACTAATAAATTACATTTTAATATATCCAAATGTCATAAAATGGTCATAACAACTAAACAGAACAAAATACTATTTAATTATCAAATGAACAGCGTCAATTTGACAAAAATCGAAATTGTTAGATTTGGGAGTTGAATATGATTCCAAGTTAAGATTTTATTTTCATGTTGAACGGGTTTGTGGAGAGGCTCACGCAGCTTGGGTTTTATTATTAGGCAAATGAAAAAATTTAAACAAATAAAGTCAATAAACATTTTCTACTATACATTTGTACGGCCAAAACTCGAATACGCATCCATAGTCTGGTATCCTCATCATAAAATACAAATAGAAAAGGTACAAAATAGATTCTTAAGGTATTTATATTTCAAAAAATACAAATCGTATCCAAATTACTTAAATACCAGAACGATAGAGCTCCGTAGGATATTTGAAACTTGGAGTTTGGAAAATCGCAGACAATTTAGTGTGTTAATGTTTGGTTATAAATTATTAAACGACATGATTTATGATTCTAAACTTCTTGCTTTGCTAAATTTCAAAATCCCCACTAGACCCTTACGACCGACAGCAATTTTTGCTGTACATTCACAACCTTTTAAGTGTAATTTGCCTATAACAGTATTTTTGCAGCTTGCCAACCAAGTTATGTCTGTTACTGATTTAGATTTTGCTATGAGTCTTTGCAACTTTACCAAATTATTAAACCAGCATTTTAATGTAGTAAGTTGTTCTGAAAATATATAGATCAATCTTCGTGGCTGCCTTCTCAGGCATATAATTTGTCGCATTAGAGATTCTGTTGTTGAGATATATAGTATGTATACAGCCTGTTGAAAATTAAGTGTGCACTAGTGCTATCTCGGTTGCTATTATAGCTACGAAGTTGGTTAAATTAGTGAAATAGTAGCATATTTCGTGCCGATTAAAACAGCGTAAATAAAAAAAAACAATTGAGCGTCGGGTTTTTGACATATGTCAAAAAATGTATTTTTTTAATGGAACCCCCTGTATATTTTGACGTTAATCGATAGCCAATCTTCCTTTGAACAAAAAACTTGAATATTTTAATGTCATTTATTTCCAATTTTGTGTATAGCTGTAAGCAGGTGACAAACGTCACTTTGACGTTTGGCACACAGTACGTGTGCTGTTTTATTTGTTGTTTGATAAGCGATTTAAAAGCAGCAGGCGCTATAAATTTGAATATTTTTAATTTTTTTTTCAAAATTTCGTCAAAATTGAATAAAAACATATATACGCCACGTGAATTAAACATTTATTAATTCAAAGATTTGATCTCACTCGCACTGCGTGCTCGTGAGCCCAAAATCTTTTCGTGAATGAACATACGTTTAATTCACTTGGTGTATAATATTTATTAATTTCCTGTTACTGTAGAAATTGCCCTGTTTGTTGCGAAATTTGCCGAAAAATAATTTGAATATATGTTTACTCAATAGTCCCTCGAATATAATTCTTAATCAAATTACGAAAATTATTTTTGCGGTGGTCCGTCGTTTGAGGTATCGGCCAGACTACACTGAAGAACTAGTATCTGAGACGAACTTCCCGAAGCAGACCGCACGGTCGTTTATGTAATACTGCCTGATGTGTCGCAGGTAGAAATGTTGCAACTGCAGAAATGTGTGACAGCAAAAATATGTGGCAGACAGTTTAATCTCTACGGTTACTCGTCGAACATTTACACGAGTAGTACGGGAGATCATCAGCAAGCCCCGGGCACAGCGGTCTTTGGGTATTCTAGTGCTGAGCTGGTCAATGGGCCTAACAACTCGTAATGGCAGTGATCAGAGGCTTTCGTTTCGGCGGGTACTTCTGTGGGTGAGCTGTGCATTAATCCGCTCCAATGATGACCCGGAGAGTCACCAGAGGTGTAGGCCTGTCTCATAGGCTCTGCCTTTTGGTGGCCGTCGTGGTTAGTCGATTAGATACGCGGCGTAAAACAACTTGGTAACGTATGCAAAGCATGTCTGTCTGGGGATGCTGCCGTTACGTAATTTGGGCTTTAAATTATTTTCCCGGCTTCCACTCGAACACTTCAGGGTCGGAAATTCGTCGGCTACGCAGTACCTTGCGGCTACGCAGTACCTTGCGGCTACAGAGCCTGGAACGGCTTGACGTACCTTCGTATAAGGCTTGAATAGCCTGCAGGATTCATGAGTCGCTTCTCGCCGAAGTATAAGTGCTCGTACCGACGTTGATAAAAAGGAATCTGTATGCGGTTTCGGGAATTGTTTGTCGCTTGAAGATCAAACCCGCACAGCGACGTAGACAAGTGAGCCATAGGTGGTTTCGGGTAATACCTGTCACTGATTATCACTTGTGGCGGGATAGATGGTTGTGGGAATGGAGCGTCATCTGATTATCAAGTGTACACATGCCCTCGTTGCTGCTCTTTTTGTAGCACACATTAATAAGCAACCAACCCGAATTTGTCTAAATCATAAAAAATGTTTTATTCCTGATCACAAAAATAGTCAAGTTCCATAATAAATATTTCAGGAGTTTTATTTACTCACGTACAATTGCCTGGTGGTTGCACACAACCACTCTCTGAAAGCTAATTAATACCTATGGCTGAAATTTATATACCATTGAAAGTAACAGAAAATGTTAAATCGATAATGTAAGAATGCCGCCCTGTAATTACCAAGCTAAATTATTTACAAATGCATGCTGTCTGACTTTACTCAGACAGTGTAGCAATGCCTAATAAGCCTTCAACATATTTTATGGTTCTTATGATATTTACAGCAGACTGTAAGTTAGATAGTACAGTAGCGTTCAGTAAATGCATTTCGTATTTAGTTAAAAAACTGTTTTCTCTGGAAGATACGCTTTATATTATCGCAGAAAAAGATACTGCAGACGCATCTATTTTGACGAATCTTTCAAATCCACACATTGTAATAGTACCCAACAGACCCGTTCGAGGTCAGCTGTGTTGCTACAACAATTTCATTATCTTTTCAGATAATCAACCTTCTATTTTAAACGTTTTGTCGAAAATCAATACTAGTAGTCTTTGGGGAGAGACCGCAAGCCCACGTGGTAAATTTCTGTTAGTAACCCCAGTCGGCGAGAAAATTCAGAACACGTTTGAGATATTCTGGAGAATGGATATCACCAATGTTATAGTCGTAGGATACGATAACGAAGGGGGTGGCGTTTATTTATATACATCTAGTCGCTTTGAATACGAAGGTGAGTGCTTTAGAAGCCCACATCCATGGCTTAAGCAAAATTGTGATGAACAGACAACTGTTACATTCAACCACACCATCAAGAACTTGAGCTGCTTTCCTATCACACTATTACGACGTTTCCCAATAACAAGAAAAGCGTACGCAGGAGGTCCCCCTCTAGTTTTTGCAAATATTTTCGATCTAATCTGTCAGCTTCTTAAGACAAATTGGTCTCTTATCGTCACCAATGACCCGAAGAAACTTGTAGAAGAGCATAACGAAGTGCGACTGTTCTTTCATGTAGCTAGATCTTCAGACTTTTTGAAAGAATTCGAATTAAGTGAGATTATATATCAAGATAAACTTGTATGGATTGTTCCTAAACCACTCAAGATCTCGAGTTTTAAAATAATCTTGCTAATATTTCAAAATAACCTATGGGGTATGATCGTCGCAACATATTTAATAACAACTACTGTTGCCTGGTTAATTGCTAAATACGTAAATGAAAGGCTGAGCTTGCTTAAGTTTTCAAATGGTGTTCTAACAATGTTGACTTATGCATTTGGAAGTGCAACACATCTGTTACCTTACACGAATGTTGTTCGTTATATCTGGACACTCTACTTGCTTTATTGTCTTCTAATATGCTCGGTGTTTCAAGGGAATCTCGTCAGCGTTCTAACTAGGCCCAATTATGACCTCCCTATCAACGATGTGGAAAAACTGGCCGATTCAGGGCTAGAAATACCAATATTTTCGGCGCTTATAAACTATACCAAGAGCGACACTAGATGGACGAAGCTTCGTGATCACATAATTTTCCAAGATTCGCAAAACTTGTCTGATCTTGTATGGAGAGTTGGTCATTATCGTAACTGCAGCGTCCCTGTGGACAGAAATTTCGCAACAATCATTCATCAAAATATGAAATCCCAGGTAGACATAATAGATCAAAACACGCTTCTCCCAAACCTAGAGATTGTGGTTGCTATGAGAAGAGGTCACTTCGTCAGAAATACGTTGAACGAAATCAACAGAAGAATAGCAGAAAGTGGATTCACCAAGAAATTTCTTTCAGATGCAATTGTATCACATTACATAAAAGACAAAATCGATGAAAGGGTTATCTTAACTCTGGCACATTTAAAAGGAATCTTTGTCTGGTGGACGATTGGGTTGTTGATAGCCTTAGGAATATTTCTAATGGAGCTGGCTTTTCATCAGCGAAAAGTAATTTTGTCAAATGTTCTGGGGATACGTTGCTCCGCACCAAGAAAATATATAAGGATGTTGATGCAAGTAACATTAAGAAAAAAATAACAGTAAATTCAAAGTGATTACTTCGTGGTGAGGGTGTGCAACGGTATTATTACTAGGAGTCATATAATTGTGACTGAACTTTGAAGAAGAGGTTCAAAATTATCCTATATTTTATGGAATAAAAGATAAATTGGAATTGAGCATGTGTTTCTAATAGTTTTGTAATGTGCAATGCTTTAATAATATCTATTAACATATATAGGAATGTTATAAGTATCATAACTGCCTCAGATGTTGTATTGAAATCAGAGCTCGCAGAGCGAGGATTTTAAAACATCTAAGGCTGTTATGATTCATAACATCCGTGCTTTGTTCAATAGTTTATCGGTTGCCATGTACGGTAATGGTTGCAATGTACGGTAATGGACTATTGCCGTACAGATCAGTTATGATTTAGTTACCAGCCTACTTTTGTATATGTAAACAAGGGATTAATATCCTGCAACCGATAATAGTATATTACTTTACAAGGGATGCAGGTAAGATTTACACTACCGAGGATCGTTTGATGCCTGAGTGAGCGAAGCGAACGAGGGTAGCAAGGTTCGAGGTAGTGTAAATCTTCCTACATCCTGTGTAAAGTACATAATTTTTTTCACTACCAATATTTCCTTTTCCTTTTGTAAAGTAAATGGTAGGTAATAACCTGACGTAAAATTATGACATTTGCTAAATTATAGTAGCCTTATAGCGTTGTGACGTTTTGTTTCACAGTTATAAACGCAGTGTGAAAAATTCTTTAAAAAATGCGTGAATACGATTGCAAATGTTGTTTTGTAAGCTTTGTGCTTGTATTCTGATTAAAAATGGATAATAGTACGAACGACAATGGTTTTCTTCGTGTTAACCAAGTGGCAGACATGGCATCTTATCAGTTGTAATACATGCGGGATGTAAGTAATTCACTTCTCTAGGGAAGTAAGTACATTGTCATGGAAACTGTAACCATTTTTGTAAATGTAGCCTACATCCCTCAAACTTGACAGTGTAAGGATCACTTACAAAGAAGGTAGTGAAAAAAATACTTTACCTGTTGTCTAGCTTTTTGCCGATTTGCCTCATTTTTACGCTGTAGCATCATCAAAGGGGTATCAGAAATAGACAGAATCTCCGATTGTTGTAGGATTACACAAAGTTTTGTTGAGCGCCACCCAGAAAATTCAATTCAGACACTCATTGAATGCAAGTTTTTTTTATAACTCTCTTAAGAGCAGTTTACAGATATATTGTAATGGTATGATGCTTACAGCAATTCTGGTTGCATTGCTAACATACGAACACTAAGGAAAGATTCAAATAGGCCCAGAATTGGTATTGTATTTATTGCAACAATATAAGTCATTAATAAAAATTGATAATTACATAAGATATGATTAGCAACAACTGTGATTTAATTAACAGAGGTTAGTAATTGAATAAAATAATATCGTCAGGGCTGCGTTCAGCTTTTATTCAATATTTGTGCTCGGTATGGCAAATGTAGCTACTTTGTGATGACTGACAGATTAATTGTGTAACGTCAGAACACGATAATGAATTCTCTTAAGTACACAGGTGTTTCGAAGCGTTACAGAAGTTTTATGCAGCGTTTTGTATTCATATCATAATGCCAACAATCGATAACGCAGGTAAAAGATTACTAAGCAGTGAAGAAGGCACAATCATGCAAAACAGCATTTAGAAAGCACCCTCAGAATTAAAGAAGACTACAAGAAAGTGCTAATAGCTTGTGAATCAGTGCTTATTTAGCTAAATGTGAAAAAATACAACCAAAGTGCGGTTAGGGTGTTCCTGAATGATATTTAAGAAAACATTTAGAAGTTAAGGATCAAAGATTGTAAAAACTTACTAAAACAATTGTATAACATGATACTATGGTGACCTAGAGTGTCAATTGTTGCTGTTTTTTGGTGAAGCCAAGGCGAAAGCTTGTGTATAGTTTTAGCTCCCCGTTTTTAATCAATTTCGTTGATAAACGTATATTATTTGTGTCAGTTGTCGAGTTTTATTTATTCGCCATTGTGCCGAGGTGAGCTGTGGTTATTTTGGTAGTGTTCAGTAGTGCATTTCCAGAGAAAATTAAACCTGGAGCTTCGCCTATTTGTGATTGTCTTCGAAGCTAAGTTTTGGCAAGTTTTGCAGCCGTAATTACGTCCCCAAAATTAACTTTTTCGCAAGGTTGCACAAAAAACTTATTTAATGACATATTTATTTACTGCATTTTTGTTAAAATCTAAAACGATGTAAGTTTAAGATATTTTTGTAAATAGATAAGGTCTTGTCCACCTGTTTATTAAATTTTACTGTAAATGTGTTAACCTGGTGTGTAAAACAAATATAAGAGATTTTGTTTATGTTACCTCGAAGGTATAGATCCGTCTTAATTTTATTTGAATGAATTACATACTCCTAGAACAGTGCTGGAATTGACTAACAAAAAAAGTTACATTATGTAACATATTACAAAAATCCAATGCCAAATTGAAACAAAAAGGCATTCTGAATGTCATCAGTCTTTTGCTCCATGTTTCTATGTTTGCTCTGCCGATGAAAATGTAATTATTGTAAATCGAATTTATGCTTTTTATTCCGTAAGCGAATGAGTGCATTTTGCACTCATGATGGCTTTATTGGTTTGATAGATATAGTTTTAAATTATACCTTCTTTTGTGAAATGTTGAGTAATGTAAATCTGTTATTTACGTAATTCAGGTACTACTATCACAAATACGTAGGAGACACAGATGGGCATTATTTGCTTCGTAGTTTAGTATTTGGCGATACTATTATTTAGCATTATCTTGTACAAAAAATATATGTCTGTTGTTAATTTGGGTGTACACAAATTGATTTTTCAATTTAATAGACTTTTTGAGTTCACACTTTTAGTTTAGTACGACTCAACTTGGGGGGCCATTTCAACAAGGGGATTTCCTCAACCACGAGCGAAGGTAAATAACATAAGAGATATTTCATTGCTATTGAGCTAGCTGGTAATAATAAAAGCCAAAATTAATTTATAAAAATCTGGTGTGATACACACACACAACTTCATTTTACAGTGATCTTATAGTTAGCCAAAAATTTTATTTTAAATTTTTAAGCATTTGTGAAAAATTACAAATTCTAACAAACGGTACAAAATAGAGCGTTAGGTGAAGAGACAAATTTTCTCTAAAATTTTAAGTTGAATTCAAAAATGTAATAATATACCGGGAGTTCTATTTGAAATAGGAGTTAATAAAAAAATAGAAAAAAAACAAAAGAAACCCATTTTAGAATTATTCAACATTAAAAATGTAATAAAAATGTAAAGTTTTAAAAAAATCGTTAGGGCAGTTTTGAAAAAATCGCAAACAACTGAAAAATTACAAGAGTAAACACCTACTTCCGGTTATGCGACTTTCTTCAAAAGCTTGCTGTCGCATCTACATAGTACACACAACTTATATATGAAGTTTTAACGCCATACCTCTTTCCGTTTTTGAGATATTCTGTTCACAGACACACACACAGACAGTCACACATACACATAGACAGACCAATGAAAACAAATATGTTTTTTGCGTTTAGGGGACTCTAAAACGTGAAGATCTGTTGAAAACTCAATTTCGAATTTTTGGAGTGAATCCAATCCTTCCTTTATCGTAAAAGGAAGTAAATACGGTTATTGTCAGATCAACAATATAAGTTTTATACATGATGTTTAGGATGTAGTCACAAATAATTTTTAAAGTAGCATGACAATGCTATTTATGGTATCTCAGGTTATCGTGGTTTTCTTCACTTCCGTGTCGGGAATTGGTAGGTCTTGTGGTAGTTTTCGTTTCAATCATGTGTGGATATTTCATCGGGATAGGTTGTAGTAGTTTGCGTCATCACGAGTCCACTTTTTCGAATCTCTAAACACTTCCATTGATAACGTTTTGAATTGGCGATACACCCAACTTATATTGTACTTGATTGTTGCAAATGTACCGTGGGGTGTGAATTACTATCCGCAGAAATTTATTTTGAAATCGTTGCAGTTTCAGGACGTTCGTTTTAGACGTGTTGCACCAAATGGAATCAGTGTACAAGGCCAGTGGTCTTAGTAGAGCTTTGTACATGAGAACAGCGCATGCAGCTTTTAGTAGTCTCTTTCGGTAAATTAGAAGGTACAGCTGTATCAGTCTTTAATTACACTGCATTAGCTTTTGTAAACAGCTATAAATTTCCTAAATTGCATGTGTTCCACCTTAAAATTAATTTACGGCATTTTACCAAAACTTCACAAAGCTGGTTTCAGTGGGACTTAGGCGGGGTTTTAATTTGAACACGTAGGTGTTTATGTCTAACAGTAAATTCTATAGAAACGTAGAACGTCTTGGTAATTGTTTGCCGGCACCACTAAGCTGATTACTCTTGCCTAAAGATGTTTGTGACGCTCTCAACCCAAAAGAAGATGTTCAAGACGTCGCGTCGTGAGAATTCTAGGAATATTTGTTGTATGATTTTTACCTTACATTTAAGCTTTAATTGCTTAGTATATATTTCACTTGTAATCGCCTCTGCATATTCGCTTTACAAAGCACAGAAAACCATCGTTGAAACCATATCAAAAAGGCGGTAAGCTTGCGTCCGTTAGGTGAACACTTGCTATAACACCGACATAAAAAGTTCAATTACTACCTCAAAGATGCATAAATATTGTATCTAAGGGGGAGGAGGTAATAAACATTATAATATATCTCTTTTTCTCACCAATATTGTAAATTAAATTTATAAAATATCTACTTCTCAGTCTCACGTTGCAAGCTAAATTTTTAATATACCACTCTCTCGAAGTGTTATTACAATTAATATTAAGTTAAATATACCCTTTTATTATTAACAAGAAGCAGTATCAGGTATAGCTCCTTATGTACTTAACTTACTTCTTAATGAAATAGATTGAAATTGACGTCTCTCATAAATCAATCTGACATTTTGAATTATGTCATGTGATTCTAGTTTTTTAATACCTCGGCTAGTCAGTTTAATAAGCAATGGGAATCTTTGCTCCCAGCTGGATGAGTAAATGTTCAACTAACAACTTTTTATTGTAGTTGAAGACTTAATTACTTTAAAATATAATAATTATTTCATTTCGTTAATCATATACACTCTTTAGGTAGGTACTACACAAAATTGAACTTATACTTCAGTTTGTTAGGATTGCTTCAAAGTTTGATCTGACATTACAAAAATTAGATAGATATTGTCAATATATTTTATTCAAATGTTTCCAAACTTGCTATATACTTCTTAATGTTACTGAAGAAATGGACACTAACCTTCTGATAATATCTCTTGTACCTGAGTGTTATCCCAGCTGGATGTTAGTCAGCAACCACCTCCTTGGTTGTTCACGGCCAAATAAAAACTCGTTGCAGCTCTTTGACCCCCTTATTATGTGGATAGACAGTTCAACAGCATACTACAAACACTCACTTGCACTTTTTTACCACTTTAAATGGCTTCAAACAATCTTGAATTCTATTTTGAATAATCCTTGTGACCCACAGTCAAATTTTATCGTAAAGAATACTATATTGCTATTACGTATCAAATATTCAATTATTATTCTTCACAATTAATAGGAATTTAACCCTTAACGTTATTATTTATCGCCGATTATAAATTCAAGTTATTTTTTCTACTTCATATGTAAACAACCACTCTGGTTGCCCATTACAACCCCACCACTTAAAACATATAACTATTACATCACATGATACCCATTGGATAACTGGATATTATTATTAAATTAAATTCATCATTCATACGGTATGTTGCATTACAACATAGAAATATACACAGTAAAGAGACGCTTGGCTGATGCATTGCGGTAACCTGGACTACCTAAATGCCCTTACCTACGAGGAAGGTAGCTCAGGCCAATGAAAGGTTGTAACCTAAGCTGATTCAGTCGAAGCCGATGGGAAAATTCTGGGAGATGCGAGAATTAGAATTTTTGAGGTAATTCGATTAAGG
The DNA here is from genome assembly GCA_940337035.1 of Agriotes lineatus. Lineage (NCBI taxonomy): Eukaryota > Metazoa > Arthropoda > Insecta > Coleoptera > Elateridae > Agriotes > Agriotes lineatus. The sequence continues at coordinate 135,161,050 of OW679199.1, forward strand.
ACAAATAAAACCCAAAGGGTTTAAATCATCTTTTTAAATACTAGAAACCGACTAACCGGTAAGAATAATTTTGTTGTTTTTAAACTTGGCTAATTAGTGGCGTGAAGGTTTCTAATTTGGGTCAAATTTGAAGCCACGTGCAAATAAATTTCAACCGCCTCTACCCATCCAGGGGCGTCCCAATGGCCGGTTTCCAAAAATGAAACCAAGGTGCTGCACGTTCCGAGGAGCACCTACATAACAACTTATCGTGAAGATTGGATTCGCCAGTGTTTAGAGCAATTCGAATGAAAGGACAGATAAGTTTTAACTTTCACATTTAACGTCTTTTTGCATTAATAAAACCATGTCTAGTAAATACTAAAAACAACTAGATTAAATTCAAGTTACCCTTCACCCTGACTTTTATTTAACCTACTACCTGCTTCCGCAAAGGTAGCTGCCGTGGTATATAATATAAATAATTTTGGTGTTACATTCTTAAACTATAGCATTACATAAACTAAACTAGTAAGCATGGATGGACACAAACACAAGTGTGCCAGCGGGCGTGATCCGAGCGTGAAAACACCTACTCCCCAGACAACCCTTTGCCTTGAAGGTTTGAGGAGCAGAAGAGAACTGCCAACTGTCTCCCCGGTTAACAAGCCGCGACGGCAATCGGAACTGCAACATAACACCTACGACATTTCTTGAGCGCGAAAATTACGCGGAAATTTAACAATTTAAAATATATTAACGCGTGCTGTAGCTACGAAACTGCTTTTTTCAGATTAGCATTTAGTAAAAAACATATTTGTTCTCAACAAAAGTATTTTTTTCCAACAAAACGGGATTTATATACTGATTCCTCCTGAACAAATGGCTTTTTTGTAACTCAAAAGTGAATATTCGAAGTCATGCTTGATTAATTAGACTGAGAAGAAATTAAGAAATTCGGTTTATTAACAGCTATTACATGTCACTAATTATTAAAGTTGAAGTGTATTACATTAGTATTATATGTAAAAAAATATAATAAAAAAAATGGTATTCGAAATAATTACCCTATGTTTGAATCTAAAACGCCTAGTCACCAGGCAACTCAATTCACACAGGTGCGTCACTGTGAATCTGCAGTTGGTACTTGTGTGACAAAGTCCCTAAAACCTTCGAAATTTTACCAGCTTTCTATAAACATACAATGGCGGTCAAATTATTCGTTGTGCTCTAAAACGTTATGAACTTCGGTGTTTCATTTGTGCTGCTGGGAGAACCTAACTCACATATAAGCGCTCCTTCCCGGCAGCTTAAAATTTTCCTACGAGAATTCCAAGGCGCTTTCGTCGCTTTCACGGCAAAGCGGTAATTTTGTCGAAAACTTCGTGCCGGCATCAGTTTAATGCCCCAAGTTGAACCTTCGGCGATCGTGCATGTATCTGGTGAAGGCTTGGACTCAAGTCCTTATGAAATGGCTCAGGATAGAGCTGAGTTTGATGGGCCCCAGCCCCGCTAAGGCTTCAAGCTGGTTGTTTCGCTGGATGAAGTACAACTCGAAAGTGACTTGGACTTGTCACGTTACTTTACTTTTATGCCCGTGCAAAACTTCTTCCACTTTAATTATTTTCTGGAGGAACAGAAGTGCAGCAGAGAGTGGAATTACGCTGCTGGTACTGGCTACGCATACACGCGCATCGCAAGGCGTCAATGAATCACCAAGTACCCAGGCAGCAAAGTACAAATGTGTATCGTGACTTAGGTGGCAGCGTACAAATTTCCACATATTAATTATGTTTAAATCCATAATTTGCGCTGGTGTTTCTGGAATGTCAGACGTGCAGATATTGAAAAGAAAAAGGCCTAGAATGCTTCCTTGATTTATATATCTCCAACATAGGAAAATATACTTTAATATAATGGTGCATATTTAAATCTAGAGGCGAGTGTGGATTCAGACCCCCTGACGAAGGCCTATGCTACATCTGGACAAACCACTACAGTGTAACACTTCGTTTTTAAGTTAATTCCAACTATCTCACTAATTCGCTGGAATTAATGACAAGTTGAATATCCCTTTCCGAAACCAAATTGAAAGGTTGACAAGCCGGTGGTTGTTTGGATAACTTTTTCTGATAGTTATGAAAGGGTTGGCAGAAGATTTATTGGTTTTTAATCTTTAAAATTGTCTTTACTTTTTCAGATTTGGCAAACGTGAAAATCCGTGCATACTTCTCATGTGGGAAATAGCCAATTCATAGGCATTCATTAAACATAGTTTTTTCTTAGTTAGATGTCTAAGAACCGTGTTGGCTATACGGTCATGTCTTTGAATTTCCAGTTAGTAAAGCAGCAATAAATGTGCCTATTTATTTGGGGGATGTTGGTTGGATATTTTGAAAACACCTAATGTCGCAGTGTTTTCACGCGAGCCCGATTGGTTTCAATGATTTCAATTTTGTGAGTAGCTTTTGACTGATATTTCGCCAAAACGCCAAAGTGAAGTTTTCAAATCGGCGTCATTCTAAAAACTCATAATAATTGTGTTAGAAGCTCCAGTATTGAATTAATAGTGGAAAACGTTAAAAATGTGTGCTATCGAACACGGTAAGTCATATAAATACCTGTTTAATTTGGAATTAAACAGATATAAATTTCAATCAAAATTTACGAAATATCGTTCACAATTTAAAAGCCAGTTTTTGCTTCATAATTACGCCGGTTTAAAGACCGCAAACTGCAACCAAGCAACTTACGCAAATAAACGACCTACAATCAAGAGTTCAGCGGTCGTACTTGCAAACAAAGCAGGAAGCGATACTGCTTAACCGCTGAATAGTTATTTTGTAATATTCGACTCGTTCTAGTGAACTACACCTTTGTACTTTGGTATGTTGTTATTTAGTTAAACAATTATTTTTTGTATAAATAGACCGTTTATTTTTGTAATAAATCAATCTACATCTAATGTTTGATTCATTCGCAACGTTACTGCCCTCTTCCAAGCCATAATTCATAAAACGTGAGGCTGCGTTTTAAAGGGTAGCAACATCATCATCCCTTTAATTGCCATTGACTACATTGGCTTAAAACATGAATGCGGTCTCATTCATGTGCTTAAAAATTAGGGATAAAGAACCAGTGCAACCAACAGAAACCTGATACAGCATCCAGGCATTTCTGTTCATACCCATATTGTTGAATAATCTTTCCAAATACCACTCAAGGTAAAAATTTTTAAGAGAATTTTTTCCGTTAACATGCAAATTATTGCAAATTTCTCTCAACAAAAACTGCTCAAATTCCACTCGACCTGCGGTCTCGCGGAATTTTTAACGCAGTTTTGGTTTCGCGAAATTTAAACGCAATAATTTGCATCTGAACGAAAAAAAATCTCAAAATTTTCACCTCTTGTGGTATTACCCTTGATTATTGTTTGCGTGGTCGGGATATGCTGATTACTGGTGTAAAAGGTTGCCCAAGATGACAACCAAAGGTTTGCACCATATGTGCAAAAGGATCGTCTTCCACATGCTAGGGTCGTCGGGGTCGATATCTTCCGGTATGGTTGAAGTCTAAAGTTGTGCAACTGCATTTTAAGTCGGCGTTTTAAATTATTCGATAATCTTTTGGATTTTGAATTTCTTATTCTTTACCATTCTCCTATGGTATGACTTCTTTATGATGCCTCAGCCGGCACTTTACTAATACCGTTAGGAGAAAGCTCGAATGGAATAGAGAAGGCCAATAACTTGGCATTTCAGATTTAAAGGTGAGAAGGGATCAACAGTTGCATACGCAGGATAACTTTGGATTGGTCGCGATGACTCAAAGGTAACGACAGTCAAGACGAAAGGCGTAATCAAAATAAACAAAATACGTCATCACGTAGGACCTGAAAATTAAAGAAAAAGTGGAGGTTCTGGGAGAAACAAAATATGTAGAATAAGCAACTTAAGCTTATGGAAAACGATTAAGTGATGCTTCTGTTGAAAACAACAAAAGTTAAACAATTAAAAATCAAGAAATATAATGTGCTAGACGTACTACACAAACATGCACGTCAAGCGAATCTTGACCACAAAAGGAAAACTGTACAATTGAGTTCAAGGGTAAAAAAATATGGAAAATTACAATACTGTAACTTGATTATTATTAAATTAGAGACTAGAGTACGAATTATTTTGTTCAAGTAATAAGTGACAAGAACATCACAGTTAAGCTATAAGAGTATAATATACTGCTGTCATTATCATGGATGGATTATTGAAAAACGTTTGGTACATTCGAATATTCATCATTATACCGAGGGATAAATGACTTTTTCATTACGTATTCATGGTAGTTATCGTTAGACGAAATTAAACTATATGAGCTAAGCTTTTCTTTTCAATAAATTATATTAGTAGATGTGCGCAAGAATTGTAGAAGGTGAACGCACCTTCGACAAGGTAATAATTTTATGAAGGAATTAGAGATAGCTTCGCAATTTTACAAAGCCCTTTGCAGTATTATTCAAAAAATTGAAGAATCACTTATGAGATTAGAAGATGATAAGAATATAATTGAGCTTGAAGTGAAAGATGATTCACTTGACATAGTGTTTTAAATCTTCAGAACGGAATAAGTAACAAAGTTTCTTAATTATCTGTTTTGGTTAATTTCAGAACTTGAATTCATTCTGGTATCAATTCGTTTTTTTGTTACGGGCAAAAAGCGATGTATTTGGAGCTAGAGTCATTTGACGTACTATTTGAATTGTCCGCTCTGCGTTTCCTAGCTTTGATCGCAGTCGCTGGAGAATTTCCGCCAATTTGATCCCGATGTCTGTCAACGCTAAGATGGCTGTCCTTATCAACACAATTTTGATCTGTGGGGTAAATGCACGTGGCCATTTTAGCTTGCTTTCTGATTCTTTCCGAATTAGTAAACTTTTGGGGTATTTCTAGCTGTTCTAATCCCATAACCAGCAGTTATAATTTCGTATTCACCTTCATCCTTAAAATATTACTTTACCATGGAGATTTTAATAAATAATGCACAGCCTTGCAGGCAGTTGTTGGAAAAACTATAATTCTCTTACGGCTTTTGATGTACTTTATGTAATCTTTTCAGTGATTAAAAACAGTTATTATTTACAAGTAACGTATTTTATTATACACTGATACTAAATCTATGATAGTTGAAAATGTATACCGTTTTCGAATTCTATTGTACCAAAGCTGCTACTGTAAGATATAACGTCGTATATCATACTTGAGTGAAATTTCATTACGCGCTCGTGAGAACTAACACATGCGCATATAATGACTTATTTCACTCACTTATAATGTACCCTAAAAACAAACGGTAGTCTATCCTTCTAATAGTAGAATTGAAAAGTTAAACCAAATGAAAACACTTTTTGGTTTTCTCCGCAAAAATGTATTAAACAAATTTAACAAGTAGTAAAATGAGACGTTTGTTCACCCCTCCTTGGTTACTTTAAATTTATAGAAGACGACTTGTAAGCGCTTAATATTAAAATAATTATTTGCTCTTTGTTCAGTTAGCTAGCTCAGTGTATACATGGGACCCTTCCAATACCCAAGTCGTGGTTATGAAAGATCACTATCTGCAATTTGGTGTTTCCTTGAGGTGTTGTCGGACTGAAAGTGACTTCAAACAATACACAAGCAAAGCCAACTTGTTTATATGAATATATTGACTTCAAAACACATATAAAGACACATAAAAACAGAAAGTAAATTTAAAAAAAACAGAATTCAATACCAATACAACCTGCGTGCGAGATAGATGTGGATACTCATACACTAAGTACATAAAACACCATCAATTTGAACATTGAGATAATTATCTGTAGAAATAACACATGTCAAAATGTCTTAACCTGGTCCTGACTTAACACCGACCCTGATCGCGCTTTCATATATTCAAATCGGGCGTGAATCGCACACTTACTGTACACTCGCAAAAGCTGCTCGCAGCTTGGTAATAGCGTTAACTGCAAACATTTTACCTGGATGTGCGTCCACCAAGCATGTCTTAGATTGCGTCATCCAAGCTTCCGATGGTGTGATGCTGTGAATCTCCGATGGCGAACAGGTCTTCGAGAATTGCTGAATTGAGGTCTCCCAAAAAGGACGCTTCGAATGTACCTTTGAATATGGCACAAATAGGTGCACTCTCCGCTACACCCAAAAAATGAGTTTGCGTACTCATAAACACTTGCCCGCTGCACTTTAAGTTGTATGCAACGATTATTTATTTGCTGCACGTGCCTATCTCTTTCTATTTAACTCGTATGGTGAAATTCACTTCGCCGCCGGCACTCAGGAACGCACAACTCGCTTGGGCCGAAGGCCGCCAGTTAATACCCGCTTCTTCGTGAAATTTGCATATGTTGAAACTCCCCTTATCCCGCGAACAGGCTTGGACGTTGATTTATAGGCACACTCGCAATCAAACTCACAATTCTTTACCGTAAAGGACAGGGTCGGCTTCGGGCACATCTGAATAATTTATTAATTCTAATTTACAATAATAAAACATAAGGTAGAAAATACAACTTGGCTTGTCTTTTAAGTATAAAAGTAAGCGCCACATGCGAGAGATGTCAGATGCGAACCATCTTCTTAGGTCAAAAAATAGTTGCATCTAATAGATGTGCAGTGATTAAAAGCGTAATAAAATGCAAAATGAATAACTTACAAGCTGCTACGTTGAAGGCAGATGCGAACATTCAGGTTATAAAAATTTAAAAGGGGTTATAAATTGCATTAAGTGGAGAAATAATTTTAACACCTGTAAAATTCATGATTCAAGGTTAAAGTTAAATTGTTAAAATGTTGACGGTTGTGTTTCATGAAATAAATTAGCTAAAAATACATAGTAAACATAAGGAGGCATTGACTTTTGAAGAAAGTCAACCCTGGCAAGACAGCTAAAGTGCGTTAAAAAACGTTATCGAGAGTGCTTTGAACTAGATTTTGTTTTACGACTGCATGCCGGTGATTATTACATCGCGCTACCCAAATTCAGCGCACTCGGTCACTTGAGTTGTCAACTCTCAATTAGCATCTACCTATTAAAAGCGTTATTTATTTTGTTCCTGTGTATTCTGTATGGTGGGCATTGCAAACATCTTCTATAATACAATAAAAGTTGGCATTTATTCATTTTATTATTATTTTTGTATGTATAATACACATTCAAATAGCATAAATTTATTAATTAAAAACACAAATAGTAACAAATGAGCTATATTAATGTAGCAAAATAGGTAGGAGATGATGAACATTAAAAGATTACGCGTTAGGGCTAGCGCGCACTATGAACTTTTTGTCGTCCAACAGTTTTGTCGGTCGAGTGAGGTATGTTGCAACATATGGGGATGCGCGCATTACCGACCAAACAGTTTACTGAACTTTTCTGTTGGGTCTTGTCACAAACCAGAATACGACTAAACTGTTGGCCGACACACCTGCAACATACGATTTGAATTACTCTGCGCGCACTAGACGACTAAACTGCCCCAGAACTTGCCCGGACACTCTAATTTTTCAGCTGTGTTTGAAAATCTATGTGAACATCAGGAATAAGGTCGTTTCATATATTTATGTTATATTCTGTTAAACTGCTGAATAAAATAAAAACTTTTTACAGTACAAAATAATTCAATATTATGTTTGCTACAATCTAATATTTTAGAATATAATGGCTTTTATAATCTAAACAACTGGTTCTGTACTACGATTATTCCAAGTAGCAGGGTCCTCTAATGGGCAACTAAACAAAGTATCTTCAAATTGCACTTCACCTTTTTTTCGCATAAATGTGCAGTACACCACAGACTTTGACTATAGAATCATAAAACTCGGGGGACACATCAATCCGTCTATGAAAAACTGTTCACTTGTTAGCAAGTATTCCAAATGCACATTCGACCATTCATTGAGCCCTGGTTAACAGCTAATGGCAAAACGTCTCTGAACAGTCTTTTGCCATATGGACGTAAGACACAAACTAAATGCTTCATCTTCTATAGTGTAGGGAACCTGTGTTAGAGGGCTGCTTCATTTTAATATGCTTGTTATCGATGGCGCCTATACAGTTTGGAAAATGTGTTCTCTGATCAAATGTATCCTCTATCTTTACTCAATCATTTTGCGATTTTTCTCGCCATGGATAATGGTTGCAAGTAGTTCCACAATTTGTCGCAAGTATCTCTCACAACTGACGTATTGTTGAGGTTTCCAATCATCATCACCATTGCCAGCGCTCCATCTCTGGATATACACCTCCCCAATTCTCTTCTATTCTTTTCTCTCCAGTTATTTTCTTGATATAATTTCTCCATCTTGCCGTGGGTCCGCCTTAGCTTCTTTTATCAGTTCGTAGCCTCCATTTTGTTGTTCTGCTTTACCTATTTTCTTCCCTTCTCATAACATGATCCGCCCAATGTCTTTTCAAAATTGCAATGCATTGAGCGGCCTCTTATTTTTCTTATTCTTTCGTTAAGTATTTCATTTTGTAGTCTGATACCTAACATTACACGCTCCATATTTCTTTAAGCTCTTCTTAGTTTTTCTATGTCTATTTCCCTTAGAGACCATGTTTCTGCGGCGTACCTAAGTCATAAAAATAAAAAATGCGGATGAAAACCTCTACAGAATGCCATCATTCGGAAGTGATGTAAAGCCGTGGGTCCCATGTTACTACGATGTGTAGCATGTAAAAGATCCCTTACTAAGGTTGGAACTCCTTAGTCTCGGCAAAATTCTAAGTAGGACAAAGGTACCTGGTACTCTGCATGTCTAGACCCTGTTCATGGGGTTGGCAAAAAGGGCCTATAAAGGCCTACTTGCTAGACTCGCTAGAGTCTCCCCAAAAATAACACTAACTAACTAACTAAGTCATAACCGGTAGCAAACATTGGTTGAACGCCCTGATTTTTAGATATTGTGTATATGTTGTGTTGAAAACATATTTCTTTCCCAATATAGATTCAAAATGCAGTGAATGAAAATTGTTCCTCTTTGCTATATTCTTACCTTAGTGGAACAGATAGTCTTTCTTCACATGTTAAGCAATTTCTGAATTTTGTATCTTGGTAGATGATTTAATAGTTCGTCACTTGTGACTTTCATTCTATGCTAGCCAAAGAATTTTCTGGGATATGTCCTCAAATCTTCGTACAGTTTATGAAATTAGCCCTTCAGCAAGCGTTGGTTAGTTATTGGCTGAAATCAATATCTCCTTTTCAAATATTTGTTTTTTCGGTGTTTAATAACTAGCGCCGAGACGCAAGCTACCTTTACGAAATCCATTTTGAGATTGGGTCTAGACAAAAATTTCAACAGTTTTGTTTAGGTGCGCGCACAAGTAGGGGATAAAACAGTTTAGTTCGTTAGTGCGCGTAGATCCTAGTTTCACCGACCAAACTGTCGTTGAACAGTTTAGTTCATAGTGCGCGCTAGGCCTTACAGTTAAAAATACTCGAAAAAGGTTAGTGAGGTTAATTGCAACGTTTAAACTAAACACAGGCTGTAAAATTGGCGACAAACGATATAACTACTTCAAAAACGGTGACAACTTTAAACTTACACAAAGAAGCTACTTTACAACAATCAAAATTGACAACAAATACTCAGAATTAACTTCAAGGCGGTAATTTCTGTTCAACATATTAACATTTAAATGAATGACAACGATACGATACTTTGAACATCACTTCGCGGTATGTTTTCGCTCGTTACAATTCTTATGAACTGGCACAATACCTTTGAAGAAATTCAGCTGCTCTGGTGACGTTGTCCAACTAACTGCAGGTCGCGTCCAAGTTATTGCCTCCAAAAGAACGACTGGAAACTGCAGAGAGGCCATAGTCGAGCAGATCTGAAAGCATTATATCCCTAGGAAGAGTAATAATGAAGCATGTACCACATGCGAGATTACGGTACGAAACTCGTGACTCCATTAAACGACAGTTTAGCTCACAGACGAGGTTTCCATTTAAAATTCGCTTCGAGCGTAATTGGAGATGCCTACTCCACGATACAAAAGATCCCTCGGCTAAACATTTATCAACACGTCACTTAACACAGGGCGTGACCAACGACACCTATATGGTTTCAACACTTCTCAAAAATTTCGACTTAAGCGGTGAGCGGCCGACGAAGCCGCCGCCGCGAAAACAACGACCAACACTTGTGGACGGTCTAAATGCCGGTCGTTGAATAATCGCTCGGGGGAGAAATCCTAAAGCCAAATGACTCCGCGCAGGTCTTACTTAATTTCGTACTCTGTTCAACTTATGGAAGTATATGAAGTGACGTCGAGTTGTTCAACAAATTTTCGCTTACGAAGGGGAAAGACTACTAAGGAAAGCAATCGCCTCTCTGGCGTCGAGAACTCATTAAAAACGCGATAAGACAGATTGCGTCATCCAGATGGAGACTTAATTTAATTTAAAACGCTGCCGCGATATAAAATACAATGGGCCGAGAAACGCTATCGAACGAGAATGGGTTTTGAAACATGCTTAAGCTTTTAATTTGGGCGTAAATGAACCGGGAAAAGAACTGAAATGGGAGAAAAGGCCGAAAAGTGCTAAATATACGAATTGTCCTTACAAGCGTTACGGTCAAAAGTATGATTAAACTGAAGGATATGGTTGGCAAACATTGATTTATTAGGTTGATAAATGTCAACAATCTTATTTTTAATACAAGAAAATGTTCAGTAAATATTTTTCTTTGAAGAAGCCACTTGTCTGACCAATTTAAAATCAATTACAACAGGAACAATGAAGAAGATTAATACATACAACTAATCACAAATCATGAAAATTTAAAGTTGGACCAATAGCAATCAGTGTTTATTTAACAGTAATATCCCAAGTGCATTAAAATAACGGATTAAATTTTGACGTTTTCTGTCAGAATGTTTTGCTGAGAAATTTGTTAAGTAAATTTGTTGCTCAACAAGAATTTTGCGGGGAAAATTTACGAAATATATTTCTTCAGAGCAAAACATTCTAACAGAAAATCGTTAAAATTTATTCAGGCTAGTTTACATGCACGCGGGATGTTCGGCGTAATTATTTCCTGAATAAATAGAAAAGAAAGTTGTTGAAGCACCTTAATAATCATGTTAAAATTGTGCACAAGCAATTAAATTGTGACACATTTTTAACCGCAGTCAAATTTTGACGATTGAATTTTTGTCGACAGTAAAAACACAAGAGCTTTCTTTATCGGATAAATTTCTCTTTGTAACGAAATAATTTTGCCAATCAGTAATTTTACGAGAAAAACTGACATAACAAGGTCGACCGATTTTGTTAAATGTCAGTTTTTCGAGCAAAATTACTGATGCAAAATTTTTGAGTTAAAATGAAATTTATCCTTAAAAGAAAAGCTTGAGTGTTTTTTGACAGGATAAATTAACGACTTAATATGTGAATGAACAAATAATTATCTTTATTGACACAATTAAATTATTTGAATGGACAGTTATTAAATATACAATTATTATAAATTGTTTGATTGGTGTACTGATTTAAAAATTTTCTTCTCTTCATACATGTGGAGTATTCATTTTGATCTTTCTTATTCGAGGCTCGTAAAGAATAACAAGATTTTTGTGACGTTCAGGGTCAATTTGGAGGTAGGGTTTAATAGAAGATGATGATGAGTGTCCCGTTATATTTATAAGTTGTTGGGCACTTACTCCTGCTTTGGCTAACTGGGACTAGCACGGTTGGAGTGATTAGTAATTATATTATTATTTGTGATGTCGAATTCAATTTTAATTACAGAATTTTTGGTCCAAGTAGAAATCGTATTAATACCCAGTGAAACATTTTTGTACCAACCTTTAGAATTTGTGTTTTTCCAAAAGGGATTTGGCCTTAAAAAAAGTCGTTCAGATGTTATGTTTTCATTTATTTTATGTAAGAGTAATTGTTAAGTGTTTCATAAATTTTGCCGCTTCGCTTGTAGTTGTGCGTTGTACTATGCGCATTTCAGAATTCTTGGGCGCGACTGCCCTCACCACTTAAGCTCCGTCTGTCAAACTGACTGCACGCGGGCAGGTCCACTCCGAGAAACGCTAATTCTTTGTTTAAATGTTCAAATGGTTGTGTACTAATTTATTGCGAATAAATTACCTACTTTGTTTTCAACGAGTGTATAATTTAGTGAAGAATAAATCAATACAGTCCATTACAATCCAAGGCGAGCTAGCAACCAGGAATTTTCCAAACATAACGGAAAACTGGGAGGCTCCCCAACAGTAATTTTAACAATCTAACGGGAAAAATACCTTCGTCCATTTCATTTTTTGTTATTCATTTGCTGTCTGTCAATTTTTTCGACCCACCTTGTGCTGTCTTTGAAAATATTGAATTGTATTAAAATCTCCCTGTTGCAGTTCTATCTTCATTTGTTTCTTCTTTAAAATGGTAAATTTTACAGTTTACAGCTTTTCCTCCCCTCCAAGCTAATTCATAAAAAGCTATATGAAAGAATATTTTTTGTAATTCCTCTGGTTACCTGGATGTGCGTCCACGTCCTTTCTAGATGCCCTTGAATCAAGCACGTCTTAGATTGCGTCATCCAAGCTTCCGATGGCGTGATGCTGTGAATCTCCGATGGCGAACAGGTCTTCGAGAATTGCTGAATTGAGGTCTCCCAAAAAGGACGCTTCGAATGTACCTTTGAATATGGCACAAATAGGTGCACTCTCCGCTACACCCAAAAAATGAGTTTGCGTACTCATAAACACTTGCCCGCTGCACTTTAAGTTGTATGCAACGATTATTTATTTGCTGCACGTGCCTATCTCTTTCTATTTAACTCGTATGGTGAAATTCACTTCGCCGCCGGCACTCAGGAACGCACAACTCGCTTGGGCCGAAGGCCGCCAGTTAATACCCGCTTCTTCGTGAAATTTGCATATGTTGAAACTCCCCTTATCCCGCGAACAGGCTTGGACGTTGATTTATAGGCACACTCGCAATCAAACTCACAATTCTTTACCGTAAAGGACAGGGTCGGCTTCGGGCACATCTGAATAATTTATTAATTCTAATTTACAATAATAAAACATAAGGTAGAAAATACAACTTGGCTTGTCTTTTAAGTATAAAAGTAAGCGCCACATGCGAGAGATGTCAGATGCGAACCATCTTCTTAGGTCAAAAAATAGTTGCATCTAATAGATGTGCAGTGATTAAAAGCGTAATAAAATGCAAAATGAATAACTTACAAGCTGCTACGTTGGAGGCAGATGCGAACATTCAGGTTATAAAAATTTAAAAGGGGTTATAAATTGCATTTGGCCTTAAAAAAAGTCGTTCAGATGTTATGTTTTCATTTATTTTATGTAAGAGTAATTGTTAAGTGTTTCATAAATTTTGCCGCTTCGCTTGTAGTTGTGCGTTGTACTATGCGCATTTCAGAATTCTTGGGCGCGACTGCCCTCACCACTTAAGCTCCGTCTGTCAAACTGACTGCACGCGGGCAGGTCCACTCCGAGAAACGCTAATTCTTTGTTTAAATGTTCAAATGGTTGTGTACTAATTTATTGCGAATAAATTACCTACTTTGCTTTCAACGAGTGTATAATTTAGTGAAGAATAAATCAATACAGTCCATTACAATCCAAGGCGAGCTAGCAACCAGGAATTTTCCAAACATAACGGAAAACTGGGAGGCTCCCCAACAGTAATTTTAACAATCTAACGGGAAAAATACCTTCGTCCATTTCATTTTTTGTTATTCATTTGCTGTCTGTCAATTTTTTCGACCCACCTTGTGCTGTCTTTGAAAATATTGAATTGTATTAAAATCTCCCTGTTGCAGTTCTATCTTCATTTGTTTCTTCTTTAAAATAGTAAATTTTACAGTTTACAGCTTTTCCTCCCCTCCAAGCTAATTCATAAAAAGCTATATGAAAGAATATTTTTTGTAATTCCTCTGGTTCGTCTATATTCCACAATTTTGCCATTTTTAGTATCTCTTTCTTGTCCAATGCTACAGAACATACCTTCCTTTTCTTTGGGATAGCTTGTAATTATTTCCGCTTACTATTTCTCGCATCACAAGTCTTTCTAAAAGTTATGTCGGTGAAAGGATCAAATTTAATATTGTACTCACTGAAATATTTTTCTTGGATCATCTTCGCAGTTGAATTCCAAATTGATTTAACTGGATATTCTTTATAATCTTCTCCATTTCTCTTTTTCATATTATAGGCCCAATTCTTTAATATATCTGCTAATTCTTATAACGGAGTTATTTCCGACAGTTCGTAATTTCGGACTTGACAAAACTCCATAAATTCTCTCCATATTGACGCTTTCGTGTTTTTTGTGGATTGTGGAATTGATTTTTCTATATATTTTTTTATTTGTTGACTCGAAACTTCACCAAAACGAGTCACGGTGTATGTGTATGTTTCAGTATCAACAATACTTAATAATTATAACTGACAGGGCAGACATCAAAGTGACGTACGCCTACTAGATATGTAGTCTGCTTATGAGGAATAGGCGTTTTTATCGCTGTAAAAAGTATGCACCTTTTTTATCGCTGTCAAAATGACAAAACTGTCATCATTAAATGACACATTTTATATAGAAGTTAATTTATCAACAGTAATATCCCAAGTGCATTAAAATAGCCGATTAAATTCAGTTTGTGAAGTACTTTTAACAATCATGTTAAATTTATGCACAAGCGATTAAATTTTGACACATATTTAACCGCGGTTAAGTTTTGACGTTTGAATTTTTGTCATTATTAAACTGACAGAAACCATAGTGATTACGCATTATTATGGATGTGAAGAAAATAATCATTATTAAACTGACAGAAACCATGGTGATTAGCTGATTAGGCATTATTAGGATATGAAGGAAATAATTAGTGGAAAACACCAAGTTCGTATTTTGTTCAGCTCATGTTTGACATTAATAAATTAGTTTGACAGTGTCAGCTGTCAAGATGATTGATTTTATGCATTAATCCCACGAAACCGTTCCAAATATTCATTTAGTCGATTAAATTAAAATCTTAGCTGCATATTAGTATTATATTGCAAAGGAACCCCTATCTGGTGCCTGTTTGTAATTATTTATTTATTTTGGTATAAAAATAATATTTTTATACTGTGCTCAACCTTTTCCTGTCAGTAAATTAAGGCTGGTTAAAATGAACTGCCTTACACCGTTAAAGTAGAAAGGCTAAGGATTATGTATGTATGTATGTAAAATGAACTGTAATAATTAACTGCACAACTAAATTGGTTGAATGCCCCTCTTTCTATTTTATTTAAGTGCAATACCAATTACGCTAGCTCTCAGCAAACATAAAACTTCTCATCTCACGGGTTGGGTTCATAAACAGACTATATTTTCAAATTTTAGGTTATTTGTCTCAACGTAGCTCATTAGCTTGTTATTAGTAGATCAAATTTACAATCTCGTAAATTGACAGATGAACACAAAATAGTTTCTGCATACAGCGTGAAATTGAATGTTTAAAATCGTGAAATACAGTGAAAACGCGTCAGGTAAATTATTTGAATATTCTCGCTTGGCAACTATTAAAACATCACCTTCATTGTTTCTCAGGATGACGTCAAACTGGCCTTGATTGTTATTCTCAGGATGACGTAGAATGCACGCCAATCTTTCATTTGTTTATGAAGCTCAATTCTGGCCGATTTCTCCAAAACCTGGTGACGCCGTTCGATTTTCGAAAACCACGAAGTAATTTGACTTTTGGAAAAACGCTAGGCCTCTTGGGCAAGGTTTAATCATTGATTTAAATCGTTTTTCCGAACGCTGACACGCTGGTCGTAGTGACGCTGCTGGTTGTAGCTGCTTCCCTGCCCGCCAATGTTGATTCGGACGTTCTTGCAGACTCGACTAATGTCCTGGACTGCTAACCTCTGGATTCCGATGGTAATTTCCGTCGTAGTCGAAGATCGTAATTTTCAGTTGGACGGCTCCAGAATCCTCGGAGATGAGATTTGTAAAAATGTAATTTTTTGTTGCAGAAACTGCTGCAAACGTTAGCACAGGTACACTACCACATTGGCAATCAAATGGACCACTTATTAGGTTATAAAATACTCGTTTATTATTATAAAACTTTAATCAAATGTGGAGCATAAATCCAACAGCCTTTCCAAAAAAATTATTCAATTGTTCTCCTTTGTTGATGACAAAAAAGCATTCTGTTGCTAAGATACGGTGTTATTCTACTATTAATTGGAAATTAGGTTTGATAAAATTTACCATAAATAGAATAAAATTTTATTGCATAAATTACAATCTAACATTTTCTTAAAATCTAAAATATTGTCTTTTTGCTTATAACTAATATTGTTCCATAGCGTTGCACTCACAAACGTTTTTAATTTCACTGCTCTGCTTTTGCACTATGTTTTTAATTATTAAAGCACTGATTTTTGAGTTCCGCACTTTTCACGTCGCTTGCCTCTTTTCTGTTGCCTCCATTCAGGATTGCTCTTTGCAATTTTCTAGATTTTCCTTCATCTTGCTTTACCCTTCAGCTTGCTCACAATTTTCGCAGTCCTTTGCTTTTATTGATAACTACGCTCCTTTTATGCACATAACAACCTTTTTGTGCCAATTACTTTTGTTTGGTCTGGCTTTACATGTGCACAAACCTATCATTTTAATTATATTACTTTATTCACAAGCCAAATTCAAACCCTCTAAAATATGCTTTGCATTTGCGTACCTTTATCTGACTCATTACTGTTTTTCGCATCTCATAATCAATGCATTTAATATTTTTATTTTTGTTTAAAATTGCAATTATATAAAATATCCTAACTCTGTGCTTTATTGATTTGGTTGAATATTTTGTACTGCAAACAGAGCCAAGTTGTGGGCTTAATACCATTTCAATGTATGATAAATCTATTTATAGGAAGAATAGGATCTTTATGGAAAACTATTAAATGGTGGAGTAATTTAGAGGAAGCAAAAGATATGTGTGCAATTGTAATCCCTATCAATTTTATAACCTCAATTGTCACAGTTTATCCTAAGTCATTCCTTTTGTATATTAGTACGCTGTTAATCACTACATTTCTATTAAATGTAACCACTTTTTGACCTGTGGATTGAACTTTTGTGTCAGTTCCAAAACATGTCCCCAACGCCTACTAATAAAATTTATTTAATAAATCTTTGTGGAGAAGACTAAGAGGTGCTTTCATTTGGTTTATAATGTACTACGGTATTTTGTAAATTGCGCATCCAATCATTTTGAATTAACTACCTACCTGTAATGTTAGAATAATTGATATACTTACATACGTAATCGCAATAATCATAGTGATCTAGTTTAGTTGTACGTAACCATATTACTAATAACATTAGGAACTAAATGCGAGGATGACTCTTGCATTGTAACAATGAGCAACATATGGATAGCCTATTGCACATATCTTATCCTGGCAGCAATAAAATGTAGTTCAGATAGGAATACTGCATTAACTGAATGTGTTATATTTACGGTAAAAAAGCTATTTGCTAATGAAGAGACGTTACACATTATTAGCGACAAATATTTTAATACATCAATTTTAGGAGCTATTCCAAATCCACGTGTAGTCGTTGTACCTAATAAAAATATTTATGGTGAATTGCGTTCTTACAACAATTTTCTAATTTTTAGCGAAAGCCAATATTCTGTAAATTACATCTTACTGAATTTGAAAACGAGTGGCATTTGGAGCAAAAGTGAAAGCCCACGAGGGAAGTTTTTGTTAATCGCCCCTTCAAATGTAGAGTTGCAAAATGTTTTCGAAATATTGTGGAAAATGGATATCGTTAATGTTGTAATTATTGAGTATACCAGCAAAAACAAAGGTATTTACTTGCTCACATCTTCTCCCTTTTACTATACTGATCAGTGCTTTAAAAGTTCCCCTTTGAGTTTTAAGCAAAATTGCAACGACGCAGCCAAAATATCTTTCAAAAATACTATAGGAAATCTAAGTTGTTTTCCTATTAAATTTCTACGACGTTTGCCATTGCCCAAAAATGTGTATACAGACGGCCCTAGTGCAGTGTTTGCAAATATAATTGAACTGCTCTGCGAAGTTCTCAAAACAAATCTTTTTGTTATTATCACGAATAACGAGAAGATACTTATAGACGAACGTAGCGATGAAGTGCGGCTATTCTCTGAGACTAGATCTATCGAGTTATTAGAAAAATACGATCTGGGCGAGACCGTGTACCAAGATAAGCTTATATGGGCTGTTCCTAAACCGCCCAGGATTTCTACTTTTAAAATTATCCTGTTAGCATTTAAAAATAACTTATGGGGAATGATCGTTGCGACTTTTCTTATAACGACTACTGTGAGTTGGTTAATTGCAAAATACGAAAGTGAACGGCAAAGCTTGCAAAAATTCTCCAAAAATGTTATAGCCATTTTGAGTTACACATTTGGAACTGCAACGAACCTTGAACCTCAGACCCTCAGACGAATATTATTCGTTACATATGGGCACTTTATTTACTGTACTGTCTTTTGCTGTGTGCGACGTTTCAAGGAAAGCTTATTAGTGTTTTAACTCAGCCTCAGTACGAACTTCTTATCAAAAGCATGGAAAAGTTGGCCGAGTCAGGGCTAGGAATATTGTTGTTTTCGGTTCTCAGGAACTATACCATGAACGACACCACATGGAATAAGCTTCAGAAGCACATTGTTTATCAAAAGGAACAGAACATATCTGATCTTGTGTGGAGAGTGAGCCATCACCGCAACAGTAGCGTCCCTGTGGACAGAAAATATGTGACAGTGGTTCATCAAAATATGAAAACCATGGTGGACATAATAGACCAAGACACGATTTTCTCCAATATAGAACTTGTGGTTGTTATGAGAAAAGGTCATTTTATACGAAACACGTTAAATAAAATTAGTAGAAGAATAACAGAAAGTGGGTTCCCGGAAAAAATTCTTTCGGATGCCATTAGATCAGATTATGTTGCAGAAAACGCCATTGGCGTAACTAGGATTTTTGGCTGGGGAGGGCCAGGCCCCCCAATCAACCATTGTCTATACCTATGAAGACATGAATTTACGTACATATATAACTTTTTCGGATAAATTTATTTGATTATTTTTTGACGCTGTTATACGAAGATAACCCCATAAATTTCTGCAATCTAATAAAACAAAGATGTGTGTTATTTTTACTACATGAAACACTATTAAACATAAAATTCTGAATCGTACTCTTCAAAGCGATGAATTGAACTCTTTAGGCAAAGCGAATATCCAAGTAGCAAGTCACCGTAAGTCTGAACTGGATGAGCCTATAATAGGTAGCTATATGTGCACAGGGAATAGTTGGTGATGCACTCAAGTTTCCAGCTCATTGTACTTACCCGCAAATGAAATAATTGCAATTGTCTTTTTCTATGCACATAAATTGACTCTTTATTTATAGAAAACATAAGAGAAACTAAAAAAAAAATATTCAGACGAAAACAAACAGTCCTTGCAGCTTGCAACGTTAATTATTAGCAAAACTAAACTGCATTTGTGCACTAATAATGTTTTCTCTTTCATATTATTATTGACTAGGGCTATCCGTCCAACATATGGTATTCATACTATGTTTTTTAAGCCAAAAAAGGTAATAAAACCAAAGAATTTAAAAACGTGTGAGGGTCAATAACAACAACCCCCTTAGTTTAAATAGGTTAATGAAAAAGCAAATCTTTAAATGTATTTAACTTCTATTTGGGGTAGGCCAAACGGCAGTCTGGGGAGGGCCTGGCCCCCTGGCCCCCCCGCTAGTTACGCCAATGGAAAACGCTGATTCCAGAGTTATTCTAAGTCTGTCACACTTAAAGGCAGGTTTTATATGGTGGATAGTTGGACTACTGGTTGCGTCTGTAACATTGTTATTGGAATTAGCTTTTCAGTCGTCTAAAAGGCGCATTAATTGAAATAAACTGTCATATTTAAAGAAAAGCAAGTTGGCAATATATTCTTTACTTGGTAATGATTGATTTATTTTAATATTAATTTGCATTCTCTTGAACTGTTGTAACTATTACACGGATAACATTTGATTCTTCTAAAAAATCAATGTGGTTTCTATATACTGCGTAGAGAATACTGCTATACGGGGAATTTTTATAAAATAAAAAATTAGTACTCATTAATGCTCAAATAAGTTCGATTATCCAAAGACGCCTTTGGTTCGAGATGGTTCAAACCAGAAGACGTACAGCTGTTAGTGTAAATCCCCAAACCACTTAATCGTTTCGCAGAGGCAATAAATAAAAATCATAAAAAGCTGTAACTCACTATATACAAACCGCTCCAAAACATGACATCGTATTTGCGGAAATGTAATTCGTGATGTTGATTTTATTTTAAGTGTTATTAGTCCATTTACTAAAGGAAAAAGTTCCAACTTCGTTGACTCAAAACCGATTTTGAATTTTTTTTTTATTATTTCGGAAAAAGTCTATAGAAAAATTACCCATAGGTGAGAAAGTGTGCTTTTTATTTTTTCAATTGTTATTAACAAATAAGTGTTTTTTAATATATTCTCAATTAAAAAAAAATTATAACCTCTTTATTTATTTAAACCATTGCCTGATATTTGATAACATAAAGTTTTTGGGGTCGCTGATTACGAATTTAACATTAAAACTCAACTAAAATAAAAAATGGCGGATCCAAGATGGCGAAAAAGCTTAATTTTTTTTTATTCGGACTTTAGCTTTTAGCTATACTATAGGGTTTTCTGGTCGCTGATTTCAAATTTTATGTTAAAATTGATCAAAAATTAAAAATAACTTCTTTAAAGCGGCAAAATAGCTTCATTTCTGAATTCCGCACCTTGCCTCATATCTAGGGATTTTGGACACAGTAATTATAAATATAGCATTAAAAGGTTAATTTTTATTGTGTACGATTATTATTATTATTTAATAAACATTATATACAAATAAAATTCTAAATTTTTAAATTAACTCAAATTTAAATAGATTAAATACATTTAAATATAACATACGAATACATATAAATTCCAACGCCTAAAAATGTGTTTTCAACGACCTATTTGTACAATTTCCAAAAGATATTTCTGAATTAAAAGATTTTTCTGTTTGTGACCGACGGAGGAATGTTATTACATAAAAACAAATGGCAACTTGTTCAACAGTATTGTGCACTTTTAGATATATATATTTTATTGCACGTAATTATGGAAAAAACAAGTGTTTTTGTCGATTATCAGAAACATAGAAAAAATCGTCTAAAAACGAAAACTGCACCACATATTCGATTTGAAAGAGACAGGTTTTTAAAGTTGTATCAAGAAAAAAATTTGGCAGATATCTTTCATGTCGTGTTATTAATTTTTTAAAAGAAACTTTAGCCGCAAATAATATCCTTGCTCTCAAGCTGACAGTGATGCTGATCGGTTAATAGTTACAACAGCTCTCAATGCATCAAATAAAAACATAGCTGTAGTATCAGAGAATATAGACGTATTACTTATATTAACAGCTTTAGTTTCATGCTGATAAAGATATATATTTTTTAAAACCTGCCAAAAATAAAGAAAATAAAAAAATATCTTCTTCTAAACGCCTGCAATTTGCTCATCCCAATAAATTGCAGTGAGCATGTTCTTTCTGTACATGCTTTAACTGGATGTAACACTTCAGTATGTTTTAACAGAAGAAAGAATCTTCTTCTTCTTCTTGTTCAGGTGCTTATCAGATTTCGTATGTTTGCCATTAACACGGCTATCTTCACTTTATTGGTTGCAATCCTAGATAACTCATTGGATGATTTCCCATACCACGCCCTTAGGTTTTGCAACCAAGATATTCTTCCGAGTCCTGGTCCACGTTTGCCATATATCTTGCCTTGTATAATAGATTGTAGTAGAATGTACTTATTCTCATTCCTCATTATTTGTCCGAAGTATTGGAATTTGCGTATCTTGGTGTTGTCCATGATCTCTTTACTTTTTTTCATTCTCTCTAGGACGTTAATATTTATTACACGGTCTTTCTATAATATCCGCTATATTCTCCGGTATAACCACATTTCAAAGGCTTCGATTTTTTTTGTGATTGTTCCGTTAAGTGTCCAGGACTCGACCCCATAGAGCAAGATGGGAAAAATGTAGCATCTTAGCATGCGAGTTTTGGTGTCAAGGTGCAGATTATGGCTTTTGAATATAGTTTAATATATTGAAGATGTATAAGGATGAACAAGACGAATAGGACCGGCACCTTATTAAAGATCCACATGGATAAGTAAATGAAGCAATGGCTATGTTCAGGAAAGAATAAATTTGGCAAAATATTTGAAAATAGCAGTGATTTGCAAGAGACTGCAAAAATGTATATAAAAAAATTTTGGTATAAAATGTATGCTTGCAATGTATGGTGAAAGAAAGGTAACTGCTTAAACTCTTACAGAAATGTTTAAGTGATGGAAAGTTTTTTATTATTCATATACCGCAAGGTAAATGAGGTCACAGACAATACAATACATATATTTCTTAAATAGAAACATTTTGAATTTTGGGTTTGATTCTTTTATTAAGGCGTCTACTAAAAAAGTAGCGTTAATTTAGCATAATTGTGCCCTACGATGGATACAGCAGAAGAATATTTAAAACACGTGTATTTGCAAACACAGTTGTGGCTGGGAAACCACGATATTTCAAGGGAAGATTGGGGTTGGAAATATAATACAGGAAAGTGTTCTCCAATCCTAATGACACAAGAACCAGATCCACAAAACGACAAAACATCTTAAAAATTATTTTTTTGCAACTACAAAACTAGTTGCGGGCCAGCTTGTGGGTATAGGAAAAGTGGCCTTTAGGCTCAGCGGCTTGCGGTGACTGTGGCGGAAATAGTTGCCTTAATTCACGACTGGCAGTGCCAATGGAAAAAGTAGAGGAAAAAGAAAATAAAGCTAAATAATTTTGTTTTTTGTTTTTAAATGTATCTTGGGTTAATTTTAATAAATCAATTAAATTATAATATCTTGAATACTCACTTAACTCATCTATCATTTTTCAGACACCGCTTTCCACTTTTGATAAATTTTAATATAAAATTTGGGATGAGCGACCCAAAAAACATCTAGGTATAGGTATCAAAAATTTAAAAAAAAATTACACCTTTCCGCCATTTTGGATCTGCCAATTTTTGTTTTAGTTAAGTTTTAATGTCAAATTTGTAATCAGCAACCCCAAAACCCCTAGACTACTAATAAAAATTAAAAAACAAAACAAAAATTAGACCGTCGACGCCATTTTGTTTTTAGACCCATTTTGAGGCCACATTCGTAATCTGCGACCTCAAAATCCTTATGTTAACAAATTTCAGGCAATTGTTTAAATAAATCAAATAGTTATAAATTTTTTAATTAAGAGTATATTAAAAAACACTTATTTGTTAATAACAAAAAAATAAAAAGCACACCTCACCTATGTGGAACTTTCCTATAAACTTTTACCGAAATAATAAAAAAAAAAGTTCAAAATCGGTTTTGAGTCAACGAAGTTAGAACTTGGGCGAGTTTTTAGCATTTAGAAAATGGACTATATCTCGTTTTGTAATAGTTGTGAATGTCAAATGTGTTTATGTATGTACACACTTTCCTTGTCTAAATGGAATGCAAATAAACTGCTTAGAAAGTAAATTGGTGAACGATTTTTCTCGCAATTGTTTACACGAATACACGTCGCCCAACCATCCATAAAAGCCTTGCGAAAACGGAATGCGGATGACATTCGCATGTGAAGTTAATTTAATTTGGAAACGAACATAAGACTTTTTGCGTAGGAATATTTTCACTACACTTCAAACTGTGTACTAGCTGACCACGATTAACAACACAAAGTCTCAGTGCATCCTCGCAATATTTTAATCGCATACGAGGGTTGTTGTTAAACGTTTCCTACGACGTTAAAATAACTAAATGCGACCAAAATCACCAACCCAGCAACCACTACAGCACAACTAGAAATAACTAGGTCGTGACACTAACTTCGCCGTACACATAAAATATAACAAACAAAGTTGTGACGGTTTATTCTGCCACGATCTGCCCAGAATTACACGGTAATCGGTGAGTAACACGCGACGATGAGAGTTCGACATGCATGCGAAAAGTATTTTTTCTTCAAACGGCAGTAAAATATGGCATTATACTGCCGGATTGATGATGCTAAACTGTCACTTTATTGCCAAGCGGCAGATAATATTATCTGCCGCTGACGAGCGGTAGATAAAGTTATTATCTGCCGCTGACGACTTTATCTGCGGCTGACGAAATCAAGTAATTTTCTTCGAATTTTGTTCACAAAGTTGTAAATAATTTGTTATAAAAACGTTTGAAGAAAAAATACTATATGTTATTCGGAGCAAAAGTATCTTTATGTGGCTCGGCTGTACTTATCTGCCTCGCAAGGTCGGCAGATAACACGTCCAGCCTCGCCACATAAAATATAACTTTTGCTCCTAATAACATAATATACTATTATCTACGACCACCACTAAAAATAGGCCTTTGAGCGCTAGATTTTTTCACTAAAAGTGACGTTTTATAATTTAGCTTGTTTAAAGAAATCAGCTGTTTACTTTTAGCCCATGTGCTAAAAGTGAAGTGAGGTTATAAAACTACAATTTCAAACTGGAAGTGAAGTTCTAAAATTATTCTAGTTACTTCTTGCGTTAGAAGTAAAGTGTTTTTGAAATAATTAAAGCGTTATGTAATGAATACAGTGAGATGTGTAGTATTAATAATTACCTTTGATAACTGACTTTGACAGTACTGGCTTCGCAAACATTCGCCCGCACTCCAAGGCCTACTGTTTATTATGACATAAATTAGAAGTATCGTAGATGCAAACCTTTGTTAAATCGATATTTATGGATTAATAACAGTAAAATTAAGGTCGTAGATAAAATATTGTATGCAACGCGTGCTAAAAGTCGTTTATGCACGAGACATGTTATGCAACTCAGCCTTCAGCTTCGTTTCATAATTTTGATGTCTCTTACATAAACGTCGGCTTTTAGCACTTGTTGCATAAATAGCTACTATCTACGACCACCACTAAAAGTAGGTCTTTTAGCGCTAGCGTTTTTCACTAAAAGTGACGTTTTATAATTTAGCGTGTTTAAAGAAATCAGAAGTGAGGTTATAAAACTACAATTTCAAACTGGAAGTGAAGTTCTAAAATTATTCTAGTTACTTCTTGCGTTAGAAGCAAAGTGTTTTTGAAATAATTAAAGCGTTATGTAATGAATACAGTGAGATGTGTAGTATTAATAATTACCTTTGATAACTGACTTTGACAGTACTGGCTTCGCAAACATTCGCCCGCACTCCAAGGCCTACTGTTTATTATGACATAAATTAGAAGTATCGTAGATGCAAACCTTTGTTAAATCGATATTTATGGATTAATAACAGTAAAATTAAGGTCGTAGATAAAATATTGTATGCAACGCGTGCTAAAAGTCGTTTATGCACGAGACATGTTATGCAACTCAGCCTTCAGCTTCGTGTCATAATTTTGATGTCTCTTACATAAACGTCGGCTTTTAGCACTTGTTGCATAAATAGCTACTATCTACGACCACCACTAAAAGTAGGTCTTTTAGCGCTAGCGTTTTTCACTAAAAGTGACGTTTTATAATTTAGCGTGTTTAAAGAAATCAGTTGTTTACTTTTAGCCCATGTGCTAAAAGTGAAGTGAGGTTATAAAACTACAATTTCAAACTGGAAGTGAAGTTCTAAAATTATTCTAGTTACTTCTTGCGTTAGAAGCAAAGTGTTTTTGAAATAATTAAAGCGTTATGTAATGAATACAGTGAGATGTGTAGTATTAATAATTACCTTTGATAACTGACTTTGACAGTACTGGCTTCGCAAACATTCGCCCGCACTCCAAGGCCTACTGTTTATTATGACATATATTAGAAGTATCGTAGATGCAAACCTTTGTTAAATCGATATTTATGGATTAATAACAGTAAAATTAAGGTCGTAGATAAAATATTGTATGCAACGCGTGCTAAAAGTCGTTTATGCACGAGACATGTTATGCAACTCAGCCTTCAGCTTCGTTTCATAATTTTGATGTCTCTTACATAAACGTCGGCTTTTAGCACTTGTTGCATAAATAGCTACTATCTACGACCACCACTAAAAGTAGGTCTTTTAGCGCTAGCGTTTTTCACTAAAAGTGACGTTTTATAATTTAGCGTGTTTAAAGAAATCAGTTGTTTACTTTTAGCCCATGTGCTAAAAGTGAAGTGAGGTTATAAAACTACAATTTCAAACTGGAAGTGAAGTTCTAAAATTATTCTAGTTACTTCTTGCGTTAGAAGCAAAGTGTTTTTGAAATAATTAAAGCGTTATGTAATGAATACAGTGAGATGTGTAGTATTAATAATTACCTTTGATAACTGACTTTGACAGTACTGGCTTCGCAAACATTCGCCCGCACTCCAAGGCCTACTGTTTATTATGACATAAATTAGAAGTATCGTAGATGCAAACCTTTGTTAAATCGATATTTATGGATTAATAACAGTAAAATTAAGGTCGTAGATAAAATATTGTATGCAACGCGTGCTAAAAGTCGTTTATGCACGAGACATGTTATGCAACTCAGCCTTCAGCTTCGTTTCATAATTTTGATGTCTCTTACATAAACGTCGGCTTTTAGCACTTGTTGCATAAATAGCTACTATCTACGACCACCACTAAAAGTAGGTCTTTTAGCGCTAGCGTTTTTCACTAAAAGTGACGTTTTATAATTTAGCGTGTTTAAAGAAATCAGTTGTTTACTTTTAGCCCATGTGCTAAAAGTGAAGTGAGGTTATAAAACTACAATTTCAAACTGGAAGTGAAGTTCTAAAATTATTCTAGTTACTTCTTGCGTTAGAAGCAAAGTGTTTTTGAAATAATTAAAGCGTTATGTAATGAATACAGTGAGATGTGTAATATCAATAATTACTTTTGATAACTGACTTTGACAGTACTAGCTTCGCAAACATTCGCCCACGATCCAAGACCTACTGTTTATTATGACATAAATTAGAAGTGTCGTAGATGCAAACCTTTGTTAAATCGATATTTATGGATTAATAACAGTAAAATTAAGGTCGTAGATAAAATATTGTATGCAACGCGTGCTAAAAGTCGTTTATGCACGAGACATGTTATGAAACTCAGCCTTCGGCTTCGTTTAATAATTTTCATGTCTCTTGCATAAACGTCGACTTTTAGCACTTGTTGCATAAATAGCTATTATCTACGACCACCACTAAAAGTAGGTCTTTTAGCGCTAGATTTTTTCACTAAAAGTGACGTTTTATAATTTAGCGTGTTTAAAGAAATCAGCTGTTTACTTTTAGCACATGTGTTATAAAGTGAAGTGAGGTTATAAAACTACAATTTCGAACTGGAAGTGCAGTTCTAAAGTTATTCTAGTTACTTTTTGCGTTAGAGGTAAAGTGTTGTTAAATAATTAAAGCGTTATGTAATTAATACAGTCAGATGTGTAGTATTAATAATTACCTTTGATAACTGACTTTGACAGTACTGGCTCCACAAACATTCACCTGTGCGTCAAGGCCATCTGTTTATTATGACATAAATTATAACTGTCGTAGATGCAAACCTTTGTTAAATAGACATTTATGGACTAATAACAGTAAATTTAAGGTCGTAGAAAAAATATTGTATGCAACTCGTGCTAAAAGTGGTTTTGGCTTCGTTTCATAATTTTCATGTCTCGTGCATAATCCTCAACTTTTAGCACTTGTTGTATAATAGCTATTTCTAGCTCTACAACCCTGCACACTAAAAATGCCTCTAATTGATAAAGGTTGAGAATCGCACAACGGGAAGGGAAGGGCTATCTAAGATATAATAAGCTGCAGGCAGGTACCCACACGAAGCAAGGGCACAACGCACAAGACTGCTGATATGTAGTCCGGAGCCCCAGGATTGGGATGGAAGGATTTTCTCCAGTGTGATTATAAGAGCGAAAGTCATTAGGAAGTAGTAGCTTATAATTCATATTCTTATATGGGTATTTCGCCACTCTGCAAATTAAAATATTAAATAACGAAAATATTAACAACGAACGTTTCGAGGGACAATCTGCCCTCGTTATCAACGAATAACAATTAAAACTAACAAGAAACTTATCTTTTTTTCACTGGAAGGAAAAACGACCAACCTCCAATGAATTTTTTGACATTGACGTTTGTTGATATCTGTACCTACTTGATCTCATCTTTAAGAATCGATAGCCAACTATTGTCTAAAAATATTGAGAAAGACGACACGCATTTTTCTTCGTTAAGTAAAATATATGCCGTTTCCTTAATTTTTCGCCTAGTTGACATCGATTCTTTAGACAAGATCTTTGTGTTGTCCCATTGTATTTTATGGTTTTCATCCCAAGCATGTTCTGTCAGCTTAGACTTATTGAATTGATACGTTTTCAACATATTTTTATGTTCTTTAACTCTAACTGCTAAAGGCCTGGATGTTTCACCGATATAATATTTCCCGCATTCACAGGGAATACTATATATACAATTCCTTGAATGTTGTTCTTCGTTGAACGGTTTAGTTTTTGTAAGAACTGACCGCAAAGTATTCATCGTTTTGAATACCGTCCTAACATTGAATCTATTTCCAATTCGTCTAATTTTGTCAGATATGCCTGGAATATATGGTATAGTTAGAGTATTATATTTTTGAATGTCATTCCTTTGTATGTGTGTGGCATTGCTTCGTGTATTAAAAATGTTCCGAACAAGAGTCTCTGGATAGCCATTATCTTGTAAAACATTAATAATAAATTCTTTCTCTTTTTTGAAAATTGTATCATTAGAGCAAACAACTTTGGCTCTGTCGTAAAGACTTTTTACAACGCCCGTCTTTATGTTTTTGTGATGGTTAGAATTAAAATGTAAGTACCTATTAGTATTGGTTTTCTTTCGCCTCATGATATGGATGAGGTGGACAAATTTCTTGAACATATTAACAGTAAAGAAACCTCCATCAAATTCACATTAGAAACAGAGCAAAACAATCAGTTACCCTTTCTTGATATACTAATCACACGCACAATAAATACTTTTGAAACATCAGTATACCGTAAGAAAACCAATACTAATAGGTACTTACATTTTAATTCTAATCATCACAAAAACATAAAGACGGGCGTTGTAAAAAGTCTTTACGACAGAGCCAAAGTTGTTTGCGCTAATGATACAATTTTCAAAAAAGAGAAAGAATTTATTATTAATGTTTTACAAGATAATGGCTATCCAGAGACTCTTGTTCGGAACATTTTCAATACACGAAGCAATGCCACACACATACAAAGGAATGACACTCAAAAATATAATACTCTAACTATACCATATATTCCAGGCATATCTGACAAAATTAGACGAATTGGAAATAGATTCAATGTTAGGACGGTATTCAAAACGATGAATACTTTGCGGTCAGTTCTTACAAAAACTAAACCGTTCAACGAAGAACAACATTCAAGGAATTGTATATATAGTATTCCCTGTGAATGCGGGAAATATTATATCGGTGAAACATCCAGGCCTTTAGCAGTTAGAGTTAAAGAACATAAAAATATGTTGAAAACGTATCAATTCAATAAGTCTAAGCTGACAGAACATGCTTGGGATGAAAACCATAAAATACAATGGGACAACACAAAGATCTTGTCTAAAGAATCGATGTCAACTAGGCGAAAAATTAAGGAAACGGCATATATTTTACTTAACGAAGAAAAATGCGTGTCGTCTTTCTCAATATTTTTAGACAATAGTTGGCTATCGATTCTTAAAGATGAGATCAAGTAGGTACAGATATCAACAAACGTCAATGTCAAAAAATTCATTGGAGGTTGGTCGTTTTTCCTTCCAGTGAAAAAAAGATAAGTTTCTTGTTAGTTTTAATTGTTATTCGTTGATAACGAGGGCAGATTGTCCTTCGAAACGTTCGTTGTTAATATTTTCGTTATTTAATATTTTAATTTGCAGAGTGGCGAAATACCCATATAAGAATATGAATTATGAATTCACGCCACAAAGAAGTTTCAGAGTAGTAGCTTGTGCCCACAATAGCTAAACAATCCCACCAAATGAATCCTCTCCTCTCCAAGGAATGGCTTCAGACCTCCAAGTTGAAAATATACACACACTAAGCGGGGCCTGAAATATTTCAGCGACATAAAGTAAACACTAAGAAAACGAACCTACGATGACCTACCAAAGTGTGGAAGATGGCCTCTTGAATCCTACCGCCTACCGCAAGTCCAAAAAAATGAAATCAACGATACTTACGCTCTTTTTTAAATTCTTATTGTAAGGTTGATCATTCACCGAAAACACCCCCCAGAGCAAAATCTTAGTTACGCCACTGGTTCCTTTTTATAAATAATCTGCTTCTGGAGATTTCGTCCATGTAATATCGTTCAGGGTATACTTCTTGGGAATTGAAAATAACAGTATTTCTAACCTGAATCAGCCGATTATTCTATGCTTTTAATTGGAAGTTTGTATTTAGGATTAGTTAAAACGCTAATAAGCTTTCCGTGAAAACGTCTCACATAGCAATAGACAGTACAGTAAATACAGTGTATGTATGCAACTAATAATATTCGTCAGAGGTATGAGGTCCGTTGCATTACCAAATGTATAACTCATAACTGTCATAATATTTTTGGTGAATTTTTGCCGTTCATTTTCGTATTTTGCAATTAACCAACTCACAGTAGTCGTTATAAGAAAAGTGGCAACGATCATTCCCCATACATTATTTTTAAATGTCAACAGAATAATTTTAAAAGTAGAAATCCTGGGCGGTTTAGGAACCGCCTATATAAGCTTATCTTGGTACATGATCTCGCTCAAATAATATTTTTCTAAAATTTCGGTAGGTCTAACCACACAAAACAACAACCGTACCTACTTCATCGTTGCGTTCGTCTATGTTTCCTCTCGTTATCAGTTATCATAACGGAAAGATTTGTTTGTTGAACGTCGCAGCGCAATTCAATTATATCCTATGTTTAAAAAAAACACTCATTTGCACCATGCCATGATCAAATTGACGTTTGCCATAACTTGATACATACCGATTGAAGCAAATGAGCTACCACAAGTCAGAGAGAATTAAATTACATCTTGATCTTGAACTATTTTTCTAAAAATATACAAAATATTTAATAAAAACAATTTTTATTGACTGTTATGATTAATACACTCGTTGTTGTGTAAATGATAGAAATTGTAGTTGCTTCGTCGCAAGTTTGCTTAAGTCTCAAAAGGGCACTTTTAAAGCACTGACCAGCATAGCGAAAGTGATAAAACGTTGCAAGTAAATATTTTCGTTTTTGCTGGTATACTCAATAATTATAACATTAAGGATATCCATTTTCCAGAATATTTTGAATACATTTTGCAAGTTCCCATTTGAAGGGGTGATTATTATAAACAACCCTTGTGGGCTTTCATTTTCGCTCCAAATGCCACTATTTTTCATATCCATTAAAATGTTTTATTTACAAAATATTGGCTTTCGCTAAAAATTAGAAAATTGTTAAGAAGGCAGTTCACAAGAAATATTTCTGTTAGGTACAACGACCACACGTGGATTTAGAATAATTTCTAAACTTGATATATTATAATATTTTCAGCAATAATGTATAATGTTTCTTCTTTAGGAAATAGCTCTTTTACCATTAATATAAAACATTCAGTTAATGCTGTATTACTGTCTGAACTACATATTATTGCTGTCAATATAAGATATGTGAAATATGCTGTCGATCTGTTGCTCATTGTCGCGATGTTTATGCAAAATTTATTCTTATCTTATAAATTCTTACAATAGCAGTTAATAATAGGGCTACGTACATCCGAACCAGACCACTTTTACTTTCCCATACCCATAGGTATAGGGAAGTCTTGGAATCATGAAAATTTTGGAAATCGAGATTTTCACAGAAATATCCGTTTTGGGCCACTAGGAACCCAAAAAAGTGGTTTTTAAAAAATGTCTGTCTGTGTGTGGGTATGTGGGTGTGTGGGTGGGTGACGCTCCTACAGCCGAAAGTATTGCTCCGATTTTGATGCGCTTTGGAATGCGGGGGTGTATCGAAAATTCATCGACAAAATAAGCTTTTCAAAAAAATCCGAAACCGGAAGCGGAAGTTACGCATGTTTTTTTGGTATCACTGTTTTCGTGATTAAAATTTTGAAAATTTTATCGCGGATAACGATAAGACAAATCTGTTAGTTTTCTGCCGAACTCGCTAGGTTTAAAATGAAGGGCGCTATGATTTTTTGAAAATTTTGAGTTTAACGCCCTATTACTCAAAAACGGATGAATCGATTCAATTGATTTTTTTTTCTGAATAGTATATGACGGCTAACATGAGGTGATATAAAAAGTGTTTTGAAAAATATTAAGGGGCCTAAATTACAAATTTTCAAAATTTTGGAAATTTTCTAAAAATCATTTCTCAAAAACTGTGACGTTAGCGTCGGCCGAAATTATTATTTCTACACATTTTTATGCGTTTTAATTTGGGCCCGCTAAAACTTCGTCACATTCAGCTAGAAAACCATCGCCGAGGAGCGGGAAAAATCACCGTTCTGCGCCCGCATCGACGAGACGTTGTTCGGCGCATCCCTACCAAATTTCCAGCACTGATAGACAGTATGGGTAATGTATAAATTAGCTTACACTCGCAGCAGAGAGGCACTTGATTCCTGCGACTAGAAATTCCGGGGCAACCTTCCTGAACACGCGGTAATAACAATCGTTTAAGGGCTTCGTGATTATCGACCAAAACGACCCGTTATAAATCAATTTCGATTTCTGTTAAACTTTCCCTGACTCGTTGTAATAACAATCGTTTAAGGCTTCGTGATTATCGACCAAAACGACTTGTTATAAATCAATCTCGATTTCTATTAAAACAATCGTTTATGGCTTCGTGATTATCGACCAAAACGACCCGTTATAAATCAATTTCGATTTCTGTTAAACTTTCCCTGACTCGTTGTAATAACAATCGTTTAAGGCTTCGTGATTAGCGACCAAAACGATTGGTTATAAATTTTTCTCAACCTGTAGAAACGACCCCTAGTATACAGACCTGTATTTTCCCTATTTTAAAGCCCATCTGGTGAAGCCCTCCACACTAGTCGCAAGAACCAATACGAGACTTATTCGCAAAACTTAAAAAGGGCGTCGCCCCTTTATTTTGGCAAAAATCTCAAAATCCTTGTCGAGCCAAAACATGAAACTTATTCGTAGAACCTAAGAGAGCTTCACTCGCCTCCCAGAAAGTTGATAATTAATTTCATGTAACCCCTGTGAATGCTTTTACACCCAAGTAAAAGTTTCAAACCCCAAAATTAATCACATAAAATTATCTTGAAGTCAAGGTCAAGACCCCGGCGAAGGCGAAGAACAATTTTGATATAAAAATTCAGAGCTTTACTCACCTAGAGGGATGTTGTTTCATAGACGTCATGAGCCTGTCCGTAGTGCGTTAATTTAACAATTAATAACTCCTTGGTTTAATTAAGCAAATAATTAATGCAAGGCAGGCTGTTACATGGCGCCGGCGAGCAGGAACGTAAACTCAAGTATATAGTCAAGTATAATTTAGAGCCTCCAGCAACCAGAACCCAGGGAAAATCCAAGTGGCGCTCGAGCAAATTTTTTTTACCCGAAAATAAAGTTTTAGTTTAGAGTTAAAAGTTTTGATTTGATTATTATACAAACTCTGTTCCCAGCATGTCTGACCACGACCGCGAAAGCGTTGATAGACCAGTAGCCCCTCCGAGGATAAGGGTAGGATGGATCTACAATTTGAGAGTGGAGGTCCTCCGAGGCGTCCTGGCCGGGGCTGGATTAAG
Source organism: Agriotes lineatus (assembly GCA_940337035.1). Lineage (NCBI taxonomy): Eukaryota > Metazoa > Arthropoda > Insecta > Coleoptera > Elateridae > Agriotes > Agriotes lineatus. Next base: position 135,195,074 of record OW679199.1, read on the forward strand.
CAGCGAAGGAAACGCACAACAGCTACGTCAACGAATGTCACAATACTTGAAAAGTAGCGGAGAAGGAGATATGGAGGAAGACGAAGAGGATGAAGAGCTGGACGAAAAGCAAGAAGAAGATCAAACCGAAACCCGGGAAAGAGTAGGCGAACAGGCCAACGAGGAAACCGGAGCGACAACTCCAGCGAGCACCAGCCCCAACATAGCACAAGTCTGCAACAGCATTCGCAAGTGGGGGCTCAAGTTTGATGGCACCACAGATCCGATTTCCTTCCTAGAGAGGATCGAAGAATTGTCAAATTGCTATCAATTCCAAGAGCAGCAAGTACTCACAGCGTTGCCCGAGCTGTTCAAGGGGAAAGCCTTGCTTTGGGTTAGAAACAACAAGCAGAATTGGCTAAGCTGGAGAAGCTTCGTCAAAGCTTTCAAAACTCAGTACTTGCCCCCAAGATTCCAGTTCCTGATGGCAGAAGAAATTCGCAACAGAACTCAGGGACAAAAAGAGTCCGTGGCAGACTTCACCACGTCCATCCAGACCCTGTTGCGCCGATTTGGTATCACAGATGAACGCCAGCAATTAGAACGCATCTATGAGAACCTCCGCCCCGAATACAAATTATACATCCGCAGGAAAGACTTCCATAGCATGCCAGGGCTCATACGAATGGCCGAGGAATACGAGGCCCTGCAGCTGGAGCAGGCGTCGTTTCAGCCCCCACCGATAGCAAGTCAAGCCTATATGGCGGAAACAGCCTACAAACCAGGAAAAGCAAAGACGACACCTCCCTCGAATTTCCAAATGCCCCCCGTGTCGTCGCTGCAGGAGCGCGAGGCCGTGAAAAGTAGTCACCAGGCCCTTCAGGAGAGCAACTCCACAGCCCGACCAGCATACAGTCGCACCGAAAACTGTTGGAAATGTGGCCAGCGCGGCCATACCCGTTTCCAATGCCGAAGGCCTGCAAAACTCTTCTGTTCATGGTGCGGTAAGGAAGGCACCCTCACCAGGGATTGTACCTGCAAGAGGTCAGGAAACGCAACCGGCCGTCGGGAACTGTGAGGCGTCCGCGACAAAAGAAGGCCAGGGCCTCCAAGAGTCTACTACAACCCGAATGGTCGCAGTGGCTCCAGCGAATTAAACATTTCTACAAAGAAACCCAGACCCAGTCAGCTGTAGCCGCTCTAGATGCTCGACTGTTCCTCCAAGTAGTTCTCCGCGGAAAGGCATTCAACGCCCTGGTCGATACAGGGGCTGCACAATCTTACATAGGAGAAAAGCTCCAACGGTTCCTGAAACAACAGGGCACTGTAAGTTGCCAATCAACCCAGACCCGCGTCCAATTAGCCGACGGTAGAATCGTCAAGACGCAGGGCCAGTATAATCTTACCCTGATGATCGGAGGCCTCGCCTATAGCCTGCAGGCCAGCGTCGTAGATACCCTGTCAAGCGACATAATCCTGGGACTCGACTTCCTCACCAAGTACAGAGCTATTATCAACCCCGTAGCCCAGGTGATAACTCTAGGTGAAGCAGAGATACCCTTACAGTCTCACCAAGACCTGGAGGGGCTAGCCGGCATCCAGCCTTTGTCCCCAACTCAATCCAGCCAGTTATCCAGGTTCCTCGAGGAAGAGTTGCGGAAGTTCCAAGGCACTAGAGGTCCCACTACCTTAGTTGAGCATCGTATAGTCCTGAAGGAGGGCACTGGACCCATTAAACAAAGATACTACCCTCGCAATCCCGTCATGCAAGCCGTGATCGACGCGGAAGTCGACAAGATGTTAGCCGAGGGGGTGATAGAACCTTCCAAGAGTTCGTTCAGTTCCCCAGTGGTCCTGGTAAAAAAGCCAACGGGCCAGTACCGATTTTGCATCGATTTCCGAAAAGTAAATGAGGTAACGCAGACCGATGCATATCCCATTCCCTTTATTGATGCAATCCTGAACAAACTTCGGGGTGCCCAGTACATAAGCACCTTGGATTTAAAACATGGGTACTGGCAGATCCCTTTGGCGGCAGCAAGTCGTCCCATTTCAGCCTTCACAGTGCCTGGACGGGGCTTGTATCAATTCAAAGTTTTGCCCTTCGGGCTTCACGCGGCGGCGGCGACGTTCCAGAGATTCCTAGACAGCGTCATAGGCCCGGAGATGGAACCCCATGCCTTCTGCTACTTAGACGACATCATAATCGTCAGCGGATCGTTCAAAGAGCATTTACAGCACCTCCAAGAAGTGTTTCAACGGTTGCGGGCGGCCGGACTCCAGCTGCAAAAAGAAAAATGTAATTTTTGCCAGCCAGAACTTAAATATCTAGGTCATATAGTCAATAAGGAGGGAATTCATACTGACCCAGAGAAGGTGGAGGCCATCACCCGGATGGAGGCGCCCAAGAATCCGAAGGCTATCCGCAGGTTCCTGGGAATGGCCTCCTGGTACAGGAAATTCATACCAGGGTTCGCTCGACTAGCGGCCCCCTTAAATGAACTGCTGAGGAAAGGTGCCAAGTTCAAATGGGCTGAGAAGCAACAGGAAGCCCTGGAGCAGCTGAAGACTGCCTTAACTTCAGCGCCAATCTTAGCATGTCCCGATTTCTCTGTGCCCTTCGTGCTCCAAACGGACGCAAGCACCACTGGCCTGGGAGCCGTCCTTACACAAGTGTTAGAGGGCCAAGAAAGAGTGATTGCATACGCCAGACGTTCCTTGACGGATGCTGAAACCCGTTACTCCGCGACGGAACTAGAGTGCCTGGCAGTACTCTTTGCGATCAAGAAATATAAAGGGTACCTGGAAGGATACCATTTTAAGGTAATAACTGACCACAGGAGCCTAAAGTGGTTACAAAACTTACTTAATCCTTCCGCAAGGCTGGCAAGATGGGCCCTCGAGCTTCAACAATATGACTTCGAGGTCGAATACCGCAAAGGAGCGTTGAACCACGTAGCTGACGCCCTATCCCGAGCTCCAGGAGGTCCTAAAGAAGGCCTCTCTCCCGTGGCGGTTCACCAACCAGAAGCTGACTGCCCATGGGTCCAGAAGATGACCAACCTGGTGCAAGACGACCCCGAAGCGTACAGCACGTGGAAGGTAGAGAACGGCAGCCTTTATAGGAGCTTCCCCAACGCCAGCGAAGTCCTGGCCGAGGGTTTTCAACCTATATGGAAGCTGTGCGTTCCGAAGCCACAACGAGCCCAAGTCCTGCGGGAATGCCATGACGAGCCCGCCGCAGGACACCTGGGGGTGACGAAGACTGTCGCTAGAATACAGAAACATTATCATTGGCCAAGAATGCAACAAGAAATCGCCAAATACGTACGTTCTTGTCCTACTTGCCAGGAATATAAGCACAGCCAACGTCAGACGGCCGGGAAGATGTTCTGGTCCAGGGTACAAGGCCCCTGGGAGGTTGTAAGCACGGACCTCATCGGGCCGCTCACCAGGTCATCCAAAGGTAACATATGGCTCCTGGTGTTTCAAGATCGCTTCACGAAATGGGTCGAGGTCCACCCACTACGCACCGCTACCGCAAAAACAGTAGTCCAAGTCCTAAGGGAAAAAATCATTTATCGATTTGGAACTCCAAAAGTTATTGTTTCAGACAATGGACCCCAATATACCAGTAAGCTTTTCAGAGCTTTGACCACGGAGTATGGTATCAAACACCAGCTCACGCCTCCGTACACACCCCAGGCCAACCCCGTGGAGCGGGTTAATAAAGTCATAGGTACAATCATCGCCCAATTAGCCCGTGGAAATCAAAAACAATGGGACGCATGGTTGGCCGAGGTCATGTTCGCAATAAACACGTCCAAACACGAATCAACAGGTTTCACGCCGGCCTTGCTCAACTTAGGACGAGAAATGTTACCGCCGAAATCCGTACGCGAAGCTGCCGACCCCGATTTTGGGCCCGACGATAAAGCTCCAGCCCCAGGTCTCTACCGCGAACAACACCAGAATTTATACCATTCGACAATTATAAACAAAGTTAACCTCGAATGTTCCGTTTACAGTCTTGGCCGTTAGAGGACGTCTACGCAAGCCCCAACGGCGGTACGTGCGCGTTCCCCTTGGCGATCCGCGACCCGTCCAACCCGTGAAGTAAAAGGGGTTGCCCGCCTGCCAGGTGCTCCAGAGAAGCCAGAGAAGAGATCTTATATTTGTTGTACCGAATACAGGAAATATTTTATTTATTATTATGTTACAATGTAAATAGTTAAACCCAAATAAAACCCATTTATGTTATATGTACTTTTCTATATACTTGAGAGAGTAAATTGGACCTTGGCATACGAGCTGCCCGAGACTAAAAAAAAATTCATTAACAGAGGTAATTATTCATAGCCCAAAAATTAAGCAAATAATTAATGCAAGGCAGGCTGTTACAAAACTGCCCACAGGAATTTGTTTAAACTTCATACACTGATAGACCCCGAAAAGGGCTATCGATCTGTTTTTTAAAGAATCTCATGAATTATCTGTGGCGCCCTCTACGAAGCTTTGAAGTTTGAAAATTTAAACCTCTTTAATTAATAAACAAAACAAGATAGGTAGCTGGGGTTTTCACTGAATTGCTCAGTGCATAATGGAGCATATGAATATGCAAAAAATATTACACTCGTGGATATATGTAAGCGCACCGGCCCCCTCCCCCCTCTATTTTTGAAAAAGAATTTTTTTATTCTAACGGTTGTTATATTTTTGCGTCAAAGAATCTTTTTCCGCGAAAATAAAAAAATCGATTTTGTATTCCCTAGAAAATATAATTTCCAGGTACTTAGAAAATTTCACCTCGGTGCTACAGCCGTTTTGAGGAAAATAATACATAAACTAGCACAGTGGCGGCTTGTCCACTTGGCGCCATCTACAGAAGCTCGGTGGTCACGTTTTGAACTACACATTCTTTTATATTTACCCGCAATTTACGTGAAAGTGTAAACGCTTATCACGGTGAAGACGTGAGTCATCGAGTTGAAATTTTGATATGTTGTAAAGACTGTTGAATAAAGACGATATGAACAGTTTCCAGTATGGGAAAGTCCAGGGGGGTAGTCACGTCCACTTTTTTGTGATTGTTACGGTTACGCATGTACATCAATATTTTCACGCTATGTATATGTAGTTAATACACATGATAGGAGGAGTATGTAATTTACCAAAAATAGTTTTAGAAGATCGTGCTTAATCGCTAGTTGTTTAATTATTACTTACACGGTTTCCAATTACATTGGTTGCTGCAATATAAGTTAGGAGGCAGAGCTGGGCAAATTACTTTAAAAAAAGTAATTAACTTCTAATTACCAATTGCCGCCCAATGAAGTAATTGAATTACCAAAGATTTTAATTACCCATATGAAATAATCATTCAATTACCAATTACTTGGTAATTGTAATTATACAACATGAATTACTTTTCAATTACTTTCAATAGAAGTTGTTGTCATATAGATGTATTTAGTAGAACCTTCTTCAAAGTTGCAACTATCATTAGTGTCGTGTCGATTCGAAAACGTAATACAAAAATGCTTAATTGTTATGTTTTATTAACTATATAAAAATAGGAGTTTTATTTTGGGATATTCATTTAGTATATTTAAATCTGTTCTCTTGTCTTCCAACTAACGAAGTAATTCGAGTTCTATTTTCTTTGTTTATAGTTGTAGAGGGTTTATCAAAACCGAAAAACTGTTTGTCTTCTGCTGCATTGGATTGTTTGAATCTTCATTTACATCTTGATTTATATATTCATTGTTGGAATTTTCAAACAAAATTGAGGCTGCCATAATTAATGTATGTCTTTTAAACTATTATTACTGCTTTCTGAACCCGCTACAAAAGTACTATGCGAGTAGAACAGGGCTAGTTCACCCCCACTCCTTTTAATTGATTCGCGGATTCGAGGTTTAATTCGCGGATTTATTCGCGGATTTCGCGTTTTAATTCGCGGATTTCGCGGATTTAATTTCGCGGTTTGATCTAATTAATTTCGCGGATTGATCTAATTAATTTTCACATGTGCTACTGATGAAATTACGCATTAGCTTCCGATTAAATTACGCGCGACCATTTTTAATTTGCTTCTGGAATTACACGTCGGCCATCTTGGTTTTCTGGCTCGAATATTTGAATTTTAAATTTTCAGATTTTTTTGTAAGTTCAATTTTTTGAATTTAAATCTCCCGGGTGTCGGCCATCTTGGTTTTCTGGCGCGAATATTTGAATTTAAATTTTCAGATTTTTTTCTAAGTTTAATTTTTTGATTTTAAACTTCCCGGGGTGTCGGCCTTCTTGGTTTTCTGCGCGCGCACTTCTCACGGCTGTCGTTTTTAATTTTCGCTGAAATATTTGAATTTCAAACTGATAGATCTATCTCGCTCTTCTGCCCCTTGGTTGTCTCTCTCTTGCATTCACAGAAGGACTATTTATATTTAAAAAAGCTATTTGCGTCAGGCCCCAAGTGGGATTCGAACCCTAGTTTTCTGGCCAGCAGCCTTAGGACCCTACCGCTGAGCTATTGAGGCCTGTTGAATATAAAGGATTTGAACAAAACGTCATTTCACAGCTCTGCAGTCACACCGCTCGAATTTAAACAAACTATTTTTTCAGAAATTCAAATTATAAGCACGGGAATGTGTAGCCTGTGATGTTAACTAAAGTGTAGTAATTTTAAAAAACTGATTTTACGATTGGTTTTTTCATATTTGAAATGCTAGAATATGGTTAATTTTACGGTTCTATGTGTAATTACAAAAGACATTATAGCCCCGATGCGAACTTTCTATTTTGTCATCCTCAAATGGCCTAACAGGTAAATTAATCGTTTTAGTATTTATTAAATTATTTATAAGACAGGCGAACATTTTAAAGCTATGCGGAAAAGAGGCAAATTCTATCGTAAAATATACGGGTTACAAATTTGAGTTTAGCGGTTATTATCCATTTTCATATTTGAAATGCCAGAACATGACGAATTTTCGGTTGTATAAAGAGGTATGCAGTTTAAAGCAGGTTGAGACCTGTTACAGTGGTTAGCATTGCTTTGTTCGTTGAAAACGCCAGAACCAGCATTGCCAGACATGAATACAAAAGACGTTATCGCCCGAGGGTAGACTTTCTATTTAAGTCATTTTCGACTACCTTTATGCGCGTCACAGAGCTCATAATTGCTCGTACGATTTCGTGATATCTTCGTGTTTGTATAAAGCAGTTGCCCTCTATTGCAACAGTCTCATTTCGTTTGCAGTGGTTATAGTGATTGTTTTGTGCTTTGCTTTTTCAACTGCAACTATGAACACCTCTGAGTTATCTGCCTACAAAATTCTTGATTATTTCAAGAATGGGCTATATACAAATGAGGAATTTGTTTTACTAGCTTTTAAAATCATTCAACATAAACTATCTAATGAGGGCGTAGTGTTGGAACCGGCGTATTGGCCTACTTATTTCGAATTATGCCAAACCGTCGGAAAAATTCGTGCAAGGCAGTCGTTTGCATTCCTAACGGTAAGTAAAAAATATATTTCCTATTTTTAGACAGTTATTAAAATGTGCGATAGTTTCCTACCTTTTGTAACAACAATTCTGAAAACCTATTAGTTTAAAACTCATTTGTCGTTATTCGTTTTAAAGCAGCACATAGGGCAGTTACTTAAAAACGCTAATATAAATTACAATTTACAGGATGGACCATCGACGTCTACGGCAGCTGCTGTTAACAAACGCTGTTTGGAAGAAGATACGCGTCAATCGCCACTGATCATTTCGTCGACAAATGTAAGTACACCAGACATTTTTTTTATTTAAATCAGTCATTAGAAAATTTTGATTTATGCAATCTAAAATAAAACCCATTTGGGCCACACAAGTAATTTTACGGAAAATTTTTGTAACATATTTCTTTTTTAATTTACAGCAGATGAATAACACAAGGCCATCGACTTCGTCCGCCATGTTGGAGACCGTCCATGCTGGGCAGCAACGACCTACCCCAAGGACTTCTGCAATTGGCGATATGTTAGCACATGTAAGTTTTGCCGAGCTATTTTTTAAATGTGCGATAGTTTCCTACCTTTTGTAGCAACAATTCTAAAACCTATTAGTTTAAAACTCATTTGTCGTTATTCGTTTTAAAGCAGCACATAGGGCCGTTACTTAAAAACGCTAATATAAATTACAATTTACAGGATGGACCATCGACGTCTACGGCAGCTGCTGTTAACAAACGCTGTTTGGAAGAAGATACGCGTCAATCGCCACTGATCATTTCGTCGACAAATGTAAGTATACCAGACATTTTTTATATTTAAATCAGTAATTAGAAAATTTTGATTTTTGAAATCTAAAATAAAACCCATTTTGGCCACACAAGTAATTTTACGGGGAAGTGTTAGTAACATATTTCTTTTTTAATTTACAGCAGATGAATAATCCAAGCCGTCAACCTCGACAAACATGTTAGTTCATGCAAAACCCTCGTCGGTGAAGGGGCTTCAGTACATTACGTTGATGGGCGAAGGCCGCAAGATGATAAAGAAGTTTAACACTGAAGCGCTCACCTTGACCTTCAAATTCAACGAGGTAGAGGCTGCGACGATCAATCCCGTCATATGGCTTAATGTAATTATAACTATAAAATATTGTGTATTGAAAACAAGCACTCTAAATTTACGCCGGAAGTTATTTATTGATTTTAAATGGATTTATAGTTTATTTTTTAGTCACATGTTCTAAATTCATGGCTGTAGTTTTACCCCGGTTTTACAGATTTTGAAATTGATGGTTTAATTATTTCAAACATTTGCAACGTTATATACTCAGTTAACATTTTGAAATATGATGAGCTAGACGTTTTAACTTATTGAAACCCTTATTTGCAGAATGCATTCGACGAGATCATCACGCATATCACCAGGGGAGCAGCGCCTTCTGATAAGATAAGTTTAGTTCTAAGAAATGACAATTTTGCCGACAAACCGATAGGCGTTTTTTTCCGCCGTGTTGACCAGCTCAACGCCGGTGTTGTAATGTCAACCTTGGAGAAAATTCTTCAATCCAACGCCAAGTTTTTTGCCCACGATAAAATGACATTGCATGTAAACCGAATCACTTTGCTTGGTGGATATGGAAAAACACGTATCAGAATGACTGGCGTTAGTTTTGAGGAATTTTCTCGAAGGAAACCGGGTATATTAACTGTTGTAAATAATGACAATTACTGTCTTGCCCGAGCTCTTATTCTGTCCAAAGCTTAGGTAGATAATGATCCAGATTTGCATCTCTACAAAGCAGGTTATCCAATCCTAACACAGAAATCTTATCAGCTTTGTGCCAATGTCGGTGTTGATCTGCTCAATGGGGCTACACGCGAACATTTGGAACAATTTCAGTTGTATCTAGCGAATTACACCATTGTTGTTTATAATTCGCGTATTGGCGCCAGTAAATATTACGAGGGACCTAGGGGACACAACAAAAAAGTATTAAATTTGTTATTAGAGGATCAACATTACAATGTAATAACCAGTTTAACTTCAGCTTTTACAACCAGTTATTTCTGCGAATTTTGTTTAACCCGCACCAATAATAAACAGGCCCACAAAAAGTGTTCTTATATTTGCCCTTGCTGTCATTCAAAACCACCCTGTAACCTGTTTTTGGACCCAATCGCGTGTAATAATTGTCATAGGGATTTTCGTGGTCAGGAATGTTTTGACGAACATACAAAAGCATTGTGCAAAACTTTAAAAAGGTGTGGCGTATGCCTCATGACATACTGGCAAAATAGCAAGAAAAGTCATACGTGCGGTGTAAAATATTGCCATACCTGCGCGAAAGAAATGCCAACCCGCCATTTATGCTATATGGCAAAGAAAAAGAGTCCTAAATTGTCTAAAAAGTTTATTTTCGTTTTTTATGATTTTGAGGCAAAACAAGAGACGGCTTTGGAAGGTGCACCTAATGTTTTTTTGCACGAACCAAATTTATGCGTAGCCCAAAATGTCTGTAATACATGTATTAATTTTGAAGATCTTACGCAGGCTTGCAGAATTTGCGGTCCTCGTCAACATGTGTTTAAAAATAACCCTGTACAAAGTTTGCTAGCTTATATATCTAAATTATCCAATATCGCCAACGTTTTGCCCTGGTTCATAATATGAAGGGGTATGATGGTTCTTTTATTATGCAGCATATTGTCAAACATCAAAAAAAGTGGGCCCCGAAAATTATTGCAACAGGCACAAAATTAATGTGCATCACCTGCCCCAATGTAAAATTTCTAGCCTCTTTAAATTTTTTGCCTGTAGCATTAGCTAAGCTGCCTAAAACATTTAATTTTGAAGCTGCAAAAGGTTACTTTCCCCATTTATTCAATAAAATGGAGAATCAAAATTATATTGGAGTAATGCCCCCAGCACACTTTTATATGCCCGATGAAATGTCCACCTCCTGTCGCGCCGAGTTCCTTGAATGGTATAATGCGGAAATTGCACAGAATACAGTATTTGACATGCAGGAAGCAATCGTCAAGTACTGTATTCAATATGTAGAGATACTTCGCAAGGCTTGTCTTGAATTTTGGCGGAGTTATACTAGTGAAAATGGAGTAGATCCTTTTAGGGAGTGCTGCACGATAGCCGGAGGGTGTAGTTTAGTTTATCGTCGAAATTTTTTAAAAGAAAATACGATCGCGATTATTCCACCGAGTGGGTACAGATTAGGTGATAGGCAATCGACGATTGCAATTAAATGGTTTTTATGGGTCGAGCACGAGCAAGGTATCTCAATTCAGCTTGCTGGTAATAATGGCGAGGTTCGATTACCTGAAGCTATTTTGGTTGATGGTTTTTGCGCTGCAATGAATACAGTGTATAATTTCCACGGATGTTACTTCCACGGTTGTGAGGTATGTTACCCCGATCAAACTGTAGAGCTAGCAAATGTGAACAATGACACGATGTTTGTTCGCCGCGAATCAACAGAGGCAACTGCTGCAAGAATTAGAAGGGCTGGCTACACCCTTATAGAGATGTGGGAGTGTCAATTTAATTTATTTTTAAAATTTAACATCGTTGCGTCAAACTTTGTAAATAATCATGCTGTTATTAGAAACACACCATTAAATCCGCGAGATAGTTTTTTCGGTGGACGCACTAATGCTGTGAAACTGTACCATAAATGCCAGGAAAACGAGCAAATCAAGTATTTCGATGTGTGTAGCCTTGATCCTTTCGTAAATAAATATTCAAAATACCCCGTAGGACATCCCAAAGTATACGTTGGTGATGAGAAGTGTCGGCAACTTCCTTTCGATACAATCGAGGGTTTAGTCAAATGTACCGTGTTACCTCCGCAAAATCTTTACCACCCTGTTCTGCCCCTTCGAATGCATGGCAAATTAATGTTTGTTCTGTGCAGGTTATGTGCCGAAACCAGCTTTACTGGCGATTGTAACCATTTAGAAGATTCGCGCAAGTTTACCGGAACATATGTGTCTGATGAACTAAAAAAAGCTGTTAAACTGGGATACCGCGTGCTCGAGTTTCATGAAATATGGGCATATGATATTGTGCAATATAACAGGGATAGTAAAACAGGCGGTCTATTTTCAGAGTATGTGGATAATTTTTTAAAATTAAAGCAGGAATGCAGCGGATGGCCTGCTTGGTGATGAAAACACTAAGGACCAATATTTAGCAGAATATTTAGAAAGAGAAGGCGTAACCTTAGAAAAGGATAAAATTTGTTTGAATCACGGCATGCGTTATATCGCCAAGTTATTACTAAATGCATTCTGGGGTAAATTTGGCCAAAGAGAGAATTTGATGCAAACAAGTATTGTTTCAGATTCTTATGACTTTTTTAAAATGCTAACTGATCCTTCAATACAGGTTCATTCAATTATGATCGTCGATGAGGATGTAATAGTTGTAATCTGGGATAGACCTGAGGAGGGAATAGTTTCGCTCAAAACGGTCAATGTTGTATTGGCTGCATACACTACGGCCAATGCAAGACTTGAATTGTATAAATATTTGGAACAATTAGGGGATCGCGTTTTGTATTACGATACAGATAGTACGATCTATGTCCACCGACCTGGCCAATGGATGCCTGAAACGGGTGATTTTTTGGAGGATATGACTGATGAGCTGAGGGAATATGGTCCAGGTAGCTTCATTACGGAGTTTGTTAGCGTAGGGCCTAAAAACTATGCGTTTAAGGTTTTCTCAAGTAATAAAAACGATTACGAATTTGTATGTAAAGTAAAAGGTATAACTTTAAATTACAAAAATGTCGAAAAAATAAATTTCGATACACTTAAACGCATGGTTCTTGATAATGCCGAAGCAACGTATGTAGAAACCGACCGGAAAATTGCCCGTACAGCCATGTATCAAGTTGTATCTAAGCCCGAAAAGAAAATTTATCGGGTTCAGTATACTAAACGTCGGCGCCTTGAAGATGATTATGACACATTACCTTATGGGTTTAAAGCAGACTAGTGTCTATATTACGTATAGTTTCGTTCTTTTTATAATCAACTATTTTTATAACAATATTTTATATTTTGTATTGTCTTTTTTAACTTTTATGATGTTTTTATGCAACAGCTTATTGCACTTGTGATCACATATTTTTGTAAAAAAGTATTTAACCTAATTTTTGGTTTATGCATTATGTTTACATGTAATTGCTTATTTGTTCGTGTGTATTTTTGACGTATGGTTAATGTTCACATTTTATAAGGCCCGCTTTGTGGCAATTGTTTTCATAATATTTAATTTCAATCATTTTAGAAAACTAACCACGACTGTCGCAAAACGTACATTAAATATTGAACTTGTTGTCACATGGTTCAATTTGCGCTAACTTTAACTGAATGTTAGATTTTAATTGCATGTTAGTTTTATTTGCATGCTAGGTTTAAGCGGCTACTCTTTGTAGAAATAAAACAATGGAGAATTGTACAAATACATCTATTAAATATTTTGCGTGTGAATAAAAATATGTTTAATTACAAACTATTTGTGTTTTTATTTTCTAAATAACATTAAACAAGTTTATTAAGGTAAAGTATTGGATATATAGTGCTTTTACATATGTGTCATTAGAAACTAAATTATCAGTGAACAGATTTACAAAAGTTATCATAGAGACATCATTCATTTTAAAATATAAATACATTAAACAATATATGCCGCAAACGTTAGAGCTAAAATCTTGCAAAATTTTTGGATTATGAGACCAACTGATTGAATTTTGTTGTAAAAATTTTAAATGATAACCGCTTGGGGGCCTGCCGTATGAATCAAAGTACTCCCCATGTCCATATTGGTCTATATACACAGCATTCCAATGTTCCCCAGGTCGGTTTGCTGGATCTGTGTTGACGATGATTGCCACAGGTCTTGCAATTCTTGTAGAGAGTTGATCAGAAGCAAAAACATAGCGTTTCACATTCAACAGACTCGGGATTGTTTGCAATATTTTCTGAACCTCCAGTGTATTCATTGCGCCACCAATCAGATAAAATTAGTATGTTTTCCAATGCACACACAAGCGAACGGATGTTGTGATTGAGGCAACGTACGGCAGCAGTACTTTTTCGCAAAACTTTTAAAGATGGGCACTCGACGATTTTATTCAGAAAACTTAGAACTTCCTTCTTTTCTTGACCTTTAACGTACACTTTTTCAAATTTTTTGAGAAGTCTTGTTAGCTCTGTTTCAAATTCATCAAAATGTATAGAACCAGAATCCCATGCTAGACCGTTGTATCTATGCTCCAAATAGTTTATGCCTTTTTTAACGAAATAGGGCAGAGTGTCATATTTTGCAGGGGGTTTTAAAACGAAAATTGCTAACTGGTTGCCATCTGCTGAAATAACAGCCACTTCTTTCGGAATAAACTGTTTCTTATCACCACGGAACCCTTGCAGATCTACGAAGACACTGTCCATACTGACGAAATGTTTGAGCATGACTAAATTTTAAAAAACTGTTGTTGGTTTTTAACTACTAAAATCCACCACTACATTTCTGTGTTTGTCAATTTCTACGACGTTATCGAACTCTGCATAAACTAGACAATTAATAGTTTCTTCTAACGAATCTTGAAAACCCGCCTCTAAACGTAGAGCGCCATTTTTAAGAAGGTTCCAGTGTGTTGTTGCATTTGCAGCCAGATCGGGGGTTAAATCAAAAGCAAATAGACAGTAGCCATGAGGGTAATCTTCACGTTTTATAGCGTTGCCTTCATTGAGGAAGTGTATACCGCTACCGGAAAATAGTGTGTGATATGCTTGAACGTACATGCCATTCTTAGAGAAATCAGGCTGTAGAGGTTTTGAAGGAATTTGTTGACCGTCGATGTATAGGGAGAAATAATTGATTTTGTAGTTATTAAAATTGAAAGGGTTTGCTGCATAATGGCCGTTAAATGCTTTATTCGATACAAAACCTACAATGCATCGTTTTGGTAATTGCCCCAGACAAATATTATCTAAAGATTTTCTTTGCACACCAGCCGGAATAGTTAACACTTTAACATCGGATCTTGTAATGGGGTATTTAGCAGGCGCAGTCGCCAAAGCTTTGGTGTGAGCCAACAAAATAGACGGGTTTATTTTCATTTTTCTCACTAGTAAGCTGGCATCACTAATTTTCACTTTGAATGTAGATCCTTCGGCTGCCATTAAATTGAAAGAATCTCGGGATCTGATAAATTTGACTTTCATTTCAACTCCATTTATAAGAAATTTTTCTTGATTGAATAAATCGGAATGCACATGTCCCATCATTTCGACTTGCTTGCTTGCAGCAGTAAAAAATTTCCGCTTTACAAATCCATCATTATGCGTAGTGATGTCATCCATTTTATTGGCTGTGTCGTTGTACCATAGTGTGCATGTTAAATGGGTTGATTTAGCACCATTGCCGTAATTCAGCAGAGTTTCAATGTATGAGCGGTATGCGTATGTATTGTTTGGGGGGCTCACAAGCTTCTGATTCAAATACACCTCAACTTGATTAAACATAGAGTGCATCCAATTATTAACAGGGCCTACATCATCTTTGTCAGTTAATGATGTATCATCTTGTTTAACAATTTTAGCAGTAATGTATAACATGGTCTGACTTAAATCGATATAATCGTTACCGTTTCCAGGCACAATAAATTCAATCGGTGCATCGTCATTAAGCGAGGAAAGCGGTTTGTAAAAAATCCATTGTCCATTTTCGATACTGGTTTGAGTTGCGGGCAAAGCGAACAAATCTAGCTAGGATTTAACACACTCACAAGACTGCGCATGCAAAAACGCCATTGTGAAAACTACTTGCTGGTAAAGATATCGGCGTATGCGGGTTTGACCAGCTTCTGCTTAGCGTTTTTTCTTGTAGACTGATTGTAATTCAGAGTGCGTTGCCTTTTATACCCCGATCCTTCCATTAGAGTATCTATTTTTCTGTCGGCTTTACGTTTGAGATTCTTTCCAGCCTCATGTACACGGTTATGAATTTCAAGAGACACGCGTTTTGTTACTCTGTTATATTGAAAATTCAGCAACTTTTCTAATAACCTGTGATTGTTAATTTCGGCTGTAATATGTTCAATGTTTTCATAATTGCCGGGTTCAATACAGATTATGTGCCATCCATCGCTACCATAGTAAATTTGCTCTCTATCACTTTTAAAATATGAATTAGCGTTTTGCAATACTTTTTTCAACTCAGTATACGTTTCTTCTCCGGCTTGCACTTTAGGTATTTCTGTGCGATAATAGACTAGATTTTCTGTATCTGTCACGGCCAAAAAGGAGCATGGATATTGCACTTCAGCAATACCTGTAACCCATTGCCCCGGTAACCTTATTCGTTTAGGGAGCTGCGTTATGAATTGTGCTGTGGTGTTATTTGGAAAATAGCCCATAGAACTATTGCTAAGTAATGTTAGATAAAATTCTTCATCTGTATTCATAGTTGCTAAAGATTAGCTGCAGGAATCCAGGAGTTGAACTTGTCGTTATAATTTCGCCACTTTACAAAGTACTCTTTGCGCTGACCGTGTCCTCTTTCTTTTAACACTTGTTCGACTTTAAACAAGACGTTATCATCCAAAGTCACTGGCTGTAATTCCTCTTCATAAAATACGCCCTCTATCGTATCGTCGCTTAAATCAGCTATTTCGTACACAGGTGGTTTTCTAAGAATCACTTTTTTAATTATAAACACTTCGCCGCTCCAATTAGTTTCATATCCTTTCTCGAATGCGTCCTTCGTTCTACTAATTCTTACATGTTGGTTCACTTTATATTTGGGCCTCCTGGAGACGCCCAACCCATTGCGGTACAGATTGTTCCACACTTCCAGTATATTGCCATCATTTACAGTAGAGGGTGCCATCTTGATACTTGAATGATAGCGGCTGTTATACGAAGTCAGTAAATTTTGTAATACGTCTATGTATTTGTATGTGAAATAGCGCCACATTCTGGTTTTTAATGTTCTATTGAAACGCTCAATGACTGATGCTTTAACATCGGGGTTTTGCGTCACATAAAACGTGATATCGTGTTGTTTGAAAAAATTCTGTACGGCTCTAGCAATAAATTCTTTGCCTTTATCGGTTTGTAAATTTATGGGCGTGTTACCCACTTCAGCAAATATTTCACGAAATGCGTTTATTACTGAAGTATCCGTTTTAGATTTCAGGGGTCTCGCCCATGCCATTTTACTAAACACATCAATTACGGTTAGAATAAAATTATATCCGTCGTTGTGGGGCGCTAAACTACGCATGTCGCAGAGATCAGCCTGCCATAATTCGAAAATGTTGCTAACAATGTACTTGTTACTAGGGAATTTTTTTCTTGCAGTTTTGTGAATAGTATAGGCGTCCTGTTTCTTTAGCCAATCCTTTACTTCACCACTGGGGTGACTATTTTTCACGGAAGAAATTAATGAGTTTGCGCCTGCGAAACCTGAAGGGTGAGCAGCGTCATAATAGATGGCGTCCAAATTCATTCTGCTACGTTAAAGTTTAAGACGCTCCCAGTCAGAAATGCCCTTTATTTTCGATATCGATCTTTGCGTTGTTTTCGGTGTTTTTCGCGTTGAACCCTCTTGCTTGGACGCTGTTGCAGTCGCTATTAACGTTAATTTAGGATCGACGTCACTCTCCATATTTGTTTTACTCACGTCTGACACATTTTGACGTTTAGGATCCCCAAATAGCACTTGAGGTACATTGTTCTCTTTAATGTAATCGAGGAACTTGTGTCGGCCTGGCGGATTTGTAGTTTTCTTAGGTCTTAGAACATCATGCATTAAATCAATAATGTTGGAGGATGGTAAAATTTCACCTTTTATGCTGACTGTTCCCTTGCCGTCCCACTCCACTTCATCTGACATTCTTAGAAGTCGTAAAAAGGCTTCACCGTTTTTCTTAAAAGTATTAGGGAGCGTCGATAAAATATATGCATCTGAAATACCACTGTTGTGCGATTCTATAGGTATCTTGATTGATTGCCTCGTTTGATCCGCAAAATGAAGGTACCTTTGTAAAACCTGATTGTACTGGATCCATTTATCGTGATCGGTTAATTTAGACGATAAAACCTTTTGCATTTCGTCATCAAGCTGGGATAATATATTTTGCTCTGATTTCTCTGTATCCTTAAAGCGATGCATGAATTCAGGCGGTACAATCATCATTTTTCGGGCATTCTCCATTTTTTTTACTTGAAAATAGAGCTCAATACTCCAGTAATTAATGGAGCTAATATCAGTGGTAGGAAAGCGCCACCCTTCTGTATTAGTATTTGGCGCTTCTTTTTTATAGACTCTCCAGGCTTGACTAAACTCCTAAGAACAGCTTTATGCTTCGAGATCGTTGATTTTTGATTAGGCGATAAAGGTATTTTTCCTTTTAAGGTATTATGCACACACTCGCAGATACAATGAATTTGTTTATCGCCTACGGCTTTTAATAACGCGGTTCGCTCCTTTGGTCCGAGTTTATGTAGAGCACGCAACAACTTCGAATTTCTAATTACTGATCGAGACATCACTAATGAATGAGAGTAAATTGGTTAGTGTACGAGCTTTTGTACCCCTTTTTCGGAATATAAATATAGCACGCCCCATCTTGGCGAAAAATCGATGTTCTATACCTCGCTATGTCAGCTGTACTTTGCTTTAAGTCGAATAACAAATACCCGTGTGGCCTAGCTGTGGCGTCCTCGTATGCTTCTTGAAGGAATCGCGGATTTTCTGGACATATCTGTCTGGTTAAGTGCTTTATTTGAGCTCTATCCCGCGGATTTTTGAAAAGAATAATGTAATGAGCATTTAGGGAAATATCCCGCTGTCCTTTTCCTTGGTGAAAAATGTTTTGCGTAATAAAAAAAAACACTGAGATTGTGGTGATGGCTCCCCTTGGTGAATATGTCTACGACTGAGTTATTTGTCTCCCTCATTAAATCGTCGATTATTAAAAGTTTGGGTTCGGACCCCTCAAAAGATGTCATGTCTGGCAGACCTTGTTGAAATTCGACTAAAGATTTTAAATCTTCGTGCAATTTTTGCCACTCGCCATAACACCAAATAACTTTAGCGAAATTTACACTGCAGAGTTTTTTCATATTTTTCAAGAAATTTATTACAAAAAACGATTTGCCCGATCCTGAGGGGCCTGCCACAATAGCCGAAAAAGAATGAGAAAACTGATGCTCCATTTTTATGCCGTGAGCGATTATTACAGTAGGGCCTTCGTAAATAAACTAACTTAAAAAATCAACACGCTTATAATAAATACATTAAAAACATGGTAAGTGCGGGAATCGAACCCACGACCTCTTTCGAGATCAGATCTTAAGTCTGACGCCTTAACCACTCGGCCAACCTACCTCATGTATAAACCAACACTCGCCGCATAATTAAAAAGAAATACAGTTTAAAACATTCTTTATTTACATTTTCATACAATATTTCATATAAACTAGGACATGTACGATTTCATGCGCTCATCTGCATCAATCAGCTTCTGCAATTCTATAATAACATACATTTTAAATTTGAACACAAGTTCCCACAATAAAATATCGTTAGCGAAAGTCCAGCGCAGAGTATTAAAAATGATTGAATGATCAAGACACAAATTTTCTGCATGTATTACTTTGTCAACGATCACTTCACCGAAATTTTGGAAATTGCACTTTACACGTTTCAAGTCATTTATTTTCACAACCATCAAGTTGTACATCGGCAATAAATTTGACAGTGTTTCATACGTTACGTAAAGAGTAAACTTGTTCTCGGGGTCCTTTGTAATAATCCTGCAGGTATCATTGTTCACGTACTCCACTGTGTGCTCAGTTAATTCACATCTGAAAGTCCCCTGCTTGGCCATCACAAACATGTCCGGTAGCGCTTCCACAAAAGCCATGAACGTCTCGGCTGTGAAGGAAACACCAGCTCCAATGTCGGTCTTCAGAATTCTTGCAACAGGCGAAAATTGTTTATAAGAATCCAGACCCAAATGAACAACCTTGCTGGTGCTATTGTTTAAAGGCACAGTGAGGTCGCATAATAGCCGTTTATTTTCCCGTCGGGTTTGGCGGATCTCCGGCGTCACGATCGGTGCTACGTCATAGGAAGGCATCGTCTCCTCAATGAACACCCGCAGGTCCTCCTCGGTGGCATCTATACGTGGTGAATACCCCTTGGCCTCCACGTCCATGGCTGGTGGTTGTGACGGTTTTAAAAGATGCGTTTTCTTACTTGTTTTTTCTACTGCCGGTCTCCTGGTGTAGGGGCCTGGTTTTTCTAGGCACTTATTAACACTTCGTGGATCCATCTTAGGTAAAACTGGTGCTGTTGACACGACGACTGGGAGTGAAGCAATTCGATGCGCTATAGAGTCCGCAGCCACTTTTATACAGGTACTAAAACAATACGTCAGCGGCACCCCACTCTCGAGCCGGTGCATGTTGTTGCTTGCGTTTTCCATGCAAGTTGCGGCAGGCGTTTTACAACGGTCAAATTTATGAATCATAAAATTATATATATATACCGCCAGAGATTTTTTTAAATATAAACAGCCCTTCTGTGAATGCAAGAGATGAGACAACAGCTTCGATGAGGGAAACGGAAGATTTACCAGTTTGAAATTCAAATATTTCAGCGAAAATTAAAAACGCCAGCCGTGAGAAGTGCGCGCGCAGATAAACCAAGAAGGCCGACACCCCGGGAAGTTTAAAATCAAAAAATTGAACTTAGAAAAAAATCTGAAAATTTAAAATTCAAATATTCGCGCCAGAAAACCAAGATGGCCGACGTGTAATTCCAGAAGCAAATTAAAAATGGTCGCGCGTAATTTAATCGGAAGCTAATGCGTAATTTCATCAGTAGCACATGTGAAAATTAATTAGATCAAACCGCGAAATTAATTAGATCAAACCGCGAAATTAATTAGATCAAACCGCGAAATTAAATCCGCGAAATCCGCGAATTAAACCGCGAAATCCGCGAATAAATCCGCGAATTAAACCGCGAATCCGCGAATCAATTAAAATGAGTGGGGGTGAACTAGCCCTGTTCTACTTATGCGACCTAAATTTTATAGATAGTATGCTTACAGAAGCTATTATTGCTGCTTTAGATTCTTCATTAACTATAAAATTTACAAATCGTTTTAATAAACCTTGAATTATTTTATCTAAAATAATATTAGTATTCTTTAATTTAGGCTCTGCTTTTAGTGTATTCAGTTTACTTTTTAACGAAAGTGGGCTGGATAATAAATAACCGAAATGTGTATTTTTTCTCTCCCTGTAAAAAATCTAAAGTACTTGCAAATGGCTGTATAACAGCGCAGTATTCTTCTAAAAAACTTCTGAAAAAGTTCCTTCAGTTTGCATTTTTGTGTAGGTGTTTGAGTCAAAAATGAATTCCAGCATGTTACACATATAGCTTAACGTATGACCCAAAACATTTTCGATTACTTCTGCGGTTTTCGGTCTACGTGCTTTGGTCCACACCAAATTACATTTATTATGTATTATTTTTTCATGACGGGATCATAAAGCGACAGTCGAGTGCATTATGAGCATACGTAATTGCCAGTATGTTAAGAGTATGGCTGGCACATCTAATACGTTTTGGCAATGTTACGAGGATATTTATCTCGAATATCTTCAATATCAAAATCTACATCAGAAATTGTCACTCTGTTTACCTCCGTCCTCTAGCTCTGTCGGAAAATTTTCAGCAGTTACTCCAAACTCCCTGAGCGCTTTAACAAAATTACTACTGCATATTCAATAACTGAAGTTGACGACATTGTGTTTACTACAAATTCGACAATTCTTTGATGAAATTTTCTTTGAGTACAATGCTTGGACCCCACTATACTTATTGTAGCCTACTTTAGTTTGTTACCGATAAGTTTTGTTTAATAGTTTTCAGTCGTTACTAAGTGTTCATTCTTTTTTTTTGTGCGTATAATATTATTCCAAGCTACCTGTACGCTTTTTCAAATTAAAAAAAAAATATGTTGTTGATGATCAACCTTTGATGCAAACCGTTTGAAGTAGGCATAATATACACATAGCAAGAATATTTTTGCCATCTCTAGTTTTAATAGAAAATAATGTTCCATCAAATAGTAGATGTGCATTTCCTATTGAAATGATTGCACTATCTTGGGTAGTAGAAGCAGTACTACTGTGTGTATATGTACTTGCTTCCGAATCTTCATCGATATCAGTTTTCATGCTTTAAAAACCAATATCAAAATCACAAAGGTTTTTTTTCATTCATATACTAACAGTGCTGACGAACTTCGCTACTTGACCTTTTAAATTATTTGAAGGTAAAAGCATTTACTAACACAACACGTAAAATACAGTCTGCTAAAGGAGAAGGAAAAGGAAAACGTTAAAAGAAACCTAAAGCAAATAATATAATTCATTCAAAAATCAATACTACATTATTTGTTTTAGATCTCCTTTAATATTTGTTTTCTCTTACTGGGCTACTGGCCCTTTCTTGCTCCGAAAAACTATAACGCCGGGTACCCTGCAGCGGCGACCTTTAAAGGGTTACTTCCATGGTATTGGGGAACATTTGTGCCAAAACACAGTAATATATTATTTGTTTTAGGTTTCTTTTAAACTTTGCCTAGTACTATTGGGCGCTTGCCTTTTCTTGCTCCAAAAACTATGACGCCGACACCACAGAAGCGGGGACTTTTGAGGGGTTTCTCCTAGGGTACCACTAAGGAAAATTTGTGCCAAAAATCAGAACTACATTATTTTTTTGAGGTCTGCCTTAAAATTTGCTAAATCTGCCTGAGCTATTTAGTATTTCCATTAGTGGAGCGCATGCACGTGGAGTAAAAAAAATTAAAAAATCTATTTGTCTATTTCACTGAAGGTTACTTCTAGGTTTATGTTGAAAAAAAATATAGGAAACCGTTTTTATATAAATCAGAAATTGAGGTTTCGGATGAAGTCCTTTTGTGATAACACGGTTTCGTAAAAGTACTCCAATATTTCTTAAATATTACATGGGGCCATAATTTTACATTCTGAACAACTTTCCTTAATGCTGTTTTCACGTATTTGAAACAGAAAATGTACTTAGAATAACGCTACGTAAAGCTGTAACATTAATTTCTGCACACCTTGTGTATAGACAAGATAGACAATATGAAAAAAATACGAGTATGGGCTCTTGATGCCTCTACATGGCAATATTCGAAAGCATAAGTCATAGCAGTTCTACGATTTAAAATGTATAATTTATTTGTTGTGCTAGAATAAGAACGTATAATAACATTCGTTAGGTTTTCTTATTTAAGGAAGTTTATAGATCGTAGTGTTAGCTGACAGTTTATGCAATACCGAAGTTTTGCAACATCGTATTGTTGATAATATTTATAAGGTTTTCTTTGGTTAATTTGTATTTAGTTATCATTTTATCACCTTAAATGACCTAAGAAATCACATCTAGAAGTGTATCGCTATAATTTATAACTTTAGGGAACTCTACTCACTTCAAGCTTTTCACAAAACAATTGTACCAACATTATTTGCAGGAAACAAGCCTATATAAAAATAATAGAGTTTAAAGTGTAAACTTATTTTGCGTCAGCTTTTTAGGGTAAATGTACAGCAGTGACGCACTAGCAAATAGTGGTCTTAGAAGCAGCCGAAGTGCACGATATGATGCGATTGTACCCGAGAGCTGGCTGCGTGAAATTTCTAAGGTTACGATGCGGGAGCTGTAGTTTATCGCATTTATATTATCACTTAAAAATGGTCCAATTATTCGTCTTCTCGACATGGCAATCCAAACTCCAATTTTAATTGGATGTAATGTAGTTTCACGAAAATCATGCGGATTTTTAGTAGATCAGGTTCGATAATTTTGGGAATTCACATACCCACTTACCACTTAGATGAAACCATGCCTCATCACATAAGAATGTGAAGTCCAAAACATCGTTGTCATTCAAGTTTTCGTTAAACCAGGTGCAGTAAGTTTGTTGCTTTGCAAAATCAGTTGGCAGAAATTCTTGCACAACAGGCACTTTGTATGGGTGCATATGCAGCTGCAAGCCATCTGGCATGTCCCATACGAAAGCCCTACATTTAATATAAATGATCAGCATTTGGTAATAATAGTATATTATGGGACAAGTGGTTGAAATAAAATTTCAACGTTGAGAGTGGTTTTTTTCAACGAGCGAAGCGAGTTGAAAAAAGTAACTCGAGACGTTGAAATTTTATCGGCCACGAGTTACATATACTATTTTTTCTACGAATTTTCACTTATTTTAACAAGTTAATGCACTTTAGAAAAAAATAAACATAAAGTGACATTTCTCTTGTCACCAATTGAATCTCAAACAGTTTGAAATCCCGGTAGTCCGAGCATTTCAATCTCTAGTGGTTGAAATGCAATTTGAGCAGACAGTCGCCTTAAAGATTTATTGGGGCAAGAAGCTTGTGAATACTGCCGGACACCATTTTGGTCACATTGCCCAGACCGAAAATAAGCCTCCAACATAAATAACATGCTTATGCGTAGGGGATACTCCTATGTATACTAAAAAGAAATATTCCCTTATTATTTATTGTTTTACCCTAAATGTAGGCAACCAATTATAAAGCAAACTTCAATTTTAAGAGTTTTAATTTAAAACAAATAGCATGCTGTGGCAAAAATAAGGGAATTTTTCTTTTTAGTATACATACGAGTATCCCCTATGTATACTTTTAAAAAGAACGCATGGTATATTGTTTTCACTAGAAAACATGAAATTAGCTAAAATTATTCACCTTTTTTTCTTATTTAAAACAGTCCTGTAAATTGTCTACTTACCAGATAAACCAATCACATACACAATTTTAATCTTAATAAAGACTGAGTTAATGTGAACTATAGAAATAAATTCAATAATATACTAGTTGCAACAGGAATGACAGATCTAAAAATTTTATGTGCGCGCATATGGTAGCGGGGATGAAAGTTTTGATAAACAACATATTTTCGTGGGTCCTGGTATACATTATTGATAACAATGCGACCATAGCGAAGTTGCGAACCCTACAATTATTATTGATCACCCAGTATTTTGTTCAGCTCATGCTTGACATTAACATATTAGTTTGACAGTGTCAGCTGTCAATATGATTGGTTTTATGCATTAATCCTCCGAATACCGTTCCAAATATGCATTTAGTCGATTAAATTAAAAGCTTAGCTGATGAAAATGTTTTACGCACCATAGGGTTTTCAATGGTAATTTTTTCATATGACAGTATTTGCTTCCCTAATTATTTTAGAGCAAACTTGTAAATAGGTTTTTTGTAGAACAAACAATTTTTCATTCATTTATGCCAACATTTTTGTAATTTTATCTCAGAAAACCTAATAATGAAAGAAACTAGAATTATCATTTTTTCAAAAATCAGTGCAAATTGTGAAGTGGTGGTATGCTGGAAGCAGATCAGGTGCAATAAGTGCCATGGTTGCCGTTGACATTTGACAGATGCAAACAAATAAACAGCAAACTAATTTGTTGATTCTTTGAGATGCTTCAGTAATTTCAAGGCACCACTGATTTGTCTAAAAATGGTAATTTTATTTCTTTAAATTTTCGGTTTTCCGAAATGTAAAATGACAAATTCTGGCATAAATGGATACAGATTTTTTTCTCTACAAAAAACTTCAATACAAGTTTGCTCTAAAATAATTAGGGAAGCAAATATTTTCATATGTAGAAATTACCATTGAAATCCCTATGTTGCGTAAAGCATTTCTACACCCTGTATAATTATGATAAATCTATCTATAGCAAGAATGATTTTTATTGAAAACTATCAGATGGTGGAGGAAATTAGAGGAAGAAAATGATATATGTGCAATAGTAACCCCTATCAATCTTATAACTTCAATTATCACATACGCTTTCAACGTAGCAGCTTGTCCTAAGTCATTCCTTTTGTATATTAGTACTAACAGCGTCACTACATTTCTATTAGATATAACCACTTTTTGGCCTGAGGATTGAACTTTTGTGTCAGTTCCAAACCATTACCCCAGCGTCTACGTATTAAATGTATTTAATAAATATTTGTGGAGAAGACTAAGATGTGCTTTCATTTGGTTTATAATGTATTTTGCAAATTGCACATCCAATCATTTTGAATGTTAGACTAATTGCTGTACTTACATACTTAATCGCAATAATCATATACAGTGATCTAGTTTAGATGTACGTAACCATATCACTAATAAAATTAGGAACTAAATGCGAGGATGACTCTTGCATTGTAACAATGAGCAACAGATGGATAGCATATTGCACATATCTTATCCTGGAAGCAATAAAATGTAGTTCAGATAGGAATACTGAATTAACTGAATGTGTTATATTTACGACAAAAAAACTATTTGCTAATGAAGAGACGTTACACATTATTAGTGACAAATATTTTAGTACATCAATTTTAGGAGCTATTCCAAATCCACGTGTAGTCGTTGTACCTAATAAAAATATTTACGGCGAATTACGTTCTTACAACAATTTTCTAATTTTTAGCGAAAGCCAATATTCTGTAAATTACATCTTACTGAATTTGAAAAATAGTGGCATTTGGAGCGAAAGTGAAAGTCCAAGAGGCAAGTTTTTAATAATCACCCCTTCAAATGTAGAGTTGCAAAATATTTTCGAAATATTGTGGAAAATGGATATCGTTAATGTTGTAATTATTGAGTATACCAGCAAAAACGAAGGTATTTACTTGCTTACATCTTCTCCCTTTCACTATACTGATCAGTGCTTTAAAAGTTCCCCTTTGAGTCTTAAGCAAAATTGCAACGACCCAGCTAAAATATCTTTCAACAATACTGTAGGAAATCTAAGTTGTTTTCCTATTAAATTCCTACGACGTTTACCATTGCCAAAAAATGTGTATACAGACTGTCCTAGTGCAGTTTTTGCAAATATAATTGAACTGCTCTGCGAAGTTCTCAAAACAAATCTTTTTGTTGTGATCACGAATAACGAGAAGATACTTATAGACGAACGTAGCGATGAAGTGCGGCTATTCTCTGAGATTAGATCTATCGAGTTATTAGAAAAATACGATCTGAGCGAGACCGTGTACCAAGATAAGCTTATATGGGCTGTTCCTAAACCGCCCAGGATTTCTACTTTTAAAATTATCTTGTTAGCATTTAAAAATAACTTATGGGGAATGATCGTTGCTACTTTTCTTATAACTACTACTGTGAGTTGGTTAATTGCAAAATACGAAAGTGAACGGCAAAACTTGCAAAAATTCTCCAAAAATGCTATGGCAATTTTGAGTTACACATTTGGTACTGCAACGAACCTTGAACCTCAGACGAATATTATTCGTTACATATGGGCACTTTATTTACTGTACTGTCTTTTGCTGTGTGCGACGTTTCAAGGAAAGCTTATTAGTGTTTTAACTCAGCCTCAGTACGAACTTCCTATCAAAAGCATGGAAAAGTTGGCCGAGTCAGGGCTAGGAATATTGTTGTTTTCGGTTCTCAGGAACTATACCATGAACGACACCACATAGACTAAGCTTCAGAAGCACATTATTTATCAAAAGGAACAGAACATATCTGATCTTGTGTGGAGAGTGAGCCATCACCGTAACTGTAGCGTCCCTGTGGACCGAAAATATGTGACAGTGGTTCATCAAAACATGAAAACCATGGTGGACATAATAGACCAAGACACGATTTTCTCCAATATAGAACTTGTGGTTGTTATGAGAAAAGGTCATTTTATACGCAACACGTTAAACAAAATTAGTAGAAGAATAACAGAAAGTGGGTTCCCGGAAAAAATTCTTTCGGATGCCATCAGATCAGATTATGTTGCAGAAAACGTTGATCCCAGAGTTATTCTAAGTCTGTCACACTTGAAGGCAGTTTTTCTATGGTGGATAGTTGGACTACTGGTTGCGTCTGTAACATTGCTATTAGAATTAACTTTCCAACCGTCTAAACGGCGCATTAATTGAAATAAACTGCCATATCTATAGAAGCGCAAGTGTACAACATATTCTTTACTTGTGAATGATTAATTTATTTGAATGTTAATTGCATTCTCTTGAACTGTTGTAACTATTACACGGATAACATTTTATTTATCTAAAAAATCAATGTGGTTTCTATATATTGTTTAGAGAATACTGCTACGCGGAGACTTTTTAT
This sequence comes from Agriotes lineatus, assembly GCA_940337035.1. Classification (NCBI taxonomy): domain Eukaryota; kingdom Metazoa; phylum Arthropoda; class Insecta; order Coleoptera; family Elateridae; genus Agriotes; species Agriotes lineatus. The sequence continues at coordinate 135,222,835 of OW679199.1, forward strand.
AAAATAAAAATTTAGTGTTCATTAATGCTCAAATAAGTTCGACCAGCTAGTTCCTGATCAGGATGGGGTGGATTGTCCAAAGACGCCTTTGATTCGAGACGATCCAAGCCAGGAGACCTACAGCTGTTAGTGTAAATCCCCAAACTACTTAATCGTTTCGTAAAAGCAACAAATAAAAATCATAAAAAGCTGTAACCCACTATATAAGTACAAACCGCTCCAAACCATGACATAGTATTTGCGGAAATGTATTTCGTGATATTGATTTTATTCTATGTGTTATCTCGTTTTATAATAGTTGTGAATGTCAAATTAGTTGATGTATGTACACACTTCCCTTGTCTAAATGGAATGCAAATAAACTGCTTAGAAAGTAAATTGGTGAACGATTTTTCTCGCAATTGTTTACACGAATACATGTCCCCCAACCATCCATAAAAGCCTTGCTAAAACGAAATGCGGATGGCATTCGCATATGAAGTTAATTTAATTTGGAAACGACTTTTTGCATAGGAATATTTTCACTACACTTCAAACTGTGTACTAGCTGACCACGATGAACAACACAAAGCCCCAGTGCATCCTCGCAGTATCTTAATCGCACACGAGCGTTGTCGTTAAACGTATCCTACGACGTTAAAATAACTAAACGCGACCAAAATCGCCAACCCAGCAACCACTACAGCACATCTAGAAATAACTAGGTCGTGACACTAACTTCGCCGTACACATAAAATATAACAAACAAAGTTTTGCCGGTTTATTCTGCCACGATCTGCCCAGAATTGCACGGTAATCGATGAGCAACACGCGACGATGAGAGTTCGGCATGCATGCGAAAAGTATTTTATCTACGACCACTACTACAAGTAGGCCTTTTAGCGCTAGCTTGTTTCACTAAAAGTGACGTTTTATAGTTTAACGTGGTTAAAGAAATTAGCTGTTTACTTTTAGCCCATGTGCTAAAAGTGAAGTGAGGTTATAAAACTACAATTTCGAACTGGAAGTGAAGTTGTAAAGTTATTCTAGTTGCTTCTTGCGTTACAGGTAAAGTGTTTTTGAAATCATTAAAGCGTTATGTAATGAATACAGTCAGACGTGGAGTATTAATAATTACATTTCGTAACTGACCTTGCAGTACTGGCTTCGCAAAACATTCGCCCGCGCGGCATGGCCTACTGTTTATTATGACATAAATTAGAAGTGTCGTAGATACAAACCTTTGTTAAATCGATATTTACGGATTAATAACAGTAAAATTAAGGTCGTAGATAACATATTGTATGCTACGAGTGCTAAAAGTCGTTTATGCGTTTCATAATTTTCATGTCTCGTGCATAAACGTCGACTTTTAGCACTTGTTGCATAAATAGCTATTTTCTACGACCACCACTAAAAGTAGGCCTTTTAGCGTTAGCTTTTTTCACTAAAAGTGACGTTTTATAATTTAGCGTGTTTAAAGATATCAGCTGTTTACTTTTATCACACGTGTGAGGTTATAAAACTACAATTTCGAACTGGAAGTGAGATTGTAGTTATTCTAGTTACTTCTTGCGTTAGAGGTAAAGTGTTTTTTCAACAAATTAAATGCACAGTATTTTATTAAAACATCAAGCACATTTGCTCAGTAAAAATAATAAGTGTCAAGTAAATCTAATATATGTTATGTAAGATAATAAATGTTCAATAAAAATAATAAATGCACAGTAAAAATGTTAAACGTTCAGTAACAATTATAAATGTTTAGTAAAATAATAGATGTTTAGTAAAATAATAATCTTTTGGTAAAAATAGTAGACAATCAGTAAGAAACCAATAAGCGCCCAGTAAAATAATAAATCTTCAGTAAAAATTATAGATGTTTAGGAAAAATACAGAGTGCTTAGTACAAATAATATGTTTCATTCAAAAAATAAAAGTGACAGTAAGAAGTTTAATTTTCAATAAAGCAAGGCAACAATTTAAATGTGCATTATTATATTAAAAATGGATGTAATTTTGTTCTGTAAAAAAACCGTTTCTCTAGTAAATAAAATAGAGAGACGGCAATATAAAAAATGTTTAGTAAAATAAAATATATTCAGTAATAGTAATTTAAGTTATCAAGCTTTTGACATTACGAGAGAATAGTTTGAATGAACGAGTGACGTTAGGAGCGAGTTCTTTAAAATTCTCGAGTAATGTAGAAAGCAGATAACGTTACGCATATCGTAACACGATTTATTTTATCCTAAAATACTAATCTTTTTCAAAAAAATAGGAAAACTTGTTATTAATGACACAACAGCGAGACCTATCTGATATGGCTGTGGTGGTATCACTCAATACTGTATTGTTGGTAGCACTGTCAGGTTATGTTAAATTCGAAATTTGCAGGTGAAGTTTTGCGTCAGTCTGTGTCAAATAACAAACAAAACCTAACCTACTTACATCGAATTTGACATAGACTGACATTGTCACTAACAATACACGTCAGTACTGCCAACATGCTAATAAAGTATCGTTATGTTATTTTTCTTAACAACACTAGTGTTGTTAAATTCATCTTAACGCAACTCGTTGTTAAGGAGTTATTATTATAATAACATAATAGGATAAAATAAAAATAATATACGATACATAAAATCTATGGCCAACAGAATAATATTAAAAAGAAATATTATTTATATATTATTACGTAGGTGTTTACCAAAACACTCGCCAGAATGTTACTGCAGATAACCGGGATTGCATAGAATACGTCTACTATCAGGCATAGCCAAATTAACAATGGTAAATTCATGGTTAACAGGTTAGGTTTTGCGCCAGTTTTGACACAGACTGGCGCAAAACCTGCTAACCTTGAGTTTGACATAGACTTACAGTGTCACCAACATATTATTCCCACAACAAATATTTCAAAGCCAAGCTTTATTTCATTTTCGCTTGCTCACATGTTATAACAACAGATTTATAAAAAAGCCAATTAGGGCAGGCTGTCATATGTGTTATACGTTTGACAGTACTGAAGTGTATTGTCAGTCTATGTCAATTTCGAGATTTGCAGGTTAAGTTTTATGTCGGTCTGTGTCAAACAACAAACAAAACCTAACCTACTAATCTCGAATTTGACATAGCCTGACAATACACTTCAGCACTGCCAAACGTATAACACATATCACAGCCTGTCCTAATTGGTTTTTTATTGATCTGTCTGTATAACATATATTATTAGAGCAGCAAAGCTATCTTGAATTTCGTTGGACGACCTCTGCGTCGTTTTTGTCTTATTGGGATGGTTTTTGCTTTTGGAGGTGAGCTTACTATTTTCAGTCTTATTGCTACTGCAACGATGTGTTTGCACATCATTTTTTTAGGAATGCTGGACAGTCACAAAGGCCGTCAAGCCATTAATTTTTATCTTTGGGCAAAACTGTTCTCCAAATTTTGAACATCACAGATTTAAACTCATCAAATGAAGAAAATCGAGGCCATCCTATTTTGTCGCATCAAATTCTTCTACATAAGTCGCATTACCAGCAGGAATAATGTAGCTATTATTGTCATTATTTGTACCGTCTATCTCACTTTCCAGAATTATATTTTATGCAGTTTAGCCCACTTATTAACACAAACCTGACCTCAAATATCCAGCCGGCAAAGAAAGTCGCTGTTACTGAACGTTTATTGTTTTTACCGTGCAAATACAAATAAATTACTGTGCATCTTCTATTTTTTTAATATACGTTTTAAACTGTACAAAGTACAATAAAATACCGTGCATATTTTACTGACCATTTTTAATTTTTTGTTTTGCAATTTGCAATATTTTGCTAACCATTCTGGTTTTTATACTTTGCAAAAATTAGTTGATTACTGAACATACGTATTTGTTTACTGAATAAAACTGGATTAAATACTGAAAGTTTTATTAGTACCCTTTCTTAAATAATTAAAGCGTTATGTAATTAATACAGTCAGATGTGTAGTATTAATAATTACCTTTGATAACTGACTTTAACAGTACTGGCTCCACAAACATTCACCTGCGCGTCAAGGCCATCTGTTTATTATGACATAAATTATAACTGGCGTAGTTGCAAACCTTTGTTAAATCGACATTTATGGATTAATAACAGTAAATTTAAGGTCGTAGAAAAAATATTGTATGCAACTCGTGCATAAACCTCAACTTTTAGCACTTGCTGCATAAATAGCTATTTCTAGCTCTACAACCCTGCACACTAAAAATGCCTCTAATTGATGTAGGTTGAGAATCGCACAGCGGGAGGGGAAGGGCTATCTAAGATGTAATAAGCTGCAGGCAGGTACCCACACGAAGCAAGGACACAAGACTGCTGATATGTAGTCCGGAGCCCCAGGATTGGGATGGAAGGATTTTCTCCAGTGTGATTATAAGCTTGGCTTTCAAGTTTTTTTTTATGTTTCGATTTTTGTATTTTAGAATCTTCTGGTACTGGAACTGTATATATTTGTGTATTTAAATATCTATTCTCTTTTTGTCATTTACTATTATGTTTTTTAGTAGCGCAATATATATGTTTCTTTATATTTTTGTAATCTCTGTTATAAGGTTTTTTTACCTGTAGAGATAATAAAATAAAATAAAATAAAATAAGAGCGAAAGGCATTACGAAGTAGTAGCTTGTGCTCACAATAGCTAAACAATCATACCAAACGAATCCTCTTTTCTCCACGGAATGGCTTCAGACCTCCAAGATGAAAATACACACACACTAAGCGGGGCCTGAAATAACGAATACACGTCCCCCACCCATCCATAAAAGCTGTGCGAAAACGGAGTGCGGATGGCATTCGCATGTGAAGTTAATTTAATTTGGAAACCGAGCATAAGACTTTTTGCGTGGGAATATTTTACTACACTTCAAACTGTGTACTAACTGACCACGATTAACATGACGCAGCCTCAGTACACCCTCGCAATATCCTAATCGCATACAAGGGTTGTCATTGAACGTTTCCTACGTTAAAATAACTAAACGCGACCAAAATCGCCAACCCACTAACCACTACAGCACAACTAGAAATAACTACGTCGTGACACTAACTTCGCCGTACACATAAAATATAACAAACAACGTTGTGCCGGTTTATTCTGCCACGATCTGCCCAGAATTGCACGGTAATCGGTGAGTAACACGCGACCATGAGAGTATTTTTTATTATACCTGCATCAGAATCGCCGTTTAAAGCACGCCTGAGCGTGCGAAAGCAGGCGATTAAAGCTCGCCGAACTTTAAAGGTTGCCAAGGAAACGACTAAATGCAACAACGGACATGGACGCGACAAAAACGTAAATAATTCTCGTAACTATAGTAGCAATATTATTATGCCCTCTCGATTTATCACAACAAAAATTATTTCTAAGTTTTTAGTGCGTAATTTATTTCCAGTATTGGAGGTATAATAAAAAATAGCGTAAAGTATTCGTGGATAACTGGTCTTTAAAACACTTGCTCTATTTCGAGCGCTCCGGCTACGCCGTCGTGCTCGAAAACTCGCGCGTGTTTTAAAGACCTTGTTATCCAGTCATACTTTAATATACTATTATCTACGACCACTACTACAGGTAGGCCTTTTAGCGCTAGCTTGTTTCACTAAAAGTGACGTTTTATAGTTTAACGTGGTTAAAGAAATTAGCTGTTTACTTTTAGCCCATGTGCTAAAAGTGAAGTGAGGTTATAAAACTACAATTTTGAACTGGAAGTGAAGTTCTAAAGTTATTCTAGTTACTTGGCATGCATGCGAAAAGTAAGGGCACAAGACTGCTGATATATAGTCCGGAGCCCCAGGATGTGTATGGAGGGATTTTCTCCAGTGTGATTATAAGAGCGAAAGGCATTAGGATGAGTTAAAACGCTAATGAGCTTTCTTTGAAACGTCGCACATAGCAAAAGACAGTACAGTAAATACGAGTAAATACGTACAGTGCCTATATGCAACTAATAACATTCGTCCGAGGTACGAGGTTCGTTGCAATACCAAATGTGTTACTCATAATTACCATAATATTTTTGGAGAATTTTTGCCTTTCACTTTCGTATTTTGCAATTAACCAACTCACAGTAGTCGTTATAAGAAAAGTTGCAATGATTATTCCCCATAAATTATTTTTAAATGCTAACAGAATAATTTTAAAGGTAGAAATCCTGGGAGGTTTAGGAACCGCCTATATAAGCTTATGTTGGTACATGATCTGGCTCAGATAATATTTTTCTAAAATCTCGGTAGATCTAACCACATAAAAGAACAGCCGCACTTAATCGCTGCGTTGGTCTAGAAGTTTTTTCTCTTTATCAGTTATCATAACCGAAAGATTTGTTTGTAGAACGTCGCAGCGCAGTTCAGTTATATCATATTAAAAAACCTCAATCGCAGCATGCCATGATCATATTGAAGTTTGCTATAACTTGATACATACCCATTGAAGCAAATGAACTACCATGAGTCAGAGAGAACTAAATTACATTTTGAGAACTATTTTCCTAAAAATATACAAAACACTCAATAAAAACAATTTTTATTTACTCTTATGATTAATACACTCGTTGTTGTGTAAATGAAAGAAATTGTGGTTGCTTCGTCTCAAGTTTGCTTAAGATTCAAAAGGGTACGTTTCGTTTTTGCTGGTATACTCAATAATTGTAACATTAACAATACTTATCCATTTTCCAGAATATTTTAAATACATTTTGCAAATGCCATTATTTTTATATACCGATGGGGCCACAATTATATAACGGGTGTTCATAAACAGTCGTCATCCCAGTTGCCTTAAAAAACAAAATGTTATGTCTTTGATTAATTCGTACAACACAATGAAACGTCATTGAGTACTGTCATAGCGCATTTTTTCTCAATATTAATAGACATACGTTTCTGAAGTCAAAACCTACTGGGATGACGACTGTTTATGAACACCCGTTATAACAGCAATAAGATAACATGAACACAAATATAACAAGTTTTGCTTGAGTAAGAAAGAGATAAACATAGTAGCAAATATTCGAGTAGGCTTGTCGCTTAATTTAATTATGACATATGTCAACTAAACATGCCTACTAAAATAATTTTTTCATATGGCCATCTCTTTCTTACTCAAGCATTCGATTTTGTTATACATGTTATCTCACTGCTGTTATATAAAATGTGTTAGGTAAGATATCAATAACAATGTTAAACATCGCCTCTTATATGTGATTTCCTCCTTACAGGTCTTGATAAAGATCTCAAATAAAGATCGAAACGTTGGCCTTATCAACAAGTGGTTTTATTTCAATAAACCATTATTAGCTCTTATTTTGCCAAAGTACTGAGAACGGTGTTAGTTCAACCCCTTTCCCAGTCAAAATTTATCGTCCTGTGTAACAACCACCGAGCTGTGAAAAAATAGGACTCTATTACAAATTACGTTGCATTTCCTCCAGAAGATCAGCAGGGAGCAGAGGCTTGAAGCAGTCACCTACTTAAAAATTGTGGCGTAACGCACGTAGAAGCCAGCAGCCGCACGAAACGAGAGGATTTTTCAATTAAATGCGTTCAACACCTCGTGACACCCGTGCACCTACGGGGCTACAAAAATAATGTCGGAAAACCTCTTTAGGAGTAACCAAAACAGCAGGACTTTCCGACAAGTGGAGTACTGAGATAAAAAAGTCATCTTTTGCGGTGTTAGTGAACATTTTTTTGTCCAATTTGAACGTCCCTGTATTTTACTCGGACGCCTAACGTAATGTGCATGCGCGGCAAACTATCGCCACCTGCGCAAAGTTTCCTAAAAATTTCCTGCATTGCTGTCGGGTTCAACATTTCTTATCAGCTATTGACGGCCATGCTGGTCAAAAACCAATAATCGCAATAATTGCTTAATTTTAAATGTGTTTGTATAATTTTTAATATGTAACCTGGCGACATGAACTGTAGCTGTACGTTAGTGTTAAGTAACAACATGCAAGTCTCGCTCAACTGCTGTTTTGTAAAATTGAAAATCTTATCACATGTTTTGTGCAATACATGTGCTTTTTTTGTGAATTACCGCAAGTTGTTAGGTAAGATCTCAATAACAATGTTAAACATCGCCTCTTATATGTGATTTCCTCCTTACAGGTCTTGATAAAGATCTCAAATAAAGATCGAAACGTTGGCCTTATCAACAAGTGGTTTTATTTCAATAAACCATTATTAGCTCTTATTTTGCCAAAGTACTGAGAACGGTGTTAGTTCAACCCCTTTCCCAGTCAAAATTTATCGTCCTATATATATATATATGCATTTCTATCGAGTTCGCCTCCTCATACGGAACAGACTTCCACCGCTCCGGCAGATGGAAAAACGCCAGAGCTAATTTTTTTGTTGCTTTATACATATCTGACGTAATTCTATAGCGACCACCTGAGAGGGGTAAATAAATTCTGTTTTTAAAGAATCGTGTATAACTATAATTTTCTATCTAGTTTGCTTCCGTTACAATTACCGGACTTATGCAACTCCTCTTGCATATATTGTGCATACTATACGATCGGTTTAGCCTCCAACAGCATTGCCACATATACTAAGTGCAATTCTGCAAGTTTTTATCTGAATATTCTGTCTTAACCCGGGAAAAGTTTATGCGTGGTCATTTTAGTATCGCTCAAACCGTGATATCGGATGTAAGTTAGTCAGCTGTGTATAACTTACGCGCATTTAGTTTATTAGTCACTTATCATTAGCGGTATTATACCTGCAGCAGTGTAGTGAATATTCATTCGAAAATGGTACTCCCAGGTTCAAGGGGGAAACTAATCGTAAAATTAGTAAAACTTGATTTTAACGGTAAGTAATACCTATAGTTATTCAACTTGCATGAGCACTACACATCGTAAAATCTTTTTGTATGGTATTTCAAGCACAGTTTTGGAAATATTCCGCTATATTCACTTGTGAATTATTTTATTTGTCAAAAGATCTTAGTACAAATTCATAATAGTTTTCCACATTACATTAAATTGTTGATTAATATTGAAATAAGTGCATCAGATTATGTTTTTGTTATAATTCGTGTTACATATTTGGTTTTCATTTGACGAATTTTAGCTCCAGACATTAAGAAAAGACTACCGGATGTGCCTAATTCCCCAAGTCATTATAATAAAGTACAGGTTAGTGTAATAATTTTAATTTGTTTCAAGTTCACTAAAGTGAATATTGATTTACATTGTCAGCTATTTGTAACCCGTGTGGCGGCAAAACCCTAATTGCATCACCTTTATTATGTAATTGTATTTGGCTTACGAAGTTCTTTTTAATCTCCATTGTAGTTTGTTTCTCCTTTATCAAAGCAATTTAAAACTCTAAATATATTATACATAACTTTCTTGTATTACATTTCCGTCAAATGACATCAGCCTAATAGTAAATTGATGTGAAAAATGCGACCGTCAGCAAGAGCACGATTATGTCAGGTGATAAGTAGCTTTTGCATTATTTGTTTATTATTAATGTTGTTATTGTGTGTTGCACTTACGCGAAAAAACTATTTTTTATTAAGATTAACAAAAATTGAAATTGGCCTGTCTGTTCTAAATTTTGTCGGTAGTGTAGGGTATGAAGTTAATGTTCATGAATTTTTAGGACTGGCTGTTGTCAAAAGAAAACATCCATGTTGCACCTCAGCAAAAATCTGCAGAAATATCACTTGTAAGTCAACCAAAACATAATTTGGTATTTTTGTAGTTGTCCTATTTACCTTTTTATCCCTTGCTTTGTTTTTGATTTGTAAAATAATTAATATTGGAAAAAACTTAATACGATTTGGTTTAGGAGAACGTTGTCGGTGAAACACATCTGGGAAATAAAAATGATTTGACTTCTATAGATTTTCAAAATTATAAGAGCAATAGTTTATCTGAAAAGTCGGCAAGTTATGTTTACCAGTCTTCTTCATCATCGTATGTTCCAGAAACTGATTACAGTGATAGTTCAGTAGAAAATCTAAAACAAAAACGCATTTCTGATGATGAGAAATTCTTAACATTGAGAAACATCACCACCGAAAAAAGCCAGCTAGATGGCAAATCAATCTGTTCATTAGAAATTCCGTGCCAGAATAAAACTTCTGAGTTGAATAATTTATTTACGACGTTTGCAAGAAGCAATATAGGACTATCAAATTATGTCGCTGATAGCGCTGAAATAGACCACTATAGAAACCAAGACGGGCAATTAAATACAATTTCAGCAATCCAAACAATAAATCCTAATTCTGAAAATGTATTTATTTCCGAACAGAGAAATAATATTAATAAAGCTTGCAGTACTACGACAAATACCCCTTCGAGGATTACCGAAATAGAAAAACATGTAAGTACTTATATTTATTTATTTTCATATCTGGTTAGATTCTTCGATTACAATTTAAGTTTTAGGACTCTGTGTATAACATAACCTAAAAATCAAACTTTAATCGACGATATCTCAAAAACTGTTTGAAAAATTGCAATAGGGATGTAACAAAACAATGTAGGTGCCTTTTTTAAAAATTAAATATTTCTATAATTACTAAAAAATATTATTTAAATAGGTATAATATAATAAAGTCGTATCCCAGGATTTTCTAAAAAAAATGTAGTGTGATTGAGATTAAACTTATTATAGATTTCTCAATATAGTAACTACTATGTATATCGGAAATATAAAATCAGCTCTATTTCTGAAATGGTTAATTTGAAGACTTATGTTTACTAAGATTTTTTAATTTTAATAAGCATCATTACTTAACATTGTTGTTAAAATTTTTAAATTTTTTCCGCAGCCTGTATATTTAAAACTTACAAATCAAATCCTAGAGATATCTAGTACCTTATTTACATCACGACTTCGTATTTTAAGTGCTACTTTAGGTTATACACAGTTTAATCATGCTAATAAATCTGTCAAGATCAAAGATGTAATTGAAATAAATTTTATAGATTCAAATTAGTTTGGAAAAAAATAAGAAAAAAAGAACTGTATGTAAATTTTGCTACGATTCGGTCACAAATTTTGAAAGGCATTTGACCAGAAATTATCACGATGAAAAGGAGGTACTAGAACTAGCCAAGTATTCAACAAAAAATGCAAAAGATAAAAATATAAGAAGAAAGTTAATTGCACTATTGAGGTATGAAACCCAGTTTCAAGAATTTGCACAGAGAGAACACGAAAATCCAAAACAATTGCCCTGTTCTTATTGCAAGCGTTTGATTTCTGTCAATTACCTATTCCGTCACTATAAAACATGTATTGTTAAAAAACCAGTCGATAAAAGTGGAAAAAGGGTGCAACATAGAATTCAATCCCATACTTTGTTAGCATGCGCCAACGAAATCAGTAACACAAATACTACTTTACGGATTCTTAAGGAAGTTTATCCAAAAATGAAAGCGGATCATATATCATATGTCGCGAAACGAGATCCACTAATACGGCAATTTGGCGAAGCATATCTAAAGAAACACAAACGAGCTCAAATAGTTTATGCTTGTTCTAATAAGCTAAGGGAATGTGCTAGACTTTTAATAGAAATACGACGCCGATCAGGTATGACTAATATTTCAGTTTTCGATATCCTTAATCCCACCCTTTTTGATATTGTTGTCGTAAGTGGAAGAACCATTAGTGGTTACGATGAGAAAGAAAAAAACTATAAAGCTCCAAGTTTGGCAATTCATCTGGGGACACTATTAAAACAAGTTTGTGATGTGTGTAATCATGTACTAATGAAACAGGTACCAGGATTTAGATGTGAAAATATTGATACGAAACTAAAGGAAATAAAAAGGTTTAAATTACTAATAGAAAGCCAGTGGAATAACGAAGTTTCTTCATTGGCCATAAAAGATATGGCGGAACAGAAATGGAATAGACCAGTTGCCCTACCATTTACACAGGATGTCATGAAATTTAGAGATTATGTTACCGGAATTGCTGAGAAAAATGTGGAAAGTTTAAAACTAGACCAGACGAACGAAAAAGCTTATAAAATATTAGTGGATGCCACTTTAATACTAACAATTTTATTCAACAAGAGGAGAATTGGAGATGTCCAGTACCTCAGTACTGCTTCATATTTAAAACCACAACCATATCGGGACCAAACTGAATATATTGAAAAATTGTCCGAATCGGAAAAAGTGCTGACAAGAACTTACAAAAGAGTAGTAGCAGGCGGTAAAGGTAGCAGACCCATTATCATTCTATTTCCTAAAAATTTGCAAGAATATATTAATCTTCTATTGGACATCAGATCAAAAACTAAAATAATACCCGAAGAAAATTCTTATTTATTTGCGCATCCGCATGTACGAAACGACTGGATTAGGGCAGATATTGTGATCAAGAAATTTGCAAAATCCTGCAATTTGGAACATCCAGAATTAATCTCATCGAATCGTTTACGGAAACAAGTTGCAACGTTGATGCAAATAATAAATCTGCCAAAAGAAGAATATACCCAATTCGCAAGATTCATGGGGCACACTGAAAAAACCCACCAGGATTATTATGAGTAAGTAACACGAAGTACTGTAATAGCAACAGCATTAGTTTGTTTGAATAGATTAGTGCTTAAACGTTGTTTTTTTAAAGACATTCTATGTATCCCAACATTATATCAAAATTTGTGATCCTATAATACTTTACCTTTTTATTAAAATTTGTAAACCAAAATTGTAATTTTATTTGCTCTATATGTTTACAGAATAACCCAAGATGCCTATCAAACAGCAAAGGTGTCTAAATTACTGACTTTATTTGACAAGGGAATGGGTACAGAATATAAAGGAAAGGCACTAGATGCTATTAATGTAGAACCTAACATGGACATATTAGAAGAGAGTGAAGAAGACGAACCACCTACGACGGAAACTACAACATCAATTAAAGAAACGCCAAACATAGAAGAAGAAACCATGGATGAAAGGGCGAATTCACACATTCCACAGAACAACCAAAGAATTAAAAAAGATATCGCCGGCGGAAGAGTTCGTTGGACTCAAAAACAACGATCTGTTGTAAAATTCTATTTTAAAGAACACATTAAATCTAAGAGAGCTCCCAAAAAAGAAGAGTGTCTAAAGCTTATAGCTACAAATACCAATTTATTTAGCAATTTAGATTGGGTAAGAATAAAAACTTTGGTTTACAATAGTTACAGAGATAAAAATTAAAGTTAAAGCTTAATTACATATTATTATTACATATTGCATAATTGCTTAGTATTTTTTATTAATATTATTTTAATTTTTCAGTAGAAACCTATATGTTTAGTTTTACTTATCTGGTAGTATTATATTTTTGCTAGATAAGCTTTATAATACATTCATTTATTTTTTTAAATATTCCTTTTTTTCATGTATTCATAGTGTATAATCTCAACATTCATTAAAATTGTTTAAACATAATATTCAGTGTATTTTTTAAGAAAAAAAAACACAACTTTTGTGCCATTTAAAATAAGATAACTTAGCCAAGCTACTTGACAACGTCAAAAAGAGGTTAATTTCAACTAGACATATCAATGTTAATTTTGGAACTGCCAATTACAATTTGTATTTACCTACTTTACAACAGCAAAATTCATTTTGTCATTTCCAAAAATCAAAACCGCTGGAGATGAATTCGTACTAAGTATGAATGAAGATGTTTGTTAGTGTTTCATATGACTAAAATCATAAAAACTTAGAGCATTACTTAAAGCTAGCTTTCATTATTTTTTTAAATCTAAAATGGACAGCTACTATTGCTTGTAGTATTAAAACACTTTATATAAGGTTAAAAAATAAAAGGAAAGTTGTTTCTGATTAGATTAGACTTTTAAGAGATGTTGTATCGGACTTTTTCCACTGTCTCAAGTGTTTTACACACAACGTTTCGGGAGTTTGTGTTCTACTCCCGTCCTCAGGTGAATGAACTCCTGGCTAGTCCTGAGAAGGACTGATTTTTTGTACGTCTTTTCACGTACACTCGGTGCCTACCCCGGGGTTTGAACCCGGGACATCATTCAGAAAACATCTTAGACTTTTAACTTCAGCATCTTTCATTTGAGGCTTTAAAATATTCTTATAAATTCGGTCAACTCAGCGTTATCTATAAGTTATCAATTACTGTCGTAATTGTAACTATTTTTTTATGTTAATTTCTTATTTATTAAAATTCGGCGTATAATCTTATTAAATATGCCAAAATTCTCAACATTGTATACATACTACCCAAGCATATCAGTGTCGACAGTAATGGTAATTTTATTATTGATCATTTAATCTAATTCTTTACACTCTTAGCGAAACGTAAGTGTCCTGCTTATGGATGCATTCTACTTTGCTGCATATAACTATAACATAAAAAGTGAAGGTTAATTCTAGTTATATTTGGAGGCACTCTAGTCAATAGAGTCACTGGCGTCAACACAGCAACGTTGCCGCACCACGGAGGCGAAACAGTTGAGCAAATGTGAACATAAAGAAGGAGGCATTGGCTACTATTGCCTGTCCGCTCTGTATAAGTGTATAAAAAAGCCACGCCATCTATATAAATTACCATAAACTTAATTGTATAACCGCAGATAGGGAAACGGCGAAACCGCCTCAAATAGAAATCGTTCAAATTTTGTGTGGGGGGTAAACTCAACGCGGGAATTCATTTTAGCAGGAAAAACGTCGTCGACTCCGATCGGAGGCGGAACGGAGTCCAACTCTTATGTACTGTATAGTGTTTGGAGGCGTATAAGTAATATGCGTACATGTATATATATATATATATATATATATATATGTAAAACGTCAAACTCGCCTCCGAAAGCATACGTCGAAACGAAGAACTGGCCTCATTTTTGGAGGCCAGTACGAAAAATCGGAGGCGACTAGGTATCCCCATGTATAAGTGTTCCATTCAACAGATGGTGCAACAAGCATCGATTTAACAGATTTTTTGGTGGAGGTGAGTTTGACAGTACACATATTCAGTTATACACTTCAGTTGGTAGAGGTTATTCTAGATGGCGCGACCATGTAATACACATATACACCTAACAAGGTGCGCCAGTAATACTCGCCTCTATCTATGAAACATACTGTTACGCCTCAGAGACTTGGCAAACGCGCACGGGGGCTTATCGCTAGTAATGGATTTAAGTAAATTCAATACAACCGCATGTCACTGAACATTTAATACAGGGTCCGTCAACGATGCGGGGTGGGAAATATCTCTAAAACTAGATTTACATTAATATAGCTTATATAAAAGTTGAAGGTACGAAAGTGTTGCATATTACTAAAATATTTCTGATTATACAGGATGGCTCTAAAAGTGTGGCGAACCAAAGTTATTGCTCTATATTTAGGAAGGTTAAAAGCTTTGCATTGAAATACCAATAGTTTTAATATAAATTTGTATGGGTCTAACATCAACTGTTTTGGAGATGTTACCGATTTTATGCACAAAATGCTAAACTTCAGGCAGCTGTTGTAGATACTGAAATAAAAATAAAACATTATACGTTTTTTGTGAATTACCTTTTGAGTGTAAAATGGTGATTCTCGGCATTCATACTATACAAGGTGTCTGCAAATTTCATGATTTCAAAGGTTTTTAAAGGAAACGCACTACACATTTTAGTATTTTTGAAATGCCCCTTTAAAGAGATTTATTTTGATATCTTACTGGATAACTCTGAATTCAACTGTTTTCCAACTATCCGAGTGTGAGTATAAGAAAAAAATGTAAGGCCCCTAAAATGCTTTATTTAAAGGAATCCCAAACTAGGTTTAGAAAATAAAAATCTAGCCATTGCTGACACAAAAACCGAGAAATGCTGGAATAAATTAAATCTCAGAACCAGTTGAATTTAGGGGTGTTAAATAAGCTATTAGGCGAAAGTTTATTGAAAGAGTTTTTAAGAAATACAGAGATACATAGCGTGCTTCATTTACTAAGGCAAAATCATTGAATTTGCAAATTACGAGCACTTTGTATAGTTTTAATACCCATCGAAGAAGTGGAGAAATAGTTGACAATTTAGCGGTATTGGGTATACAGTGACCGCCAAAAATCGGCATCACATAAGTAAAAAAAAATATATTATAGATTTTTTAAAAAACTTTACACGTCAATAATTTGTGCTTGTCTAAAAACCTATTTAGCCCCTATCATAGATACCGAGTGACGTTTACTTATTTAGAAAATTCCGTTTTTCGAAATTGTCAAAATCTAAAAAGTGCTATTTTTCGGAAATTAAGTAAGATTGCAATGAAATTGTTTTAGAGTGTGTTAGTTTTGATAAACTGAACAATCTCAAGTCCAGAAAACACATATTTTTCTTTAACTTTAGCTTTAGCTTTTTCCTTTTTTTTAAATATTTTTCAATTTCGCATACCATGACTTAATATTGTAACTCAAATTTTTTATGTAACGACTTTCATGATTTATAATTGTAAAAAATAATATAAAATGTTAATTGCTCGTTTAGATTTTGTATTATTTACCGAAAAATGATATGTTCGCATAATTTTTACGTTTTTGATGCAATGTGCTTTTTAGGAGAAATATTTTTGAATTATTATTAATATCTATTTAAATGGCTTCTAAAAACTCTAACCCTGTTAGCGAATTACTGTTACAGAAATCCTGTAAACGATCTTTTACAGTTGTCTGAATGAGAAGACTTTTTAGAACATGTAAACTGTATAAAGAAAAATCTTCTCATTTAGACAACTGTAAAAGAATATTTACAGGATTCATTAAAAGGGTTAGATTAGAGTTTTTATCGTAGAAGCCATTTAAATAGATATTAATTATCATTTTAAAATACTTCTCTTACAAAGCACCTTGCATCAAAAACTTCAAAATTATGCGAACATATCACTTTTCGGTAAATAATAAAAAATCTAAAGAAGTAATTAACATTTTATATTATTTTTTACAATTATAAATCGTTAGTCTTCACATAAAAAAATGTTAATTTTAAAATTAAGTTTTGGTATGTCTTCTTCTTCCTCTTAATATAGGCTGAGAGCCTATTACTTTCACACACTTGAGTGCGGTTTTATAAGCCACCTTAATCCGCGGCCGGGGTAGGTGGCTAGCCTAACCCCTTGAATTAAGGAAGAATGCCCTCGCAGGGGTCACGATCATCAAAGGTGTTCGTATGATGGCCCGAGAGCGTACGATGTTATCAATGCTCGGGTGTGGGGCTTGAACCCACTTCACTGCTGGCGCCACGCAAGCACCAGCCGGCCACACGCTGTTGGTATGTGAAATTTTGAAAAATATTTAAAAAATTGAAAAATTAAAGTTTAGCAAAAGTTAAAGAAAAATGTGTGTTTTCTGGACTTGACATTGTTCAGTTAGCTAAAACTAACACTCTAACGAAATCTCATTGAAATCTTACTTAAATTCCGAAAAATAGCACTTTTTAGATTTTGACAATTTCGAAATACGCCATTTTCTAAATAAGTTAAAATCACTCGGTATGTATGATAGGGGCTAAAGAGGTTTTTGGACAAGCACAAATTATTGTCGTAAAAAGTTCTTTTCAAAAATAAATAATAAAAAACTCCCATATGATGCCGACTTTTTGGCGGCCACTGTATAATTTTAATGTGTTCGTTTTTTTTTTTTTTTCAAAATCTGATTTCATTTGATAATACTCGTAGAATCAATTTATTCAGAATTTTTCGTTTTTTCGTGTTCATTATTTCTTGTATCTACATTACGTGATTTGTATTGTCTAAATCTGGTTCTTTGTTCTGTTCGAAGAGATTTAAATTTATTAATCTAAAGGTGGTTTTTGTTATCCCTTGAATTAAAGCACCTTCATTTTTAGTTTTTACTTGCCTCGTCTAAAAAACGAAGAACGTATTGTAATCGATAAAAAATTACCTTCTGAAATTTCTTCAGATCTTCACATCCAGGGTCCCTAGATATCAAAGAACAGTTTTTTCAATTCCGTCTGTCTTTTGCCGGTATAACTCTAAAACTATTTTTTGGAGGAAAACGATACTTTGCATGCATATTCTATGTCTACCTGGCATAAAGTTTAAAAAAAATCGGAGAAATATATACAGGGTGAGCAAATAAGAAAAATTTAATTCTTTCTATTTTTGCTTTAACTCAAGACCTATTACTTAAATGAAAGTAATAATTTGCACAAGTCTCAGGTTTTTACACTTGAAGAAAAAAGGCATATTTGGACACAACATATAGGTACAGAGTGGGCACTAAACAAATGGTTGCTTATTTTGCTTTAACTTAGAAGCAGATAAAATCAGTAATTTGCACATAGCTCAGGCTTTACACTTGACGAAGATGGAACCCAAGAGATACAAGATAAATGTTGTAAGAGTCAAAAAGGGGCAACAAATAGTATGTTCTGTTTAATACAGCCATGCATTGCACAGTTCCGAGAGATCCTTCACGGATCAGTGGAAGAAACGTGTGGAACTGAAATCGCATTTGCAGGCGATGTAGTTCGAATCCCATCACCGTTGTTGATGCAATTCGCATTAGCAAATGTTTCGTTTTATTGTTTCAGTATTATTAGAAACGTGAAGAAACTTTTACCCCATAATATTTTGATAACGTTCTCTTTCATTGAACTGTTTCCTGTTACTTAGTACAACAGCCTCCTAAAGTTCAGCATTTTTTTTTTGCATAAAATCGTTAATATCTCCAGAACCGTTGGCGGTAGATCCATACAATTTTATATTAAAATTATTAGCATTTCAATGGAAAACTCCTTGTAAGCTACCTAAATATCGACGCTTCTATTTAAAAAAAGTAAGTTTAGGTCGCCACTCTTTTTGACCTACTGTGTGGTGTGCACCGCCTTCGTACCTCGTAGAATATAGCTATGTTAGGTACCCACAAGAATTTATTAACACACGCAGAATGCCATCCGCGCGATGTTTAGATACGTTATCACGTTCGCCGTGCCGAAATCCGAAAACAAAACGACGCGCTACTTTTATTCCCTCGGCAAAAGGTGCAACAGAGCGGCAACGTTGCTGGAGGTGAGTATGTCGATTGTGTAACACGGCGATATACAATGGGAGGCCACATTGTAGCATTGTAGTCGGAGCTGTGCTGCTATTTTGTGTGCACCATTTTTTTGTATATCTCAAATATCAAAATTCCTTACCCCTCTCTTGATGCTTCTGTTACGATAACCTTATTTAAGAGATTGACGAGGAATACACATGGAAAAACATGTTCCTTGACATGGAGGCGTGGGTGTCTGTCATATGTTCGGAGGCAAGTAAGATAGCCGTGCACATATATTACGGGTTAAGATGTATACACAATACAATACAATACAAAACACTATTACTACATCTATTACAACTGTCGTCGTCTCCCCGTATCCCTTCTCCAAACCTCTCTGTCAAAGACATCATCTTCGTCCAATTCTCTTGACGCCATTGCCTGTCTGATCCCTTCGTTCCACGATCTTCTCTGCCCCTTTTCCTGGTGCCTGGGTGAGTCCAAGAGAACACGCGTTTTGGCTATCGGTTCTCGGGCATTCTCATTAGGTGACCAAACCACTTTAAGGATTTTCTCTCTATCCGATCAATAGCTGGCCATAGACACACGTTTAAAACCGCCACGAATGTAGCTTTTCGTGACGGTTTTGAACGTGTTTTTATACCCAGCTTATATCTGCGCATATACACACGTTCAAAACTGCCACGAATGTACTACATTCGTGGCGGTTTTAAACGTGTGTCTATAGCCAGCTAATGACTGTGTCCGTAGCTTTCATTATTTCCCGTATCTCGTCATTCCTTACTCTTTCCAGCTTGGAAATTCTCGCACTTCGCCTGAGGTAGTCCATTTCTGTTGCAAGTAACCTCCGTTTCATTTCTGCATTGATGGTCCATGCTTCACACCCATAACATAAAACTGCTTCTACAAGTGATTCCCCCAAGCGTTTCTTGTTTTTTTTCGTGAGATATGCCTATCCCACCAGAGAGAGTTTAGGCAGCCAATGATTTTCTTGGCATTTTCAATGCGCAGTTTAATTTCCTGTTGTCCTAACCCATTTCGACTAATAGTTGCTCCAAGATATTTAAAACTTTCGACCT
Source organism: Agriotes lineatus (assembly GCA_940337035.1). Classification (NCBI taxonomy): domain Eukaryota; kingdom Metazoa; phylum Arthropoda; class Insecta; order Coleoptera; family Elateridae; genus Agriotes; species Agriotes lineatus. Next base: position 135,242,952 of record OW679199.1, read on the forward strand.
GTTTCAGCTGAACATCGTCATTAACCAGGACTTCGAAATTTGCTTCTGAGTTTACGACCATGTATTCGGTTTTTGTTAAACTTATTTGTAAGCCCCATTTACTATATTCGGTGTATAGCCTTTTAAGTAAGAATTCGAGATCAAAAGAATCCTGCGCCATCACCACCTGGTCATCAGCAAAACTTAAAATAAGTAAATTTTCGTCACCTATTGGAATACCCATTCCTCTACAACTCCTCTTCCATTCTTTAAGTACTACTTCAATGTAAATATTGAACAAAATGGGAGACATGCTGCATCCCTGTCGTAGTTCCTTGCTACTGACAATTTCCTCTGACAAGTTGTTGCCTAGTTTAATGTATGCTTGGTTGTCTTTATAGAATTCTTTAATGATATTCACTAGGTACCTACTTGTCGACTTGAAATGCATACAATGCTTCCCATAGTTTTTGTCGAGGAACCGAGTCATATGCCTTTTCAAGGTCTATGAATGCTAAGTGTACTTCTTGGCCAACTGAGATGTATTTTTCAAGTAGTTGCTGGATGGTAAATAGGTTGTCAATACAGGATCTTCCAGGAGTGAATCCGCTCTGATCATCCCCAATTTGATGTCCTCTGTCCTTTCTTAACTTGGCTTGTATAATTTTGCCAAAGAGTCTACTCATTGAAGAGTTAACACTAAGTCCCCTATAACATTTTGGGTCGTTTTTGTTACCTTTCTTAAAAATTTTGTTATGAGTGCATATGTTTTTAATAAGGTTTGTTAACCGTTCAATGAGAGCAGGACCACCACATTTTAATAACTTTCCATTCTTATAGCGTTTCTTACGGCTCGGTTTCTTGACTTATACTCTTCTCTATTATTAACTGTCTTATTCGTCAACCATTTGTTGTATGCTATGTATTTCTGTTTGATAAGTGCCTTAATTTCTTCAGTTAGCCAAGCTGGTTCTTTTTATCCCCTTTTGTTAGTTCTTCTCCCAGCGCTTCCTCTGTTGCCTTATGGATTGCCTTTTTTATATTTGCATGTTCAATTTTAATGTTTTCACTGGGTTCCAAATTGTTTAAAACTGTTTGTAATCTTCGCTGATACAGGTATTCTATACTCTCATCTTTTAAAAGTCTTAGTTTATATTTTTTTAATTCCACCTTGTTTTGGTGGTTTTCGGGTTGATTATTTGCACTGGTGTGTTTGTTTCTGTGTTGATATGGGCAAACGATTTTTGATAGAACCAGATAATGGTCCGATCCACAGTTGGCTCCTCTCATGACCCTACAATCATTTACTTTAAGGTTTGATATTTGTCTGGTAATCACGTAATCCAGAATCCAGTTTTGCAGTAATGAGGGTCTTTCCCAAGTATATTTGTGGATCATCGAATGAGGGAACATGGTGTTTGTAATTTTAAGTCCATTAAGCCATTATTTTTCATATCCATTAAAATGTTATTTACAAAATATTGGCTTTCGCTAAAAATTAGAAAATTGTTAAGAACGCAGTTCACCAGCATGTTTCTGTTAGGTACAACGACCACTCGTGGATTTGGAATAATTTCTAAAATTGATATATTATAATATTTTCAGCAATAATGTATAAAGTCTCTTCATTACGAAATACCTTTTTTACCATTAATATAAAACATTCAGCTAATGCTGTATTACTGTGTGAAGTACATATTATTGCTGTCAATACAAGATATGTGAAATATGCTACCGATCTATTGCTCATCGTCGCGATGATTATGCAAAATTGATTTTCACCTTATAAATTCTTACAATAGGAATTAATAATAGAGCTACGTACATCCGAACCAAACCACTTTTTGTGGTTACGGTTACGCATGTACATCAATATTCTCACGTTATAGATTGTTAATACACATGATAGGAGGTGTATGTAATTTATTAAAAATAGTTTTATAAGATCTTGCTTAATCGCTAGTTGTTTGATTATTACTTACACGGTACCCAATTACATTGGTTGCTACAATATAAGTTAAGAAGCAGAGCACACCAAATTACTTTAAAAAAAGTAATTAATTACCAATTACCGCCCAATGAAGTAATTGAATTACCAGATATTTCAATTATTCACATGAAATAATAATTCAATTACCAATTACTTGGTAATTGTACAACATAAATTACTATTTCAATTACTTTCAACAGAAATTGTCATCTGGTTGTATTTAGTAGAACCTTCTTGAAAGTTGCAGCTATCATTAGTGTTGTGTCAATTCGAAATCGTAATCTAAAAATCTGGTGTGATACACTCACACAACTTCCTTTTACAGTGATCTTATAATTAGTCGAAAATTTCAATTTTTAATTTTTATGCATTTGTCAAAATTTTTCAAAAATTACAAATTCTACAAAAACGGTACAAAATAGAGCGTTAGTTGAAGAGACAAATGTTCTCTAAACTTATAAGCTGAATTCAAAAATGTAATAATATACCGGGTGTTCTATTTAAAATAGGAGTTAATAAAAAAATTGAAAAAACAAAAGAAACCCACTTTGGAAGTATTCAACTGGAAAGTCACCTATCTCACATCAATACACATTAAAAATGTAATAAAAATGTAGAGTTTGAAAAAAATCGTTGGAGCCGTTTTTGAAAAACACCTACTTCCGGTTATGCGACTTTTTCAAAAGCTTTCTGTCTCATCTACATAGTACACAAAACTTATATATGAAGTTTCACCGTCATACCTCTTTTCGTTTTTGAGATATTCTGTTCACAGACAGACAGACACACAGACAGACATATGTTTTTTGGGATCAGGCGACTCTAAAACGTGAAAATGTGAAAACTCAATTTCGAATTTTTGGGGTGAATCCAATACTTCCTTTATCGTAAAAGGAAGTAAAAATGTTTATTTTTTATGTATTATGACTATAACAACATGTGAGCAAATGAAAACTAAATCAATCTTGGCTTAGAAAAAATTAAGTCATTTGCTTTATTACTTCTGATGTTTTTAATTTAAATGTGATAGTTATTATAATAGTAGAAGTGTCAAGTCGTTTAAATTATCAAATTTTAAATTACACCTGTTTAATCAATGAATACTTTTAGCAGTTCTTATAACCTAATTTCTAATTATTGATGTATCGGATGTAACATTAAGGGCCGGTTGCAGAAAGCAATGTTAAGTCTGGTGTTAGCTAACGCGACGTCAAAGTGAACAAAAACGAATCAAATCTCAAATGTTTATGGTAACTAATACATTAGTAAACAAAATTTCTTTGAAAGAAGTCATTCAATATGTCAGATGTTAAAATAAGTGTATTAGCTTTTTAATATAGAGTGTTAAAATTTAAAAATATGCACAAAGGATATCAGTATGGAAAAGTTTGTTAGTTTTAGACACAAATAAAATTTCGATAAGAAAACGTAATGAATTTGTAAACGGCTAAAAATTTTAAAATAAACTCTTTACACTATGATTTCTAATCTATTTGGTGTATAAAGAGGTATACGTTGTATAAAATTTGCGAGAATATATATTAAAGTTACATAAGTTACATTCAAATTATTGTTTTATTATGTTTAGTTTTTTGATAAGTTGGTAGGTAATACCTCCCACTTTTTCTGTTGTTTAATGTACTACTTCCTGTTAACTAACTTCACTAGTGTGTAAACCTTAAGCTGTAGCTGGTTGTGTTGTAAATTATATTTTTTGAACATTGAACCGTATTTGTTTAAACTTATCAGGTTATGTGCCCACGCCGCTTATAACTGTTTTTTGTTTTCTGCAAGTACGGAACTGATCACGTGCACGTTTTGTTGAAGTGAGACTCGTGTGAAGTGTTCGAAAGTATCGCGTTCGGTGACGCGCTGAATATCTACATTTACATCGTTATTAAATAAAAAGAAACGACGGAAAATGGGAGATTTCAAGACACAGATAGATAAGCTAGAAGGCGCTAGTAATTGGAGCAGGTGGCGACGACAGGTTGAGTTATTGTTGAGGCATAACGATGTTCTGGAAGTCGTAAGGGGTACACGTATTCATCCAAAAGAGCCAGCAGAAGATGGAGCAGATCGTGCAGTTTACACAACGGAGTCGAAGGCTTTTATGAAAAGCGACGCTTTGGCTCAATTGATAATTGTAAGTGCGATGAACGATGCTAACGTCGACCTGACTGCCACGTGTGAAACTTCAAAACAAATGTGGGACAAATTGGTATCTGTATACGAACAAAGCTCAGGCCAGCGTCTTGACAGACTCATGGAGCAGTTTTTTAGCAGCGAGCAGGATCCAACGGAGGACATCACAACTCATATATCCCGCCTTCAGAGGAACTTCAGTGAACTAAACGACGAGCTGAAGAAACTAGTCCAAACACAGCTACCAGATCTTTTGCTAATGAGCCGTATTATGTCAACGCTGTCCCGTGAGTATTTTGAATTTAAGAGCGTTTGGGAGTCTGTTCCACTGGATGAGAGAACCGTAAATAAATTAACAGAACGACTTCGCCTCATAGAAATGCGGTTGCCTGAAAAAGGAGGTAGTTCGACAGCCCTGGTGGCGAAATCCGGTAAGAAAGATGAAAAACACAAGAAAGGGCCGAAATGTTTCAAATGCAGGAAATACGGCCATTTTGCAAAACAGTGCAATACGAAGCCGCCAGAGGGCGCCACCAATTCAAGAAGCAGGCATTTTAAACCAGCTGGCGACGCATTTGTAAGCAGGGCTGTAGGGGGCGCAAAAGAATCGGATGCGTGGTTGGCGGATTCTGGTGCAACAGCGCACATGACATCAAGGAAGGATTATTTTTCAAGTTTTGAAGAATTTCAAACACCACAGCAGATTCAGGTGGGAAATTCTGAAATTATCTACGCGAATGGTCAAGGTACTGTAAATGTAGAAATGAAAGTAAACGGCAGTTGGAAACGCAACTATCTTCAGGATGTGTGGTATGTACCCAATATTGGCAGAAATCTGTTTTCGATTGGTCAAACCGTCAACAAGGGATTCGAGTTCCGAGCCACAGGAAAAGCTTGCGAATTTCTGAAGAACGGTGAAGTGCGGTTAACTGGTAAAAAGACTTCTAAGGGGTTGTACGAATTAAATATGCGTGTAAGCGGGCCTGGTATTCTACAGGAAGTTTTTGTTGCAGCAAAAACAAACACACTGCAATTGTGGCACGAACGGTTGGCGCATCAAAACAAACGCCACGTGAAGAAGTGTTTAGAAAAGCATGGAATTTCAGTCGAAGTTGACGAAGAGTTCTGCGATGGTTGCGCCCTTGGTAAGCAACACCGAACGCACTTCGGACTACGCAAGGATCGAGCAACAGTGGCTGGCGAACGCACTCACGCAGATGTTTGCGGCCCAATGCAGCAATGTTCGATTGGCGGTGCGAGATATTTTTTGTGCTTCAAGGACGAATACACCAAATTTAGACGGGTGTTTTTTCTAAAACAAAAATCGGAAGTGCCGGAATGCGTAAAAACCTTTATTAATGAACTTTCGACAGCAGGACACATCGCGAAAGAACTTGTGTGTGATGGAGGGACAGAATTTAATAACACCAGTGTAAAAGTGTTTTTAAATTCCAAGGGCATTAATCTGCGAACAACAATGCCGTACACGCCAGAGCAGAACGGGGCTGCAGAAAGGGAAAATCGAACGCTTGTTGAAAGCGCTCGATCTATGATTCATACAAAGAACTTGCCAATTAAACTTTGGGCTGAGGCTGTAAATACTGCTGCATATATCCTGAACCGAACGGGGCCCACTCCTGAGGACAACAAGACACCGTATGAATTATGGTATAAGAAAGAAGCTGTGAAACCGAATCACTTTAAAATTTTTGGAACCGAGTGTTTTGTTCACCTGCCAAAGCAACATCGGCAGAAATGGGACATGAAAAGTGTTGCGGGTCATTTTGTGGGGTACTGTGGGGAAAAAGACGGGTTCAGAATATGGATAAACCAAAAGAATAAAGTCGTGACCAGTCACGATGTGGTTTTTAAACCAGAAAACGTTATAGGTAAGAAATCCCCACTAGTTTCACCTGACATGCGGCAAGAAAAAGAAGTTGAAGCTACACAAATGCAGATTGTAATTTCCAGCAGCGAAGAAATTCATAAAAAGCAGCAGCAACAGATTCGAGAGGATGAGCATGTTCTGGAGGAAGCTTTTGAAGAAGCAGAAGAGCCGGAGGCATCAGTCGAACCTGTTGCAGCAGAAAATGTGGCGGAAGGTGGTGAGGAAGCTGCGACATTGCTTTCCAAACGAACCACAAAGAAGCCGGTTTATTTGAAGGACTATGTGATGTTTGCAGAACACCTCCCGATCCTGACGTATGCTGAGGCAATGCATTCAGACGAGAAGCAGAATTGGACGAGTGCAATGCACGAAGAGTTGGCTTCGCTGGAAGAAAACAACACGTGGGACTTGGTGGACTTGCCACAGGGTCAAAAATTAATAGGAAACCGTTGGGTGTTGCGGGTGAAGATAAAACCCGATGGATCATTGGAGCGGTTCAAGGCAAGACTGGTAGCAAAAGGTTACGCACAAACGCATGGTATAGATTACGAGGAAACGTTCAGTCCAGTGGCACGTTTTGACACAGTGAGAACGGTACTGAGTGTGGCAGCATCTGAAAAACTTGGTCTGGTGCAGTTTGACGTGAAGACAGCATTTTTATATGGGGATCTGGAAGAACAAGTATTCATGAAGCAACCCGAGGGCTTCGATGATGGATCTGGGCGAGTTTGCAAGCTGAATAAAAGTTTGTATGGGCTGAAGCAAGCACCTCGATGCTGGAACAAGCGTCTGGTTAATTTTATGATCAAGAAGCAGAACTTTATGCAAAGTGATGCTGATCCGTGTTTGTTCGTTAGAAAAACCTGTAAAAACAAAATTATAGTGGCAGTTTATGTTGACGATGGACTGGTAACGGGAAATAACAGTATCGAAATAGAACATTTTATAAGTGAATTAAAAACAGATTTTAAAATTACCACGAATGCACTAGATTGTTTTCTAGGCATACAACTTTTGCAATCCCCTAATGGCAATATTTTTATAGGTCAACAGGCATACATTCGGAGGATCCTAGAACGCTTCAACATGGCCGATTCCCATGCTGTGACTACTCCTTGTGATGGATATGTGCAGCAGGACGAAGCAGATCCTGATCTTGGTACGGAAGTGCCATTCCGAGAAGCAGTGGGCAGCCTAATGTATTTGTCGGTAGCAACAAGGCCGGACATCACATTTGCTGTCAGCTTGGTGTCAGAATCTCTGGCACATCCCAAGGCTTCAAGTTGGCAAGCAGTCAAGCGCATCTTCCGATATTTAAAAGGTACACCAGATTTTGGGTTGTTTTTCCAACCCAACCATAAGATAGGCGAATTGGAAGCGTACAGTGATGCAGACTACGCAGGGGATGTAAATACAAGACGCTCAAGAACTGGCGTTGTCTGCAAATATTCTGGTGCAGCTGTCAGCTGGATGAGTCAAAAACAGAGAAGTGTTGTTCTTTCAACCACAGAAGCCGAGTATATCGCAGCCAGTGAAGGCGCCAAGGAAGTTGTGTGGCTGAAACGTTTGCTTAGTAACGTAAGTGAGCTACAACTGATTCCAGCACTTCAAATGGACAATGCGAGTGCCCTCAAACTAGTGAAAAACCCAGCGTTCCACAAGAGATCTAAACACATCGAAATAAAGTTCCATTTTGTGCGAGAAAAATATAATGAAGGAGAAATTGACGTGCAGCATGTAGATGGGGTAAATCAAGTGGCAGACATTTTTACCAAACCCTTACAGCGCGTGAGATTTGAGAAGATCCGTGAGATGCTAGGTTTAATATCATATGAACAATATTTTGGGAGGAAGTATTAAAGTTACATAAGTTACATTCAAATTATTGTTTTATTATGTTTAGTTTTTTGATAAGTTGGTAATACCTCCCACTTTTTCTGTTGTTTAATGTACTACTTCCTGTTAACTAACTTCACTAGTGTGTAAACCTTAAGCTGTAGCTGGTTGTGTTGTAAATTATATTTTTTGAATATTGAACCGTATTTGTTTAAACTTATCAATATATTATAAAAATTAATTTAAAAGAAAATTATATAATGAAGAAATGGAGAAAAGATGTATGCTAGGAGGACTATAAATTAAAATACTACAAACTATATAAAGTAATGTATGGAATTGGATGCTGAATTTAGTTTATTGGTGGTTGAGTGCATCATGTGAATTGGATGGCTAATGTTGTATTTTCTAGTATTGTACTTCAACAAGTGGAGTAAACATCTTGTAGGTAGAACCTTGTGGAGATTCGTGTTACTGGGTTGTCAACAACTGGAAAGATTTGGAAAGGACATTGCAGTTCCTACTGGAGGATCTTGTCGAGCTCTTGTTTGAGCAAACGTCTTATTTGGAAAAGACACATTGCAGTTACTGCTGGTGGATCTTGTCGAGGTTCGTCGTTGAAGTGTCTGTAGATTGTCTTATTTTGAAATGAAACGTTCCAGAAGGTATTTGCAGTTACTGGCAGTCACTTGAATCTATACTGGGTTTAGTCTGCAGCTTGAGAAACTTCGGTAAGCAGTTGGTATGTGTTTGGATTAGTGAAGAAGCGGGTCAAGTTCTTTAGATGAGTTACAACTGCAGAAATTTATTCAGAGAACTAAAAGGTAGGGCATTTTAAAAGTGAGGTAAAGTAATTAAAAAAGGACTACTTACTATTTTCATGTTTATTGAATTTTCCACGTTCATAGCATATGTGACATTGACAATTGTATTAAGTGTCATATACGTTTTGAAGTAAGCTCTCATTAAACAAAATGAATTTTTCAGATATAATTACAATATTTAGAATGCGTGAACCAACAAACTAGTTTGTTAAGATTTTCCCGTAAGTTTTACCTTTGATTAAGCTATTTTTACTAATTAGATTGTTTTTTAGCATGTAATTTGCGCCTTCACGACCGACTAGGTCCTTAATTTTCCATGTGACTCGACACATATGGTTTAACACATGCACCCTCTTCAAGGTTCATCTTTGATTTGCTTAATTATGGTTTTATCTTTTAAACTACTGTTTTAACATGTAAGTTCTCGCCTCTTAACGGTTCAATTTTACTAATCTCTAATATTAATTGTAGTTAGCCTGATATTAACTTTTTAGTCGAAACATGTCGCTACTGTATTAACCTAGCATTTATTAAATGTGATACATGGGGAAGGTTTGGTGTTTTTAATATCTCTCCTGTGATATACAACCCCATTTCGAGTTACCAATGGATCCTTTTGTTCTTTCAACTGGTGCCGAGGAAGGCAAATATGTGTTGTATCTTAAAAATATGAGTTCCATTATGGGCTATTCGTTTAGTATACTTAAATCTGTTCTCGTGTCTTCCAAATAACGAAGTAATTCGAGTTCTATTCTCTTTGTTTATAGTTATTGTAGAGGGTGTTACGGTCTTAAACGGGTTTTACGACACCGCACTGGCTCATACAAAAACTAAACGGCCGGCGCGGACGATATTTAACATATACGGGACAAAGATTCACCTAGGCTGCTGCCCACGCCGTAACAAGGTAATGCCGGCTAAAATTCAGTGGAGCGAGGGGGGGTTCTTCACGAGATTAACCAAGGGCAACGCCCAGAAAGGCGGTAAACATCGATAAAATTGAAAAGGGCGCCACCCGGTTTGATTGACATACAAAGACCCAGAGAAAACCGGGAAATCAACTGGGCCGACAAATACTCAAATAACTATTTCGGGAAAATACTCAAATAACTATTTCGGGAAAATACTCAAATAACTATTTCGGGAAACTACTCAAATAACTATTTCGAGAAAATACTCGAATAACTATTTCGCGGGCCACGGTCCAGCACCAGACGCAAACACCTACCTGGAATGCTTATCCGCCGTGTCCGGGCCTCACATTACAGTTGTCGCAGCACAGTGACACAGTCACCCTGTAACAGACATGTACAAGAGGCAACAGAGAAAAGAGTAAAACGGTAAGGTTAATACATCTATTGGATCACTGATCAGTGACCTACTAAACATCATACAGACCACAAGTATGACAACTCGTAATGACGGCTTAATCGGTACGCCCAGCTGGGGAAGCGCTTTATTTTAAAGGTGGCGGCGCATAGTTGAGCCGAACGCCAGATCCAGGCCGGAAATAAAGAGTAAACAAAAGGCTTAAGCCCAACGGCGTGATGCCGTGACGCGCGAGAATAAAGCCTGAATTTGGGCCCGGGTCATCCGAATACACTATATTACAACTACAACACACACAAAGCCGCCTGGCTGTCAATACTCAATGGTAAATTTAGACAATGAATGCGACATATATGAATCTGACTGGCAGCGTAAAGGTTACTACGCAACAGCGAATTTCTAGTCGAAATGTACGTTACCCTAGCATTGTATTGCAAGCAAATTTGAGTAATGAATGCGATCTAACTGGAAACTGGCGGGCAGCACAAGCGTTAGCACGCAACACTGAATTTTTGACTGAATGTACCCTGGTATTGTTCATGAATACGGCAAGTGAGCACAGTAAATTTCAGGCTGAACGTACATTGGTATTGTACATGAATACGGCAACTGTTCACAGTAAATTTTAGGCTGAACGTACGTTACACTACACTGAGTTGCAAGCACAAACTTGAGCGATCGATCTGTACTCAAACATGCGGGCGAAATTAGTACATTTTACAGGTTGTTACCTTGACAGCTCGGCCGATAGCGGGGCGATAAAGCATTCCCAACAGTCGTCGGACAGGCACTTGCACCAAATGTGGCTATTGCGAGATCGGAAGTGGCTACTTGTCCAAATAGATCCCCTTTCAGGGCGAATCATGCGTTGACCTCCCTTGGTCATGCAAACAGCTGACTGCATAACTGCGGTATGGGCGAATACAGCGAGCGGAGTCCCGTCTAATTAACAGCGGCGGACGAATTGACTTTACAAGCCTACATAAGCACTGCACCCACGCAGCGGCACGTAAACAAAACGGACTGCCACAACGCAACCTCACTAAACGACGTCTCCCTTGTAACTGCCCTGAGACAAGCGTGCGTAAGCGTGCACCTGGGCTCGACGAGAATCGCTTCAACCAATCACAGCGTAGAATTCGTCAGACACGCGATCGTTCGCCTCGAAGCAAGCAATAGCCATCCTTGTCGCACCCACAGGCTGAATTTTAACTAGCCTGAAAACCAACGCTGCAAACGAAATCCAGATGGACACCTGCAGGAAACAATATTACAAGGGGTGCCCAAAATGTTACCAAATAGGGGCAAAGATGCTAAAGGGTGTACAAACCAAATCATTATTGCTATATTATGCGATGAACTATGTCTAAACTGAATTCGAAATACAGGCGCACTCAACAATTTGGTACCAAGATTGCTCGGAAAGCTTAGGTCGTTGCTAGAATTACTGAGAAATACCAAAATGGCCTAACAAGGGATTATCAAAACGAAAAAAAATCGGTTTCTGCTGCATTTGGATTGTCTGAATTTTCCTTTACATCTTGATTTATATATTCATCGTTGGAATTTACAAGAAAATTTGAGGTTGCCGTAATTAATATATTTGTATGTCTTTCAAACTATTATTGCTGCTTTCTGAATACAAAAATTCTATGTCACCTAAGTTTTATAGATGGTATCGCTACAGACGCGATTATCGCTACTGAAACGGTAGTAACTTATTAATTATTGTTCATTCTTTTTGGATTAACTTAATTACCACTGTTAATTTTTTTGATAAGACTTTGCTAACAGGCAGACATCTGCCAGGGTTCGATTTGTTCACTCAAGTATATAGACCAAGTACACATAACGTATTTTATGTTAAGGTGAAAGTGAAAAACGGCAATGCTGATCTTTCTCCTTTTGAATATATGTAACTACAAATTAGTAATAAATTAGTAATAGTGGTACAAATTTATATTAGTTTCATTTTTTTGTCTATTGTAGGTTATATTCAATAAATATCTATCTATCTATCTATCTATCTATCTATCTATCTATCTATCTATATACAATTCAAATAATAAATAAAATATATGATTTCCTGTATTTTATTATAAAAGTTGATTTTAGTCTAGCCAACGGACCAGCAAGCGCCTGCTTAGCTGGGCAACCCACTTTACTTTCCTGGCTCGGATGGCTTCGGGGCCGACTCGGGAGTACGAGAAAGAGTCGTAGATCGTGGCGTCCTCGTGCGGTTTAAACGGGAAACACAAGAATAATTATGTCAGTTTTGTTTACGATTTGTTTTTATGTTAGAAAGGGTTAAAAATTAGTTTATTCAGGGGTGCTGTGTTTGGACTTCACGAGGGGCATAGTCTTGTTAAAGCTATACTGGAGTGCCCCGATATCGTTTAACAAGTGAAATGACAGTGAATCCAATTACTTTACGTGCCAGTGCAGTGATAATCTCAAACAAAGTTTACGTATCGAAGTCTTCCTCTGCAATAAAAGGATTGTGTATCACATGTATCATCATGATACATGGGGAAGGTTTGGTGTTTTTAATATCTCTCCTGTCATCCTCTGCAGCTTTTATTTTAATGCAAGGGCCCTACGAGGAGTAACTGGAAGCTAGCTAACAACGTTCCAAAAGGTGAGCAAAACCCCTTTAAGTTTTATAAGTAACTTCCATGTACTGGTACGGTAAGAATTAAGGGCACTACAGGTGTTTTCTGAACGTCTGTAATTTGTTTCCTAAAAGATGAGTGAAGCTCTGAATTTGTATTTTGGGAAACTTAGTGAGTTTTGGGGAGCAGATTCAAGGGTATAACAATTTAATAGGCGCTTAGTCAGCGGGCTACATTAAGCTACGATCGGGAACGGCTTCGAAGAGGCAAAAGGTTTGCAACTTAATAGGCGCTTAGTCAGCGGGCCACATTAAGCTACGATCGGGAACGGCTTCGAAGAGGCAAAAGGTTTGCAACTTAATAGGCGCTTAGTTAGCGGGCCACATTAACCTCCAACAGGAGCTGGGCCAGGGAGGGCCCAGAGCGGAAAGCTGGTCGGGGACGGCGAACGCAAGATCCTCTAACAGTGTGCTTTCCCTGCTTTTATACCTTACCAATCCTCCTTATCTATGCTGAAACTCGGGCAGGAATGAGTAAAAGACGGACGGTCGTGCACTCGTGCAGAGCGACAGTTTAACAGCGTTATCTTCATCCTCGCGTCTTGGAGATGCATTTTCCTGATTGTAGCGAAGTTCTAGCGGCGACCAAATTCGAACGCATTACAATGCGTAAAAATACGGATTTCGGCCGGCGCTAACGTCACACTATCTTAGATTCTTCATTATCTGTAAAATAATTTACAAATCGTTTTAAAAAGCCTTGAATTATTTTATCTAAAGTAATATTAGTCTTCTTTAATTTAGGCTCTGCATTTAGTGTATTCAGTTTACTTTTTAACGAAAATAGGCTGGGTAATAAATAACCGAAATATGTATTTTTTATTATACCTCCATCAGAATCACCGTTTAAAGCACGCCTGAGCGTGCGAAAACAGGCGATTAAAGCACGCCGAGCTTTAAAGGTTGTCAAGGAAACAAGGTATATAGGTAACATTATAACTTCATCGCTATCTTTATTGAAAATAAATTATTGAAATAACAACATAAAACTAATTAAGGTAGAAATTCAAGGTACAATTTGTATTATTAGATATCTGAATCTGATTAGCTCCCGATTTTGTCTTCGGGCTTTCAGTAACATTATGTCGACCATTATGTGATGTAGATGATCTAGACATGTAGTTTATTTTCTAATTAGCAGCAACTGAGACACTAGTACTTTCACCACTGACCATTCCAGCAATGAGTTTTGATACCTTCGTCCTGTTTGCGATGGATTCTTCAATATAACTCGCTGCAACTGTAGAAGACTTCCAACCAACTTGACGCTTAAGTTGATCTATGTCCATTCCGCCATTTGCCATAATTGTAGCAGACGTTCGCCTGAAAAAATACAATTGTTAATATTTAATTCATTTATAGAATGACTGTAAACTACCTAAATGCATGACCAGTGTATTTGCCAGAATCTGGCAGATTTAAGAAACACACTACCAGAGAGGGACATTTTCCGAAAGTATTAATTCCTGCAACATGGCGAATACATCTGTCAGGTTTTAAAAATACTCTGTCGGTGTTAACATTGCTTGGGCGAAGAGAAAGATACTTTTTAAACAACTGAACGTATGGTATGCCACCATTACTATCTACAATAACGAATTTCCGGCCTTTGCCCGTTTTTAACGGACGAATGTTGACCACCAACATAGAACCTTCTTCTTTAACATCAGACATCCGCAAATCACACATGTCTCGTCTCCTACACGAACCAAAAATTCCACAAATGGTGACAACCTGAAAATTGAAAACATTATCTGACTTTTTTTAGAGAAAATTCATACACATACCTTTAAAAACAAGAAGCTATCATCAGGAGCATCGATGAAAAATTTTCATAAATCTTCGTCCGTAAACACCCAAGACTTTTTTGCCTCGTGCCCCTTTTTCCAACTTTTCATAAATGCATGTAGCTAGTATATTTTGATATGTCTATCCCACTTTTTAATCTTAACATTGCCTGCAATTTTGAATGAATGCACCATACCGTTGAACATTTATATGTCTTAGACTGAAAAAAAATGTCAAATATAACATTCACGATTTAATCTGTTTATCAACTTACAATTTCTAACATATAAGCAAGCATCAACATTTCATTTACATTTATGGCTTTTTTCAGTTCCATCCACTTTACAAACTTTTCATATTCCTTCATGTATGCGTCTTTTGACTTCGACGGTAGTATTTTCGATTCCGATTGTTCGGCCAATGCTTCTATATCGGGTGAAATCCCGTTTTCACTCATTTTTCCTCGACTTTTGCTGACACAACTGAATGCAACAACGGACGTGGACGCGTGCAGGTATAATAAAAAATAGCGTAAAGTATTCGTGGATAACTGGTCTTTAAAACACTTGCTCGTGTTTTAAAGACCTTGTTATCCACTCATACTTTAATATACTATTTTCTCTACCTGCAAAAAACCTAAATTACTTGCAACGGGCTACATAACAGCGTAGTATTCTTCAAAAATAGTTTAACTCTAATTCTTTAAGACCGTCCTGTATATCCAGCTTGTTTTTGGCATAAATGTTCCTTAGTATCCTATGGGCAACTCCTCAAAAATCCCCGCCTCTGCGATGTCAGCATCATAGTGTTTTGAAGCAAGAAAGGGCAAGCGCCCACTCTACTAGGAAACTTTTAAAAGAATCCTAAAACAAATAATATAGTACTGAGTTTTGGCACAAATGTTCCCAATACCATGAATGTAAACCTTTAAAAGTCGCGTCCGCTGGGATGCCTGCGTCGTAGTTTTTCGGACAAGGAAGAGCCAATAGCCCAGTAATTGCAAACAATATTAAAGGAAATCTCCCCAGTAGAATTTTACTAGCAATCTAAAGAAAGGAAGACATTGGTTCAACAGGTGACAATAGTTTTAGTTAGATTTTTAATAAATTTGTATCATTAAGAGTTACATACATTTGTAAAAATTGGTGTCTCTTTTAACCCCAATTAAAGTGTGAACCAGATTTTATATGAAAAATGCATAGTATATATTGCCGTGAATATTCTTCTTCTACTTGTATTATTACACAATAATTAAAGAAATTGTTAGCTGCTGATAGTAACTGCACATAAATAAATACTGGAGAGCTTGCTCCTATGCATAAAATATGGGCTATAATTGCCTTACCTAATTGTAAATGCCCAGAAAAAATGTGGGGCAATGCTTCGTTAATCAAGATATCACAAGTACATCTTATTTATGCTACAACAACTCTATGATGATTTATAATGACACTCAATTAGAAAAACTTTATATATCAAAATTCATACATAACAAATATAATAATAATTGTTTGAATTCTCTAATCAAAAACAACCCTTTTTGATTTTATGTCGTGGGTTAATAGGAGTTTAAAAGAAAATACCAAAGGACTTTTACGTTAATTAGTATGAATTTTTCGTCTTAAAAGGAGCCATTAACAATTTTTGACAACATACACTCCACAATTTCGCGAGATAAGTGAATGACATAAACAAAATATGTTTCGCCTACTGTGTGCTACGCCACTGCACAAACGTCCGCCACTGCTGGTAGCTGTAGAACCCGTTACTCAGCCATGGATCTGCATCTGTCGGTAATATGGGCGGTGCTGATGATTTGAGGTACTGTTATTGATCCATTTGCTGGAAGTCCGAACTTCCACGATGTCCAGGAACCACCAAACCTCGCTTACAATTCGTGCCGGGTAATAGCTTCCGTTGTCTTTCACCTACACACCTGCAAATGCACATATTATTCTTGAAATAAAAATAGTAATGCTTTTCAACTTGTTTAATTGACACATTTGTTTTGCATACTGGTACATACAGGCTTTTATTTTAGTTATATTTAATATTTAACACATATTACTTCCCTATTTACTAAAATTTCAAGCCTTAAACCGATATCGTTTTTACGCTATTAATTTGGAAGTGTAACCGACGGAGTTTCTGCGCTAATTTCTATCAAAGTTAAGCCGACTTAGTTTCTACGTTATTTATTTCGAAGTCAAACAGACATAGTTTCTGCGCTAATTTCTATCGAAATGACGCTAAAATCTCCCCAATTTATTTTAATACTCGAATTTAGCTGCGCTCAAAAATGTTTTTCATTTTTTTCTAAGCTGGCTGTCATTCGCTATAAATTTGTCACATTGATTTAAATGACGGTTATAAACAAAAGTGAAGCGGGTCACATCACATGGCTCTACCGAAAAATCAATATTTTTCCGGGCGAAATCATATACAAAAGACCGCATCTCGCTTCTTATGGGTTTGTTTGCTTATAAGGGTATATCAACACCTTCGCCATGGATTTATTTATGTTGGCTGCTCCCTTTGCCACTTTGCAAACGTGCCATCGTGATCTCCAGGTATTCTGTGATCTGCCTGTGCTTCAACGAAGTCGTGTAGACCCTCCATGTGCTTCAAAAACGGTTCCTGCTACTCGACCAACATATGCGCAGCACTACATTGTCATTAATTCACCCACTATTGTTTATGCTCGCACATAATGTAATCTTATGTTACTCGACTTTTCGACCGCATATAAAACTTCCTATTACGGGTGTTTGCTGTACGTGTGATCCATTTAAGAGCACAGCTCCAACTGTTGCTTTGCTCCAAATATTTTCGTATTAAATTTAAGTTTTTACCCTTTGAACTTCGAAATGTTTTATCGGACTTTTTTCACTGTCTTTGAATTTTGTTTTAAATGCATAGTTGTATTTTTCTAATAAGAAAACATATTAGTTTATATACATTTTTTTAATATCAAGCTCTCTGCTAGTTTTTAATCATTTATTAATTGTTTTTATGAATTTTAAAACATGGTTTCTCAGCATCGCCCTAATTCCTTCAAAAATCAACTTATTTAACTTCAAGGACTCCGCTACCAATTGTTCCCTATTTGTAAATATAGCAACATACACATTCGAAGAATTTTCAAAATTACCGGTTCCCACTAGAATTAGCGAGGTCAAATAGTCAAATAGTACGAATAATGCAATTTCATGAAATATTATCAATAAAGAACTATCTACAAGTATCGCACCGGAAGTACAAGAAAATAATTCCTAATCATCAGTAGCCAGTCATTGTTCTTTTAAAAGACTTCCGCAAATTTTGCTGTCAACTGTTGGAGTAAATGTAAAAGAAAATGAAGGACGGCTGTATAGATCTCGCGTGTTGTTAGATTCTGGGGGTCGATCAAATTTTATAACCGATAAAATGTGTTACATTATTACGTTTTAAAAATGGAAAATAAATGTAGCTATTTCAGGACTAAATCAATAACATTTTAATATTACTCATATGTGAAATGTAAACATGTATGGTCAACACGGTGGTTACAAAATGTCTCTTGTGTGTTTGAATTTAATAAAAAATTACGTTTGATGCAAATATATTAGATATTCCTAAAAATATTTTATTAGAGTACCACTCATTAATATATCTGCTTTATTAATTGTTTCATCAATATCTTACAATTTATTATCAGTAGACAAATTAGTTTAGGTAAGGAATTACCCACACTGCAAAAACAATGCTAGGTTGGGTAATCGTGGGACCTATCAATGATCATTTTAATGCTATTACTTCAAGAAATCATTTTGTCTCAATTGAATCTGAAAATAACGTTAATATAGAGTGCCAATTAGAACAGTCCTCGTCTTTAGAACCCTGTAGTCAGAATGTTGATAAAATGTCAGAGGAAAAATGCTGTCAAGGTTATTTTGTGCAAACGGCCAAACGGTGTGCTTCAGGTAGATTTGTCGTAAGAATACCTTTCAAGGAAAATGTCAGTGCATTAGGCGACTCACGCAGCATGGCTTTAAGGCGCTTTAAGAATCTTGAGAAAAGATTCAGGCAAAATCCTGCTTTAAAGCAACCTCATTCACAATATATGGAGAAATATAAACGCTTCAACATATGACAAGGGTAACTGACAACAACGATGATTCGCGAGAAGTTTCTATTTGCCACAGCATGCCGTTACCCGTGAGTTCAGTTTAAATACAAACCTTCGTGTTGTCTTTGACGGTTCTATGAAAACCAATGCAGGAATATCACTAAATGACACCCAAATGGTAGGCCAAGTTCTACAAAACTATTTATTTTCTATATTAACTTGTTTTTCGAAACATTCAATAGTAATTAGTGCTGGCATCAGGAAGATGTACCGACAAATTTTAATTGGCCGAGCATGAAAAATTGCTTCACGCGGGAACTCATTTAATTGTATTGTCTTTACGCGAAACTATTTGGTTTGTTTCTAGAAAAAAATCAGTGAAGTGTGATAAGAATTTGCATTACATTTTTTCGCGTCAATCCCACTAAATCGCAATATTTAATAGGCACTATCCCAACATATCTGGTGAAACCAAATCCTCCGTTTTATAATTACGGTGTAGATTATACAGGTCCATTTTTATTAAAGATAAATATTCAAGAGGAGCCAAATAAAAAAAACATGTTTGTTTATTCATTAGTTTTGTACAAAGGCCATACATTTATACCTAGCTTGCCAGTGATCTCACGACCAAAACTTTTATAGCCGCATTACGGCGTTTTACTTCACGCCGCGGAAAGTTTCAAAATATCTATTTAGGTAATGGTTATTTTGCGGAAGCAGATATAGAACTTTAAAAATTATATGAATTTTAAGCTTTGAATTTACTCAGAACACTAAAACAAAAGTACTTAGCAAAAGTAGTATATCATGGCATTTTAAGCTACCAAGAGCTAACTATTTTGGAGGGTTTTGGGAGGCTGGTGTAAAATCAACGCAAACCCATTTAAAAAAGTTGGCGATGCTCATTTAACTTTTGAACAATTTTACATTGCGCTGACTAAGGTAGAAATATCCTCAATTCCCGACCTTTGTCCCCACTATCCAATGACCCTGCTGACCTTAATCCATTAACTCCCGTACATTTCCTGATTGGACAACCAGCTATCTAGATTTCAATAGGTTTAGCAGCTTACTTAATATTTTTGGCGTCGGCGAAGCTCGAGTACTCGCCACTGTACAAACCAGGACCAAATAGTAGCGAGGTGGTCCTACTACGTTAAAAAAGTTATCAATGGTAGCTCTTCGAGACGACAACTTGTCGCCATTGAAATGGCAGCTAGGCAGAATTATTCATCTACATCCAGGCAACGGCGGCATCGTCAGGGTGGTTACTGTCTCATAACAAGTGTCTGTTGCCTATTGAAGAAAAAAGTGTCTCATAAAATTTATCAATTTTTCACAAATAAATATACAGATTGGCGAGGGCTTGTGCGAACATAGGGACGACATTATGCGACAATTGAGTTTTCACTGCAGGCACCTTGATGTAGTGTACTGTCACATTATTACAGTATTTGTGTTACTTTTACTCTTCCATTCGCTTCAAGACTTAATGTGCACTGCTTTCGTTACTCATCTACTCTACTGTTTTTTGCAATCAATTGCACAAATTATTTCGTTTTGTTACTATAATGCATTCACTCCTTTTTTGCATGAAAGTTGACCTTGGATTTTTGTTGTTAAGTTGCACAAAGACAGAACCGTAATTTTTATTTTATTGTAGAACCTGTATAACGTCCAACAAATTTGCTGTCACTTGACAGAACAGAATATTGTTGTTAGATGGGCTGTATTTAAGACCTTCCACGTAGTTAATTAAAAATGTCTCTAATTACACAATTACTGAAACTGGATACATACATAAAAATTACTAAGTTCCATTTTCTATTCTGCTTAAATATGTCAACTTTGCATTTGAAGATGTTTTGTCATGTTTTCTAATCTAAAAACATTTGGTAACCATAACCTCAAATGTAAACCTCGTTTAAACACAACAAAGTAATTTTACACAGCTATATTGGGGACACTCTCATGGCCAACGTTCATGCAAAAAAAAAGCGTGAAGAGTATACCAGCTCACATACATCAAACAAGTAGAGACACTCATGCAAAATGTTGAAACCCGTCTAGAGTGCTTGGGACAGTGCCTTAGGGGGTATTTCTAAGCTTGACTATCAGATGGCAGCACAAAGTTCTACCAATCAGAGCTAGTTACTTGGTCTGCTACCAATCATGTGTGATAAAGTAGTGACGCCATCTCAGAAAGTAAACCCCCCCCCTCCCAGGAACCGTTCAAGGTCATCCAAATCGGTATTTTTACATCAAAGGAACCGACAGTGTGTCAGAGTGTCTCTACCTGTTTGATTTATGTACGCTGAGTATACCCAGTATTCATATTTAAAAAAAATCATGGTGCATTAGTGAATAAAGGAACACAATTAATTGTCTTGCATGTTCCATGTTGGTACTAACGATCACCAATCAATATATAGGGCAATTTAGATAAATTCTTATGTCTGTTCTATATTTCTAAATTTATTTGGATATGTAACAAATGATTACTGTTTATGGCCTGCGTTCACGGTGGGCATTACGTTTAATTGCTTAAAATGTAATTTCTGTTTGACAATGAATGTGCACTCGTCAGAACGAGACTTCAGGGCGAACCGTGCACAAATCCAGTCGTTCCTTTGAATTGTATTTTACATATTTCGTAGTATTTTAATAAATTAGTAATCAAATTCGATAGAGCTTATGAATACACTTTTTGTTGTCGCATTTTTTAAGGGTTTTCCCTCTATTGATTTGTTCATTTTACTTTTTTAGAAATTGGTTACCTTTTTCTTTTATTTTCATGGAATTAATGTCAAACTGTAATTCTTTATTTGCTGCTATTTGCTTTGTGGCCGTAATATAAGTTTATTTATTTTTGAAAATGAACGGAACCTCAGAAAGATTCGAGATCAAAGTGAGATTTTAGACAAGGGTGTGTATTGAGCCCACTTGGTACAATATTAAATGCTTGTTAAAACCCTTAACAAATGTTCGTAGCAGTGCTCGCCCCGGCGTGCACCCTCCAGCCCTAATAGCCTTGGCTAGAAAACTCGGTCGGGAGGGGGGGTTCACACTCTAGGGTACAGTTCAGGGCGAGATACCACGAAAGGGGTGATTGGATGGTAAAGATTCAATGACAATTTGACGGGCGTCACGGCCTTTGCATATAGTAAGTCTAATTGTAGCTAAAGACTGGCCAAAAGCCGAAAACCAATTGCTGTAGAGTCACGTCGTACCCCAGGAGGCGCCCCACGGCACTGGCGTTTACACCTGCCTTTCTGGTGTCCTTTCCTCAGTTGCTTGGGCCCTGTACGAAGGGGGTACACACAACACGACAAGAATCTTAGTTCCTGCCAGCTAAACAAATACACACAAATACAATGCAATGCGTAAATTACAAACAGGTGATCTATTAGTCGAATGCAGGCTTTCACGGCCGTTGTCCATAATGATAGGTTCTTCTGGGTTATGCCGTGGTCGTCGATTTAAACTTGACGTTTCGCTGCTCATGCTGTCAGCTTCTTCAGAAGTTTTCTAAAGACTGACGTTGGTGCCTTTTGCTTCTGGTTATATACCATGTAGATCTTGCATGTTATTCGGATTTGTCGTTTTCTCGCTTGGTTCTTCTTCTTCTGTGTGCCTTATCCGCTCAGCGAACGTTGGCTATCATCATAGCGATCGAGACTTTGTTAACAGCCGCTCGGAAGAGTTCATTGGATGTTTTACCATACCACTGGCGTAGGTTCTTCAGCCAGGATATTCTTCTTTTACCCGGTGCTCTTTTGCTGTTTATTTTACCTTGAATGATTAGTTGGAGTAAAGCATATTTTTCATTACGCATGATGTGCCCTAGATATGTAAGTTTCCTTACTTTAATGGTCTTCATCAGTTCTCTGTCCATTCCCATTCTTTTTAAGACTTCGTTGTTAATCACATGTTCTGTCCAGCTGATTTTCAGAATTCGTCGGAACACCCACATTTCAAATGCTTCAATTCTCTTGGAAGTAGCTTCCGTGAGTGTCCAGGCCTCCACGCCGTACAGCAAAACTGAGTACACGCAGCACCTAACTATTCTCATACGCAGTGGTAGACTCAGAGTGTTACTGGAAAGCACCTTGCGCATTTTTAAGAATATTGTTCGTGCCTTTTCTATCCTTTGCCTTATCTCTCTGCTGTGATTTACGCTCAACCAGAGTATAGGCAGCAGCAATCACGACATACATCGTTTTTAGAGAACAGAGATATCCAAAGAAACAAAAGCATTAATCTATAAGGTGGCACTACTGGTACTAACATACTCTAGTGAATGATGGTAACATCGGACAGACAGCAGATTAAATGCTATGGAAATGTGATTATTCAGGAACATAGAAGGTAAAACAAAGAGCGATTAGAATACAGAACAAGGTTTAGAGAGAGATATTACAAATCCAACCAATAGAACATTAAATCCAAGAAAGCCAACTAAGGTGGTTAGGACACGTAAACCGAATGGGAGAAGAAATACAAACCCAGGCAAATGTAAAAGGCAAGAATAACACGAACGAGAAGAAGAGGAAGACACAACAAGACGAAGTAAGAAAAGCAATAAAAATAAGGGAGCAGTAAGGAAAAACATAAGAGAACATACAGCGGACAAGAAGAAATGGAAAGAATCATGAAAGAGGAAACCGCTGCCGACCTAAACCACCACGCCTTACACCGAAAGGTAGATGGGTTTCAGGATTAAGATGAAGTCATCCGTCAATTTTGCTTAATACTTTAAGTTTGCGGTAAACTGTTACTTTCAGGTAGATCCTAGGACAACCATGGGATACAGGCACGCCATCTAAAACATCGTATGCAACCAACATGTTAAGAAAGTAAACCACATAGTACAAAATAACCTTTAATTTTATCTAAGTGTATATTATACAAAGCAAACAAACCTATATGTAATCAATAAATATGTATTATATACATCTGTAAGAATGGTACGACACCCTACAATAGAACCAGGCCTACATATTTATACAGTTAGCAAACATATCTACTACCACTGGAGTTATTAATGAAGGAACCGCCACCACATCCAGGGGGAGGTGGTTCGTCGTTTCGTTTGTGACGATTTTCGTATGTTTTAAGAGGTCGTCGCCGCCTCTCGCTATCCAGCTCAGAACTGTCTCTGGCCAGAATAGCTTCGAGTATGGGTGACAGAGCCGATCTAGGCAACGGATCAGGATCTATACAGTCCTGTTTACTATAAAATAAAATGTACGGCGTTTCTGGCGGTCTAACACTACATAATTCTTTGGCAGTAGTCCGGGTAACAACACAGTCATTAAATTTATACCAGTCTTGTCCATCACGCGCATACGTGTAATAATGTCCAGAGTCGAGGCTCGACCCCACGTGAACCACAGCGGCGTACAGTTCGTATTGCGCGTCGTCGAGGTGCACGGACGCGTCCAGCTTGACGTGCTGCAGCAGCTTGGTGCGCTGCTGCGAAGCCGGGTCATAGCGGAAGTGCTTCAGTGTTAGGACTAATCTAGGAGGCGGCTCGACGACCCGGGTGACGCGCTCGCCGTCCGTCAAACCGTGGCAGGTATCACAATGGTACTGATTATCTCCGCACAGCTTCTCGGGCTGCAGGTAGTAATCAAGAAGGGTTTGCACGGACTGGTTACCGCTGTTGCTAGGAAAGGACAGCTGCAGTTCGCGGAAGTAGTCGGCGCGCTCGCTCTGAGTGTTGCACGTGCCGCACCTGGAGATGGTGACCGCTCGGCCTCCAAACGACCGCTGCACTATTGTAGTGACTGGCGGGTGGCTTTCTGCACAGGCCGCTGGAAAATAAATATGGGTAAGCGACTTCAATTTGATCAATACTATTAAAATTAAAAAATACAGGGTGTTCCCGAAAAATTCCTTGTACAGGGTGATTCACGGGAAAGTATGAGCATCCAATTCCAAAAATTGGCAACAAAAAATACATATCACACAGGATATTGCAATACCTAAATATTTATTAACGGTATTATAAATCAGAGATGCCTGTTTGATATGCTTGACAGTTTACTTTCCCGTAAATCGTCCTGCATTTTCAACTTATTTATTCTAGAGGAGGCTGCATTTGTACAATCATGGTCAATTTAAAAATTAAAAATATCAAAATTATCCATGATCATCTATTTTTTATGTCAGATTTGAAATTGTATTCTATAATAATTGCTCTTAAATGCACAACCTTATTGCATCTCATTTTGATAATGAATTGAAGTGTGGCATTGTTTAAACTTTAAATCATATGCAATAGCACATTGTAAGTAGGTATAAATAAAGTATAACTGTGAATGTGAGAGAGGATGGTTGGCTGGTAAAGTGTTTGCATTTCCAGTAGGCACATATAGAGATCAAACCTCATACTAGGACAGTGGTCATCATCCCTGTAAAAGGGTGACTTCCCATAAATTCAATGGGACCATGACCGAAGAAGGCACCCGGACAGTCATTATACAGAAACTTCACAGTAAAAATACTGTGCAGTTGCCTAGAAGACAGGGATATACAAATAGGCGAAAACTTACATATGCCCATGATCTGTGGCGTCCCCCAGGGATCTGACCTTGGGCCAATCCTGTGGAATATATATTACGATGAGGTGCTACGACAACATTAACACCATGGGATACAACGATGACCTCGCTCTAGTGGTAAGCGGGTGCTGCAAAACAGAACATAGAAGAAGATATACAACGGGCAGTACAGATGGTTGAAACATGGAAGGAAAGCAAAAGTCTCCAGCTGGCCCCACACAAGACTGAAGCCGCTGTGTTAACAAGCAGGAAGACACTGAAAACCCTCAAACATTTAGGGATCCACATGGGACATAACTCCAACGTGGGCTACCATATTAAAAAAGCAGAGAAAAAGGCGGTGGCGCTCACTTGTCTAATGCCAGACATAGGTGGTCCGAGAGCAGAACGATGGAAGATAATGAATTCAGTGGTGAATTCAGTAATCCTGTATGGATCCCAAGTACGCGCAGATGAATAAATACTGGAATCCGTGCAGAAAAAGGTGATTTTAATTAAATTTAGGAAATGGGGGGAGGGTGAACTTCAGGCACGGGTACCTCCTTGTGGTGAGTTCTGGGTAGTTCATTTGAAGTTATATAATGAATTAGTAAAAATCTGTGCAAAAAGTTTAAGAAATATTAATTTTTTTAATTTAGTATATATTTATGTGTATATATATATTTTGTACATAACTAAGTTTTCAATTAAAAACCTTCGTAATATGAGCATTCTTCAAGTTCATTTAACGGAATGGTTTCATATCAAATGTTTCAATGAAGTCCCCAGTCAGAACAACCGCCATTTCAGTGAGCAGCTTAAATCTATTGTTATTTTCAGTGGTATTTTCAAATTTAGTAGTTTGAGAAAGGGGTGGATCTAAGAAAAAGTACAGTAGTTGCATAGTCCTCTTACTCCGAGAATTAGGAGTCTTATGCAGGTGCAAACAACCTTGTCAATCACTACACTGTCTATATTTACTGGGAACTGGCATTTGAGGCCCAATACCTTCCAGGAACGCAATAATTACTCCAAAAAGGTCCTTAGTTTATGAACTATGATCATCCTGTATAAACTAAAATGTAAACAATACCAGTATTGATTTATGGTTATGGATTTTATTCACCTTTTCTGAGAAGTATACACGCATGTCATATTTTGCATTAAATATGCGAAGTACGCAAATTGCATAAAATGATATCCATTGTTTAGTTCAATAATTTAGTAAAATGCCCTTTCATTCATTATTGCAACGATCAGTATTACTAAGTGTTAATCTTGTTGATTTTAAAATTTCTTGAGTACAGGCGTGTAGACCACTTATTTTGTCAGTATGCAAGAGCCATATCATAGCAGTAAGCACACTGAGTAACTGTAATATTCACATCCCGCTTTATTCCACTACAAAGAATGGGGCATAGTTGTGCTACATTGATCACATTGCCACAAATAAAAACTAAACACCGAGTCCAATCCCCTTAACTATAACAGTGATATTGACAAATTAAATATAATCTATCATAACTTACTATGATTAATAATATTAATATAGTTAATTGTATTTATATACTATTATATATTTATTATATATTAAAATTCTCAAAATTGGATGTTTCAGGAACTATACACACAAATAATACATTTCGCCCCTTCTACATTTTAGATTCATGCGCACTCAATTGAAAACAGAAATGGATTACTGTGCATTATCCTTCTACATAATTATGATTTTTATTTTTGATAAAAACTTTCATTTTAAGTGAGTTGTATCCCATTATATGATTGTGTAAATTGCTTATTGGTTTACCTTTTTCTTTCTCAGGTCAGTCAGGTTGACAGTTCTGTATTGACAAATAACAAGTAGGTGGTATGAAATTATTTTTTATTATATCCTGTTATGTTACTATGATAATAACTCCTTAGCAACGAGTTGCGTTAAGATGCATGTAACAGCACTATGTTGTTAAGAAAAATAACATACCGATACCTTATTAGCATTTATCACATGTTGGTAGTACTGACGTGTATTGTTGGTAGCAGAGGGTTGGCATGATTTTCCCCACCTCATAAAACCCGGTTTTAGACTAAATGTGGGTTTTTTCAAAAATTGGCAGAAGAAATTATTTTAAAGCTATAAGTGGTATCGAATACAATAACAATTTCAATAATTAATAAATCATGATTTTTTCAAACTAGAGATTTTTGCAGAAATAGCTGTTTCTGTCTTTTGTACCAGAAAAAGTCGTTTTCCAAGCGATGTCTGTCTGTCAGTCTACGAGTCTAAGTCTATCAGTCTGTTTGTGTCCTCTCTACAGCCCAGACGGTGTAATAATAAATCAGCCAGAAAATTGATACTCATTTCTGATATAAATTCAGAGATCCCAGTCAGTTTTGGTTAAAATGGGTCGACCAGAAGTGGTACAACACAATAAAAAACAAAACATATTATGAGAGCGATAAGTAATACATATTTTTAATGAGAAGAAAAATAAGCTGCTATTTTATTCTGCATAAATTAGTGCCTATGTTCAACAATGACGTTTCAAAAGCATCATAAACACCCATCCGATCGACTCAGCTGTGTCGCAGAGGGGTAACCCCTACATAAATCGGCGACTAATCTGTGTTGCAGAGGGGAATCCCCTACATAAATTGGCGACTGACCGTTGCCATGAACTGTTTAAGTTATTGAACTGTACAGGTTGTTTACGTTATCGGGGGTTCTGTTTGATTATATAGTATGAATTTTGTGTTTACATTAGCACAATGTTTTCATCATCCAGTGTTGCTGTATATACAATTTTCTCCTGAACAGTTCGTGTCGAAAGCATAGTTTTTGGAAAATGGCAAAATTAATGGAAATATATATTTTTTTTACTTTTTTATATATTACGTAATTGTCTATAACTTTTGTCATAAACTTTTGTGTTTTTTATAAGACGTATAGTTTTTGAATGATTTCCAAATTTTTATATTTTTACAAAAAGCATGGGAATAAGTTTTTCAACTGTTTTAATATTAACTATAATTTTTGTCAACATTTTTTTTTTCAAGAAGTATAGGTTTTAAAGCCACAAAATTAAGTTTTTACAAGCAGTAAAGAAAGTCGTGTGATGGCCAAATCACTGAATAACAGTGTTAACTCCTTACTGCAAAATATAATTTGATAAATCTACTTGCAGTATACGTAAAACCCCATTTACATTATTTACATATTTAAAGAATGTTTACTTCTGTATTTGTAAGTAAATTACCTTTTACTTAACTATAAAAATTAATATTCATTCAGATTTTTACATAAGATAGCTAAATGCAAGAAACAGTGAATTTATCTAAAACCCGAAAAAACCCAGTGGGCAGCTAATTTCTGAAAAAACCCGGGTTTTTGCCAACCCTGGGTGGCACTGACAGTCTAATGGCCGGTTGCAGAAAGCAATGTTAAGTCTGGTGTTAGCTAACATCGCGTCAAAGTGAACAAAATCGCATCAAATTTTGTTTACTAATGTATTAGTTACCATAAACACTTGAGATTTGATTCGTTTTTGTTCACTTTGACGTCGCGTTAGCTAACACCAGACTTAACATTGCTTTCTGCAACCGGCCCTATGTCAAATTAGATGTTAGTAGGTTAGGTTTTGTTTGTTATTTGACACAGACTGACTCAAAACTTAATCTGCTAATCTCGAATTTAACATAACCTGACAGTGCTACCAACAATACAGTATTGAGTGATACCACCACAGCCATAGCAGATATTATATGTCTCGCTGTTGTGTCATTAATAACAATTTTTCCTATGTTTTGAAAAAGATTAGTATTTTAGGATAAAATAGGAAGTGTTACGATATACGTAACATTATCTGCTTTCTACATTCCTCGAGAATTTTAAAGAACTCGCTCCTAAAGTCGCTCATTCATTTAAACTATTCTCTTGTAATGTAAAAAGCTTGATAACGTTACTTGCATCGTAAATTACTATTAGATCTATGGACCAATTGTCAATTTTATCTAACAAATGTGATTTCGTTTTATAAAATTGACCAAACTGAAGAACACTAAAAACATTCCCCGAAATATATTTTTGGGAAAAATAAACATTTAAAGTGTCCATTTTTAAAATTATATAGCTGATATTTCCTCAATACTTAATATCGTTATAAGATTAGTGTCACACAGTCAATTCAAGAAAATATTCATTGAAAGGAATTAGTATCTGGCCAAAAAAAGAAAGAGCAAATAACATCACAATCTACTGTTTTACCTACCGGCTGCAGGGCCGTCACCGACTCGAACAGGACCAGAAACAGACCTCTCCTGTTCATGAAGGACATCCAAGAGATACCCAAGGAATTCCGAACTGTCATGCTGGTGCCCCGGTTGGAAGCCCGGAGGCCGAGCCAGGTTCAAAATGTCACTGGGCGAAAGCGATGACCTATGTGAATGTTGCAGCAGCGCGAACAGCACTTGCAATTTGTAAAACAGTGGCATCGTCTCCCTGGTGGTGGACAGGATATCGTTGCGAAACACTTTCGTCATAAACAGCGCCTGTAGTACACTATTCATGTAGCATGTGTTCCCCAAATTGTTCAGCCCAACCTTCCCTGTGGTGTCCTGAGTGGAAATGATGATAGTAGAACCGTCCACCCACGACTTGCAATTCAATCTATGCTTGAAATTCAAGGCAGGACTGAGGGGTTCAACGGCATGCATCAGCTCTTCGTACAATGCCTTGTATCCGGGAAAATGGTTCATTAACGCTGCGCACAAATTAACGATTTCTTCTAAATAGAAGAGACTAGATTCTGAATTTTCCTTCTGCAGCGAGAACAAAACCCTGCCGGTGTGGGGAATAACCTTGTGGAAGGCTTCGGGGCTGTGCTGCATGCTCGACAGCATGTGCAACACTACAGGCCCCACGGTTTTGCGTGGCTCCGGTAGGATTAAAAGCTTGAACAAACGCTCCACATACGTTAAGGTAACGTCAACCAGGATTTCAAAATGCTGTTCGGATTCTAGGCCTTGCATAAAGCTCAGCACTAAAGGCCCCAAGTTAGGTGTCAGCGTCCACCGCGACAACCAGTTGCACAGAGTCATCAATGCTTCTTCCAAACTCTGATCTGAATGGCCCGACTGAAGAATACACTTTACGGCAGTTGGAATGGCTTCCAGTTCGATAAGCTGCAACACTATGGACATGGTGGGTTGGCGTTGCTTTGAGGGGTCAGAAATGCCGTTGTACAGAGCTTTCAAGGTAGCGAAGATCATATCTTCACTGGAACAAGCCTGAATCAGAATCTCCTGGACGTTCTTAATGTCCACCATGAAGTTGACATAATCTTCCGTTTTGGTAGGCATCGTGACTGTTCCCAAACTATACACGATATTTTCACACAGCTTCGCACGCTCAAACTCCTGCAAATCATGTTCAGAGTTTATGCTCTGGAGCGCTCGCAAAATGATGGTTAGGCGCGCTTCAGCCTGGGGCTGCTCCACGCACTCCACGACTTTATGCTTCACTGCCATCTTGAGCGGGAGGTAAATCTACAAGGACAGGTTTCGTTACAGCACGAGTTAATTGTGCGGCTTTGGCATGATGGACAAAGCGATCACGAAAACATCAACTCTGACAGCTGCTGGTGAACAACTGTGGCAACGTAATTGTTACTAAATCTCTTATTGTTGCGCTGATTTGCATTTTTACTGTTCTAAAAATACTAGGAACCTGGTCACCTATGCAGGTTCAATTGCAAAAATAGAATAGGTTACCGCAGTGTTCACGGCTCACGCCTGTAGCATGTCAGCAAGCTGCTAGCAGTTCACAAGGTACATAAATCAGATACGTACCGTCGCAATAAATAACTGTTGTCAGGTACACAAATTAGGTAAGAAACATTAATTAACCTACACGAGACAGGTGCACTTCGTCACTGTTTCGACGCGACTCGGCTCGCCTGCGACTTCAAAAGGCACGAATCGATTTCATTGTGCAGCTACAATGCACCTCGAATGCTTTTGGGATTATTTAACTCTATTCAACAAAAATACTGCAACAAAGGAGGATAAAATTGTACCCGCACCTAACCATTCCCAAAAATTGTTGTTGGGCGACCTTGAGAATGCGCATGCTCGATTGTTATAAAATGCCTGTTCACAATCGACTCTTGATTTGACGCAATACAACAAAAAATGGCTTTTTAAATGGAAACTTACAATACTGAAAAGACAATCTTGTACATTGTTATCACGAGTGGGAAGTTTCATACAGGAAATTTACATTAAAAACAACGTTTATGAATATTTTTACTTACCATTTATTCATAGAGAAATGATAATGGAGCAATCAAAAACTGAAATTAACGTTTTAACGCTATACCAAAAATATGGTACCTACCTATTTTACTATTATAAATTGCTGGACAAAGTTATCGCATCACAAAAAAGTTCTTAAAGGTCTTTTCAGAACAAAACAATAGTAATTTACATATTACATTACAAGACCGGGAAGTAGTGATTTGCAGGTTGCAGGTCGGACCAAGCAGAGCCGCAGGCGAGCCGTGGAAGCTTGGGGAGACCTGCAAAACACTTTCCGGTCATGCATCGTACAATATTTTTTCTACGACCACTACTAAAAGTATGCCTTTTAACACTAGCTTGATTCACTAGAAATGACGTTTTATAAATCAGCTGTTTACTTTTATCCCATGTGCTAAAAATAAACAGCTGGTGTGGAATTTAGAATTTTGAACTGGAAGTGAGGTTATAAAGTTATTCTAGTTACTTCTTTCGTTAGAGGTAAAGTGTTTTTTAAATAATTAAAGCATTATGTAATGAATAAAGTAAAACGTTTACATTTATAATTACCTTTGATAACTAACTTTGACAGCTACCGGCTGCAGAAACAGTCACCGGCGCGTCAAGGCCATCTCTTTACTATGACATAAATTCTGTACCTGGGAATTAAAAGGGCCAAACTCCATTTCTGCTGTTCTGAGATTTGAAACGATGAAATGGTAGTGCCTTATTATGTTTTAATGGAGTGCCGATGTTATCATTTACCTACTATCATCTGTTTTATATTGATTGCATCTAAATATGTTTTACAATTTTGTATTGAGTGTTTCTTATTTTTCAAAGGTTTTAATGGAGATTGGCCCTTTCTGGAATTTCAAAAAAATTGTTATATGTATTTTAATGGATATTGGCCCTGTATATTTTGGTTTAAATGGTTCATGTAATAAAGCTATCCATTTACAAACAAAAATGCAAACGATTTTATTCAACCAAAAAGTACGACAAAAATAAAAAACATCAAAAACATACTTAACCTTGATTGGTTTCATCTTCAGGTGAACCCGGATACTCTTCAGGATTTGAACCTGAGGACCTTTTTAGGTTCCTGGAAAATGGTTTATTGTAGTCATTACGTAAGGTAATAGGTCATGCAAATGGGTCACTTTAACATCAGCAAGTGGAAGAGGCTCCGAGTGAATTTGTTTCAAGGTTGAAGAATTTTTACGGCTTCTAGCAGACCCTCGCATTAAATCTCCTTTTTTGAATTGTTCGTTTTCATTAAAACTTGTTTTATAACAAAACTGAAATTCATTATGTTTTGCAAACTTCATCCATTTGATGCGCATCCATGGCACAGGTTCTCCTTCTTAATTTTTTTTTGGTGCACCAGTATTATGGTCAACAAATCTGAAAAATTCAGGAAGTCTGTTTGTGACATTTCAATCACATCTAAGGGTTTTTTCCTATAGACTGTTTTTATAAAGTTGCACCAATCATGAGGAACTTCGATGTCAGCAGTTGTTTTCTTTTTAGCAGTTTCTATAGCGGCATGTCAGCTTCCATGTGAGTATGTCCTGGTTCCATGAACTTGTGATTTATTTCAACAACTGAACTGCTTGATGATAACTCTATCATAAAAGAACAAAATATGGTCATCGCCATCAAAGAGCATATAATTATATGCTCTTTGGTTGCCATATAAATGTTCCGGTTCTAGCCAGAGCAACAAGCACTGTAGAAGGTTAAGGTTTCAACTTGTAAAGGTAGAACCACTACAAATTTTCTCATGCAAGAAGCAATTTCTTGAACTCCACGACCAGCTACAGTTTAGTTCCATAAGAAACATGTACCGTTGCTTCCTAAAGTTGTCGTGTGGTAGATGGTGAGATTGAATACCCACAATTGACGCTTGTAAAAGGATAGTCCATTTCTTAAGTAAGGAGTCGGTAGGTATTTTTCTAAATCAAACGAGCCAGTTAATAAAGTTGGATCTTGCCTGCTTCTTTCTTTATCCTTAGACTTTGCGTTATATGCACCTTCGGCCAAATTTCAATGTTCTACTTTCTCTTCTTCTAATTCTAATTTCCTTAAATTTCCTTCATTTGTTAGTTCAGCAGAATTAGAAAACGATTTTAATGCCAAATTCAATCTGTCACATTTAGCACAGGTGTCGTTGGCAGGGCGATGAAAGGAAAGATTGAATTCTTCATTGAAAATTTTGCGATGCTGGCATTCTTTTTCTGGTTTGAGCTATTGATCCTCACAGTACTTGCTGTGTAATCAATACATTAAGGCAATGTTTAAATCTGGACTCAAGTACTTCTTTGCTGACCTTTCTCTAGAGTAATGGCTGGTATATGCAGGTATACTAGCCATATGTTCTCTAATTATGTCTTTTCTGCTATCACTTATTTTGGAATTGTTTCCGTGCTTACCACGTTTATCGCTTTCACAGATGTTTCCATTACTAACTCTTCTCTTTTCAATAATTACCCTAACATTTTTGAGTGTAAGATCAAACGTATTGATATACATTTTTTGACATACCTCCAGTTTTATTCCATTCTGATCCCTTAAGTAGTCCTTCCAAAATTTTTCTCCTACTGATTTTCGAATCATCTGGTAACCTTTCCCTTTTTTTTATTTTCCTCAACAGTTTCAGATAAATTGGTCTTGTCCATGTCTAGATAATCCATAGAATGTCTGAAACTTGTTATTTCTTTGTTCCACGTTTAGTAAGTTATAACATTTTCGTTTACAATTACCTACACGGTTGCTGTAGTATTTTACGCTCTTTTAATTTTTCCATTTACTGTTTTGTATTCTTTGCCTTTTTCTTTATTTAGTCTTTTTATATTTTGTTTCCATTGATTGTCATTTCGTGTACGTTTTCGCGATCGTCGTTCTTTCCTGTCAGGAATTTCTTGCTCAATATTTTCTTCTTGTCCTATATTTTCGTCATTATGTTTATCATGCGATAAATTGCTTGCTTCGCTTTCGTCACTACTTTCAGCCATATCTGCGTCGGGAACATAATCTAGATCTTGATCATCGGAGTAATCTTCACCTTCTCCATAATTCTGAAAATTCATTTCCGCATCAAGTTCACTATAATCGAAATTGGTGTCGTACTCTGTCAAGGGTAGTGGATTGTTGTAAGAGGAGAGTTCTTTGTAAACTGCATTTTCTATGGGTTGAATTTCACCTGTGTTCTGCAGAAATTTAGAATAATTGAACTCTAATCAGCTTACTTATTATAAAAGAACTTACATGATAAACTGAAGTTATTGGTGTAAATTCAATGTTAGTTGTTACCATGGTGTAAAGAGCACAAGCTGAAACGTTCCCGGAGATGCGCAATCGTTCATAAAGTAGAGGGGAGATGTCAATCAATCCCTAATGTACCTACTCAGGAAATCCATCATGGCGCGGATCATGGTGCAACCAAGGCCGCGATCGTATATTGTTGCTGGCACTGTCAGTAGATGTCAAATTCGACGTTAGCAGGTTAGGTTTTTCGTCTGTCTGACACAAACTGACGCAAGACCTAACCTCGAATTTGATATAGACAGCGTCTTCAACAATACACTTCAGTACTACCATTCGTTCCTTTTGTAGGCCCAATCCTTATTGGTTGAATTTGAAGCTAAGCCCACAATGCATCCATTCTGCGGAACGTTACACCTTGTATTCTATGCACCATGGATGTTACTGCGACTTCAGATGACTCATCTCTGAATGCATTGTTTTCAACTACGCCTGAATGTAATACGAGTAGGTATTAACCATAGTACAGGGATTTATTTTAAACCTGGAGTGGGTATTTCATTCAGAAACACGAATAATATCTTTTCTGTTCTATTACGAAACATTTTAACGAAAAAACAAGACACACCAAGCAACACGTGCTTTAAAGTACACCCTGATAATTTGTAGGTTAGGTTTGCATTCCTAGAAAAATGATCAATGTCCGACTTGACAGAAGGCTTTAAAAGGTCAATCTCCTATGTTTGTTTACTTCAGGAGATTGGCCCAAGCTAGCCCAGGCTTACACTATAATAAAGGGCCAATGTTAACACTTTGGCCGTTTTAGGATTAAGACAAGTTGGACATCAGGCGTTTCAAATACTATTTATATTAAAAACGCTTTAGTTAAGGAGATTGGCCTTTCTTATATGAATAGAATCAACCCTCTAGAACTAGATCAGTGGTTCCCAAACTTATTTGGCCTACCGCCCCCTTTTCAGAAAAAAAATTACTCAGCGCCCCCTGGAAATCTACATTCTTTAAGCAAACAAACAGAAATATTTTGTAGTGGTAGCTTCTTGAGACTGATAATTATCTATACGAGTATTTCTAGGTAGGAAATTATTTTGTTGGAATAAATTAGTTAGCAATTAAAAAGTCCAAGGAAGGATTTATACATTAAAAGTACAACATAAATATTTGAGAATTGTTTAATGAATGATACATTAGAGACAGTTACTGTTAAATTGCGAATAGTATATTAAAAAGGTTCCAGCATATAAGTTGCTTTAGTTGGGATAGTTGTTTGGTAACATCAGAGCTTAGATTTTAATTTGTAGGTCTTAACTGACAATCGGAATAACTAAAGTGAGAGCCAAACTCAAATGATTATCTGAAAAAGTCAATTATGAAATGTTATAATAAAATATACCATATCGAAATTTTGTATAGATTATTATTGGTAGAAAAAATGATATTTTTAAAATAAACAAATCTTTTCTGAATTTGTAACCTGTATTTTGAGTAAGCAAATTTGAATAATAAAAGCCCTTTATTATAATAGTGTTTACTTTCTGGATGGTGTATTAAAAGGTGTGATAAAGTAAAATTAAAGAAACGGAGAATAAATAGACTGAATAAATAAAGTAATAAATGGTATGAAGAAGAATAAGGACATTTAATAATGGTAAATAGTCTTCATGGAATAAATAAATCTGTAACTTGCATTTTGTGTGTTTATTTGGAAAATAATGTTACACTATATTACACAGCAGATGAAATATGTACGAATGGTTTTTCTAAATCTTCTCTTCCTTCTTTAAGCTTTCACCGCCCCTTTATTTTATTCATCGCCCCCCAAATGCACCCGAGGCCACTATCGCCCCCCTGGATCGTTCCAGCGCCCCCCAGGGGTCGATATCGCCCACTTTGGGAATCACTGCTCTAGATAGTCTAGATACTAAAAATGCATATAACTTTAAAGGGCAATTTTTGAAGATTGGCCTTTTTACTTCTCAGGTACAGAATTATAACTGTCATAAGTACAAACCTTTGTTAAATCGACATTTATGGATTAATAACAATAAATTTAAGGCCGTAGAAAATATTGTGTTGAAACTCGTGCATAAACATCCACTTTTAGCACTTGTTGCACAAATAACTATTTTTTACGACATCCGAGTCCATACTTTAAACTTGCGAATTCACTTTCGAAAACTATGACATTAGTAGGTATCTATTATTTGACTCATCCAAACAATAACACCGGCTTATGTACCGTTACGGCCAACTCAAAGTGCACGGCAGATTTTTAGCGTGTAATACGATATTCTAATCATAGACGTCGAGTTTTGACGTTTACGTTTGTCATCAACTGTCATAGAACTGAAAACTCGAAAAATTCCCAGACATTTGTCAGAAGCAGAGAAAATGCGAGCTATTACAAAACTGGAAGAGAACTGGTCGCTGAGTCGAGTCGCAGCAGATTTGCATGTCAGCAAGAGCTGCATTTTCAAAATTAAAAATCGTTGGCAGTAGAGACTTCTGCAAGAAAAGTTTTTTTAACCTCAGAGAACAAAGAACGAAGAATACAGTTTGCAACCGACTATTTGAATGAAATCGACGATTTTTGGAACAGGACTGTTTTCTCAGATGAAAAGGTATTTCAATCATTTACCAATTGACGATTAAGGGTGTATGGACCACAAAATTCAAGATTTGAGGAACAATATTATGTTCAACCCTTAAGTAGTGGACGATTCTCTGTAAACGTATGGGGATGGATCAATGCTCACGGATCTGGGGCATGCTATAGAATTAATGGTCGACTGAATGCTGAAAATTATCGCAATATTTTGCAAAATGTGATGCTGCCATCTGTAAGAGAGGCCTTTCCTAATCAATTTACTTTTCAACAGGCAAGATATTACTTAATTAATTAATTTTGTTTATGGTAACGTAATTGATAACATTATTTTCACAGGATAACTGTCCTGTGCATGCAGCAGGGATTGTTCATTGATGGTTTGATGAGAATAATATCAATTTATTACCATGGCCTGCAAAAAGTCCGGACTTGAACCCTATCGAAAATGTTTGGGGGTATTTAACTACAAAAATTTATACCAGGGATTTTGCACCAAACAACGCAGATGAATTATGGGAAAGAATAATAAATGCTTGGAAGGAACTGCGAGGATACAATATGGAAACATTGGTCAACCCTATGCGAAACAAACTGCAAAGCGTAGTAGCAATTTAAGCAATTGAATACTGATACATATTTATTAAATACATATTATTACATGTATAGTTTGTTTACTTGTGAAACTTTGCTAAAATACAAACATTAAAAAAGTAATACCTATTCTTACAATCACAAGCAACGCCACTGGAGAAACCCTCATTTAATAAGCCGAAAAATCGCAAAAATAACCATAGTAACAAAAAACCGTGCACTTTGAGGTGTCCGTAACTGTACGCTGATAACACAAACTTGCTTCTATATCTATAGTAACGGAGGCAAGATCGGAAAACGGGCATCAGGGACCGGTAAAAGCGTTTGCCGGTCCCTGATGCCCGTTTTCCGATCTTGACCGGCAAAACGTTACTTTCTGGCGAAAAAATTATCCAGAAACAGCATATTTTCTGGTCGGTCGTAAAAATATACACTTGTTTCGATTTGTTATTGCAAAGTGTAGTTGGCCCGTCCTAGCAACCAAACGACACCAAACCGAAACAATTTCAAGCCCAGTAGGTATGCCAGGGAAATTAGAATTCTACCTTCCAAAAACGGGTGGAGGTCTGGAAACTGTTTTGATAACTCAAGTAGGGCTCTGGTATGAATAATAAGTTTGCCCCGATTTCCGAATGGAGCTTCAGCCGTGATGTTAAACCTCGAAATTTTCGGACGTTTTCCGGTTTTTCTCGAATTCCTCCGAAACTAAGCGTTTAATAAAAAAGTCCATTATTACCAAAAATGTAGAGCATTCAATTCTGCGTCGATTGAGTACAATACTTCGAAATTTGATCAAATGGTCTTGTAGAAAAACTACGTCAAAAAACGACTTGAAGCTGAGCACTTCAACGTTAAGCGAGCTGCTGAGGACGCCGATACTATAATTGTGGCCAGTGCTGTTGACGTTGCTCAGCACTCTAAACCAGGACTGTCCAACTTCAAGTGGCCCAAGGGCCACTGTAAAAAATTTGAATGTTATGAGGGCCGCATCATAAAATGTGTCGCATGCGACTTTGTGAATGATTTGTAATAAATGTAAAACGTGTATATGTATTTCAATTCTAATTTTTATTTATTCAAGAAGCTTAGGTTACATTACAAAAAGCATTGAAACATAAAAGAGATATACAGGGTGTTCCCTGAGGTAACCGACAAACTTACACCATGTGTTCTAGAAGTAATTCTAAATAAAAAAATTCATATTCACTTTAGGTTCATTCCTTTCCGTTCTTGAGATACCGGCAAAAGAAAAAAATTACATCAATTAATGTAAATTTACGTATAGAGATGTGACGTTTCACCCCCTTACTAAAGGCGTCAAAAATTTGTTCATCGGGTTAAGCTCAAATTGGAGAAATACGTTCACTCATATATTCGATTAGGTAAAACACCAGATAATTACCAAAACAAATATAATGTTATTAGCTAGTTACAATGACTAATTAAAAATCACTCTGAGTAGTACATAATTTAGAAATTAACATGTTCTTCTGGAACGGTGTCTGATTTCGTGGGTCGAGCTGCAACCCAATGCACCGACGAGTGTTGCGGGTCCCTATTGGTAGTCCGCCGGTACGCACACCGATTCTACGGGAAATAGGCTGAGTAGGTCTTTTGTTTCTGCAAACTTGACCTTCCACTCAGCAGTTATTTTAAGCTGTAATTTTCTAGTGAATTTAGCGATCTTAAGGGTTACGTGTGGCCGGCGTTAGTGACTAAATTCTAGTGCAGAGGTTGCTGGTACCTTACGACGGATAGACGTCGTTCTTGGAGCGAACGCGGTGTCAAATCCTGCAGATAGAATTTCTTCGCCTTGAGCCGGAAAATTATGTTGACAATCTCCCGGTAGGGAATTTGCGGACTGCGGAGTCAAACGTCGAAGTCCAGGAATTCGCCTTTTAACGACCAAAGAGGGGCCCTACAGGTGAATGTATAAAGGGCGGCTGCAGAGCTCTAGCCGCTCACAAACGGGGTAGAGGGTGCGATTCCTACAGGTTACAGGTTTAATTATTAGTAAAATGAGGTTATGAGGAGTACTTCACCTGTCGGGGCGCCGAGATTTGCGTTTAAAAAATGGCTTTTAAGCAGATAGCCCTGCACAACAGTACAGCGTATCAAGTCAGGGTTAAAGCCTCAGGGATACGATTTCCCAAGAAGGTTCAACAATCAAGTTTGAACTTTTCGGGCTGACAATACAACACGTCATCTCCCTTGAAACCTGGTCTGATAAGGGTTGGACGCCTACTCCGTTAGACAGTTCAACGTGTCAGACCGGAGGGCCCGTGTAGAAAAGGAGAGGACAGGATCAGGACTGGTGGACTCAAGGGGGAATCCTCTCAAGTTACTGGAACTGGCAGTGCAATCTTCTTTTATACCTTTTTTGCACCGTTATTGGGGTACTTGCCCTAGCTTCCATTGGAAACGGAACGACGCGGTCGTTCATACTTCGCAACGCGCATCGCGGCTAGGATTTCTTATCACCAGTTCACGCGTCTAATTGATGCAGCGCTTGATTAGGCGATGTATCAAATTTAAATACATTTCATGTATAATAACAATTTAATATAGGAGCAAGCGTTACAGAGATAAGTAAGCTAGATAAAATGACATTCGTTGATAAGTAAAAACTGTCAAAGTAATCATTAGTTAACAACAATTAACAACTAGAAGAACTAAACACTACTAAAAAACAATCAAAAACAGGCTGATCGCTACAGCACCATTCGCGTTGGTGGCAACTGCCAGACTGAGACAACGAACAAGACAAGCCTTACATCGGAGGTGGGCGGGACAGTTTCCTAACACAATGTTGAACGATCAAGTGAACATGTGTCCTATGTACCTATTTTAAATTGTTTTCAATTATTTATAATGTATATTCTAGATTCATGTTTCCTGAGAGTATAGTATCTATCGATCCGCGGGCCGCAAAAATATCCTGGCGGGCCGCATGCGGCCCGCGGGCCACATTTTGGACAGCCCTGCTCTAAACTAAGTGGTTGTCGTTGGAGAGAACACCGACTTTCCTGTGATACTTTTGGCTAATTCAGCCCCAATGCTCCCCAACATCTTTTTACTGAAGCCAGGCAAAGGCAGACAAGACGATTTTGTCTACAGCCCCTTAAATTTCAAGTTTTCCCAAGTTTCATATTCCATGCATTCGATGGCTGCGATGCGACTTCACCGTTTTTCGGTAAAGGAAAACTGAAATTCCTCAAGGCATTGGAGACAAACAACAACATGCAGAAAGCAGCAGAGGTATTCAGCAAATCCAATGCTACTGTTGATGAGGCGGGACAGAAGTACATAGCAGCCCCGAATTCTGAAGACTAAAAAACAGCACCCGAGGAACTCCTCAAGAGCATATGCTGCACATGTTCCAAAGGCTGCCATGGAGGTTCTTCCTGCAGGAAAAATGGCATGAAATGTACCACCATTTGTAAACTATGCAAAGGCCAGTCCTGCACCAATGCTCAAACTGAAATCCTGATTCTCGGTACTGATGACTGCGACATAGTTTATGATGACATGGGAGAAGAGAGAGCAGACCCCGACGATGATTTGAATAAGGAAGAAATGAAAGAATTAGAGTTCACGTTATTTGGACCAACAACCTCTAAAAGCGTAAAACAATGACACTGTAAATAAAAAAAAAACACATTGTACATT
The DNA here is from genome assembly GCA_940337035.1 of Agriotes lineatus. Classification (NCBI taxonomy): domain Eukaryota; kingdom Metazoa; phylum Arthropoda; class Insecta; order Coleoptera; family Elateridae; genus Agriotes; species Agriotes lineatus. The sequence continues at coordinate 135,284,502 of OW679199.1, forward strand.
GTCACGTGAACACGTTTCCGCATGGTGTGGACCTACGAATAAAGAATAATATTGTTACGTTCTTAACGTTCGGGCTATTTAAAAATTATAACGACGCTTCTTGTATTAAACATTTATTTACAAGCATTAGATTAATCATTATTATTTACAAGCACACGAGAATTATCAAGCAGATTTCAAATTACTAAAACTAACGCACTATTTCTACGATAGATTTATTTATTATTTACACTGGTTAAACTTCAACTATTTATTTGTTTCACTCTTAACACTAACGATTATATATGGTTATTTATTTCTATTATTTATATGTACACCGCGCTTTTATTTATGTATATTACGCGAGCATTTATGTGGCGGCTTACGTCGAGTGAGCTTGATCAGAACTGCCGCAGAACTCCTGCAGCGTGTATTTATATTTCAATAATTTCCGTCTAGGACATTCCAGACTTCGCCCGCACATTCTAGCATTGGCAGGTGTTGACTTCATGCAAGCGTGAGTCGCCTGTTGCATCTGCCACGAAGGGCGCTTCCGGAGCGTTCGACCGCGTGACTCATATCTTCGCAGCTGCTTCGAGACCGCTGACGTCACCCGTCTGCGGCTGCTTCCTGAATATTGATCGCGACGGTTCTGGAACAATGTCCGGGGCAACGACCCCAGCCGTGGCTCGTAACAATATTCTTTATCTACGACCACTACTAAAAGTAGGCCTTTTAGCGCTAGCTTGTTTGCTTGTTTCACTAAAAGTGACGTTTTATAGTTTACCGTGGTTAAAGAAATCAGCTGTTTACTTTTAGCACATGGGCTAAAAGTAAAGTGAGGTTATAAAACTACAATTTCGAACTGGAAGTGAATTTGTAAAGTTATTCTAGTTGCTTATTGCGTTACAGATAGTGTTTTTGAAATAATTAAAGCGTTATGTAATGAATACAGTCAGATGTGGAGTATCAATAATTGCATTTCGTAACTCACCTTGACAGCACCGGCGTGGCAAACAATCGCCCGCGCGGCGTGGTCTACTGTTTATTATGACATAAATTAAAAGTGTCGCAGATGCAAACTTTTGTTAAATCGATATTTATGGATTAATAACGGTAAAATTAAGGTTGTAGATAAAATATTGTATGCAACGCGTGCTAAAAGTCGTTTATGGACGAGAGATGTTATGAAACTCAGCCTTCGGCTTCGTTTCATAATTTTTATGTCTCGTGCATAAACGTTGACTTTTAGCACTTGTTGCATAAATAGCTATTATTCATAGGTGTGGACATATACTCTGTTACATAACTAAACATAACTACCTCTTTTATAACAAACGTAGAAATTAGTTATTTATGTCAACTAGTCGTAAAATTTGAACAGTTCTTTATTCTTTTTGACGTCGGAAAGTTTTCGGCGAGTAAAAGAAATCCATTTTGCAGCTGTGCTATTGTATTAGTTTGTTATCAAATCTACACCCACCAATAGAAAACTCACCGCAAAAAAATGTTAACTTTTAAAGATTTATACATTTTGAATGGAGAGTCCAATATTTGAAAACTTCTAAAGGGTGTTTCAGAACTATGGGATCAAACTACTAGGGGGTATTCAGTGCGACGGTAGAAGACATTTGAGTATAGGAACCCATGTCCGGAAATGTCTCCCTGGGGCACTGGGACTCTATGGCCCGTTAAGACAGTTTAAAAACAAAATGTGTTTCAATTACTCAAATGTCAACGATAACGTACAGCAAGTTTGTAACAATTCATCTGTTCTTATGGACTTCACCAATCAAGAATTGGCGGATATGCATCTGGCATATGGAGCAACAAACTGCAATGCATTCAAATGTTTTAAACTGTCTTAAGGTGTCATAGAGTCCCAGTGCCCCAGGGAGACATTTCCGGACATGGGTTCCTATACTCAAATGTCTTCTACCGTCGCACTGAATACCCCCTAGTAGTTTGATCCCATAGTTCTGAAACACCCTGTATGATTGCTCTAATATTTGGCTAAAACAGATCATATATCATATATCAATTTAAAAAAAAAAGTCTACAGGGTGGTAAAGTACATTAAGACGCGTAATTCATTCATGTGAAGCCTAACTGTCACTGCGCCTAAATTTCTAGCGCTTAAACGTACGCGCGTCTAAAGCGTCCGCGCCTAAAAGTGCACATCAAAAATTGCGCGCCTAAAGGGTCGCTTAAATGTCCTAGTTTTCTTCAGTGTAAGTTCATAAAAATTCAGTAGCTTAGCAATTAATTTAGTTTGACAGGTATGTCTCAACATTTTTAAAAAGTACGCAAGTTTACTTAAAATATCTCGCTATTATTTAAACGATGAACAAAAATAAGAATTATTGCAAAATTGAAGGAACAAACTTCACTGCGGCCGACTGCTGCTGAATTTAATGTATCACAAACCTGTGTGAAAATACATTGGTATTGGAATGATATACAACCATGTGTGTGTTGGAAGCAAATTTAGAAAATATTAACGGATTACAATGGTTAAAAATAATTTGAATTTATTCAGGTAGAAGGTGGGAAGGTAAATGGTTATGATGTTATTAGAAAATGAAAGAGAATTTATAATTGAATAGGAAATAGTTATTTGAAAAACAGATAGATATTCGATAAGATAACATTATACAAATTGCAGTTTGAAGCGAATTACAAATACTCAATTGAAATAAAATCGAAATTTAGTAGGTTTATATCAAAGATATTAAAAACTAGAGTGTATATTAAGGGATTTGATAACGTTAAGAAAATTTGCTTAATTATTGAAAATAACAAACTTAAAAAAAATTAGCAAAATATTTTGGTGTAATTAAAAATTTTGAAAATAACCGTTTTTATTAAAAAAATGTTTTGAATATCAAAAATCTGGTGTGATACACTCACACAACTTCCTTTTACAGTGATCTTATAATCATATAAATAAAGGAGAACGATCCAAACGTGTGTGTCACGACAATTGCAGACGCGATGTCCCCATTTGCGTTTACATGCATTTCACCGTCGCCTCGATTTCGCGACCGGGGCGAAGCCCCGAGTGTCCCCCTGGAGAGGGGCGGAGCCCCCAGGGCCCCTTGAAGAAGAGCGGAGCCCCGATGGCTCCCTTGGAGAAGGGCGAAGTCCCGGGGGCCTCCTTGGAAAGGTGCCGAGCGCTAAGGGGCGAAGCCCCTTGAGCCCCCTTGGAAAGGGACGAAGCTCCGGGGCTCCCTTGGAGAGGGGCGGAGCCCCGTGAGCCCCCTTGGAGAGGGGCGAAGCCCCGGGGCCCCCTTGGAGAGGGGCGAAGTCCCGAAGGCCCCCTTAAAGAGAAGCGGAGTCCCAAGGGCCCCTTGGAGAGGGGCGAAGTCCCAAGGGCCCCCTTGGAGAGGGGCGAAGTCCCGAAGGCCCCCTTGAAGAGAAGCGAAGTCCCGGGGGCTCCCTTGGAGAGGTGCCAAGCGCCAAGGGCCCCCTTGGAGAAGGGCGAAGCCCCGAGCGCCCCCTTGGAGAGGGGCCGAGTCCCGAGGGCCCCTTGGAGAGGGGCCGAGTCCCGAGGGCCCCCTTGGAGAAGGGCGAAGCCCTGTGAGCCCCCTTGGAGAGGGACGAAGCTCCGGGGCCCCCTTGGAGAGGGGCGGAGCCCCGGAGCCCCCTTGGAGAGGGGCAAAGTCCCGAAGGCCCCCTTAAAGAGAAGCGGAATCCCAAGGGCCCCTTGGAGAAGGGCGAAGTCCCAAGGGCCCCCTTGGATAGGGGCGAAGTCCCGAAGGCGCCCTTGAAGAGAAGCGGAGTCCCAAGGGCCCCTTGGAGAGGGGCGGAGACCCGATGGCTCCCTTGGAGAAGGGCGAAGTCCCAGGGGCCCCCTTGGAGAGGTGCCAAGCGCCAAGGGCCCCCTTGGAGAAGGGCGAAGCCCCGAGCGCCCCCTTGGAGAGGGGCCGAGTCCCGAGGGCCCCCTTGGAGAAGGGCGAAGCCCTGTGAGCCCCCTTGGAGAGGGACGAAGCTCCGGGGCCCCCTTGGAGAGGGGCGAAGCCCCGGGGCCCCCTTGGAGAGGGGCGAAGTCCCGAAGGCCCCCTGAAAGAGAAGCGGAGTCCCAAGGGCCCCTTGGAGAGGGGCGAAGTCCCAAGGGCCCCCTTGGAGAGGGGCGAAGTCCCGAAGGCCCCCTTGAAGAGAAGCGGAGTCCCAAGAGCCCCTTGGAGAGGGGCGGAGACCCGATGGCTCCCTTGGAGAAGGGCGAAGTCCCGGGGGCCCCCTTGGAGAGGTGCCAAGCGCCAAGGGCCCCCTTGGAGAAGGGCGAAGCCCCGAGCGCCCCCTTGGAGAGGGGCGGAGTCCCAAGGGCCCTCTTGGAGAGGGGCGAAGTCCCGAGGACCCCCTTGAAGAGAAGCGGAGTCCCGAGGGCCCCCTTGAAGAGAAGCGGAGTCCCAAGGGCCCCTTTGGAGGGGGGCGGAGTCCCCGAAACCCCAAAGGCCCCCTTAGAGAGGGGCGGAACCCCTGGAGCCCCGTGGGCCCCTTTAGAGAAGGTCGAAACCCCTGGAGCCCAGTGAACCCCCTTGGAGAGGGGCGGTTTTCCGAGGGCCTCCTTGGAGAGGGTCGAAGCCCCCTTGGAGAGGGGCGAAGCCCCGGGGGCTTCCTTCTTTGGTCTAAGCCTAAAACTGGTGGTAAATTGAATAGAATAGACCGCGCAATAGCGCGCGCAGCCCCGTTTATAAGACATAAAATTGATTTTAAATTTTTAAGCTTTTGTCAAAAATGTCCAAAAATTACAAATTCTACAAAAACGGCACAAAATAGAGCGTTAATTGAGACAAGAGACAAATTTGCTCTAGAATTTGAAGCTGAATTCAAAAATGTAATAATATACCGGGTGTTCTATTTAAAATGGGAGTTAATAAAAAAATAGAAAAAAAAACAAAATAAACCCATTTTAGAAGTATTCAACTGGAAAATCACCTATCTCACATCAATACAACATTAAAAATGTAATAAAAATTTGAAGTTTGAAAAAAATCGTTAGAACCGTTTTTGAAATAAACGAAAAAAACTGAAAAATCACAGAGTAAACACCTACTTCCGCTTATGCGATTATCTTCAAAAGCTTGCTGTGAAGTTTCAAGCTCATACCTCTTTTCGTTTTTGAGATATTCTGTTCACAGACAGACACACACACAGACACACAGACCAATGAACAAAAATATGTTTTTGGGTTCAGGGGACTCTAAAAAGTGAAGATCTGTTGAAAACTCAATTTCGAAATTTTGGGGTGAATCCAATACTTTATCCTAAAAGGAAGTAAAAATATATACCTATTTGAGTTAAAAACCAAGACCTGCTTTACTATCCAAAACTCTTTCGTTAATTATTACCCTGCAACCAAAATATTACACAGGCCTGCAAATTGAAATTTTTTGATTTTTTTTTCACCGTAATGGGTGAATCGTATGTATTTTGCTGCGCTGAGTCCTCAGTTTTTCTCCAGCACGTAGGGATTTTCCGCAAAATGAAAAAGAAAGTTATGCAAAACCCGCAGTACATATAGGTAAAAATGCATTTTGAAATAAAAAAATATATATTACTAGTGGTTTATTTACATTTTTAAATACAATTTGATAAAAATAATATGTAGTATATACAATAAGGATTTATAATCTTTTTCCCCCAAAACTCCGTTTTGAGCTTTTCCGTTTGTGCGGGATGTCTGGAAGTTCTCTATGAAGCATCCAACAGTAGTCTCCCACCATATTCACATCCCATCGTCCTTGGTACCTCCGTTCCATTTCTTTGATGTCTTGGTGGAACCTCTCGCCCTGCTCGTCACTTACGGCACCAATGTTTTCTGGGAAATAACTCAAATGGGAGTTCAAAAAGTGAAGTTTCAAGCTCATGGAGCACCCCAAGGTTTTAAAACATTTCAACATTTTATTTACAATTTCTTCATAATCCGGGTCCTTATTGTTCCCCAAAAACTTAGTCACAACTTCTTTAAATGATATCCACGCCTCTTTCTCAGCTTTTTTCATCACCTTTTCAAACTGATTGTCTTTCATTAGTTTCCGAATGTCCGGGCCAACAAAAACACCCTCCTTTAACTTTGCCTCAGACAGTCCCGGGAATTTCTTTTCAAGGTATTTGAACGTTTCGCCATCTTTTGGCAATGCCTTGACAAACTGCTTCATCAGTCCAAGCTTGATGTGAAGTGGGGGTAAAAGCACTTTTTTGGAATCAACCAAAGACTCAAAGTGAACATTTTTTTCTCCAACCTTCAAAGTTCTCGTTGGCCACACTTTTTGGCTCCAGTGCTGTGATTTTGCCCGGCTATCCCACTCACATAGGAAACAGGGGAATTTCGTATAGCCACCTTGTTGTCCAAGCACCATAGAGATGACTTTGAGATCACCACAGATAGGCCATCCAAACTCCTTATATTTCAATTTATCAAGGATAAAAGCCATGTTGTCATACTTTTCTTTTAGATGCACAGAGTGCCCCACGGGTACAGAAACGTATTTATTGCCGTTGTGTAGCAAAACTGCTTTTAAACTTCTTTTTGACGAGTCAATAAAAAGCCTCCATTCATCTGACACATGTTGAATGTTAAACATTGACATCAACTTGGGAACATCAGAACAATAGAGTACCTGTATAATAAGTAGGATAAGAGTACGGCAAATGCAGGAACAGTATTTGATTGGTTGGATCCCTATGCATGTACAATAGATCTAGATGCAATTTAGAAGTGGTCGACAGGTTTTTGACTGCTTGTAATTGGTGACATTCAACTGACGTTACATTAAACTTGTCACGGTTAGCAAAAACACGCAGTTCGTAATCAATTTGTAAAATAAGTGGCGAAATTTTAAGGTTTTTCCGCACATAATTTTGTCAATCATGTAATTTTTCAATTTCCTTTTTCCCTTGACCTATTTTCAATAATTTCGTTTTAGCATAATTGGTTGCTCTGTCCACGGTTGCAAGGGCCGCTCTGAAAATGATGTTTACTTAACTAGTGTTCTAAAGGATGGTTTGAGGAACAGAATTTGGCTAAACAAGATCAGCAAGGAAAAGATGTAGTTACAAAATACTAAGAATTTGTGAAAAGCATTTCGACAATGATCAGTGGGAGGGTAGCGAAAATAGGACAAAAATATGAAAAAAACAGCTATACCAACAATCATGTTGGTTAAAATTACAATTCACGAAGCTAACGATAAAATTTCGCGTCAATGTGATTTTGATTACAAAAAAATGTATGAATCGCTGATAGTACAATACATTAAGGCTAGTCCAGCGCTTTGTTAAATTGGAAATTCTAAGTTAGGTATACAACCCAACATGCTTCTATTAAACAAGGAAGGGTTGCTATAGCTTTCTAAATCCTCACTGACGTTTCCAACCATTACCCTTATCTATAAGCCGCTTAACTTTTATAGTTAGCCTACTTAATGACTTATTTGAGAAAACCAAATCAAAACTTTCTCTGTACCCCGAAGTGTGTCCAGTGTTACTGTGTGCATATTGCTTTAGTAGTTATCGTGATAATAGTTCTGTATTTGTGAAAATCAAAATGGGACGAAATATTATAAAAAAGAAACGCAAACTCAGTGGTGCTAAGAAAAGTAGACGGTTACTAATGAAACGCATCTGGGAAGCTCGGTAAGTTGTTTTTTCTGTTATATGCAGGGTTGGAAGTAAGCTAAAAAAATATAAACAAATCATAAATACACTTATGAACCAACTTTTCAAGAAAAATTCAATGGCGGAAACGGATTTTCAGTTTTTTCAGTTTTTTCGAGTCATGCGTGAAAACTCAAATTTGCTAGATTGTATTAGGGTTTTTAGACCTTTTACATAGATTTCAGAGCGATAGTATTTTTTTATGTTCGCCGTCAATTTTGAGTTATAACATAAACTTGTGTTTTTTAAATAGAAAACGTAGTAGGCGTTGACTTTATTAAAAATGATGTTTTTCAGGCTTTCAAAATATGTATACTTCACTACACTTATTTTTGAAAATAACCAAGTTATCACTAAAAAATTGTATAATTTCGGAAATATAGTGTGCCATGAATATTTAAAAATAAATAAATAATAGATTATAATTTGAAAATCCGTTGAAAACTCTAAATCTCAAATTATAATTAATAGTCGTAATAAAGAAGAAGAGAATATCGCTATTTTTAGTTTATTGAAGCAAGTCCTATACCGATGGTATAGGAAAGTAAAACACAAGTTTACGTTATAACTCAAAATTAACGGCGAATATAAAAAAATGACTGTCTCACTGAAATCTACGTAAAAAGATCTGCAAAAAAAGAACTTGAAAAGACAGTAATCAAAAATTAATCAAGCATTGAAATGTTTCATTAAACTGTCAAAATAATTTAAAACTTGTTACTCAAAATACATGTTTTAATCATATATATAATACACATATATTGCTGGTAGGGCCTGGAAACTTCAGAAAACATTATGGCGCCGACATAGTTTCACTTAGAGTATAACGCGTCTTGTGCGCATGCGTGAGAATTCGAACTCCGCCTTTAGAAGCGAATTTTAAACTTGACCACTTCCCCATTGGGCGGTCGACGCCGCCGCGCTTGCGCACAGCTCACCGTATACAATAAGGAGTTGGTTGTGTGTCTCACTTCATCGGTAAGTTTCCCACTCATAGCCGCTAGCAATATAGTAAGTATTAGATATATGGTTTTAATAGTGTGTACGCAATGTTTCTTTTTAGCTCCGTTGCTCCCATTTCAAATCCACCCGATGAACAAGTTTTATCGAACGAATGGATGGATATTTCAATTGATACTGAAATTAAGAGTCGTTTTGCCAAAGAAAATAGAAAAGAAACGGTTTCTGATGCTGACGAAAAAATGGGAATGGAATTAGTTGAAGAATTGTACATAGAAACACATGTACCGACAGAAAACAATTCCTTCACTCTTACTGGGCGAAGAATTGTCGACATACAGTATTTGTTTCAGCAAGTGCAAGCAATTTCGCACCCAGGATTAGATTGCAATGTCACAAATTTGGACATAATTAGTGAAAGTAGATTGGGATTACGAAGCATTTTAACATTAAAGTGTAAAATGTGTGGTATTGTAGAAAAAGTATCAACCGAGAATCCAAATGCAGGATCAAAATGTGAACATGTTAGCTGTGTCGGGGGCCTTGTCTGTAGAAATCGGATATAGCCAAACAAATGAACTTTTGTCTGCAATGGATATTCCTTGTATGGCGGATACTACATACCAAAAATATTTTGAAAAGTTATCCACCGAAATAAAAAGTGCTGCGTGGGAAAAAATAGCTGCTGCTGCGAAAGAAGAAGCTGAACTGGCAAAAGCTGCAGGAGAAGTAAATGAAGATGGCATTCCAATTATTACTGTTGTTGCAGATGGTGCCTGGAGCAAGCGGTCCTACAGGACAAATTACAACGCAGCATCTGGGGTTGTAAGTATTACTATTAGTAAATGTGGATATAAATAATAATACTTTTTGTTTCAAACCATTTTCAGGCGTGTGTAATTGGAGCTAAAACCAAAAAAATATTGTTTTTGGGCATACGCAATAAATATTGTACGGTTTGTGCGAAAGAGGCATATTATAAAAACAAAGTGCCTGACCACGTATGCTATAAAAATTGGACCAGTAGTTCGACAGCTATGGAATCTGATATTTTATTAGAAGCATTTAAATGTTCTATTGACATGCACGGCTTAATTTATGGACGATTAATTGGCGACGGGGATAGTAATGTTTACAGTAAATTAATTAGTGCATCTCCATATGGACCAGCTTTCCACATAGGAAAAGTAGAATGCAAAAACCATTTACTGAGAAATTATATGTCCAAATTGTCAGATTTAAAATCTAATACAGCATACAACATACGGGCAAGAAAAATGGTTTCGGAAAAAATTGAAAAATTACGTTTAGCAGTCTCTGGGGCAGTCCACTACTGGTGCAAGAGTGAAGCAGACTTCAAAGAAAAAATTATAAATTTAAAGAGTGACATATTAAATGGTCCGCATCACGTCTTTGGCGATCATGGCATGTGTCGGGACTATTTTTGCGATGAAGAAAAAAGGAAAGCAAAAACAGAAGCTGGCGAGGTATGTTCATATTACACGTATACAAAAGTGTTTTTTTCTATAGCACATGTTAAAGTGTGCTTTTATCAACTCAAAACAAAAGGTCAAGTTTTACTTTAACAGCAAGGGTAGATAAAGTAGCACTTTAACATCAAGGATAGATAAAGTAATTTAATTTTCTAACTTTTGTTTAAATTAAATATGACAGCTTCATATTATCGTAGCAACCCAATCTAGCTACTGACATTTTGAAATGTGATTGACTGTCCTTATTTTCTTTTGAAATTGTCAAAGTTCTTGCTATAGAAAAAAATATTGTATTATACAAGACGATAAAGTTATTTCTATCCACTCTTGAATCATTAACGTCGAGACGAAGTCGAGACGTTAAACGATTCACTCGTAGATAAAATTTAACTTTATCGTCTTGTATAATAAATTACTATTAATTACTTTCTGTTACTTACCTATTGTTTCTATTTAGGAAAATCAAATCCCATATTTGAAAGAAACTAATATTTATGAAGAAATAATGAAAAGAACTGGGAGAATCGCAAACAACTCTTGGAGCTTACTACACAATATGGACAATAACCTCGCCGAATCGTACAATTCCATAGTCGCTAAATTTGTAGGCGGCAAGCGAATTAATTTTTCGTTAAAAGGGTCATATGAAACTCGGTGCACTGGTGCTGCTCTATCTTTTAATAGTGAAGGAAACTACCACGAAATTGTTCAACGCCGAATAAATAAATGCGGACCTGGAAAATGCACAGCAGATTATTGCCAAAAGATAAAAAAAAGAAAAATTAATAACAGCAAAAGAAAAGGTGAGTTATTTTATTTTATTATTACCTCTTGTTTTAGAAACTAATAGTTTTCAGGAAAAAACGTCATGAAGTTGCTGGGCCTGATGCGAACTACGGCGTTAATGTGGACGACTATCCGGATATGGACCAAGCAACGTATGAAAACGAAAAAAAATGTTTTTGGAGAAAATGTACAAAATGGACCCAAAACAACTGGAAATTGATACTCGTGAGCAAGCCCTGTCAGAATTATGGAAACGAGAGCGCAAACTACGTCTTACTGCATCCAATTTTGGTAGAATTTGTTGTATGCGTCCAACGACATCAACCGCAAAAGCTGTAGAAGCTTTATTGTATTCTAAATTTTTTGGAAATGAATACACTGCATATGGCCAAGAAAATGAAAAAAATACTGTCGCTGCATTTGAGGCCATGTACGGCATTAAAACAAAAATTATAGGACTTTGTATTGATACAGAAAAGCCGTACTTAGCTGCAAGTCCAGATCGACTTACAGATAATAATAATGCCATACTAGAAATCAAATGTCCAGCGACTTGTAAAAATTTTACACCACAAGAGGGGGTTTCAATGAAAAAAATTAAATTTTGTACTTTAGAAGGGGCGAATCTAAAATTAAAAAAGACGCATAAATATACCGTGTGTCCACAGGAGTACGCACCATAGAGATAAGATAATGCCAATAGAATATAAATATCAACCAGTGCTGTGACCACCGTCCCTTTTCTTGTACCATTTATAACAATATTATTTCATACAGTGGCGAGTCAGAAGCCAGAAAACAACGTTTTAGCGTGCCCGCGATCACAGCATTAGCCGATCTTTCTATTCTATTTGGTTATCCCTATGGTGCGTCCTCCTGTGGACACACGGTATGTATCAAGTGCAAGGCCAGCTACATATAGCAAATAAGGACGTATGCTATTTTGTAGTTTGGACCCCTAAAGGCGTCAGCGTTGAAGAAATTGCAAGGGATAAAGTATTCTGGGAAGAGATACTAAAAAATTAGAGAAATTCTATATGAGTTCCTTGCTTCCAGAAATTATAGATCCACGTCGACTTAGGAATTTGCCTATGCGGGATTTATATCTCACGTTTAAATAATAATAACGTTTATGTAGCTATATATATAAATATGTAATAATACAAATAAATACACTTTTTAAACAGCTAAATGTAATCTATAATATTTAGTACCTACTGCAAACAAATTTTAAAAAAATATAGTGTTCTAAACCACTATTTCATACAAAACTAATTGTTGCAATAAGTGTTTTTGTAATAGTTAGAAATTCATTTCAGTAATAAATAAATGTACAAAAACAGTTTGAAGCAATGTCAAACATTTAAATTACTCTTGGCAATTTTTGCTTACTTACTAGGTACCTGCAGTTGAACCCTCATAATCGGATTATCCCAAAATACTGCAAGCACTGTTGAAACTAGCAGCGCCAACTTGTAAAGTTGTAAAGGTGGCAAAACTCTGAACTACTGAACCCAATTTGACTAAATTTTCTAATTCAAGAGATCCATTTTTGTCTCCATTTATTATTATTTGCAAGGTGAGTGTTTTCCAGAAAATAGGTAACGTACCGTATTCCATTTCCTGCAAGGTTTGTTGACTTACAATTAGTTTTGCAAGAGTTATGAACTCTTTTGGTTTTTTGGATGTAACACAATTTAAAAAATGATTTAATCCAATTTTATTATAATAGCACCCTCATACATTAAATTGCGCATCTACTGACGTTTAGTTTATTGAAATCGGTTAATAAATAAATGCATATTATGATCCAGAGTTTTCAAATACGTTAATTTTACTAGTTTTTTATTAATAATTGCGTTATTAATTCGAAATTTAAAAAGAAAATATAATAGCACCATTCCTCCTTCAATGACGAATACTTTGATGTATGACAAAGTATACCTTGAATTATTTATAACCGTCTATTTTTATCCAGAAAATTTTGTATATTTAATGCGGACACTGGAGGACCCTTAAATTGCGACGAAATGACAGAAAATTAAGCCCTCTTCTTTGCGAGACAAAAAGAAAGAATACGTGTTTTAAACACAATTAAAGAAGACTTTTACCAATGATCAAATTCAAACATTAACACTACCAAAAATAAATGTAACAAATGCTCCAATGAGACCTTATAAAAATGATGAGGTATTAACACCCCATGAAGGAGCTTGGCCTGCAAGGCGGAAGGTCAGAGCTAGAAAGGTTATTAAGTCTGAGATTTTCATGTGGACAGTGGGTATACTAATTTTAGGAAAATAGGACTTCCATTTCCATCTATTCGCAAATTAAATTTCCATTTACAGCATTTAAATTTTCAACCTGACATTTTAACAGATGTCTTTACTTTATTAAAGATTACAATTTCAAACTATAACAGAATTTTCGAAAAAGACTGCATGCTTGCGTTGAAATGGAAATAAGAAAGAGTATGGACTTTTGTGTGGCCACGAATTCTTTTACGGGAGGTGTAACATTTCCAAATCAGGGCAATAGTTTAGCTGCTAAAGCTTTAGTTTTCGTGTTAGGTTAATAAAATATTAGAACAATCTTAGGTTTTTAATATTCGCTGTTTTTATTATTTGTAGGTAGTATCACAACTAGATGGAAGCAAATGGTGGCTTACTACTTTACGTCAGAAAGCACTAGCAGCTCAATAGTCGCGGACATTTTAATTAAAATCGTGCAACATGCTACAAACATTTATAGGTTTAAATATTGTTTGGGTAACATAACTCATGGGTCCTGCAATCAAGGGATGTGGAGAAATTTAGGAATTATTGCCGGAAAATGTTTAAAATAGTCAATTTCATTAACAATCCATTCAAAGAAGAACAAAAAACATATTTTTAGCAGATGCTCCACATATAATACGTATATAACACATGCAGTTTCGTTAAAAAACTTATTTATATTTTATGTTTTTATCGTTTCATCTCTTTAACGTATTAAGTGACATATTATAATTAATGTAAGGGTTCCAACAAAAGTAACTTTAGTTTAAATTTGAATAAACAATATAAAATGCCTAATAGATTATTGTATATTACTTAAATTGTATAAATTTTGCCCATGTGTTGTATGAATGCATTTCATAAAAGTAGAACTATAATTAATAAACGTGCAACTACACAATATAACAAAGTAACGTAGTTAACTATGGCATTTCTGACAAACTTCATTTTTTTGGATCCCCAAATGTCATCGTTTGCCTTACTCACTCTACAGAACAATATACAAGTTCGCCATCTTGAGAAAAATTTGACTCAAATTGTTTTTCTCTGTTTCTGTACCAAGAGAATGAAGTTCCAGATCTCAACAAGTTCTTTTCTTGAAGTCTAGAGCCCAGTAATTCAGCAGACTCTTTAGAAAGCCCTAAATCACGAACGAGGTCGTTTAATTCTTCTTGTGAAAACTGTTGGGGTCCACAGTCTTCGACTTGAAACTCATCATCCAACTGCTCTGACTCGCTCTCTGATGACTCTGGCAAATCGTCAAAATTGTGTGGGGGCACTGGTACTGGAATACCGGGTCCATGAGGCACAGGCCGAAGTGCAGATTGCATGTTTGGGTAACATATATCTTTTTTATTTTTGGCATTGTACCCTTGTATGTTGCAAGAACAAAAGTAGCAGTCATCGCCATGGTTTCTCGGCTCTCTCCAAATCATAGGCACCCCAAAACGAAAAGATTTCACCTTTCCTTTAGACCACATGCGAAGTCCTTCAACACAGCCTGAACACACTCCATGAGGGGCCCAAGATTTTTCTTGATCTCCGATCTCCACACCAAAATAGGCAAAGTACACTTTTTTAATAAACTCCGTAATACTTCGAGATTGTTTTTTTATTACAAGTTCGCCACAAATGTAACAGAAACTATTACGATTATTAACACAAGCTCTTGAAGACATTTTGAAAGACACTTTAAGAATATTTAAATTGAAATGAACAAATCGAAGGACTACGAGGGGTATATATAGGGCAATGGGAAAATCCAGGTTTCATTTGTCAATAATGTTCACCACAATTACGCTAATTACCAGAAAGAATTTCTCCTATTTATTTATGTACTTTTAATAACAAAAACATTTATTACAGTAACATTGGAATCTGAAAACACCGAAGAAAAGCGATAAACCTTAATTGCATACTATTAAGGTAATGGGTTTCCATGATTCATACGCTGACTAATACTGTTAAATATACTAATTTTTATCATATTTCATAGTTTCTAATATAAAACTATGAAGCCGAATAGGAAAAACAACTTTTTTCGGCATATTCATAAATATACGCCTTAAGGTAGGCAATCCCGCAGAAAAATGCATTTTGCGGAAAATGCTTACGTGCTGGGAAAAAACTGAGGGCATTTCCGAACTCAGCGCACCAAAATACATACGATTCACCCATAATTATGTTTATATGCAAAATATTTCAGTTTTGTTTTTGTAAATAATATAAATAAAACGTTAACATTAGATCTTGCAACATTGCGAAAAATCCATTGCGCTTTATCGTTTATCCATGTTTCATAATAACAGCCCAATACATGGTATATTTACTTAACTATCGTTGTCACCTTTTTTCTAAAAAATTACATTTTATTTTACTGATTCTAAGAGAACGGAGAAGTAGTCGAAAACGATTTGTAAGACATAATTCTATGTACCCTCAAGAGGAGAGCAGTTATTATATAATCCGCTAGTTTTTCACTATCCTGTGTTGTAATATTTCCTTTTGTGTTTTGAGTTATTTGAAAAAATTCTATTATTCTATTTGCATTCGTATAATAATGGGATTTTGACTAAAACAACCACCGAAATAAGATACGTTCTAAATTTAGCACAGAATCGAAACAAGTCCAAAGCTAATTTAAAGATGGAAGGCTGTTTTTAAAATCGGGGGCATTTTCTGCAGGTAGTTTTAAATATCGATGGGCCCTTGCGGGGAGTTAGCCGAGAATGATCATATGGGAATGTTGTGAAGCCCGAAGCGACCGGGGGTGGCATTTTTACAATGTGAGGGCTCTTATGTGCTTTGGCAGTCTGTGGGCGAGGTCGCACACGTGCGGATGCGAAACCTAATCCGCCGAGAGTGTCATTCCACCGCGATTATGGGTTTTGGAAATTAGTTGAATTGTGGTAGTTATATGGATTATAAGAGAGCGGATGAAACGATGAGGTCTGTAAAAAGGAATGCATAGCTTTGCAAATGAAATGTAGTTATTTTACAGCGGAGTCGAACATTCGTTTATTGTTCGTACTGATGCTGATTGTAGACAGCTTTATTAATTGGGTCGTTGTTCATTGTTATGGTTGGCCTGGGGTCACCTTACCGTAGATAGCGCTATCATGCCTGGATCAGTGGCCATTCGGCGAGATGGCCAACGATCCCTGACCTGTTAAGCACCTTGCTTATCAGTGACTCCAGATAGCGCGTCTGGATGACTCGAGAAGCCTGTTTCCCAAAGATGCCTTGTGCTTGTGCCTTTTGCGGATGGATGCGGCCACCGCAATTGCGGGTTATATTGACATGGGCTGGACCCATTGATGCAGTTAGCGTTCGGTTAATGCATACTAGATGAGGTAAGCATCCATATTTGCAGGATTATTACAGGCACATCATCGGAGGTGCACCGAAGAATATGTCCTCTTCGTGATGCTACGTGGGAACGCAGCGGGGGGACCATAAAACCCCCTGTAAGTATTATCATGTAATGAGCACATTACTGCTAAAAGCTGAATGTTTGTTGTTTTTCTTGCATGACTGAATTGTGGAATTGGCTGAGTTTGTGTTTGCGGTCGAGCGTGTGTGACCACCTGCTACATGAAAGGACTCGCCGTTCGCTTTCACTCCCAGTATCATGTTTCTAATTTACAACCCCAGACCGCAGCAGCGCTATGGAATTTCTGGTATGTCGCCAGTTCTTGTAAATTTATGCATGTAAACCGATCTGAATTCCGGGAAAAATAAATTAGCTCGGGGCACCGAAAATATGTGCCTAGACCTGTATATATAGTTACATCAAACAGCTAATTCGACCTCTGAAATCACATACTAAACAGTAGCATGTTGTTCCGTACTTCAAGACTTGTACACAGTGCTGATAACCAGGATTATTCATAATGTTTTAGACAATCAAACTCTGTCACCCGTATTCATAGTCGTTCGCCAGCGGATCGCCGGCGACTCGCCGGAGTTTCGTTATGAATAGTATGTTGGTGGCACTGTACGTCTATGTCAAATTCGAGGTGATCAGGTTAGGTTTTCAGTCAGTTTTGACTGAAACTGACACAAAATCTAACCTGCTAACCTCGAATTTGACATAGACGTACAGTGCCGCCAACATACTATTCATAACGAAACTCTGGCGAGTCGCCGGCGATCCGCTGGCGAACGACTATGAATACGGGCGTGTAACTCTTTATATTTGTATCATTATGATAAGAAACAGTA
Source organism: Agriotes lineatus (assembly GCA_940337035.1). Taxonomy (NCBI): domain Eukaryota; kingdom Metazoa; phylum Arthropoda; class Insecta; order Coleoptera; family Elateridae; genus Agriotes; species Agriotes lineatus. The sequence continues at coordinate 135,301,879 of OW679199.1, forward strand.
TTTATACCATGTTTAAGAAAATAGATTAAGTTTCGTATTAGTATTTCGACTAGCCACTACTCGCAAAGTGTAAATTATTGTACTTTTAAGTTAATATAATAAATTTACTGTTTTATTAAACGATTGATTGTTTATTGAACTATATTTAACGAAAATATTAAAGCCAATAGTCAAATGTAAACCCTTTATTCTGCCTCCATTATTTCATCAGCGAAATTGAAATTACTATCATCCTCTGATTCTGATTCAGATTCCTGTAATGAAATAATAAATGTAAGAATATTTTCAACCGAAAGGTTTCCTATGTTCTTATTGTAATCATTCCCCTATTTTATTTTGATTTTTAAAATTATTTAGTGACACTAAGTAACAAAAGACTTCGGGGATTGAGCCGATTGGGGTCGAAGAACTCAAAATTTCGCCCACTTTCTTAAGGGGCTTCATCTGGCGTGATTTACACGTTGAGTAACGGTGCTCTTTTGCTTTTCCTCCTGATGAAGCCCTTTACGAACGTGAGCGAAACGTTGAATTCTTCGCCCTCAATAATGACATTGTCGCATCCCGGAAGTCGTTTGTTATTTAATGACAATGACCGTGAACGTCTTCGAAATAATCGTTTAGTATCGCAACGTTCACTTGCGAGGGAAGTTCTGAGTAAAGCCCTTTACAGATTTTTTCTTAATTCTGACATGATTAATCAATCATTCTTGCATGAGAATGTAAGAGAATTCTCCAATTGCACCGAGTGATACGTTCCATTGTCCATAATCACCACACATTGAGTTTGCAACTTAGGCAAAGCAGGAATAAGTAGATGAATCGCCCAATTTTGAAATTTTTCGGCGTTTCTTGTTGCTTTTGTTGTTGTATGGTTCTAACGTTGGATGGAATGCTTTTAAATCTGATTCGTGAAATCATTTTGAAGGATCCATGTTTCCTCTAAATACAGGAGTGTAAGGTTTTCAGCGGATTTTTTTAGTTTTAAAAATGTTCTCAAAAATTGTATATTTGCTGCAGCAACGTAACTCTGTTCGCATAAAATTTTACGCCCATTTACACATTTCTACTAATACTCCCTCGATCCCAAAATATCCTTCGCGTCTGTTAATAATCCATTCAGAGAAAATGTCAATTTTTCAAATTATATTGCCAAATAGCTTGTTGTAGGTCTTTTCTACCTGTATGATCTAAATATAATCTGTTTTTAATAAACTAAAAAAAGCTCAAAAAGCTCGATTTCCAGAAAAAAATATACGGTACCCCCCACCCAAGAAAAGCGCCCTTCCGTGCTTTCCAAGAATACTTCGATACTCAGCATCACTCCGTTTCGCTAATACAATGAAATGCTATGAACCAGTTATTTATAAAAAAAAAACAAAAAAAAATTTTTTTTGCCGACGACCATAGCTCAAAAGTTGATGTTGCCTTCATTTTCGGAGGACCTATCGTATGAAAACGATCCAAGACTTCAGGAAGGTTCCTGGCGACCGGAATCGTGTACACATACCAACATACATCCCCCGCACAGCACGTTTAGGCACGCCCCAATACGGGGGATTGATCTAGTAAGCTGGGATCTTCACCAAAAGATCCGCACCGCCGAGACTTAGATTTGATATAGTGGGTTCCTTAGTCGGTTGGCTCAAATTTTAGAGATATTTGACTCAGAGTGGTTTTCGATATGAGGGAATTTCAATGCTTCGTACACTTCGTGTCGAAGTAATAGTAAAGTTTTACTTTTTTAATATTCATATCCCTAATGGCATTAGGAATGAATATCAAAATATTTTCCTACTTAAACGATAACCCTAGTTTTGTAAAACACCCCCGAGATTGGTATTAGCCGTGGTTTTTGACCATTATCTATCTCCATAAGATGGGGGGGGGGGGGGGGGTAGATTTAACTGAAAATGGTACGTTTTATGCGATGTTTGGAATAAAATGCATTACGCCGGGCAATAAGGTTTTGAATTTTTCGAAAACTGTCATCAAATGTTGGCATTTTCCTTATATTCTCAGTAAGCAAAGTGATTCTTTTTTATCACTTTGCTGCGAAATACTTTGAAACCAATCTTTAACTCTGTCTATTTGTTTCGCTAATTACCCATCTATTTCGGGCCAGCCCGTATATTTTCACTTGAGTTATAATCCGCTCTATTTTAAATAATATCAAATCTTGTTCCGCGCAATGGTACCGATTCTGGATTTCCCGAATTGTTCGTTATCGCAGCGCGCCACGCTTCAGGTGTTTTCTCGCCGATACTTTGTTTCGCGAGCACTTCTTTCCTGCATTTAAACGAAGCAACAGGCTTCTGTGAAATCATTGTGCGTGCTATTGCACTACAATTAATTCATTTCGTTTCTGAGAGCTGATAACCTAAATCAGGTATGATTGCGCTTCTTTGTTCATTATTCACATATTAATTTCTCCTTTCCTTAGCTCTTAAATAGTAGTTTGAATCAGCAAATTCAATCTGGATCCCAGCCGCCTGAATTATCGATTCCGCCGAATGAAGTTCATCTTAAACATCTCAACCTGGGATTTGATTCTGCTTCGATCGCGGGCCATTAAGACAACCTTGGTAGTTCACAACAGCAACCCTATCCAGCTTTTCCGCCCACACTTAACAGGCGTCGATATCCAAGGTTAGTGCCTATCTTGGCAGTTATCATTCATTTTGAAAGCAGATGACCAAACTGGCCTTAGAATTTATCTGGCTCGGCTGGTTACAATTATTCACCACCACTAAGCATAATTAATATCAGAAATTTAATTTCCAAAACCAACCACTGTCAAGTTTGCAATTACAGTCAGGATTATAACTTAATTATATAGTTAATTTTAACATTATGCTTTTATTTTATATGTATTTGATTATTACGATATTTAAACTTGATCAATCATTGAACTATAATTTTGATGTTTATTAGGCAATTTGTAAAAGGTGCTTACACGCCTCTTGAATTCAATAACCTGGTAAACGATTGAACGATATGAGAGAAATAAACTTATTCCTTGAGTGATTTGATATTCAAACTTAATTTGGGAACCCGAAAGGGGTTTTAACTTTGGTGCGTGCTGCATCCTTCAACATATTTACACTACTGTATTATGACATTTCGATTATATTTAAATCAATCTTAATGTTTATTACTGACTTTAGAAGACAACTGATAATTGATTATTAAATAAACGCTAGTTGCTTGTAGTTATTTTAGTAATTACTTGAAATCTTCGGATTTCTGGCGCCCTGTTTTTTTTTAAAAGATTGCAGGGATACAGTTGATGATTAGACCCACGACTAAATCGTCCAAAGTGAGTTAGCAAAATACTTTAGCGCTCTAGAACATAAAAGAAATTTGAGATAAGTTGCCATTTCTTTTGGCACATTTCTTACTATGTTGGCTCCAACCAGTTTTTAGAGTTCACGGGACTCGAAAACGTGAAGATCTGTTAAAAACTCAATTTCGAATTTTTGGGGTAAATCCAATACTTCCTTTATCGTAAAAGAAAGTAAAAAGGGAATAAGTAAAATCTACGAGGTGAAATAATATGGAAATAAACAAGAATAGGTAAAGAGATAAACTAATGAAGCTTGCAAATATGTGGTAAAAACTAATGGATAGCAGAAGTACTCTACAAAAGTTAATCATTGGAGAATAATAATGGTTCAAGTTTATTGGAAAAGTTAATTTGACAGAATACATCAATTAAATTGGATTACGTCAAACTGTTGGTGCTAAAGGACAGTCCACAGGAGGATCAACAGGGTAAAAGAGGTACACTCCTGGAGGTTTGTGAATGTAGTAGTGCAGGTAGCTGTCTGCAAGTTTGGTCTGTTGGCTGCGTGCTGTCGAAAACGGTTGAGTAGCTGATGTGTGACAGTTAGGACGTCTTGTCTGTCCGTGGACCATTTATTGCAGGAAGGTGCTGGAGAGAATCGATTAGTCATAGGAGGAGCGGTTTGTTTGGCATCTAGAGAGTTTGTGCTGACCAAATGAAAGGTGGGTCATTTCTTATTAAGGTCATAACTATAAAAGGAAATAAAGACAATAAAAAGGTGAACTATACCTGAATTTTTGAGCCCGTGCGTGCACGTCATACCATATTGATGACATCATATCCTAGTATGTTTATATGAGCCATATACAGTCACTAAAAGTATGTTGTTTGACGCGACTGACGTAAAATTTAACCTGCAAATTTCTAATTTCACATAGGTTGGCAGTGCTACCAACAATGTGAATATGTAATTTTTTGTCGCCTAGACGATAAAATTGCATTTTAACGTGAAGTGAAGGTAGATAAAATACAACTTTAACAGTTAGAATTGAATGAATATATTAAATTACAATTTTAAAGATGAAAGAAAAAACCACAACAGGAAAACTAAAGACTAACATCATATTAATTTACATAAACTTTTATTGTAAATGTTGACAACTATCAATTAATGTAAAATTAAATGACCAAACTACCTTAGAAAATCAGCACTTTAAAAACTTGTGTAGCTTGTGCGAAATGAATTGGCGCACTTCAGGTATACGGATTAGGCGCATTTTCCTGTAACTGATACTTTGCTTACTTGCTGTCTTTACTGTATATGTTATTTACCTGTTGAGGCTACTTATAATACTCTGCAGGTATTTATGTAATTTTTCGTGCTCAACTTAAAATCAATTAAAAATATTTTGCTCGATTTATTTTAATAAAAATATTGTATTGAGTACCACATAAAATAAAGAATAAATTGACTATAATAGTAAAATAGTTTACATATTTTAACAAAGAATAATAATTGGAATTGCGCAGTATTTTAACAACTAAATCAAATAAATCATTTTGTATGTCTGCCTTTTTCCAGGAAGAGTTTGGCAATTTTTCTATTAAACTACTGTGGTAACTCGCATTATCCATAATAATAATAGAAGGTTCTTCCAATTTTGGCAATAATCGCTCGCTAAACCACTTTAGCATCTTTGATTTTTGAAGCAAAAATTAATGATGCTTCAGGAATAAAACCTTCACTGCTTCCTGCATGAAGTACTATATATCTATAACAATTCAAGCATGAATTACATAGTTGTTTACTACAATTAGTAACTCGTTTACCTGCGTCCTTCTGGTTTAATTTTTCGTACGCTTCCAACATCGTCATCTTGCCATGATTTGCAAATTGTTCCATTTTCAAACACCCAAGTTTCATCTAAAAATAAACATAGGCGCCCACTTTTAGATTGCAAATTTTTCACGCGAGGGTCATCTTTCTTATAACGAAAACCAATGTTGTGAAGAATTTTTCTCAACGAACTAATTGAACCATGAATGATATCTTTTTCTCTTAAAAGTTGCGAAAGTGTTTTTTGGGTAATGTATTGCTCTAAAAACGGCAAACTTTGTAGCAACCCAAAATTCAAATACTTTTTACATTTTTATCATTAGAGTAATACCAACTTACTATTTTGAACCATGGTGTATACAGCATTACGAATCGCAACCTGATAAAAATCATCGACATCACTTACAAGTCTGTCTCGGTTTTTTGTTTTTTTAGGGCTACGCAGAAGTTCACCAGATTTGCAGGTCTGCGAAATAAAAGAGACTGTTCGTATGCTTAAATTTAAAGCATTGGCAACTCTCTGTAACACCAAAACATTAGAAAGTTTCGATTAATGTAGTTGGTTATTATATTACGAATTATGATACGATAGAAGAAGGGCAGTTGAGATGGTTAGAGCATGTAATGAGGATGGTAGAAGATAAGACGGTGAGATGAATATTTGAAGCACGCACACATAAAAAGAAAATGAAAGGAAGGCCGAGAAATTCGTGGAGAGAAGAAGTTAGGAATGCAGCCTTTAAGGGAGGCATAGAGTACAAAATAGGCAAGAATGGGAACGGAAATGGAGAAAGATACCGAAGACATAATAAAACCCTAGCCACTCCCTGACCATACACCCGCAAGGGTAGAAAGGTCCTAGGATTAAGTAAGTAAGTATATTACAGGTGTAAATTACTTACTACTCTCACAGCAGTTAGCTGTATAAGTGGACCACCGTTGTCTCTTTCTCGTTCAAAATATCTTATTAAAGCGGCAACAAGCTCTTTTGACTTTCTGGACAAGGCGGTCGACATTTTAGCTTAGAGTTCACCACCCGTTTCCAGCAGCTAAACTCTTCCGCAAAGTAATTTGTAGCAGTGAAAAAACGACAGTATAACTTGTTCGCAATATTCGTTATGAAAACAATGGATTTTTAAAATGCAAAGCTAAACTATATGCCACTGTCAACATCTGTCAAAACCATTATAACAAATATCAAGAGATCCAAAAAAAACTGTTCTTCAGCGGGCTGTGGAAATTCAACGTATGAATAATATGTTGGTGACACTGTACGTCAATGTCAAATTCGAGGTTAGCAGGTTAGGATTTGCGTAACTTTGTGTCATAACTGACGGAAAACCTAACCTGATAACCTCGAATTTGACATAGACTTACAGTCTTGCCAATTTCAAGTAAAATTTTCTACAGCCCGCTGAGGAACAGCTTTTTTTGGATCTCTCGATAAGTCGTTTTAAAGAGTGACATGTGTACGTATTAACTCCCTGAGCAGAACTTGAAAACACAAAGTACCCCGACATATTATAATTTTTGCTATTGTTCATGGAAATTATGAAATATTAAAACAACAAAATGTACGGCTTAGCAATATATTAAGCTATATTATTAGCAAAAGCAATTTTCATCATTGTTTTATTGAAAACAAAAAGTAGTTTTATATTTTTCAAATGTTGGTACCGACAACCTTACTAAAAGGCGGATTGATGACGTGCACGCACGGGCTCAAAAATGCAGGTATATTTATGAATGAATTACTTACTGATTAAATATTGTTGTGTACCATTGTAACAGTTTGGTATTTGCCATTTGAATTTCAAATCTGTTTTGACATTTGGTTGACATAAGTAATTGTGACTTATGCGAATGATATTGGGAAAATAAGAACATCAATTTTGACATTCTAATTATAGTAGGGCAATTTTTAATTTAAAAACAGTTTAAAATAACTTGAATTGAATGTTCACAGTATATTAAAGGTATCGCTACGAGAATCTTATCAAAATCATGACTGCCCAATGTGTTAAAAATTAATAATAAAATTTTAAAATCTTATTAAAAGTAAATATAGACAACACGTTGCTAATGCAGTCCAATATCAAAGATCACATTACAATATGCAAAAATTAAAAAAAAAACGATAACTAGATTTATAAAAGTGTAAACTATTTTGACTTCCCAATTGTACATACTACATACTCGTTCTGAAATACATTTATTTTTTTGCACATTAGCTATCTACTTGAAAGCTCAATGCTTATAAATAGGGAAACAATCAAACTCAATTTATTATAAATACTTCGCTCGTGACGCTTCGCTTCCCTGAAAATTGGAGTAGAAATGTGTTAAGACCATGTTTCAATTTGTACCGCCCAACTCTGTCATGAAAGCCATCTGGTCGCAACAAGATGCGAGACGAAGACATATGAGCCCCAGAAGAGGTTACATAAAGCCACATGGTCTCAACCAAATGTAACGGATCGCACCAGGTGTCTTTAGGCTTAGGTGGAGGCCAGCAAAAAACAAGCTCTCGCTTATGTAGGTTTCCCTAGGTGAGTTAAGTGAAAGGAGGCCGCAAACGAGTATAAAAAGGTGATGCCCCTGCACTCTCAGCCTCGCTTGACCCTTTCCTTTCAGACTGAGTCTAGAATCTTAGAAGACTTTAGTCAAGCTCAGCCGTGAGCAGCCTTAGACCCTGGAGAGCTTAAAGTTTCATCAGCCGTCGCCCACCTCACTTACTCCTGCTAATCGAGAAGTGGTCTTCAGAATCCGAAACTAAACAGCATCCTGCGTAACTACCACCTGAGGCGACCACCTTCTTTCCGAGAAGTTGTGCTGCCTGAGAACTCTGAGCTGACCTGAAAATTCCCTTGCTCGGGTTAGTTGATCTGCCCATTATAAACTCCAGTCCAGAAATTCCAGTGATTCCACTGCACGTTCCAGTGCCGAGATCACGAAAGATCGTGACGAAAGGCTTGAAGATGTTTCCCTAATAATTACTTCAACACTTCAATCTTGGAATTGCACAGCGCACGGAAAATCGTGGTGACAGGCTCAAAAATCTCCCCTGATAACTTAATATTTCCTAACTCGTTTTTTCGAATTCGTATCGATCTAGGTCGATCGCACGCCAGCTTGCCAGTACAAGCCCCTTGATGATTGCACACAGATCCCGGTGCCTAGAAACTCAAGTAGAAGTCGGTCCGAAACAGCAAATTTTATCGGTGCTAGACCACCAAGGGCCAAAACCTTGCCGAGAACGCTCGCCAGAAGCGTCTGTTAAACTCAACTTACAGATTTAAAATGTCACCCAATTTGGATGCCTAAGAATGCCAGACTTCTAGCGTTCGGCCGGCACAAGCTCCGCCGGCGTGGCGTATCAACGGAAAACACCGTGAGAGCTCCTGTCTTTCAGCGGATACTCCTGGGAAGACGTTCACTTCACTTTCCCGACTCTGAGGAATGCATTTTTCAATGAATCTCATTATTACTTTTATAAGTATTGTAGGGGTCTTCACAAGAACTCTAATATTATATTTCACAAAAGGTACAGATTTTAATGCCGGGTTCGGTAGCTCATAAGTATTCTGACTACTAATATAATATAAGGGTCACGAGTTTGATCCCCTGTTCCGGTGCGGTTTTTAAACATTTTAAAAATGCCGATGAACACCTCTACAGAATGCCATCATTCGGAAGAGATGTAAAGCAGTGGGTCCCATATTGCTACGATGTGTAGCACCCTTTATTAGGGTTGGAACTCCTTAGACTCAGCAAAATTCTAACTAAGACTTTGACTATATGCCCACAGCAGTCGGTGTCTAAGGTGCCTAGTAATCCGCATGCCTAGACCTTGTCAAGAACAAATAAACACATCTTAATGTTTTTACTAACATTTTAGTTTTTTTGGTTGTCCATATTATATTTATTCGAGAAACAAAATTGCTCCGTGAGTGAATTGGCCCTTGGGAATCACAAGTAATATTCTGCTGTAGGTTTCTTAATATTAGCACAGATCAATAGTATTTTCAATTTATATGAGAAAATGCCTTTTTCGGGACGTCTCGCGGGATGTTTACTTTCGCCTGATATGTTGTTCAAATACGGGATTGTCCCAGAAAATCCGGAGCGAATGGTTTGTGTATTGATGTTGTAATTGCTATTTTGAGATTAATTAAATAGCAACTCATCAGTAAATATCTAATTTGTTAGCTTTTTTATACTCTTCAATTAAATTAAATTAAATAGTCAGTATGGTCCCACGGAAGGCGCTGTTGTCGAATAGGCATCATTCATCAAATACAGGGATATGGTTCTGCATTAGTAAATCTTAGCAGCTCTGCTGGCAAGTCTTACTCACTCGTACACGTGGTAGTCCCTGGAGGTAGTCGTAATAGACTATCGCTAACATGAGAGTCCAAAGGGCGAGACTTCGGTGCTCTAAAACTGATACTGTAGTTTGGGGTAAATAGGATCACACAAGTTGGAATCCGGACCAACTACCAACTCCAACAAATAATAACATAATTTTTTACACTGATGGATCTAAGTTTGAAGGGGGTACAGGTTCCGGTGTGTACAGTACCAATCCTAGAACCAACGAAAAAGTCAGTCTAGGAAAGTTTTGTAACATCTTTCAGGCTGAAGTACAATCTATTAACGTATGCGCAAACATCAGCATAGAAAAGAAGCTGCTCAATCGAGACATACACATTCTCTCAGACAGTCAGGCAGCACTGAAAGCGCTAAACGCTTTCAGTACTTCATCGAGACTGGTCAAGGAATGCAAATCCAAACTTCAAACTTTAAGCCAGGGAAATACAGTAAAATTATGCTGGATCCCAGGTCACCAAGGTATTGAAGGAAACGAAAAGGCGGACAAGCTCGCAAAAGAAGCAGCCCGTAATGCAATGACCGGTCCAGAACCTGGTCTAAGCATTCAGAAAAACCAAGCCCGCTCAGCCATTAATGAATGGGTCAATACCGCACACCAACTAAGGTGGAGAAACTACAATCAAGCAACACACTGCAAAAGATTGCTAAAAACTCCGAATCCACATACCACCAAAACCCTGTTGAGACTGAACAGAACTCGAATCAAGCAAGTAGTCAGTCTACTAACAGGCACTGGAGCATTCAGAGAATTTATGCACAGGATCAACATCTATAGAGATGAACCTGTTTGCAGACTATGCCAAGAGGATGATGAAACAGCCTATAATATCCTCTTTGAATGCCCAGCATTAGAGCGTAAAAGACACCAACTCGATTGGAGCCTTAACTCTATTGACAACCGCAAGCTAGTAGGGGACATTGCAAGTCTAGTAAAAGATACGGATGTCGGCTTGCTAACTTGAAAACTCCCGACAGTACAAAAAGCCCTAAGGGCTGACGTGCGCATGCCAGCAAAAGGCAGTCGTAAAATCTAATCTAATCTATCCTTAATAGATCAACAATTTATTCGTTGGCTAATCTCTCAAGAAACCAAAAACCCTAAACGTTACCAATCGAAGCGTAGTAAGGAGGCTGCACAGATAGCGGCGACAACAACTGGTTTCCAAACTCTGAACTAGTTGCCCGGATGGACTGGGCAACGGATATTGAAAGGTAGATGCAGCATGGTGTCGAATTCGCCACACAAGGCGAGAAGAAAATAATCTCTCAAACATTTTTTCCAAACGACACAATACTCCGCTTTCAGCGGGGCCAATAAGCTACCATAAATACAAAACGGAAGACCCGTACAGCGGCAGGACAAAAGCCACCAAATGCAAACATCAAACACCTCCACGGCGCTCCCAGAAGAAAGGACGCGCTTCAAACAAAAGAATGCAACCATCGAGAACGCTTCGGCCGCGTTCGCCGGTCAAGCTAGGCCAAGGAAAAGCGTGCAGAAAACGATAACTCGCGCCAAAGAAATTGCAAATTATAGACGGCGCAAATCCGGCGTTATGGAACTAAAAGGAGTGCAGAAAATCGTAACCACTTTTTGACACTCAGTGTCACGTACAAAAAAATTTACACCTATATGGTGCTTATTATGGTTGCCAAATCTTTGGTTTCGATCTATATAACAACTGTATATTAATTGTTATGTTCGTTTGCCGCTATTAACAAAAATATATATTTTTTGTGCAGTGATCCGTACAATCTTGTCCCACACTTATTACTCCAGCCCTTAGATATAAGTTGACTCTTTCTAATCCAGAAATGCCAAAAATGTATTGTTTAACTAAGATACATAAAGCAGGTAAAACGGTGAGACCTATTGTTTCTTGTATTAACTCCCCGACGTACCTCCTATCTAAATGGTTAACAAATGAATTTAGAAACTTTCCAAAACCTCAAAATAATTTTTCGGTCGAAAACTCGTTGGGTGATTACCGTGTTGTCCGCAAATAAAGCAATATCGCTTCTTAAGTGTGGAGATGGAATGTCGTGTAAAGATAAGTTAAATAAAATTGGTCCAACGACGCTTCCTTGAGAATTGTCCATGCCGAGGTATAATTAGCATGTGATACAGGCAATGCATGAACTGCATGCAGGGGTTCTTGCTAAAGGCATGATTTTAAATAGTGAAAAGGTTCACAATCATTTAATTTGTGGTTAACGTGGATTAGCGATTTAAAGGTGTCATAAAAAGCTCTCCAATTTGAACAGCTCCCGGAAAATTCGGGCAAATTTAGAGTTGGTGGCTTGATATTTAATTGTGATTCACGCGAATTTTCTGAAGGAACCCTATGTGATGCAGAAGTAGTATGATCTTCCAAAATTGATTGAAGTGAGCATACTGTATTAAAATACAGAGTGTCAAAATTAGCGTAATCATCATTTTCTGGCTAATCTGGATTAATAATTAAGTTTTCCATTTGCACGCTATTAAGCTGATCGTTAATCTCCTTTAACATGGGAAGTCGTACCTTCAACTGATTAACATTATCCCCTTGTTTAAAATTACCTACAAAGTTTGCTATTTTTGTCAATCTAGCCTTAACATGACTCCGTTTGTGAATCAATGTTTCCAATTCCGCCGCCATTTCAAATTGAATATTAGAAGTGACTGAACGGTAACAAAGATATACACTTTCCGATGATAGGACGGGTGAAATAGAGTTATGGAAAGGATCACTGACCTGTTTGACCTAATGCCCTCCGTTCTTCTACTGATGTGTAGTTGATGTAATTGGCCTTGGTGCTGCTGATATGCAGAGAACTTGATCGGAGTCATCGTCTTGAAGCTGCTGATGTGCACTAGGAAAACGTTGTCTCTGATGCTGTTAAATTAATTTACCGGTGATCCGGCTCGAAGGACCAAATGTTAATGTTTGTTATTCGATAACATAAATTTAAAAAAGAATCAGTATATTACAGAAACTTTATTATCCCCTTACAGTCCATGTGCCGTTGATTTTGGGCTATGTTTCTTAGCTGATGTGCTGCGAACTGGTACGAAACCGTCTATAACTATGTACAGTTACTTAACGACTAAATTAGCTAATTTTAACTTCAAACTACCTGGAGCCGCCATGTCGCGCTCACCCCTCCCTTACTAAGGTGAATGATTGGAAGCTCCAACCGAACTGTCAAATCGATTCTTCAAATTATTGTTCAGAAAAAAGTTGACACTAGAAACTGTGCAAAAAGTTGTCATTTTGACAGAATCATAGAAAAAATGTTGAAAAACGTATGTCAAAATTCGCAACGCAAATGTCAAATTTGAAGGTTGTTATCAAAGTGTCACTGAATGACAATAATTTATTTTTTCTACTCACTGTATAGAAAGTCGGCTTTTGCTCCCTAGTTTTAGGAAACAAAACTCTCAATTTTCAACCAGCGGGAGCCAATTTTTATTGACTCCCGGCGAGAGCCAATTTTTATTGACTCCCGGCGAGAGCCAATATTTTTTACCTCCCGCATTTGTGTTTATGTCTCCATAGATATCATACCAAAGCTTTACGTTATGTTGATTTGGAAATTAGACAAAATGTCACTACAGAAATCTAGAGTCACTATAATGATTTCCTAAACCATTTTTTTTTATATTTCGCGCTATAGAACATGCGTTCGAAAAAAAAATATATATTGAAATGGTATTAAGCCCACAACTCTGCTCTCTTTGCAGTACAAAATATTCAACCAAATCAATAAAGCACAGAGTTAGGATACTTTATATAATTACAATTTTAAACAAAGATAAAAATATTAAATGCATTGATTATGAGATGCGAAAAACAGTAATTAGTCGGATAAAGGCACGCAAATGCAAAGCATATTTCAAAAGGGTTTGAATTTGGCTTTTGAATATAGTAATATAATTAAAATTACAAGTTTTTGTGCACATGTAAAGCCAGACCCAAAGAAAGTAATTGACACAAAAAGGTGGTTACGTGCAGGACAGTAAAAATTGTGAGCAAGCTGAAGGGTAAAGCAAGATGAAAAAAAATCTAGAAAATTGCAAAGAGCAATTCCTGAATGAGGGCAACAGAAAAGAGGCAAGCGACGTGAAAAGTGCGGAACTAAAAAATCAGTGCTTTAATAATTAAAAACCTAGTACAAAAGCAGAGCAGTGAAATTAAAAACGTTTGTGAGTGCGACGTTATGGAACAATATTAGTTATAAGCAAAAAGACAATATTTTAGAGTTTAAGAAAATGTTAGATTGTAATTTTTGTAATCAAACTTTACTCCATTTGTGGTAAATATTATCAAACCTAATTTCCAATTCATACTAGAAGAACACCGTTTCTTAGCAACAAGATGCTTTTTTGTCTTTAACAAAGAGACCAATTTTATAACGAAAAAAGTGGTCCAAATTATTTCCCAAGTGGTAGTGTACCTGTGCTAACGTTTACAGCAGTTTCCGCAACAAAATATTTACAAAGTACAAATCTCATCTCCGAGGGAATCGGGAACAGTCCAACTGCAAATTACGAGCTTCGACTGCGACCGAAATTAGCATCGGGAGCCAGAGGTTAGCAGTCCAGGACTTCAGCAGTTTGCAAGAACGTCCGAATCAACATTGGCGGGCATAGAAGCAGCTACAACCTGAGATATTCCAGCAGCGTCACTACGACCAGCTCCGAAGCCAGCAACGAAGCGAACTTCACGAGATAGGATAGATCTAAAAATTGAGTGACAGCGTTCGGGAAAACGATTTAAATCAAAGATTAAACCTTGCCGAAGAGGCCTAGCGTTTTTCCAAAAGTCCAATTACTTCGTGGTTTTCGAAAATCGAATGGCGTCACCAGGTTGTGGCGAAATCGGCCAGAATCGAGCTTCATAAACAAATGAAAGATCGGCATGCATTCTACGTCATCCTGATAATAACAATCAAGGCGAGTTTGACGTCATCCTGAGATACAATGATGGCGATGTTTTAATAGTTGCCAAGCGGGAATATTCAAATAATTTACCTGACGCGTTTTCACCGTATTTCACTATTTTAAACGTTCAATTTCACGCTGTACGCAAAAACCATTTTGTGTTCATCTGTCAATTTACGAGATTGTGAATTTTATCTACTAATAACGAGCAAACGAGCTACGTTGACACAAATAACCTAAAATTTGTGAATATGGTCCTTTTATGAACCCAACCAATGAGATAAGAAGTTTTGTGTTGCCGAGAGCTAGCGTAATCAGTATTGCAGTTAAATAAAATAGAAATAGGAGCATTCAACCATTTTATTTGTGCGATTAATTATTACAGTTCATTTTAACCAGCCTTAATTTACTGACAGGCAAAGTTTGAGCACAGCAATCTTATATTATAAGAGCTGATGTCGGCCGCCGGCCGTTCGACCGTAAGCACTGGCGCGGGCACATGTCGATCGTAAGCACAAGTGGCGAGACCGTCAACAGCAAGCATTTGTATTGTTAACGCTGGCAGGGCCGGACGTAGGCTGGCTACCAGCTTAAGCAAGCATTTTTATTGTTAACCGTTTCTTTACGCTGGCAGGGCCAGACGTAGACTGGCCAACGCGTTCTAGTAAAAATATAAATCGAGAATTGTGTGTACTGGGATCTTTGCCCGTAATTTTAACTTATATTATTTTTATACCAAAATAAATAAACAATTACAAACAGGCACCTGATAGAGGTGCTAGATCAGTCACTTCAGTACAAACTGTCGCCCAACGTCGGGGGGAAAGGTGAATTTTATAATTTATTCAGACTGTCTCATTCAAAATAACAAGGGAGTCAGTACAATATATCACTAGAGCAAAGGTTAATTCCCTCCCTTGTGTGTTTAATGCCCTCCGCTAACGTGTCGGGCATTAAATTCACACGCGGGAGGAAAAGAATACTTTTGCTCCCTAGATATATAAATAGCTATTATCAATTAAATTACGAATTGATTTGCTGTTCTCAATGCTGGCCTGATTTTAAATTGCTTCCCAGTTACTGGTTGGAATGCCGGGCTATAGCTCAGTGGTAAGCATTCTGGCTTCTGATCTAAGGGTCGAGAGTTCAATCTCCGACCCTGGTGAGATTTTTAGAAATTAAAAAATGCGGAAAAAACCTCTACAAAATACTATCATTCGAAAGTGATGTAAAGCCGTGGGTCTCACGTTGCTACGATTTGTAGCATGTAAAAGATCCCTTGCTAAGGTTGGAACTCCTAAGTCTGGGCAAAATTTTAAGTAGGACAGAGGTACCTGGTACTCTGCATGTCTAGACCTTGTTCATGGGGTTGGCAAAAAGGGCCTATAAAGGCTTACTTGCTAGACAAGAGTCTCCCCAAAAATAATACTACTACTACTAATGATTGGAATGTTGTAACTGTCTCGCCGTAAAATTTTGTACACCATGCGTGTAATACCTGCATTTATACAGAAACGTCAACGAGAAACATGTAGAGGAAGGAGATATGCAAGTTCAAGAAGAAGAATGTCACTTACCTCAAATATACCAGTCAGTCAAACAATGATTCCATGTTGTGGCACGTGGTATTCTTTAAAGTGTTCGAAAATCTTCTTAATTTGTATTTCACTTTTAGCAGAAATTTCGACATTTTGGTAGCTAAAGTTTGTTTATATTTGGTAATTTGACGTTGATCAATGAATTAATGTTGCTCAGAAAATTAGATTTTATTTAGAATAACCTTAATAGAATATACTTTTCAACACAGCATTATCTACATAACCTATTATTCAACATCCGACATAATAACAGGCTGTACAAATTTGAACCAAATTTAATACATATATAATCAACTGAAAATATGGCCAGCTTTGGTCTAAAAACATGGTAAATACATAATACTCATGATGGATGTTTTAAACTGAAATTGAAAATCGGGCATTCCATTTTACGGCATTAGTTTTCAATAAATAATTATTTGGATAACACACAACTTGTAAAATCCAAGAATTTGTCTTTCACTACACTTGAACCCCAGCCTCTCAAAGCTACAACTGGCAACCATCAATAGGTACTTCCAATTTATGCAAATGTTTTTGTTTTTATTCAATCATTACCCTGCAGAATAGCTCTCATAACTTGAATAGACCACGATGACTGGTTGATACAATTATATGTAGATATTTTGCAAATCATTGCAGTTTACAATTATGAGTATTATGCACACATTCTCTATTACGATAACATCATATTAAAATTTTGTTTGTATCACCCACATTTATTATTTTTCACAATAAAACACCATTATTTAAACAACTTTAATGTATTAGTAACATTAAATGCAAAAGGCACAAAATAATATATACAATGTTACTAACTAGGTTGTAAAGGTACCTAGTCTAATAAAATGAGATTCTGGACAGGGAAGGCACTCCTTGTTACACACCAGTACGTAAAATCAACAGTATAAAAGCGTAAAACTTGTGATGCACCAATTCCGGAAGGAATGTGATATCTATTTCTAGAAATGGTAATGCCTTAAACTATGCAAATATGGCGTTCGGACAGCAGCAGCATGAATACGTTCCCAATGTCACCAAAAGCTACTAAATAGAACTGAATCGACAAACCAAGATTATAGTAACGTGAAAAATTAAATATTATCAGCAGTTTATAAAACACCAACGTTCAATAAATATCTCTAGATTTATTTTAATTCGCAATATGGGACGAATAGAAATTGGACTTAATCACATATTGCATACTAAAATAAATGTGTGTCCTACCAATAACAAGCCACAGTTCTGGTTATTTCCTTTGCATATATGTAACTCATTTTTTCTTTAAAATTCCTTATACTAACATTTATTTTGCTTTGGAAATGCCATCTTTTCTCCGATTATCTCTTGTACCTTCCTAGGTAAGCTCTGCAGTTCGGGCAGTAGTGGTGTACGTCCATGCACTTGTCAATGCAGCACGGAATAAAGCAGCACCCGAAAGGACAACTGAAACATTTTAAAAACATGTAAACAATAATACTACAGTACAAAACTGATGAACGAAAGTTTATTTTTAAGATGATTTGGCAGTTGCTTGGTATTGCACACAATCTATTTTTGATGCGCTTCAAGTGCTATTAACTGAATGAATGTAAAAACTTGTTACTATTAAAATATAAAAAAAATAAGTAGCTATTCTTGTGCACTACTTTATGTATTCATATATTCTAATCAGAATTGACGTATTGTTTGTATCTTTTTTTAGTGTACCGTACATTCACATATACAGGGTCCAACAATAAGGCGGGGGTGGATGATATTTCTAAAACTATGAGAGTTACATAAATATTGTTATATAAAAGTTGTAGGTCCGAAGGTGTTGCACATTGCTAAAGGGTGGCTAAAAACAAATATGGCGAATCAAACTTGCCCCATATTTAGGTAGCCGAGTGTCAACTATGTTGGAGATTTAATAATTTCGGATCTTTTTTATACAGGGTGTTGAAAAAATACGGCCGGATATTTTACACACTTAGAAATCTCATCAATACAAACAAAAAAGTCCTAATAAACATGAGTCCGGAAACGCATCGTTTCCGAGATAAAGGGTGTTAAACTTTTCAAAAAAAAATCTGGCCGCCCCTGGAAAAAGTAGTTTAAATCTGAGTGTGCCAAAACATGATCATTAATAATGCCAATAAACCTTCAGGGTATCACTAAAATTGGCTGAGGGGTTTTTAAGATATTGAAGCATTTTAGTTTTGGTCTTAACAGGTTCAGAGACATACAAAAATATGGGTTTTTTTTTCTTAAATACGAAAAAGCTTAGGAGACAAAAAAGTTGCCGTTTAGTTGCTTTATTCAAGAAAAATATGAAAACTGCAAAAAATCTGCTGGACGATATTTTTTTATGAAAAAACCTAATCGACATGCCCTGTGGGCATACACCTGGAATTATTGGATCAACTGTAATAGGTCCAAACGATACTTCCTAAAGTTATAAACAAACTAAGAATTTCATTAAAATCGCCTAAAGCGTTTTTTATATAACAAAGCGTTTCTAGACCCATGTTTATTAGGACATTTTTGTTTGTACTGATAAAATCTATACGTAGTAAAATATCCGAACATATATTTTTTAAAGCATCCCAGTTGTTTGAAAACCACTATTAATGAGCTCTTATTTGATATCTTACTTCATACCCCCGAATTCACTGTTTTGCAGATATGAGAGTTTGGAAATTAATAACAATTTATTAAGCCCATTAATTTCAAGGGGTAACAAATAATAATTTACACACTATCTCTCCAAACATAAAACCAAATTTAGAAAATAAAAATCCAGTAATTGTTGATACAAGAACTAATTAACATGAAAAAACGAGAAATGGAGAGTAAATAAATTCTAATATTAAAGAAAGCAGATTAAAAAAAAACAAAGGTAAATACACAAAAATCCGATGCGTAATTACGTTAAATGTTCAAATATTTGTCCTTCCGTTCATTGGGCATTAAAGCTATACAGAGAAGTCAAACTTTGCAAATTTAATCATTTAAATCTTTGAAATGGAAGACCCTGCATATGTTTTTCTCAAAAGTTGTTTTAATAAGCTTTACTCTGATGTTTCATTTCCTACCCCTATATTCAATCTTCTTCTTCTTTTATTGTAGGCAGTAGCCTGTTTTCTTCACACTAATTCTATGGTGTTTCTACAAAAGTAGACTGCCAATCGTTATTCATATTTAATTTTCTTTCGAATTTCTCGCTTTTTCATATTTGTTATTTCTTGTTTTAGCAATAGCTGCATTTTTATTTTCTAAACCTGTCTTTTTGTAGCGCTCAGAAAGTTCCAATTGCTTAAATTCACATTTTTAACAACACGTTTGTTATTTCTTGAAATAGAGCATCTTAAGGGGCTTAAATGGTTTTTTATACGAAGCCAACTGAACTGTGAGTATTAAATTATTCACACTATAACGGACTTTCAAGAACAATATATTGGAAACAAGTGTAGAAACAGACTTTAAAGATAACAAAAGCGAGTACGGACGCACGGATTGATAGTGCAGGACTCGCGTGCAATACAACTAGCTACAATCGCAAGTGTACTAAATGGTGCAGTAGTTAACTTTATAAAGGAACATTTAAATGTATATGTTGGAATCAAGGACGACTAGTAACTGCTACAATTTTTCTAAACAATAATCCAACCAAAAAAGAGAATAGTACAGAAACTTCTTACAAAAAAAGGTAACGAAGACAGAAAGTTGGGAAAGATGGTTAAGATAGGATACCGCAAGTTGAAATATGACGGAAAAAAAACAAGCAGAGAATAGAAGCAAAGTCAAAAAGCTAATGTTAGAGCAGGAGGACAGAAATACAGTAACGAATAAAGAACAAGAATTTAGCTAGCAACGAAACAATTACAAAATAAGAGATAAAGGAATGAGAATAAATAGCAATGACAGGAAAAAATAGAGCAGGGGAAGGAATATTGGAATAGATAGGAATACAGAAGATGAACAGGAAGAACAGAGAAGAAAAGAAAAACAGGAAATGGCAAAGAGGCAAAACAAAGCAACAAAAATAATAACGAGAGAACAGAAACCATAAAAATACAACGAAGCAAATAAAAATAGAGACCTGGAATATAACATCGACAACAGGAAAAGAATGCTTGCTACCAGAAGAAATGAAACAATACAATATTAACATCATGTGACGGTGAAACAAAAAAAAGTTTGCGAAATATACAATGATCAAATAATTATAACTTGTATTACTTCGGCGTGCATCCAGGACAGAGAACAAAAGAAAGTGTGATAATATCGAAAGAATTTAATAAAAATAAAAAGCTAAGCAAGTTTAAAGCTGTGAACTGAAGAATATTGACAATAGAATTAGAAGAGAAAATCAACATGGTACAACTATATACCCCAATAAAAGGAATAGAAAGAGGAAGTAACAAACATTTATGCAAACCTACAAACAGTAAGGGATAAAATACGAGGAAAAAACGACAGAATAATAATTATGGGAGATTGGAACGCAAGAATTGGTAGGATGAAAATAGAAGGCTAGGCTGTATGGTAAAATGTGAAGAACTAATTAAAAATGGGAGGAAAATGATTCGAGTTCTGTCAAATAAAATGTTATATCGGATGATAACAGGCAGGTAGACTTACACATTGCTAATAGAACACATAAGAGTACAAAGATCTACAATGCACTAAATAAAACCATTTTTGGAAAAAGGGAAATCAATCTTGATACAAAACTGAGGGTCAATAATGCAATAGCTGTGCAGGCAACGATATACGGGTGCAAATCTCGGGCTGTGCAAGAGAAGCATGAAGGAAAAATGATAGCCACAGAAATGAAGTACTTAAGAAAATTCACAAAGAAATCGAATACGGACAGAAAGAAATGAACAGAGAACACAAACAGTAAATCACGAGACAATTACAAGCACCTGAGCTGATACGGACACATATTAAGTAGACCCAAACCAGGCTAGTTGAGAAAAATAATGGAGACAAGGAGATTAAAGAAGAGAAGACCCAGGGCCGGCGGTTGACGTGGGTAGTATGGGTAGTACTACCCACTCGAAAATATCCGTGTGGGTAATTACCCACTCGAAACTTTCGAACAAAACCTAAAATTTGAAATTGGGGGTGGGTCCTTTCTCAGGGAATATGAACATTATATGAAAATCGTTATCCCTCATCCCTTCAGATGAGTGTATTGTGAAAAATCACTTGGAACTCCCCCCCCCCCCCCACCTTACTACCCACTCGGGCTAAAAGTGTGACGCCGGCCCTGAGAAGACCCATGAAAAACTAGGTTGAATAGAAGATATAGGCAGACAAAGTGGAAAAACAATAAATACAATGAAATTGTTAGCAGCATGACCGGAAGGCATGAAGAAATTAGATTAAAAGGTCTTGACCACAAGATGCCCCACAGGGCATATGGATTCCCAAAGAACAAAAATTATTTCCATTTTTTAAATGGAAACTGTATATCTTAACATTTTTGAAGTCCGTTTCATGAGCCTTTTCCAAGTACGTCACAGTGACGTCCTAGCTCCGCCCAACAACAGCTGATCGAGGACAACCTTTGTATGCTTTGCTAGGTGGCTTGTGGTGATTTTTCAATTTTTTAGGCAAGAATCGATAACTTCTTAGATGTTATAAGTGTAGTTTAGTTGATAAGTAGTTAAGTTAGTGATTTTATGGATTTATTGTGTTACTAGCTGGCCCGGCAAACGTTCTGCCCAAAAATAATTTGTCTCTGAAATCCCGTTTCATCACTATAGAGTTTTAATTTTATGTCATGTCCATCATCTTGGACTTAAAAATAAATGCCATTTTCAGAATCAACGTCCCAAAAACCTTATTGCGGTTCGCACGTAAAGTGTATACCCGCGCAGCTGACTGACTGCGACGACCTATGTTAGCTTGTCGTGCCTTTGGCATTGTAACGGACACTATAAAACGAAACGGAATTGTTTCCACAATCACTTGTACACAAACCAAATTTGAATGTCTGACTGACTGCGAAAACCTATGTAAGGCATTTGGAATTACTCCCTGCTCATAAATTGTTATTAGTGTCTTATCTCTTCCGCCTTCGGTTACCTGATGCGGATTATGACATGATGGGGAAAACCCTTCAAACCATTAAGCAATGACTGCAAATAGAAAAACACACTTTCGATATTTTCCAATTTTCAGGCATTCCCTTTGGATTTTTCCGATTTTTTTTTTTTTGCTAAGCCACCTCGGGAGTAAGACGAACAAAACAAAACAAAATCATCCAAATCGGTCAAGTTTTTATATATATAGATTTAAGTCTATCGTGATTCGTGGGTGAGCAGAAACTACCCTCTGTGAGTGAACTATCTGGAAGGTTCTAAAAGTTTTTTGATTTAATTTTTAAGACTACTCCTGCTTGGCTGTCATAATAGATACATAGCCAAGTTTTTGTGTAGGCACGTAGTCTGGATTAATTAAATCACCAGATGCCGCCAGTCTTCCTGGAAATCCCCGATTCCAATTAATCAATAGAGATGTTTTGGTAATACCGGCTGTCTTAAAATGAATTACATCTAGTATGCTTTGAATTTCCCATAATGCAATCTAAAATTTTACTTGAAATTGGCAAGACTGTAAGTCTATGTCAAATTCGAGGTTAGCAGGTTAGATTTTGCGTCAGTCTGTGTCAAAACTGACGCAAAATCTAACCTGCTAACCTCGAATTTGACATAGACTTACAGTCTTTCCAATTTCAAGTAAAATTTTAGATTGCATTATGGGGAATTCAAAGCATACTAGATGTAATTCATTTTAAGACACCTGGTAGAAATACATTACCTGTTAAAAAGTTGTCTGAACAAACTAAAGCAAATCTAATCTCTTGTGGTGTGAAATTTGCTCTTCGAAGAGCCTTCACCCACAACTCTCTTCTTTTTATACTCTCAGGAAATCCCAAATATTTCTTTTCCGTGTCTCGGTTACTTTTATTTGAACACCCAAAAACAGCACAAAATCTGGGCATTTTTATCGGTTTCAAGGTTAGGTATGTGTTTTATTCACTGTCAAATATGTTACTTAACCAACTTTGGATTAAACTAGAGACCCTTTCATTAAACTATTTTACAAGTTCATAACTTTCTTCAATTTTCAACTGAAAAGAGTATTTTAACCTGTAATACGAAAATCTTAACCATTTGTCGGTTGTCATTGACCCTAGATCATCAGCAAAAGTTGTAATAAAAATGTAGTGCTGCCTTTATCTGTTTACAAAATTAACAAACAACATAAATATAAACTACACTGTTGTATTAATGGGCAGGGTGCAGTTCGCTCCCGTGTCGACCTGCTCGAAAAAGGTCATAGCCAAATTCGCTCCCGTCCGCAACGCGGCTAAACAGAGAACTAGGTTTTAGTCTTATGTTAAGTTAACTGGTGCTGCTGAAGGGTTTTTTACGGTCATACACACATTTTTTTACATTACACAAGTATTTTTGTACTAAGTACACACAAAACTTAGATCTGCAAATAACCTAAATTTATACTTTTGTACAAAAAACATTGTGGGCAAATTTCCAAGTTAATAAGCCGCTTAGTTTTCCGGGGAGCGAATAGGGCTATTCATGGGAGCGAACTGGTCTCTTCCGGGATTAATTAAACTCAGTACAATGAACACAAAACTTATAAAATTAAAATTTATGAAAAGCTTACATAAGAAAGTTAACGTTGCTTGTCCACATGTGCTATTAGGGCGGAGCTTGTGACGTCACTTGGAAATACTCAATTCAATGGTTTTTCATATTTAATTTTCTCCTGAATCGCTTATTTGTTTTTATTTCTTGTTTCAGCAGTGGCTGCATTTTTATTGTTTAAACCTGATTTTTTGTTGTGCCTCCAAGTGTTTAAAGTGGCATTTGTTTGTTATTCCTTGAAACAAAGTATGTTAAAGGGCTTAAATAGTTTTTTCTTCAAACTCCCATATCTGAAGAACGATTGAATTTAGGAGTATGAAGGTATCAATAGAAAGCCCATTAAAAGGGTTTTTCAAAAATACCTATAAATATACACAGGGCATTCCATTTATAAAATCTGAAATTATTAAATTAGCAAATGTTAAGCACCCTGTATAGCATTAATACCCACAGCCACTGTTTTATACTTGAAGGACAATTCAAGAAAATCATAATTTTTTAAACGTTTTCTTACATTAAATTACTTTCGGTTACTTACAGCCGACTGAAATTCAGCATTTTTGTGCATAGAATCGTTAATATCTCCCAAACAGTAAACGTTAGACCCATACAACTTTATATTAAACTGATTAGTATTTCAACACAAAACTTTTAAGCAATCTAAATATGGAGCATTCTATTTAAACTTGCGACTCCTTGCAACCGAAACTAGTTTAACAATATGCACCACCTTCCTGCCCTATAACTTCTATATAAGCAATTTGTATGTAACTCATAGTTTTAGAAATATCTTCCATCCTCGCCTCATTGCCGCACCCTGTATATGTACATCATAAAACTGCCAAGACACATGTTAATAATGTTTAAAAAATCTGCAGCCGCAACTCAAATGCAACTGGCAACCTGCCACTGCAGTAGCTTTATTTACTATTTTCTGATTTCAAATAAGCAATGATTCAGATATGATGCAATCACAACAATATACATTTGGCAGAAGATGCATATGACAAGAAACGTGGGAGATTAAAACAAGTTATTACAGCATATGCCTCACCGTGACGATGAGCTCTTGAGTGTCCTAATTTTACGTATTACTTCACTATTATATTTTAAGTTTAGATGTAAGAGCATTTGTATTTAACCGGTTGGTAGAAATTCTTGCTCAACAGCTTTAAAATGCATCAGGTTTCATGAATTTTTCACTTTTAATAACAGGTACTTACAATTTCTGTTCTGTTAAGTTTTATTAGAACTCAAATTAGTGAAAAACTGCTGGAACGTTTTCTTGCAGTTTAACTAATTCAAAGAAATACAGTTCAAACATAAGATTTTTAACTGCAAGTCTTAGATTGTGTCATGAACAATTTAATCAGCTGTTATTAAATATTTATCTAAATTTGCTAATATACAAACTTGAATGCCATATTTCCATTGATCAATCTCTTGAACCCAATTTTTAAGCGATTCAATTCAAAATTCTTGTTTCTGCAGGAAACCTTTAAAAAAACAAATTTTCACTTGACTAGTAAGTGTCAAACTGACAGCTGAATTAATCATAAATACTGATTTTGTTTTCCATAGCCACCCAGGAAATATTTTTTTAAGGCAGTTGTGGGTGCAATAGAAAAGTCAAAAGAAAAGCAATCCAAAACAAATAATTACACTATACAAATGAGTGCTCCAACGACGTAAGCGACTAAACCTGGTTCAGACTTAGTGGAAGAATCGATTTCAGCGTGGCAATGCGGGCATATCATATGCGTGGGTTCCTGTCCAAGCGGCACAACAGTGGTGAGAATCTGAGGCCCCCTTTGCACAACTACAAACAAATCCAGTCAGCACACTACCACTACCACCGCAACCATAACGAGCAACTTACATGCATGCTGTGGTATGTACGGGCTGGTCGGAGGGACACCACCGACAGACTGGGTGTAGCTCGGGGGTGCTGCAGGGGGCAGACCATACGGTGGAGGTGCGTGATTCTTGCTCATTTTAATTCCTAAGTTTTAACTAATTTAGCAGTGATGCAACCGCCAGTGCTAATTTTAGTCCTTATGATGACCTCATTTTGCAACAATTAGGTTACCAGGATTCAGGAAGTGAAGCAATTGCTGTGCCTACACTTGCGGGTTGCTTGCTAGAAAGCATTACTCGTATTGGCGCTAATTTATGCAACAGCACTAGCATTCGCGGAAATGTTGCGAAAGTGCGAATCGCGAACTTATTTACATCTTCGCTCAAGGCCGTCTACTGAACATATTCGTAGATCGCTGTCATCTCGCATCTCCAGAAGCCAATGTTTAGTGTTTACGAAAATAAAACACGTGTTGTTAGTTATTTTTGATGCTTAATGTTTACTACCGTTCGTGAGCGTCATTCACGAGTCATATTCACCATAGACAGTTCTAGTTTTTACTTCTGTATGAGGACAATAGAGGGCAACTAAATTTCTACTGTCTCAAAACCAATTTATCCTACATTATAAGAGATTTATTAAAATAGTAATTTACGTTGCAAAACCGGAAAGTAGTGTTTTGCAGGTTGAATTAAATAGATCCCAAAGTGAGCCGCAGTCGAGCCCTAGAAGCTAGGGGAGACCTGCAAAACACTTTCCGGTCATGTATCGTACAATAATTTTTTTACGACATCCGGTTCCACGTTTCAAAATTGCGAATTCACTTTCGAAATCTCAAAAAAATTATGACATTAGTATCTATTACCTGACTTACCCAAACAATAACACAAACTTGTTTCCATAGTAACGGAGACATCAGGGACCGGCAAAAGTATATTAAAGTATGAGTGGATAACAAGGTCTTTAAAACACGCGCGAGTTTTCGAGCACGACGGCGTAGCCGGAGTGCTCGAAATAGAGCAAGTGTTTTAAAGACCAGTTCTCTACGAATACTTTACGCTATTTTTTATTATACCTGCAATACTGGAAATAAATTACGCACCAAAAACTTAGAAATAATTTTTGTGACTATTCAACTCACCCCTTTCAAGTTAACTATTCACCAATCATAATTTAGTATTTATGTCATTTGCCACCAATCAGCGTAAAATTGTGCAACAATTCCGCTAGCGGAGTTTTAATGAAAATTTTTGTCTCTTCCTGTGACATTTATTGAACTTCCTGTAAAATTAATCAAATATGATATTAGAAATGTCAAATTTGACAAACAATTTATTTCACGTCAACAGATTTTTATTTTCAAAGAGGACGTGATAAAATTGATTAATTACTAAGAAATGTCAATTTTGTTCGTTGAATAGTCCTTCAAATGCCGCTTGCGGTTGACGAATTGCATGATTTTTTGTCAAAGTGTTTATTCGTGTTTATTGCTTCAAAATTGGTCTCGTGCTGTCGCACTCGACCAATTTATATCGAAGCAATAAACACTCATACACTTTGACAAACATTTTCGGCAATTCGTCGACCGCTCGCGGTATTGTATATGATTATTCAACACTATAATGATAGAACCAATGAAAATTGTTCAATTTGTCAGAAACGGCCAATCAAAATTGACTCTCATTGAAAACACCTAATGTCACAGTGTTTTCACGCGAGCCCATTTGGTTTCAATGATTTCAATTTTTGAGTAGCCTTTGACTGACATTTCACCAAAACGTCAAAGTCAAAGTTTGCAAATCAGCGTCGTTCAAAAACTCATAATAATCGCGTTGGAAGCTTCAGTATTGAATTAATAGTGGAAAACGTTAAAAATGTGTGCTGTCGAACACGGTAAAAGTCATCTACCCATATTGTTGAATAATCTTTCCAAATACCACTCAAGGGAAAATTTTTTAAGAGAATTTATTTCGGCAACATGCAAATTATTGCAAATTTCTCTCAACAAAAACTGCTCAAATTTTTAACGCACTTTTGGTTTCGAGAAATTTAAACGCAATAATTAGCATGTGAACGACAAAAATCCTCAAAAAATTTTCACCTTTTGTGGTATTACCCTTGATAAGTCGAGAGGGCATAATAATATTGCTACTATAGTTACGAGAATTGTTTACGTTTTTGTCGCGTCCACGTCCGTTGTTGCATTCAGTCATTTCCTTGACAACTTTTAAAGCCCGGCGAGCCTGTTTTCGCACGCTCAGGCCTGCTTTAAACGGCGATTCTGATGCAGCTTTTTTATTATACCAGCATCAGAATCGCCGTTTAAAGCACGCCTGAGCGTGCGAAACCTGGCGATTAAAGCATACAGATTGCAGTGGGACACTAAGACCATAGCAAAAGCAAGGGGACTATACATGTGACCGTAATTGTATTTAAAAAATTAAAAATCGAATATATATTTTGTATTTATAATAATGCTAACGACCTACCGCTATCATACATTGATTGTTCGTTATTTAAACACCACGACGGCCACATGCATATTCGCCTTGCTTTTGTAATGGTCCTAGTAGCCTGCTGCATTCTGTATGTAATTAATAAGGTGATTACCGACTTTTAAAAAGTTGGAAAATGAGCTATTACCAACTTTCAAGCTTTTCAACCGGTCGGAAACGTGATTGCCGTGGCAACGGTTGGAAAGTAATCAATTGCCAACCAACGGTTGGAAAGTAATCAATTGCCAACCGCTGTCTATGCTAAATTTCAAATAAGCATGCAGTACTTGAAAGTAAGTAATCATAACTATGACCGTGATTGGTCGAAACAAAGTCATCATTATAGTCTGTTCAGTAAACATAAAAACACAAAGTGGCCTTTGATTTCCAAAATTTCATGAGTAAAATTCCAAAATTCATCTTTGTCTAGGAATGTACTTACAAAAAGTTACTAGGTTAAGAATGTGACATTTATCTAGCAATTGTCATAAATTTTGTAAATAATTACAGGTTAGTGCCCAACCAGGTACCGTAGATAGTACCTACTATCGTTCCTGGGAGTAGTGCACATCCGGCGAGATGACTAGTGGCGCTTGACCTGATAAGTAATTGTCAGTGGTCCAGGAAGCGCACCTGGATGATCTGGGATGCTCATTTTCCACAAATTCCTTGTGAATTTGGTCTTCTGTGGGGCGGTAACCGCGGTTTTAATTCACACTGATATGAGTGTTATAGTTAGTATTAGACTAGTTGGTACTAGTTGCGGTAAGCATTTGTATTACAGGCATTTCACAGGTCGATCATCAGCGGTGAACCTGAAGATCGTCCTTGATTTAGATATTCTATTAAATTCGATGTGGAGACATCGGGTTTGGGGGAGGGGGGCTTGTAAGTGCCATTACGGAGTGAACGCGAGGCTCGTTAATAAAGTCAAGGGTCGTGACTTAGTCGAGGCGAGTTAAGGAACCGTTGATTGAAGTGTCGGCTCGCAAATTCTTCCTGAACGCGCTCCTTCTCCGAAGCAGACCACATGGTCGTGCATCCATAATATAAAACTGCCGGAAACTACCCTGTTTTCTCAAATGTGAGCTAAAAATCCTCGCAGCGCTGGGTGAGAATGTCCGAGGAGAGGAAGTGTGCAATACGTCAGAAATACCAAGCTGCAGCAGTACGGTCGAAATGCTGAGCTGCAAGCATAGATATGTCTGCTAGAGAGTTTACTCTGGAGCTGTAACGTTTACACGAGTACTACGGGTAGTCAGCACAAGTCTCAGTTACCTCTGTACCTGGTACCTCGATGTCTGGTACCTTGGTTTCTGGTTAATTGAGATGAGGAAGGATTCGTATTGGCAGTAGTGGCTGAATGCGAAGCAACAAAGAAGCCGACCTGCGATTAATTAATAAAATTGATCGATGGTAGTAAAAATCGCAGATCAACCCCCCTACAGTTTATACACCACGGCAGCTCTGAAAACGCTTTACTTACCGCGATGGCCCTAGCTAACTCAAATTTCGGCGGCCTTGGGTCGTAGGTTCAAATCATCAGCTGTGTACCCTGGAATGTCTTCAAAAAAGGAAAGGAAATGGGGGCCAGAAATAAAAAGATTTCAAATAATAGAAAATATAAACTACAAGTGACTAGCGTTTAATTAGTAAGTAATAAAAAGTCGTGAAGTGTCAGTAATAAATAAGCAAAATAATTAAAATGCAAATAATGTGATAACAAAGTTGTGTACGTTAACTGAAGGTTGCGACACGCATTAAATAAAAAAAACCCTTTCGGGTTATTCTAATAACTGTGAATTCAAATTATTCATGAAATATGCATACCTCATTCATTTAATAATTCCTTCTGTTTAGGCTATTGAAATAAGAAAGCGTGACTGTACCTTTTACAGAGGGTCAATACACATAAAAATTGCAGCTTTAAATACTGAGCATAATCAAATATAGGCATAAAAATTTAAATATAAAAACAAGAGCATGTATGAAATTGAACATTACATGTTAATCATTGCAAAAAGTATGAATTTAAATTCCAAATACTGATGGGTTTAAAATGCACAGATGTGAATTCCTGGTATTGAAAATAAGTTGATATGCTAGACGTGAACGGCTACACACATTGTTGAAATCGCCGTGGATGCACCGGTGATTCCAGCGGAAGCATCCTCAAATAGCAGCAAAGACGCAGAACGCAGCAAGTGTCGAAAATGCGATTAGGCTAATAACTTGGCCTCCGAGATAAACTCGTGGATGAAACTGTTAATTAAGAGCTAAGAAAAAATGTAATTACTATGGAGATAATAAGACCGAAAAGCGCCATCGTACCTGATCATTGTCAGCCCTGGGAAACACACTGCTCATTAAATAATTGAGCGCACGTAATTTGACTTAATTAAAATCAAACCTCAGCCGGCGGGCTCAAGCGAAGACAGCAAGTGCTCGGACGAAAATTTCGTTTCCAAAAGAAAGCTCGCATTAGAACGTCTGCGATAAGAGATAGCACAGGTCAAAAGAGCATCGCGCGAACGAACTCAATCCAGGTAGAAAATGCGCCGCTGGTTTGGAAAATTTACGAATTCGAAATGCAAAGGATTTATAATTCAAATAAAAATATACAGGTTAGGCCTGAAATAATTGGATAAATGGCGAAACAATTAGGCTGTGGCTGCACTGCGACAGCTGTTAGCTCGGGTGATTCACTATGTTTATATACCATTATAGTAGCACCTTATTCAACCAAGCATAGTTGGTTTAGTGGTAGAATGCTCGTTTGCCACGCGGACGGCCCGAGTGTTACAGTATAAAACGGTCATTAAGACCTCCTAATGAATATTCGTAGCAAGGCTCGTCCTTGCGTGTCACTTCCAGCCCATTTGGCTCCAGCTAAAACTCAATCGAGAGGGGGCTTCGAACGATTGGGCACAGTTCATGGCGAGGTACCACGATAGGGGTAGTTGACAGTGGCGTAACTATCATATGTGCAGGGGGTGCAAAGAACCTCCGCGCCGAATGTATATAGGCGCCGCGGTAGCGGAGTTTTTTGTGAAAATAAAAGTTTTCCTAGAATAGAGGTTCAAAGCGGCAACAGACTAATGATACGTGAGCGCCACTGAGCTCTTTTGAGTGCGTAGTCTTTGCTCCTTTTGAGTAGATTAGAAGTTCCAGCTCTAGTGTGTGTTTGTGATTCTTAGATTGCATCGTGCATAGTAACATACTATAAGTTCAAAGTTTTAAACCGCAAATTTCTGACGATTGCCTCAGATGCAGAGGTCATAGAGTGCCAAATTATTTCAAACTACGTATGAAACTGATCTCGATGACGGCTTACTAAAGCAAATTGTACAATTTCGATCTTCGTACACAACTAGTATTAAATATTGCTTATCAGTGAAGGAAGTGGGAGAAAAATGTCTGTCTAATCACACGTCATTGGCTAGCTTTCCATATTTTTATACAGCTTATATCCTACTTTTTACATCCCGTCACTACAGCGTCCACTGAGAGATCTTTTTCTAAATTAAAAATTATTAAAAACTTTTTGCTAAATAAGATGAGCCAAATACGCCTAAAGAGTTTTGCATTACTGAGTATCGGGAAAGTAAGAGCCAGTACTCTTGGTTTTAATTCACTGATAGATATGTTAGCTTTAACAAAGTGTCGCAAATAACGACACCCATATCGATTTTTAGGCTTATTTGCCCCATTGCACCCCCGAAGGGGTAGCGGACCCGACAGACGTTGTCCTGCCCGAACGTTGATTTTCCTGCTATTGTCGGGTTTAGCAAACGTTTTTTTCGATATTCGAATTTTCGATCTTTTTCATTTTAAAAAATATTGGAGGGTGGTGGGAGGGAGGTGAAATTTTGGAGTTATATGTTCTGATATGCGAGAAATCTTAGAAAAATTAAAAAAGACATTCGTCAAAATTTTTTCTTTTAAATCGTAGAACCCGATTGCACCGCCACCTACCGGATCCAATTGTGAATCTATACCATCCAGGGACCCTCTCAAACACACAAAAAATTTCATCAAAATCGGTCCAGCCGTTTAGGAGGAGTTCAGTCACGTACACACGTACAGAGGAATTATATGTATAAAGATATACGGATGGGGCCATAATTATATATAACAGCAATAAGATAACATGAACCACAAAATATAATGCTTGAGTAAGAAAGAGATGACCATACAACGAAATTACTTTAGTAGGCACAATTAGTTGACATGTCATAATTAAAGTGAGCGTCAAGCCTACTCGTATATTTGCTACTATGTTTATCTCTTTCTTACTCAAGCAATATGTCTTATTTTCTTGTTCATGTTATCTCATTGCTGTTATATATAATTGTGGCCCCATCGGTATTTTATTTTTCTTGTGAATTATTTAAATTTGTATTCCTTTTACGTGGTTTTTGTTTTTGTATTTTCCTATGTATTTTTATGTTTCATGTTATATTTTGCGAGTGTTTGATGTAATGGTAAAATCTGTTGTACTTTATGGGTCGGAATCGTGAACGGTTACAGAACTGGTAAAGCAGAAATTGCAGGTGTTTGTAAAGAGGTGTTAGGTGGCCAGTCATTATTTCGAACAAAATCTTTGGGACCGAATAAATCAGGTGAACATTAATATAGAAATTAGGAGAAGAAAATATGGATGGTTAGGGCATACGTTGAAAAAAATAAAACTGAAATTTGCAGAAAAGTTTTGATTGGAAACTTTAGAGTTGCAGAAACAGAGGACGCCCGCGAAGGAGGGGAGGAGAACTGTAAAACAAGAGACAGTAAAGACTATAGCACAACTGAGCCAAAGAGCAAAGGAAAATGACAACTGGAGAGAATATACGAATACCCTATGTCCCAATAGGGAATAATGGGATTATTATTATTATTATTATTATTATTATGTTTAATAAAAGAAAAGAATGAAACATCTAAATGTGTTTTATTTTGCAGTAAGTAACCTTTCATGTTAAGAATAGAGCTTATTAATTTACTTTTAAATTTAAAGTGTTGCATGACCAAAAATTACCCCCCCCCCCTCTTTTTTCTGAAACTTCTTGTCTACAGCGGCTATCATTTATTCTTGCACACCGGCGCCAAACCGTCTTGTTACGCCACTGGTAGTTGATCGTAATTGTTTAAAGAAAAATTGACGGGCGCCACGACTTTTGGGAATGTAGATCTAAATTCAACTGATAATTGTCCAAAAGCCGAAATCCAATCATCGTTGCGTCGCGTTGTCACCCCCAGGCGCTACACAGCTGTAGAAGTTTACACATACTTTTGGATGTCCCTCTTGCAATTTTTTGGGCCCTGTACAGAGGAGTATACACAACATGACAAGTAATCCGGTTCCTATCACTTTAAATGAACACACAAATTAAAGTACAAGCATTGAATTAAAATAAGTTGATCTATTAACTCAATACTTACACACACATGAGTTTGGACATGTAGTACGTAGTAAAATCGGGTTTAATCAACGTTTTTACAATGATTAACTAATGTAGGACGGGGGCAGCACATCCACTAAATCTGTTGGTACCTGAATCCAAAAATGACCAGTATAAAATGCCAATTTAGGCTTTCCTCGGTACTTGGCGTCAAATTACCACCATATCTTTAGGCAAAGCTTGGTAAACTGAAAGCGGACGGTATCTAGTTAATCTTCTAAGGTACAACATAGCATGCATTGTTCAACGAATGTCTAAAATGCGCACTTTATAGAACAAGTAGCACTCTTAAAACGACAGTTTACAATACCTTTTTGTTGGCTTAGAAGCCCAATAACTGCATTTCCTATAATAACAGGAGGAGAGGGCCTCACCTAGGGGTACTCTGCGATGTTGCCTGATGATACTATCGAATAGGGGATGTTTTGACGTACAACAACGACGAGGGTTGCAACGACGACGGTGGGGTGGCCGACCAACTTAGCGGGGGAAATGTAGTAATAGAATCCTTCACAAGAAGATTTGGGCGCATAGCATGTGGCTTTACATACACTCCCGGGAAGGGCACGACGCACCCCTCTTAACGATAAGGGATGTTACTTTCTGAGTACTACAGAACCATACGTTCAGTTTGAGGGCGTAAATCGGACTCTCCTAAAGGGACGCTATTACACGCGTCACTGCCGAGATTTTGTCATGCAGGAAAACTCCTACTCCGTTCATCTCGCTTCCACTTATTTGAACTCGATCTGCGATGCTCGGGATTGCATCACCTTAACTCAACGTAGCCAATATGTCCGGGGTTCCCGATCTGAAAACATAGGCAAGCAGGCGCCGGCCGGGGAATTTCATTTGAATTCGGCTGAAGACTGAACGCGGATCCCATCAGTGGGAAGTTCGGTAAACTAATTAGCGGGACCTATGATAATATGGTAACGAATTGCAGAATTAGCTCCTGTAATATGAAAAGATGCCTGCCGGCAAACCTAGGGCAACAGATGTCGTAACCTGTCTTGCAATCAATCACGGGGCCTTAAAAGTCTGGAAATGGGCCAGATATAGGAAGATTTCGTTCCAGAGCACGGCCCAGGAATGCGGAAGCGTAATTTTGTTCAGCTAAACGTCGGGAGTCTTAACACTGGTTCGATTCCCGGCCAATGCATCCTTTTTGAAAATTTATATTAATGAATCTCTCTTCAATTAGCGAACCGAAGCGTAGCTCGGGTGATTCACTAGTATATTATACAACTACACGATCGGAAATAATCGATTATACGCGACGTATTGCCTGAAAAAACAACGAGACGAAAGTATAATTTTTGTTCTAATAACATAATATACTATTTTTACAAAACAAAATTACTTACCAATAAAGAAAGATCTATGGATTCAATAGATTGATTTGGAAACCGATTCTATTGTAATAACTTTCCACGTGCAGTGCAATCAAAGATGAAAGACAGAAACGAAGAATGTCCAAACAAAAGAACGTGAAATTTGGTGAAATCCGTAATTCAGATGACGAAGTGTCAGCTCGAAATAGTCAATCATTACAAGAACGATTAAAATGAGTAACACAAAACATTAAATACATATAAACAAATAATAAAGATATTGTCAATCAAACTTACGTATCGCACTAGATTTATTAAATAAGTTATTTATAATGCAACGATCTATAGATCGTTAGCACCCTCAGGCTAACCTCGGAGACGAATGTCTGCCCATATGCCGCATTTGGTATTTTAACCCAATATTGTTTTCATATTTTGGACAGCTCGTCTTGCAGATCGTTTTATGGCGTGATTAATAACCCCTGCGATCTCATGCGTTATGAAATCAACACGGCTAAAGGGCTGAATTCAGGTGAAGGCTAACATACATATTATTCTCCTTCTTTTAAATGTTAGTATAGATTTATGATTAATCGACCATTCATTAAAACGTTTGTAAATTGTGTATAAATTCAATGAGATGGTATATGCACATGCATATTTCTAAAATTATGTGTAAGTATACTTTTTGCATATTTTTTACAAAATAGAGTGCATGTATTGTAATGATATTGTTATTATGCCTCACTTTTAGGCGATGAGTATTTTATAATAATATAAATTTAAATAAATAAAATAGCTTATCACAACTACTTCACAAGTTTTAATATGAATAATTGCCTCTCTCAGGGTTAATTAAAAATTATGATTTGTTTAATTATTTTCAATAATAAATGTTATGTTGTCCCCTATATTTTAATTATTCCCAACTAAATCAAATTAATGCGCCGGCTGAGAACTCCAATACCAAAGCGTTGGGTTGTAACATACAGTACAACATTTATCTTAGTAGACTAGACAGTTAACTTCAAAGATTGACGGAAGACAGAGCTGATCGTACAGATAAAAATCCAGCGTAATTTAAAAGCAAATCGACCAACAATTAATAAATACGCCTCAGGTAAACAATAACAATTCAATTTAACGAATGAAGTTGTTTAACTAACCTGTATTTGTTTTTCTTCTACGTCATACGTTACGCTAACTGACAACTGTTTTATTTCTTGCTTTACGAATCCATGTCCGTCCACTGCAAAACCAAGTGCACTAAGCTTGTAATTTCCTTCTGAAACGCTTCCTGCGGCCGCCGCCTGCTTCTGGACCACAAACGAAGTCTTCCCTAGGTGCTGCACGTTGCTGTCCAATTTTATCGGCTTCCAGCCTTCTCGAATCGGACTTCAAAAGTTGACCTCGGATCCGGATCGCGTTTTCAAAGGAGGCCAACCTCGTACCGGGCTTCTGGAACGCCTTTAACTGCTGCTGCCTTGTTTTATGCCACTAACAAGGGCCCCTTTATACTCTGCACACTGCTATCTGCTTGCCGCAGCACCAAAACTTGCCAAAATATCGCTTCAAAGTCGAACACAAATGGACGAAGCTTCAGGATCGATTTCCTCTGGAACTACACTTTGGAACTTTATAAAATTATGCACAATTGGGCTCAGCACACTGGCGAATAAATAAAACCCAACAACTGGCACAAATTATAAACTTTTAATGTAGGAATTCAAATCACAACTGAGAGCCAATATTATAAACAGCTTCTGGCTTGACTTCCGTAATAAAACAATAATAATTGAACATCTAGGTATCATAGCAACAAGTTAACAATTGTTTCAAGTAAGTTTTTACAATGTCTTTCCTTAAATACTAAATTGTTTTTGTTAGATGTCATTCCGGAGCACTTTAACCGCACTTTGGCTTGCTTTTAGTTTTATTATAGGCGTCGCTGTACATTTTATGGGGACTTCGAACCCCACTAACGACTGTCATGATGTTATTATGACATCCGGGACCAACTATTTCCGTGACAGCCGTATCACGAGGCGCCGAGAGAAGCAGCCATGGCACTCCCATCCAAGTTCCGACCAGAAAGAGCGTTGCTTAACTCTGCTGATCAAACGTGGACGCTTGTTCGAGCTACACCACCCGGGACCTTTTAGTTTATAAACACTGGTTCACAAGTTATTTAGCACTGTATTGTAGTCTTCTATCATTTTCAGGTTGCTTTTCGCATGCTCTTTGCATTTCTGTGCTTCCTTACACTGCTTTGTAACCCTTCAGCTGCGTTCTCGATTGTTAGCATAATGATATGAATATAGAACGCTACATAAAACCTTTGTAATGCTTCAAAACCTCTCTGTACATAAGTAAATTCAATATTCTGTCTTAACGTTACACTATTAACCTGTCAGTAATCATTAATTAGATGCACTTGCCACACCAAGAACAAATCATTAAAAATAAGCTGAATACAACCCTGCCGATACTGTTTCATTCAAATACTAGCCTCTGTTAATTACAATACAGTTATTGCTAATCATGTCTTATGTAATTATCAATGTTTACTAGTGACCTATTGTTGCAATAAATAGAATACCAATTCTAGGCCTACTTGAATCTTTGTTTATTATTCGTATGTTTGCAATACAACAAGAAAATTGCTGTAAGGATCATACCATTACAGTATATGCGCATGTTTTGATAATAATGTGCTAACCTCATATATTCCGTTCTGTACAAATAACAATTATCATTTAACACCAATTTTGGAAATATAATATTTTTCAATAATTTTAATTTTAATTTCAATGCAAAATATTAATTTGTCGTTTTTGACTGTATTTTGTTTAATTCCATACGGTTTGCCGATTTTTATTTCAATACGAGCAATATAAAATGTTAAAAATGCAGATAGTAATAATGTGCTTTAAATACTTAAATGTTTGATACTTTTGTACAGGCTCTCCACAGAGACAGGATTGTATTTAAGAATAGTATAGTGTTGGATAAAGGTTTAACGAAGAAAATAGTTAATTTTTATTATCCTAACAATTATTTCCAATTAAAAACTAAGAAAAATAAAAATTTATATTTTTTATCGAAACTGTATATCTGCACATTTTTTAAATATAATAATAGTTTTCTTATAACTTTTTTAATTTTGGAAATAAAACAACTGAAAAATATTATATTTTTAAAACTGATTTTAAACGATGGACAAACTTTTATGAAGAGTATTTATTAATAATAAAAAATGAGCTGTGGCCACTAAACGACTTTCTTTTTTTATTGTTGTAAAAAATAATACATTTTCCGATTTCTTTCAAAAACCACTTATTACAAATAAACTTTTTTGACAAACATTATAGATAAAAACAAAATATATAATAGTTTTTTAAAAAAATCTTCCGATTATTTTTGGGCAGAAAATTTTTGTAAAATCGAATATTGCGATTTTTACAAAAAGTATGCTACTTACAAAAAACGTTTTAAAGAAAAGTGGTAGATAATTGCATAATATACCTACATATTGTTCTGTTGAATTTAATTTTATTTAAATAATTATAATTTTTTCCGGAAAACCAAAAAACATGAAAAATACCACTCCCAGCTGCCCGATTTTAACTAAAAATCACTGGAACCTCCAAATGTATATTTAAAACGCCAGTCAATATTAAACCGTCTATCTAGGCCGTAGGCTGTCGACTCGCGGCCCGCCACATTTTCTCGTGCGGCCCTTCAAAAATTTTACATTTTGACTTTTATAAATTCGTAGTGTCCCCTCATTGTACCCTAGGCGTGTTAACTTAATTTTTGGAAATGATGCCGACATCTAAGATAGACACTGATGTCATAATTTCCAAAAATTAAGCGTCGGCATTTTGTGGTATGAAATGTTACGCCGGGCGGCTTCGTTTGACGTAGGTATATGTGCCGCAAACGCTGCATCGGCAAACGGCGTAAAGTCAAAGCTCAAAGGGTATTTTAACTCCTTCAGAAACCTGAAAATATGACCAGCATTTACAAATAGTACATTATGATAAAAGAGTTTTATAAGAAGCATTTTGTAGCACGCACGGGTTTAGGGTACGACGAACGAAGCGTACGAACGCAAAGTAGATAAAATTAATAACGGAATTTGAATCGCGATTTAAAATATTTAGATCAGAAAAAAACTTTCTTAGTTTTAACATTTTTTCTTCGCCATTTAATATAGAAGTGGAAACAGTTCCGGATGAGTTACAAATGAAATTAATAGATTTACAAAACGACACGGATCTAACAAATAAATTTTACAATGTTGAAAATGTTGAATTTCTATCAAAATTACATGAATTTATAAAATTTCCCACAATTAGGCGCACAGGCAAAGCAAATGATTACACTTTTTGGAAGTACCTATGTTTGCGAACAATTATTTTCCGCAATGAAAATAATTAAAAGCGATCACCGATGGAGATTAAATGATGTACGGTTAGAAAGCTGCGTGCGAGTTGCTGTGTCGTCTTTTAGACCAATTGATGGCAAAGAAGCAATGCCAAATTTCTCATTAAATAATCATTTTCCACATACAGCAAGCGCTCGATAACGTAAGGACCGCATAATGAAAACATCGCGCTAATGTAAACACAAAATTCATACTATAGCATCAAACAGAACGCCCGATAACGTAAACAACCTGTACAGTTCGATAACGTAAACAGTTCTTGGCGACGGTCAGTCGCCGATTTATGTAGGGGATTCTCCTCTGCAACACAGATTAGTTGCCGATTTATGTAAGGGATTACCCTCTGCGAGACAGCTGAGTCGATCAGATGGGTGTTTATGATGTGTTTGCATTTCATTTTAGTCATTGTTGAACATAGGCGCCAATTTATGCAGAATAAAACAGCAGCTAATTTTGCTTGTCATTAAAAATGTGTATTACTCATCGCTGTCATAATATGTTTTGTTTTTTATTGTGTTATTAAACCTTTCTTTTAATAATGTGTGTATTAATAACATCACGCTCGCTAATGTAAACATTTCGACAATGTGAACACACCTGGTTTGAATTAGTTCACGTTATCGAGCGTCTGCTGTATATCTTTCGCCGTTTTTTAGTAGTATTTCTATTAGTGAGTGTTTTATTTCTGTAATTTTCTATAGCTACTAGGTTTATTTTGTTAATAAAGAAATCATTTGTTTGTATTATCATAAGTTTCTTTCATGCGACACGCACATTTTTAAATTTGTAGCTGGCCCGTTGTAAAAAACGGTTGCTCATCATTCATCTCTGCTGTAGAGAGAACACAGGCCCACAGACTCACAGACAGACATTACTTCGAAAACACCTTTTTCTCGACCAGAAGACACGAAATGGGTGTTGCCGCAAAAATTTCGAATTCGAAAAAATACTTTATCTACGACCATTACTAAAAGTAGCGCTAGCTTGTTTCACTAAAAGTGATGTTTTATAGTTCACCGTTTACAATTTCGAACTAGAAGTGAAGTTGTAAATTTATTCTAGTTGCTTCGTGCGTTACAGGTAAAGTGTTTTTGAAATAATTAAAGCATTATGTAATGAATACAGTCAGATGTGGAGTATCAATAATTACATTTCGTAACTCACCTTGACAGCACTGGCGTGGCAAACAATCGCCCGCGCGGCGTGGCCTACTGTTTATTATGACATAAATAAAAGTGTCGCAGATGCAAAGTTTTGTTAAATCGATATTTATGGATTAATAACGGTAAAATTAAGGTCGTATATAAAATATTGTATGCAACGCGTGCTAAAAGTCGTTTATGCACGAGACATGTTATGAAACTCAGCCTTCGGCAGAGTAATTTTTGTTTAAAAAAAGTGGCAAAGTAGATAATAGTATATTATGTTATTAGGAGCAAAAGTTATATTTTATGTGGCGAGGCTGGACGGGTTATCTGCCGAGCTTGCGAGGCAGATAAGTACAGCCGAGCCACATAAAGATACTTTTGCTACGAATAACATATAGCATTTTTAACGTTTATAAGAAAATCCGAAGGAAATTACTCTATCTCGTCAGCGGCAGATAAAGTTGTCAGCGGCAGATAATATTATCTGCCGCTTGGCAATAAAGTGACAGTTTAGCATCATCAATCCAGCAGTATAATGCCATATTTTACTGCCGTTTGAAAAAAAAAATTGTATGATACTGAACCCGTGCGTGCTGCAAAATGATTCTTATAAAACTCGTATCATAATATACTATTGTTTTACGAAGTAAAAGAAAGTAAAATGGACAGTGCTATATTTTAAAAGCTTACCATACTGGAAGGAACAAGCGCACAATAGAAGCGAATCGGCACAAAATGACCAGTTTAGCCTTGAGCCTTAGGGTATGTAGTGATGTAATTAAATTGACAATCTTAGGATTGTTAGGCTCCTAATTATCCAACGAACGTAACAATGAAGACTGGCTCGTTTTAACGCTTAAGATATCTGACTTCTGTATGCGAAATATGTATATTTAACTGAACTGTAGAACGCAAACAACCGGTTGTGTGTATTCACAGGTATGAATCTGCATGAGCCACGGAAATTTTTATCCAATTGCTATTATTAGATACAGATAGGTACGTTAACTGCCGTGAAGAAATATCCAGTTAGAAATTGCTACTCCTAACACAGCCCAAGTTTATAAGGAATCCTTGTCCAAAGCACACATTTTCAATATTCAAAATCGTCTAAAAAACGTTAAGTTACTTTCATTACGATTGATAATTTGCAAAGTAAACGTTAAATAAATAAATATTTATCTAAAAAAATCTGCACCTAAAATTTTTTATGTAATTGATTAACGACATGAAAGTACAAATAATTTCAGATATATTTTTTTAGTGTCAGCTGTTGTAGCTAGGCAACACATTATACCCATGCCATGCTATGCGCACTGTTATACAACTAAATGTTTTATTTAGTTTACTTGCCGCACATCTCAGCAGATGACGCTTCTAAGAAAATTCGATTAAGGTCACTAAATCACGTTAGCTACGCTAACACAGGTAGGGAAACACCATTTGACAAGTTTAAAAAGCGAATTTGTCAGTGTCAAATTTACCATAGGCGCTACTAGTAAGGTCATAAATAATTTTTCTTATTAGTAATATATCCTTCGAATGCGATGCCACAATCCTTTCTCTAGGTTCTAATTTATGCAGATCATCGTTTTTAACCGCAATTTAAAATGTTTTTCGTCTACTGACCCTGAAACTTGAAGATCTGAAGAAATATTAAAGGTATTTTTTTACAATTACAGGTTATTTGCCTAAATTATGCCCTGAAGAGATGATTGTGATCTCGGATTCCTTAGTTCTCCCGACGAATTTTGTCAAAACGTATATATATAGCATTATGGTTTGTATTTACTACGTTAAAGATTGCCTGAACAACAGCATAAAAGGGTATACGCTGTTTCAAGTTCCTGAAGGTAATTTAAACTGCAATATTTAGCAATACTCTTTAATAAATTACTTATTGCAAATGAAGGACCAAGAAATAGCATGAAACGGCAGGAGTGGTTGAAAGAAATAAATAGACCACTAGACGACATGCATCATTTACGTGTACGTGAGGTGCCGAATTATTGGAATGCAGCGAGCGGTACAAAATATTTGCTGAAGCTTTATATTTGTGATAATTATTTCTAAAAAACTAAAGAGATAAAAGTTAATAAAAACCTTCAGCAACTTATACTCTTATTTTATTGTAACAATTATTGTTAAAAATGCTTTTTATTTTAATTTATTAATTATCTAGGCTATGTTAATATGATTGAAATTGTTTATATGCTTGGTAATAAATTATTTAATAGTCGTCAAGAAGTATATAAATAATTTCAATCATATTAGCAATACCGTAAATAAAATACTAATTTATTTTCTGGGTTTAAATTTCCCGCGTTCCCATTTAGTTGCCGCACATCTCGGCAGACGGCGCAAAACGATGACAACTTTTATTGAGAAGTTTCCATTCTATCTGATTATATTTCCTATGACCCATGCTAGACGTAAACGGTTGAGATCTTGACTAGACGCGGCAAATATTGGATAAATTTGTTATTTGTTGTAGGGGTAAGTAAACGCCAAACTGAAAACTGTCCCACAATATGGAGTACTAAGAAACATTGAAAAAACAGCCTGTGTTAAGTTTTGGCGAGTTACGCCGTGAAAGAAACTGTCAAAGTGACGTTTCCATAACCTATCAATGGACATGCAGCGGTAATGCCAACATGAGGGACGAAAATGTCGGAATTGGCTCATTCTTATCCTACGCTTGGAGGAAGGAGGACGACGTCTGCAAATTGCGATTTTAACCGTATTCGTAATGACGGCGGCCTCGTAACCTCTGCTCTTCCGCCTCAGGCTTCTGTTCGCGATGGATAACAACTACGTACAGATCAAAGACATGCGTCCGGGCCTGAAAAACATCAACGTCGTGTTTATCGTGTTGGAGGTCGGCCACCCCACCCTCACCAAAGAAAACCGCGAAGTTCGAACGTTCAAAGTGGCGGACCAGAGTGCGTGCATAAATGCCAGTGTGTGGGACGAGGCGGGGCAGCTGCTGGCCCCCGGGGACATAGTGCGGCTCACGAAGGGCTACGTGTCTCTCTGGAGGAACTGCCTCACCCTCTACACCTCCAAGGCGGGCGATATGCAGAAGATCGGCGAGTTTTGCATGGTGTTCAATGAACAGTTAAATATGAGTGAACCCAACCAAATGCTAGGCATGACGTCGACGGGGGGCCCGCCCAACAACCTCCCGCTCAATAACGGCACGAACAACGGGGCTGGCCGCATCGGTCCCCCGCCTGTCCCTCCGAGCAACCCCAACCCGCCACCTCCTGCCGTACACAATAACACCGCAGGCCCTGCTAAGGGCACCTCTAATGCAAATCGTTTAGGAAGTAGTAATACTCAGGAAACCCAAAAACGGCCCCGGGTGCTAGAGGGGGACAGCATAGAAATAAGCATAGAAACAATTAAGTGTTTTATTAAATAACAAAATAAAAACTCGTCAAAGCAAACGTTGTGGTTTTTACTATTGTTGTAAGCGGTTTCGTAATTGTTTTACATGCAGAATAGAATTTTTTAATCAAATTTAAAACGGGAAACAACTACGTTGTATACAGTTACAGTGCATATTGAAAACGATACTAAATTACGACTGTAATAAATTAATTGATTTTACTACCTACAATTTCAAGTAATAAAATAGGAAACTACCAAAAATATTGTATATTTTTAAACAACGAATAAC
This sequence comes from Agriotes lineatus, assembly GCA_940337035.1. Lineage (NCBI taxonomy): Eukaryota > Metazoa > Arthropoda > Insecta > Coleoptera > Elateridae > Agriotes > Agriotes lineatus. The sequence continues at coordinate 135,346,009 of OW679199.1, forward strand.
ACTGGGCAACAAATATCAACGTTTTAATATTTTCTTTATTAATTAGTCACTACTATTCATATATTACTTTTCTAAAAGAGCGCTTTAAGCCAGTTTGGCTTTCTCATGATATGGTTCGCTTATATCACACATTTACGCTTGATTATATATTTTTTCGCACTACTACACATTAGTTTTTATGTACTACTTAAACGTCAACGTTATAAATGTGTAGTAATTTGTGTTATATTTTTCAATTATACTGCCAAAGCACTGGATTTGTCGTATATTTAGGAGAGTATGATTCACACTTCTCAGATACTTTTGATTACACAAAATATACATGGAACACCTATTTCACGATGTATCTGGGTATTCTGAACCAAACGGAGAGCGTAAAACTGTTCCAAGAATTTTATACTGAAAACTTTGTAGTTTGTTCAGTTGAGTCGGGCTGGCGTTGTCTCAAATTGAATAACTGTATGGGTTTTATTTAATTTAGACTCCTAAATATTTTACTGCGCTATCTGCGTTGTTCTGTTGTAATTTTTTATTATTAAATTACTATTCTGTATGGCTAGCACAGTATCATCCGCATACATTGCGAGAACCGTGTTGTCTATCGATTTCAGGGATGTTTTAAACAAGTATGAACACTGTTTTGGAACGAAAATGTCAACAGTTAGGAATGATTTAATTATGCAAATCATGTAAGGTGGAGTATTAATATTTATAAACTTATGGAATACCTTTTCTCCATACCCTATCGAAAGCTGTTTACTGTTGAGTAGCTTGTTTGGACACCAAAAGCAAAACTTGGTATAATATTGTTTTCATTTAAATGTTCCAACAAGCACGATGTATTATTTTCTCAATACCTTTAAAAGTATTAATAGAAGTATTATAGACTGCGCTGCCTACTTCCTGTTGTAATAATAAGCTGCTCGGTGGATATCTGCTAAAATTGCTGACCTTTTTTCTCATGTGCAAACTTCCAAATATTGGGGAACTAGATTGTTCTGAAACATCCATTAAATATAGTTATATGAACTGTTGTTTTCATTGGGCTGTTCCTAAACAGATCGTTTGGGAACCAATCATATCCTGGAGCTTTTTGTTGGGAAGTTTTTGAATTATTACATAAATTTCATTAAGGTTTACTGAGCTTATATCACTTGGCTGAGGAGGAAAGTTTGGTTTTATTAACTGACTCGGTTGTTGAAATATTCTTGTGCATTATAAAGATCTCTTCAAAGTCCTGTTTTTCTCATTAGGGGCGTTATTAACAGTCTTCATTCATGATGCTTTTAGGTTGCATATACGGTTTTTTTGAGTTGTAGTTCTATTAACTGCTTTACTTGGTCGAGCCAGCTGGTTAGGGAGCGTCCTCTTCGCCGTTTCCCATTTGTTTTACCTTGAATGACTAATACCGGGTGTCTTAAAATGAATTCAATCTTGTATGCTTTGAATTTCTCATAATGCAATCCAAAATTTTACTTGAAATTGGCAATACTGTAAGTCTATGTCAAATTCGAGGTTAGCAGGTTAGGTTTTGCGTCAGTTTTGACACAGACTGACGCAAAACATAACCTGATAACCTCGAATTTGACATAGACTTACAGTCATGCCAATTTTAAGCCAAGTTTTGGATTGCATTATGGGAAATTCCAAGCATACTAGATGTAATTCATTTTAAGACACCCGGTATTTCCAGCTCTCCCTTGGTAAGGGAATAGTACCGAGTGACTATAAATGATTGAATTTTTTTTAATTAGGTTGGCACTGTTTATGTTGGTGGAACTGTAAGTCTATGTCAAATGCGAGGTTAACAGGTTAGGTTTTGCGTCAGTTTTGACATAGAATGACGCAAAACCTAACCTGCGAACATTGAATTTGACATAGACTTACAGTGCCACCAAGATAAACAGTGACAACCTAAGAAAAAAAATTTCAATCATTTATAGTCACCCGGTATATTGTATGTTAAGAGCTGAAAGTACATTCTTGTCGGCTGCGCCTCAACTAACAACATGCAAGAGCAGTTTTAGCTCGAAATATACATATTTTTATGAGTAAGCATATTATTAAGGCGAAAATAATCATTTCATTTTATTAAAAATATTAATTTACAATAAATTTCGAATTATTCACATAGTCTATGAATTGTGACGAGATTATGTACACAAATGACAAGCATTGTCAGGGAAACATCCTGATGTGGCTAACTATTTTGCTCACGCGGAAACCCAAAACGCTCGCTCAGCGGCGAATGTCAACTTTCTGTTGTCAAATGACAGCGAGAAAGATCTATTTTCGATGTCAATCGTCGAAAAAGTATTTTATAATTCTTATATTAACGTTGCTAAACAGGCGACTTTGGATATGTTGATTCAAAATCGATATAACTATCTAGCTGTCCATGTCTCCAATGCTTACATAAATATGGGGAGAATTACTGTCTACTAATTGGATCTTTGTGTTATGCGTTATTTGTCTGTCGTTCCATAGTTTTTATAATCTACTCGTACCTTGTTTTGCCATTTGTATTCGTCCTTTTCTGGTTCTGTATTCTCTCGATTTGTAGTTTTCGACCCAAGGTTGTTAAACCTGTCTACTTCTTCATACCCCCTATTGGTTGTACATCTGGTCTATTTCCTTTAGCTCTGTCAATTAAAACAATTTTGGTTTTTCTCCGATTAATTTTTAGCCGTAAGTCCAGAATGTTGCTCTAATCTGGCTATGAATTTTTCCAGTTCTTCTATGCCATGTGCAATAAGGGTAGTGTCATTGACGTATTGAAGATTGTGTATTTTTCTCATACCTATTGAGAAGCCCCTTGCGAGTTCTCGGTTATTTTCCTCATTACGGGCCGGTTGCAGAAAGCAATGTTAAGTCTGGTGTTAGCTAACGTCGCGTCAAAGTGAACAAAATCGCATCAAATTTTGTTTACTAATGTATTAGTTCCCATAAACCTTTCAGATTTGATTCGTTTTTGTTCACTTTGACGTCGCGTTAGCTAACACCAGACTTAACATTGCTTTCTGCAACCGGCCCTACGTGTTCTCCATATACAGGGTGTATCTGAATTGCTTGGCCAAACTTTACTAACTCAATGTATGGAAGAAAGCTGTAAAAAAGTTCCTATAAACTTGTGTCCAAAAATGCTTCCTTAAAAAGTTACGTGCGATTTTCAAAATTGATACAAGCAAAATGTAATATTTTTGTTGATTAGCAATTAAGTGACAGACATAAACAATGCTTTACATTTCACGTATGGGCGAGCAAACGGTAACCGTAATTTGGCTCGATGGCTTTATGCTTTATAAGGATTTATCACTGCCATTTTTCTGACAAATTAATTTGACACTTCATTAGAATAATATGTTGGTGGCACTGTAAGTTTATGTCAAATTCGAGGTTATCAGGTTAGGTTTTGCGTCAGTCTGTGTCAAAAATGATGCAAAACCTAACCTTCTAACCTCGAATTTGACTTAGATTTACAGTGCCACCAACTTGTCATAGGATACTACGGAATCTTTTTTGAACACCCTGTATAAAATAAGAAAAACCTGTTTATTGTCAGAGTATTATTAGACCTCTAGCATTACTGTTCACACTATTTAGCTAGAACAAAACAGATCTAACAAGATTTTTTTTCTAATTTTTCCAAGCGTGCAAAGCGATCTTTTCATCTTTTTTTATTTATTGCTCCTAAAATATCGAAGCAAATAAAAAAATATTTTGGCACATAAGAGAGAACAACAAAAGGAACCTAAATGTGCCAAAAAATACAGGGTGTGTCATTTAAAAATATATATATTTTATGACGTCACACTTTTTGGACCACCCTGTATATTTGAAAAAAATTTTAAAATATGCATCAACCCACATCCTACAACTTTCGTATCAAACTTTTTTTGTACTGTTGTAAATAAGGACGGTATGGATGCCCGACGCACTAATGCAGGACCTGTATGTCGAGATATTTGTGTAGCTTCTTTTCATTGTCTGCCACTAGAATAATGTCGTCAGCGTATAGAAGAGATTCTATCCGAACAGGTCTCACTTTGTAGTATCCTATTAGTGTTTGTGTTGTCTTATCTTTGGTATTTTTCAGTATCTGGTCCATACAGATTGTAAATAATAGGGGGTTTAGCGAGTCGCCTTGTTTAATTCTGTTTTTCATCCCAAATTTTGGGGATTTTTGGCTCATTAGTTGTACCCTTCCATAAGTTTGGGTATATATGCTTGTAATTATATTTATGAGTTTTGTTGATGCTCCTATTCTTCTAAGACTTTCCCAGGTAAATATTATTTTAATAGTCAAATGCTGATTGTAGGTCTATGAATGCAAAGTAGATTGTCGTTCCTGTATTCATTGCTATTTTAATTCGTAATCTACTGTATAATACTTTAGTAAGAGTAGAGCAAACAGAGGAAAAAGTTGGATAATTTTTTCATGGCTCCCATGATTTAATAAAATATTGAAAAAAAACAAGGTGTTTTATGTTGGTAGCACTGTAAGTCTACGTCAAAGCATATTTTACGTCAGTTTTAACACAGACTGACGCAAAACCTAACCTGCTAACCTCGAATTTGACATAGACTTACAGTGCCACCAACATAAAACACCTTGGTTTTTTCAATATTTTATTAAATTATGGTAGCCATGAAAAAATTATCCAACCTTTTCTGCTGTTTGCTCTACTCTTACTAAAGTATTATACAGATACACTAACTTCTATTATCATTGTGTAGGTCTTAAAAGCCACTGAGGGCAAGCAGATTGCTCTGTAGTTGTCGCAGTTATTCATCGCTCTTTTTTTATGTACGGGTAGTATGTAGTTCATTTCCAGTCTTCTGGTATTTTATTTTGCCTTCACGCCATCTTGAATATTTCGTGGAACCATTTAGCTACTGCCTCATATAATCATCTCCGGAAGAATTTGGTCAGGGCCTCCTGCTTTCCCAGTTTTTATTTTCGCAATGACTTTTTTGACTTCCTCGTAGTTTATTTCCTCTTCATTTTGTTTATCTCTTTGTTCCTTCATAATTACTTGTAAATCTTGTTCTTCTTCTTTGTCGTCTTCAAATTTGTATGTGTAGTATTCATTAGGGTTAATAAAACGCAGGACCTTGCAACCGACAAAACATATATTCAAGAAGTATTAACAAGCGAAACATAATGAACAATAACAAACATCAAGCAATAGCGTCGAGAGCGCAAAACATACGTGCACGAAGCAGGATTGATGAACCAATCAACGCATCGGTTTTCTAGTTCTTCACCAACATTTTTTCAGCTTGTATTTTTTGCTTCTCTTCTTTTTGACGCAAATAGATCTGATTTCATTACCTAACTGAGTTGGATAATGGCGTTCATTAACTAACTCAAATGAATTTGATGATAAGTTTTTATCTAAGCAGACGTAGATAAAGTATTTTATCGCATTTCATTTGGTAATGTACTACATTTCTACATTCAAAATCGTTTAGAAATGTGGTACTTTTCTGCATAGCAACGGCGATTTGTTTTACGTTTTGCAGTACTGAAGTGTATTTGTTAGTGACACTGTAAGTCTATATCAAATTCGAGGTTAGCAGGTTAGATTTTGTGGCAGTTTTGACACAGACTGATGCAAAACCTAAGTTGCTAACCTTGAATATGACATAAACTTACAGTGTCACCAACATTACACTTGAGTACTGCCAAACGCATATCAACTTGAGCTGCTTATAGTGCTTTAGTATAGTCATACCGATAGGGCCATAATTATATACCTATAACAGCAATGAGATAACATGAACAACGAAATAAAATGCTTGAGTGAGAAAAAGATGACCATACAAAATAAAGGAATTTTAATAAACATGTTTAGTTGACATATGTCATAATTAAAATAAGCGGCAAGCTTACTCAAACATTTGCTTTTCTGTTTATCTCTTTCTTATTCAAGAAATGTGATATATTTTCTTGTTCATGTCATCTCATTGCTGTTATATACCGGGTGACCGGGTGTCAAAACTGACGCAAAACCTAACCTTCTAACCTCGAATTTGACACAGATTTACAGTGCCACCAACATAAACAGTGACTTTACGTATATATATATATTGACCACGCATTCCGGTTTGAAATAGGGGTCGCTTCTCTCAGAAGCTCTGTTAATTCGTTTATTGTGGTGAATTATTCCATATTTTCTGTGTTTTCTTTCTTTTTTCCCTTGACTTACGGGTATTGTTTGGCCTTATTTACGACCGAGATCCATTCTTGCCTGTTCTGGATAGTTTCTCTCCAGTTCTTGATCCTCAATTGCCTGATGTCTTCATACAGTTGGTCTATCCATCGGGTTTTTGGCCTTCCTCTCGTTCTTCATTCCATCAGTCTCCAGTCCATTACCTTCTTTATTATTTCTTCAGTGTCTCTTCTTTGTATGTGTCCAAACCATTTTAGTCTCTGTGCTTTAATAAACTGCACTGTATCTTCTTCTTTCACTATTTCTCTAATCTCGTGGTTCATCAGGGGTCTGAGTACACCTTGTTCTTTTTTTGGTCTTAAGATTTTCCTTAATATTTTTCCTCTCTAGTATCCTTAGTTTTTCTTGTTCTCTATTTGTCAAGCACATCGTTTCTGCCCCATAGGTTATCACTGGCCTTATTGCTGATTTATATATTTTGAGCTTTGTTTTTTGCTGATGTTTCTGTTTTTGAGTAGCTTTTGGTACTTCCAGTATGTCTGGTTTCCTGCTTGAATACGTTCTGTTATTTTGGCACTTCTGTTATTTTTAGCATTGACGATGACCCCCAGATATTTGAAGTAGTCTACTTTTTTAAGGTAGTGGTTGTTACGGTATCAAAATGACTTAGCGACACCCACGACTGTGTGAGTATCAAATAACTAGTCCGGGAAATGAGCACGCTCACCCTGAGAATCGTCAAAACAGGCTAAAGGCCTCAGCTCAAATACACTCAGGGAGATGGGCGTGGTTCAAAACTGTACACCACAGGGCAAGCGTGTCGAGGTAATATATAAGGGGTTACCAAAGAAATGGGCGCCACAAGGTCCAACTCAATACGCCTCCGCTCAACTGAACCTTGAAGGTCAAACAGGGTGAAATGTACTCAAATAACTATTACTGGAAGCCACGGCGCAGCGACAAGCTCGACTACCTACCTGCAGCGCGCGTCCACCACGTTTGGGCTTCCCCTTACATTGATCGTAACATAGGAACTCAGTCACCCTGTAGACAAACATACACAAGACACAGAGGGAAAAATCATAAGACGGTACAGTCAATGCATCTATTGGGCCACTTCACATGGCCGAACGATCATTTACAAAACTTCGACTGAGTCGGCTCGTACAACAATCGGTACTACCTACTTAAAGATTACGCCCAGCTGGGAAGCGTTTTATCTTAAGTTACGGCGCATGCTGGGGTACACAAATGTAAATAATTAATAAGGCTCCTCGCAGAGAAGCCGGATACGGTACAATATTTAGTTTAAATGCAACACAAACAAACTCGCTTGCAGAGAAGTCTTGTACGACAATGTATTTTAATTTTAAATGCAAAGCAAACAAGCTCGCTTGCAGAGAAGCCGTGTGCGGCACAGTATTTAGTTTAAATGCAACATAAACAAACTCGCTTGCAGAGAAGCCGTGTACGACACTGTATTTTAATTTGAAACGCAAAGCAAACAAGCTCGCTTGCAGAGAAGCCGTATGCGGCACAGTATTTAGTTTAAATGCAACATAAACAAACTCGCTTGCAGCGAAGCCGTGTACGACACTGTATTTTAATTTGAAACGCAAAACAAACAAGCTCGCTTGCAGAGAAGCCGTATGCGGCACAGTATTTAGTTTAAATGCAACATAAACAAACTCGCTTGCAGAGAAGCCGTGTACGACACTGTATTTTAATTTGAAATGCAAAGCAAATAAGCTCGCTTGCAGAGAAGCCGTATGCGGCACAGTATTTAGTTTAAATGCAACATAAACAAACTCACTTGCAGCGAAGCCGTGTACGACACTGTATTTTAATTTGAAACGCAAAACAAACAAGCTCGCTTGCAGAGAAGCTGTGTGCGGCACAGTATTTCGTTCAAATGCAACATAAACAAACTCGCTTGCAGCGACACGATTTAGGACATTTTATTACATGAAATTTACCTGGGTAGGTGGCTCGGCCTGCAGGCACAGGAAGGCGCTTGCACTAGGATTGCGATGTCGCTATGCCCTTAACTACGTGGCGTGCTCGAGATGATACAACGTCCTACATGATTCCCTTTTCAATGGACAAGGGTGAAATGAGTCTGCTGCCCCCCTGGCAAAGATGCGAAAAACAGCGTGGCCGTTGGATTGGTGGCTCACGACGGATAAAAATTAGGCTACACTAGCCTCCCATAAACTGATAACAACACCGAACCAGCGTCTGCCTCTCAACTGCCTCGAGAAAAACGCGCCCATGAACACAGTTAAAAGAAAACCGCCCCCAGAACACACTTTGCTGTCACAGCACAAACGGAAAGCAGGCGTCCCCACGCAAAGCGTAGAGAGGCCAATGCAAAATCGAAACATCAACACTCTATTCGACGGTCCGGGGCTGAATGCCTCGACCGCTAACGGCCACCCCCCGTATACGTGCGAAACGACCGTCTGCGACTCCCCAGAAGGACCCAATCAAAAGCCAGGGATTTCGCCCGGTGACGACAAGCCATCTCGGAGCGACAGAGATCGATAGATGCCTTCTCACTTGCTATCATTGAGTAAATTTTAAATAAGTCGAAACTGAACGCTCTTGCATACGATGAAATCAACAGCTGCATACAACAACAATGCGATGGGTGTAGAGAAGTTATGAATTAGGGACAGCGATACCAGGAGTGTACAAACTTTACGAATGGCTATGCATGAGCTAAACGTTGCAGTTTTATGCGATAGACTATGGCTAAAATGGACTCGAAATACAGGCGAACTTGCCAATTATGTACCAAAACTGTTTTAAAGGTTTATGTAGTTCATTAAATTACTGAGAAATATAAAATGGCCTGACATAGTTTCCTATTTTTATGTCTTCTATGTTTGTTATCTTTCTCCTTCTGCATATCATATATTTTGTTTTCTTTTCGTTTATCTTCAGCTCTCTTTTGTTTGCTTCTATTTCCAGTGTTGTGTTTCTTCTAGTAGTTTTCTCTCTCTGGTTATTAAAACGAGGTCGTCTGCAAATGCTGCAATTTGTTTTGAGCTTTGTGCGATGCTGTTATTTATTCCTGTTGCTTTTATTACCCTTTCTAGTGCGATATTGAATGTTGTTGACAAGGCGTCCCCTTGTCTCATTCCTTTCTCTATGTCGATTGACCGAGTTTTCCTTCCTGGGTTATTATTTTTGCTTGTGTGTTTTCCATAGTCATTTTAACCAGTCTGATCAATTTTGTCGGTATTCCTATCCTTTCTAGTTCCTTCATTAGTTCTTCTCAGAAATACATATACTGTTCATTGACAGTATCTCTAATGTCATGGTTCTTGACATTTTTCAATGGTTTGCGTTAGCACATGTATGGCATCTATTGTTGATTTTGCTTTCCTAAATCCTTGTTGATGTTGACCAAATTTGTCTTCTGCGTATCTGTTTAATTTGTTTCTTAAAATTGACGTTAAAATCTTGTATGCGGTGTTTAATAACATGATGCCTCTGTAGTTATTGCAGTTATATGCATCTTCTTTTTTGAAGATGGGGGTTAACAGTCCATGTTTCCAATCCTTTGGCATGTATTCTTCTTTCCATATCTTTGTTATTAGGTTATACATGTGTGGTAACAGTATTTTACTTCCATTTGTTATCAGTTTATTGTTAATTTCATCGGGTCCTGATGTTTTATTTGACTTTAGTTGTGTTATTTAGTATTACATTTGCAAATTCTTCATATGTTGGTATTTCTTCTTCTTGGTCTTTCGTCTCTGTTAGATCTTCTTTTTCTTCATGTAACCTTCCTTGGTTTTTATAGTTCTTTAAAGTGTGCTTCCCATTTTCTTTTCTCTATTTTTGCGAATGCTGTCTTTGTTTTATTTTGTTGTTTTACATATCCGAATAGCTTTTTGTTGTCTTTGTTGTGTTTTTCTAGCTCTTGCATCTGCGTATCAATCCATAATGTTTTTTTCTTTTTACATAATTTATTTGACTCTTTCCTTATCTCTATATTTATCCAGCTCCCTTTCATCTCTGTTTGTATCCATCTTTGTCTTGCTTGACTCTTTTCTTTTGTTTTTTCCTTGCATTCTTCACTAAACCAACTGTTTTTAACTGCGTGTTTTCTTTCTCCTATAGTATTTTCCGCTGTGTGCATTATTGTCTCTTATATTCAGCCATGCTTCTTCTGTACTGGCATTTGACTTTGTTTTTAGGTTCTTTTCTATTGTTTCAATACATTTCTTTTTGACCTCTTCTCTGTTCAGATACTGTTGTTCCATTGTCTTCTAACTTTTCCTCGTTTCAGATGTTTTACTATTTTCATCTTTATTTTTGCAATTATCGGCGTTTGCCTCTCTATATGACCTTACGTCATTCACAATTTTTATCCATTTGTTCGTTATTAGGATATGGTCTATCTGGTTTCTTTCTGTTCTCCCAGGCATCATCCAGGTTACCTTATGTTATTTGTTATGTTTGTGTTTTGTGCTTGTAAGTATGTATTCAGTGAAGCTAAACGGCATAGTCTTGATCCATTGTTGTTTGTGATATTGTGTACTGTCTCTTTTCTGGCGACTTTTTTATTATATTCTTCTTTTCCTATTTTTGCATTGAAGTCACCAATGCTCATCAGCTTATTGTTCCTGGGTACTTCTTCTAATTTTTCATAGAATTGTTGTTTGTCTTCATCTTGCGCGTCTTCTGTGGCTGCGTATATATTTACTATTGTTAGATTTTATTGTTTGTTTTGTATTCTTAAAAGGCGAATACTTTTATTTATCGCTCTGAACTGCATTACCTCTTTTCTGAGTTTCCCGCCTATCATAAATGCTACTCCATTTCTTCCTTGCTCGTCTTCTTCAGAATAATATAGCGTGAAGTTTTTCTTATCAATTCTTCCTTGTTGTTTCCATCTTTCTCTTGCAGTGTCAGTATCTCAACTTTATACTGTTGTAACTATTTATTTTCAGTTTCCTGCTCAACTAATTTACTTACACGAAAAATATAATGTGATAGATCAGAAACGCCAAATTTTAAAATAAATTTTTTTAATCGACATGCCTTTTTTTACAATTTCTTCCATTTCATCTATTTTACTAAAGATGAACGGTGACAGACAAAAGCCATATGACTCCGAATGGGTATAATTTTGACTATACATATAAACAAGTTCTGCTCAGCTTGTTTATGTTTTGACATTTAGTGTCGCTTTTATGTAAAAATTTAAAATTTCTTATAAAATGCGATAAAATAGTATGGCCGTTTAAGTACTCACTAACGCTCATACTCAAACCAGCCATACTTGTTTAGTAAAACATCACTTTTCTAAACTTGTTGCGTAATGTTCCATCTTTCGAGGTAGTTATTTTTAAAAATAACAAAGTTATAGGCCTGGGTAGGCAAGTCTGGGATACCCTGTGTAGTATTAGCATTACGTTTTTCAATTATACTGCCAAAGCACTGGATTTGTCTTATGTTTAGGAAAGTATCATTCACAGATAAACAGAAAGCTTAAAACTGTACCAGGAACTTTATTCTGAATACTTTGTAGTTTGTTCAATTGAATTGCTATGTTGATGTCAGGTCTAATAACTGTTTGATACATTAAAATTGTCGTGTGACCTTTCTTAGAAATTTCATATTTAAGATTGAATACAGTTGTAGTCGAGGCCTAAATATTTTACTGCACTATCTATGTTATTCCAGTGCAATTTTTGATTGTTAAATTGCTGTTCTGTATGGCTAGCACAGTATTATCTGCATATATTGCAAGAACTGTGTTATCTATTTTATGGATGTCATAAACAAGTACCAGTGCTGAGCTCTTGGGTATTCGAGCCCTACTTCTTTAACTCAAAAATTTCAGCATTGATTACCGTACAGAACCTGATGTATTTGTCTTCTTATTTCAGGTTCTGTGCTCCCTTGAGTTATAATTAGTAACTCGAGGTAGTTAAACCTGTCTACTTCTTCATATCCCTCAATTTGCTGTAGGTCCTTTAGTTCTGTCGATTACCATTATTTTAATTTTTACTTCTATTAATTTTTAGCCGTAGGTCCTGCTGTTGTTGGTCTAATCTGGCTATGAATTCTTCCAGTTCTTCTAGGCCAGCAATCAGGGTAGTGCCATTTGCATATCATACATACATACATAATCCGTCCTCTTGTACCCTAGGGTGTCGAGGTGTCTTATCCTTCTGTTGTTTGGTTTACCTTCCTCCCAATTACAAATTTTATCCATTTCTTCAGATTTTTTGCTTTTTCTTTGGCTGCATTCCAATTTGCTCCTGCGTCTTTTAGGATCGCTTCGACCGCGCTGTTTCAAGTTCTGTTCGGCCTTCCCCTTCGATTCTTCCCTATTGGTCTTGCTTCCCATATCTTCTTTGCTTGTCTCTCTTCTCCCATTCTTACTAGGTGTCCGAACCACATCAGTTTCTTGTCTTTGCGAGTTTCTTCCACTGATTTCACCCCTAGTTCCTTCCTTATATCCACATTCTTTCTCCTTTCTATCCTTTTTACCCCTAGCACTCTTCTAAGAAATTTCATTTTGGCTGCTTGCAATCTTCCTTGTTGTCTATCAGTTAAAATCCAGTTTTCTCCTCCATAAAGTAGTACAGGCAGGTATCTCCTTATGGTTGAGGAATTTATTCTGTAGTGCATAATAGATTCTATTAGCCGACTGGATTCTTTTATTTACACTTGCTCTATGTTTTTGCCTTCGATTGTAACTCTAACCTCTGTTTTGTTTTTACTGATTACCATAGTATTTGTTTTTTCCACGTTCAATTGAAGCTTTTGTGTCGCCAGTACTTCCGTCCATATTTTTAAGTTCTTCTCCAGATTTTTCCCCGAGTTGGCCAACAGCACAATATCATCTGCAAAGACACAGGTCTCCAGGTTGGAGATCCTTGTATCCCACTACAAATTTCTCCATCCTCGTTTGGCACTCCTTAATTGCATCATCCATCGCACATATGAATAATAATGGGCTAAGTACGCTCCCTTGTCTAACTCCTTCTGTTGTGGAGAACTTCCTCGATAGCCTGTTGCATGTTCTTACTTGGTTGACAGTCTCTTCATAAATACTTTTTATTGCTCCTATTAGGTGTTCGTTTACTCTTTTGTTTCTTAAGCTTTCCCATCTTTTGTTCCTGCTGACTGTGTCAAAGGCTTTTTTTATATCGATGAAGCAGGCGTATATTTCCTTGTCTTTCGCTAGTTTTTTCTCGATTACTTGTACCGTAAAAGTATGGTCTTGTGCTGTCTCCTGGTCTGTAACCACTCTGAACATCCTCTAGCTGGTCTTTGACTACTCTCCTCAGTTTATTTTCCAGAATTCTTTCATATGCCTTTAACGCCATGCGTAATAAAGTGATTCCTCTATACAGGGTGTTTCATAATATATGCGCAGGACTTCAGGATGTGATAGCTCGTCCAAAAATTTGAAAAAAAGTTTCTATTAACTTACCCTCTAAAATGCACAATTTTCGAGATACAGAGTATTGAAATTGAAAAACAAAATTTCGTTTTTTGCGAATATCTCCGGAACCGTTTATCGTACAGAAAACAGCTTTTGTAAGCATTTTCTACTTATAATAAGCTATGTTTTGTGCGAGAACTTTTTTTTTAAGTCATAATTGATGAAGATTTTGAAGGGGTAGTGAGTGTTTTTCTCCCCAACTTCTACGCCACTGGAAAAAGTACGGTTTTGAGACGCCCATTTGAACCACCAATGTTTTCTACACAAAAAAGGTACTCTTGGTCATAAGCTCTAAAGTTGACCGTTTTCGAGAAAAATCAACTTTTATGTTGAAAAACATGGTCAATTTTTGTAAATAATTTTTTTTTTACTAATTAAACAAAATTTATTTAAACGTTAGAACAAGTAACAAAACCAAACGTTAACTTCATAATTGCAAAATTTAAAAAAAATAACAAATCATACACAGTTAAATTAAATGTTGGAAATGTCCTCCGTTAGCTTCAATGCACGCAGCAATTCTTCGACGCATTGACCGTCTAACACGCAGGAAAATTCCCGGAGTGTTCCGAATTATGTCGCAAGATGCAACAATGCGTTCTCTTAATTGGTCAACATTTTCAACCGGAGTCCGTAACTGTTTTCATTTGTTTAAACAAGAGCGGTCTTGGCCTGCTTTGTTAATTTCAAATTTTGCGAAAGCGCTCCGTGAAAAATCAATAATCGAGCAACCCAACTGCCTGTCAGCGAGCTTACTCGGGAAAGAAAGTGAGCGCGCTTCGACCAGAAATGATACAAAAGTTGTCTTTGCAAAATTCTCCAAACCGTAAAGGTAACGCATTTCGCACATTTCAGCGTTTGTGTAAAAAAATGTATAATTTTTTTTATCAAGTAGGCTTTACATTTTAAAACGAAAGCTACCTCCTGTCAAAATAACAATTAGTTTGTACCTGCAAAAAGTAAATTTGTATTACAAAATTAAAAATGAATTACACAAACGCTGAAATGTGCAAAATGCATTACCTTTGCGGAATGGCGAGCGGTAATTCGGCAGAAGCAAGGCGGTTGTATCAAGAAAGACATCCTGATCGCCAAGTACCACACCATAACTTGTTTCAACGCATTCACCAACGACTATGGGAAAATGGAAGTTTTAAAAAGAATACTGCTGATAATGGGCGGCCTATGGAAGTTGCAAATCCCCAAATAGAAGAGGCTGTCCTCAACAAAATTGAAGAAAATCCGACCACAAGTACCAGAAAAATTGCTCACAACTTAAACATACCTCACCCGACGGTTTGGAGAATTTTGAAAAGACAACTTTTGTATCCCTACCATATCCAAAGAGTACAAGCCTTATTGCCAAGAGATTTTCCGCCAAGATTGGCTTTTTGTAGATGGATGCAAGACAAAATAGCTCAAAATCCTCAGTTTGGAGCCGAAGTTCTGTTTACCGATGAAGCATCTTTCTCGAGAGATGGTATTTTCAATTTCCACAATAACCACATATGGTCGGAAGAAAATCCACATGAAATTGCAGAAGGCCATCATCAGCAACAATTTTCCGTGAATATTTGGGCTGGCATCGTCGGTGATCATTTGATAGGCCCACATTTTTTACCGAACAGATTAAACGGTGCAGATTATCGACAATTTCTAGAAGATGTACTGCCGGAACTGCTGGAAGATGTACCGCTTCAAGTAAGACAAAACATGTACTTTATGCATGATGGAGCTCCGGCCCACTTTAGTTTGGTTGCTCGCCAATACTTGGACGACGAATACCAAGACCGTTGGATAGGCGAGGAGGTCTGCACCCTTGGCCCCCGCGATCTCCCGAACTTAATTGTTTAGATTTTTCTTTTGGGGCCATCTCAAAACCCTAGTCTACGCTACTCCGGTTGAAAATGTTGACCAATTAAGAGAACGCATTGTTGCATCTTGCGACATAATTCGGAGCACTCCGGGAATTTTCCTGCGTGTTAGACAGTCAATGTGTCGAAGAATTGCTGCGTGCATTGAAGCTAACGGAGGACATTTCCAACATTTAATTTAACTGTGTATGATTTGTTATTTTTTTTTTAATTTTGCAATTATTAAGTTAACGTTTGGTTTTGTTACTTGTTCTAACGTTTAAATAAATTTTGTTTAATTAGTAAAAAAAAAATTATTTCAAAAAATTGACCATGTTTTTCAACATAAAAGTTGATTTTTCTCGAAAACGGTCAACTTTAGAGCTTATGACCAAGAGTACCTTTTTTGTGTAGAAAACATTGGTGGTTCAAATGGGCGTCTCAAAACCGTACTTTTTCCAGTGGCGTAGAAGTTGGGGAGAAAAACACTCACTACCCCTTCAAAATCTTCACCAATTATGACTTAAAAAAAAAATTTTTCTCGCACAAAACATAGCTTATTATGAGTAGAAAATGCTTACAAAAGCTGTTTTCTGTACGATAAACGGTTCCGGAGATATTCCCTGTATCTCGAATATTGTGCATTTTAGAGGGTAAGTTAATAGAAACTTTTTTTCAAATTTTTGGACGAGCTATCACATCCTGAAGTCCTGCGCATATATTATGAAACACCCTTAGTTTGAGCACTCGTTTGTATCTCCTTTCTCACAACCTACTGAGGATCAGTTTTTTTTTATCTCTCGATATTTAACTGTAAATGGTTAAGTTTATTATGCAACTTTATGCGAATCTGGGGTAAACTTACCACCCGCGAAAGCGTCTGTCAATTTTTTAATTTACATAAGATATGATTACCTTTAACATAGCAAAGTGCCAGATTTGTTATTATACTTTTTTCTTATTATTTTTTCCATCCGTCAAGGACGCAAGGGGGCTAAAACCACCACCGCAGGCTTGCCAGACTTTGTGTTTCCTTCTTAGTATATTCAAAGGAATCTTTCATAACTTACAAGTTTGTTAAAAATACTGTAAGCAGTTCTTTTCACTGGTTTCCTGTAATCTTTCCCAGAAACTATCCTTTTCTGTTTGTTTTTCATCCTCGTTTGGCCCGTATGCCACTATCACTGTTATAATTTCTTCGCCATTTCCTACTTCCACCATTAATATCCTTTCATTGATGTATTCCCATTTCCTTATCTCCGTTACTTTATTTTTGTTTATTAGGCATGCCACTCCTGCCCTTGCCCTTTGATTTTCTTCTACCCCGCCATATATCAGTAAATGCTCGTTTTCTACCAAGTTGCTACCTGTACCTTTTTTTTAGTTTCAGTTATTGCCATTATTTCTATTTTAGACTTTTCAAAACTCTCTATTAATTCGTGTTCCTTCCCATTTAGTCCTCTCACATTCCAAGTGCCGATTTTCCATGTATTTTTATTTTCTTTGCTTTTTCCCTTTACATTGGTTACTTGCATTTTATCACTTTTACTTGTCATATCTGTTATCTTTGCCATGTTCGTCTCCGTAGTTGTTTTAGCAGTAGAGTTGTTCAGTTTTTTGGCTGTTTTACGACATCTTCCAGCCCTTCCTTCCATATATAAGTCGCATCCCCAATTACGTACCCAACCTTTGTATTTATTCCCTCGCCTTTTTTCTCAAATGCAATTTTCCTCAGTTTGTTTTGTATTTGTCTCTCCTTCCAGGTTAGGTAGTTCTCTCCCAGCTGTTCAGCTCTGCAATGGTTATCGGTAGTCCTTTGGGTTTTCTTTATTTCTGCTTTTACTTTGATGTCATTGAGAAATTGCTTCACTTCTATTTCATTTCCGTTCTTATTGAATTCTATTCCTTTTATCACAATATTACATTTTTTCTCGTTCTTTTCGATCATTTCCAGTTTTTGTTCCAGCATTGACACTTTTCCAGTTAGTGCTTTCTTCTGGTCTACCCACTCCTTATTATTCTTTAATTCCAGCGTCTTTATTTCGCCTCGTAGCACTTCCTTTTCTCTTTCCCATTCCATTTCCATCTTTACTAATTCTTTCGTATTTATTCCCTGTGTCTTTTAATTTCTTCGTTGTTAGCTCTTATTTCATTGTTGTTTGCTTTCAATTCTTCTCTTATGTTTTGCAGTTCGCTCCTGTTCTCTTTCATTTGTTTCTCATTTCTTCGATTTATTTTTCTAACGTCCCCATTTCTTCTTCCGTATTTGTCTCTTGCTTGTTTTTGTTTCCTTTTGTAGGCAACCTGGGCGTTTTTCTGCTCCTTCCTCGTGTGTTTTCTCCCCATTATTATCTTGTTTTATTGTGTCTCTTTTCCTTTTAAAGGAGTCTTCAACTGAGCTTACACTGGTTTTCCTTTCTCTCACTTTATTTTTATCATCCATTCGCGCCGCTTTTATTTACGTCACAATCCTGTTCAATTTACCGCACGTTCTGCCACTGCTCAAAAGAACGCACTCTTGAAGATGCTCCAATCTGGTGGTGCATTTGTGCGTGCCGCTAGTATCCACGCCTTTCGGGATTATCGCCCCTATGGCATCAGTTGCCGCGCCAACCCGATATGGATATGCTAAAACTGCTACGTTTTGATTTGTTTATCAGATATCGTGCTCGCCGGTTCGACTTTCACCCGCTGCTAATGCTCAATTTTGTGCTGGCTAACTGTGGTTTTGTTAGTAACCTTGCACTACTTTCTTTCCCATTTTTCACTTTACACTATTGTACTTCTATCACTCTGGTTTCCTCGCTTTATGAAACTCCGCAAATTAAAATTGCACGGCGATGCCTATATTTTAGGTTTACCGTCGGTGCTAAAACTCACGTCTATACTCGTTCCTACCCGTTGGCATATCAAAGATTGTTTATTTTTTTCCCACCTACCAAGATATCAGCTTGCGAGTAATCTGTTATTTTTCTCTTATGTGTTCTCCATATACAGTATGTCTCCGGATTGACTTTACAAGACGGAAAACTTTTGTATTTTTCGTGGAAGTCATTCTTTATAAGTCTTTGCTTCTTATAAAAATCATTTGGAGAAATTTGATATATCGGGTGTTTAGAAATTAAGAAAATATGAAAATAGCTAAGAAGAGAAGTATCTTTAATGTTGACTTCAAAGGAAAATTATATAAGTAAAAGTTTATTTATCAAGTTTACGGGAAACCCCATTTTAACAGTTAACATATATGACAGGAGTAAAACATTTTATATACCTATACTAATACAAAAAAAATTAAATATTGCATAAAGAATACATTCAAATGAAAACAACAACAACAACATGTAATGCATGACTACAATAATAATAGGATATATATTACCTATAGAATGTTATTGATAATAGCTCTTTTGAAGTTGGCAAGTGTGCTATTAAAAATATCCACTGAATTTGCAGAAGCATTGATAATTTTTAGAGTTCTATTTATAGGTGAATGGGTGCCATAATTCGTGGTATGAAACTCAATGTGAAATAATTCAAAATTCCGGAGATTGCGGTTAGGCACATTGAATTTAATTAAATATAGTAATTCAGGACAGTCAACCAAGCCATTAACAACTTTATGTATAAAGTAAATATCGTAGAGAATCCTTCGATCTTTCAAAGAGAGCAAGTTTAACTTCTCCAACATCGATGATTGATGATAGTCCTCCATGGGGATGCCACATTTGAATGCAGCAAAACGCAAGAATTTATTCTGAACTCTTTCTATAATGTCGCAGTGAACCTGATATTGTGGAGACCATATTATCGTTGCATATTCAAGATTAGGGCGCACCAGTGTACAGTATAGGGTCCTGATGACATTGATTGAAAAATCAGGGCAGTTTCTAGTCACGAAACCAAGGAGCTTGAGACTCTTCTGGGCAGTATTAAAAATATGATGAGAGAAATTAAAGTTCTCATTAAGCAGTATACCTAGATCCCTGACTTGCTTCACATAGGATAGCTTGTTGTCATTAATTTGGTAAGAAGTGTTAAATTTTTTGGCGCCTTTGAAAAAGGTAATAAAGTGACATTTCTGAATATTTAACGGTAGCTTATTCACACTAGACCAAGTCCATAGGGAATCAAGATCACTCTGCAACAACAGAGAGTCATTGTCAGATTTAATTCTCTTATAGATTTTTAAGTCATCAGCAAAGTTGTTGACTTGTCCCATACTATTGTGGTCAGTGGATTAATAAATTTATTATTATTATTATTATTATTATTATTATTATTAAAGGAGCTAATAGAAGAATGTTCAATAACATCCACAATATCATTGACAAATAAGTTAAAAAGTAATGGCGCACAGTGTGACCCTTGCAGAACACCTGAGTGCACTGCAAAGGAGTTTGAAAGATGATTTTTTATGTTTACACGTTGAGTTCGACCCCTTAGGAAACTACTTAACCAGTTAATAAGTGACTCGGAGTGACTGTTGCTCTTAGCTTGGCTATCAACAGATCAAAGTTAACTCTATCGAAGGCTTTGGAGAAGTCTGTGTACTAGAATCTACTTGAACCCCAGCCTCCAAAGCTCTTAGTACATCAGTCTCATACAAAACCAGGTTCGTTACTGTTGAACGACTCGCAAAGAAACCCTGCTGTTTTGAGTTTATAATACCTGAGCAAGCCCAGTTCAATTGGTCATAAACTAAACTATCGAACAATTTTGCCATAGCCGATGGGCTACAGATACCTCTATAATTTTTAATTTCACCAACTTCTCCGCTCTTGAAAATTGGAAAAATAAAGCTTTGTTTCCACAGCTCTGGAAAGACTCCACTTTCTATTGAGAAGTTGTAAATTATCTGTAAGGGTACAGAAATAGAATAAATACACCTCTTCAAAAAAAAGTTGGGAAAATTATCTGGACCCACACTTAAAGAGTCTTTGACATATGTAATTTTGGAAAATACCTCACACAACGTAATTCTACGCATGAGAACATCTTTGCATTGATTTAGGGCATAATCTGGGACATTGCAAGCACTGTCATCGTACACCCTAGAGAAATACTCAGCAAATAAATCAGAAATTTCTTGACCTGAACTAGCAACTGTTTCATCCAACTGTATGCTGTTAGGTAAGCAATTGGACTTCCTTATATCACTGATATATTTCCAAAAATGATTAGGATTATGACTTAGAAATTCTTCCGTACGTGCAATGTGACTTTTGAAACACCTATCATATTCAGCTTTGCAGAGAGCACTGAGGTGTGAAAACTCGGCATAGTCGGAATTACGTGTAGTGGTTAAAAAAGCTTTATGCGCAATTTTTTTCGAATAATAAGATCCTTAAGATGAGGACTGAACCATTTGGGAAAATTTGACGTCCTTATTCGCTTTATTGGAATGAATAGACTTAAACAGTGATTGAGAATATCATAAAACATTGTTACGGCTTGGTTCACATCTGGGGTCTTAAGAAGCTTGCTCCATGGAACAGAATTTAGAAATTCATTAATTGATTGATAGTCACCATTTTTAAAATCATAAAAGTGCTCATCGAACTCTAACTCTTGGGTATCTTCCACTTCAATACAAAAACAGTAGGCCATATGATTAATACTATTACAAACTAGAATATCACAAGCATAATTTGGTACAATTTTAGGTAGGTGAGAAAAAATAAGGTCTAAGTAAACATTACGATTATTGGGCAAAGCGTTCAATTGAAATAAATTTAAAAACGAGAACGATTCGGCTACACAATAGGCATAGCTTTCTTCAGGGCAAATTACAGTAACACCTAAATTGTCATTCTCCCACACAGCTTCGGGGAGGTTGTAATCCCCAAAAAGTATTAGCTTGCTTAACGGGTTCTGTTGGATTACCTCACACACTGATTGGCAATGTTGTTCATATGTAGACAGGTTGGATCTTGGGGGAATATATGCACCACCGATAATTATCGACTGCCTATCAAATCTAATTTCTACGAATAAATGCTCGACAGTAGTCTTGCTAACATTTAACACCTTTGACTTGATTTTCTTTGATATAGCTATGAGAACACCACCACCTCTGGCTTTCTCACTTAGCTCGAAATTTCGGTCAGCTCTGTACACAATGTAACCAGGAAAATTAACTTCACCCGGTAGAAAGCTAGAATTAAGCCATGACTCGACTAGGATTATGATGGAGTAGTCGCAAGAACTGACGCTCTTCTTGAGATCATTTAATTTGGTACGTAATCCACCTACATTTTGACAGTAAACTGTAATGGGGTTTACACGTTTTTTTGGAGTTACTTCGGATATTTGTTAGGGTATCAGTTTTCACCGATGTAGTTGTCAAGGGCATAGCATCAATTACGAGCCTTTGCATAGCCGATTGTATTTGCTTACTAGTAGTACTTTGTCCATCTACAAAACTTGATTGCTACTGGGTTTTCGTCTTTCTAGCTTCCAAGTTTACCATTCGCTTATAACACTCACATTCTGGATCGCTTGCTTGATGGTCCTCCTGAAGCGCCTTTTTGAACCTTATATTTGCTTCACAGCAATTTACACATTTAAACGATAGAGATTTACAATCACTTGTTCTGTGCATACCAGCGCATTTAAAACAGGTCTCCCCATTTTCACATTTTGTAGCCATATGCCCATACCTCGCACATTTGAAACACCGAATTATTGAGAACAATTCATGAACAGCACATCTTCTCCAGCCTATGTTTATTTTTCCTTCAATGCACAATTTTTCTTTTAATTGTACATTTTTTACACCAAGTATTATGTTGCCCTTGTTGGTCTTTCCAGCTTGTCTATATTTCTTTAACACAGATAATTCGTCTGTGTTGTTTGTAATGCATGAATAAATATAAACACAAAAGAGAAAAAACTTTTTTATATTTATTTTAGTATAAAATGTCAAAAGAAAAGTTTTTTCTTGATTTGAAACGAACAATTCTGGAATTAAAAGTATAATATACAGACGGTCCTAAAATCAGAAAACAAAAAGAGGCAAAATTGTTATACTTGTAACTATAGAATTGTTTGTTCCAAATCAAGCAAACACTTTTTTCTTTTGACATTTTATAGTAAAATAAAAAGTATAAGGAAAGTGTTAGAAAAGTGGTTTTACTGAACTCGTATGGCTAACACTAGTTTCACACCAGCCGTACTCTTTCAATAAAACAGCACTTTTTAAACTACAGAGTGGCCAAGATAAAAGAGGTTCCGTGTGAATACAGAAAGGTAAATTAATATTATATTTTTATTTAAAATCTGCAGAACTGTATTCACAACCGTTATTAACAAGTGACAACGCAAGACTGAGCAATACACAGTTAACACAAAATGGCTGCTGGACAACACGTGACCCCACAAGAGCGCTCAATATCACTTTCAGTATGGTACGGGACACAGGACCTCTTTTATCTTGGCCACCCCGTAGTTTCTTAATGTACTATTATACGATTGTGTAACACACTATCAGTTCTAGTTTTGTTTCTTCTACTCCTTTAATATTCGTTTTTCCACACAGGACACGTCCAATAAATCTACACACTTAATACTTAAAAATTTTATTTGACTTTGTAAAATTAAGTTTTACAGTGCTACATACAAACACATACGTGAATACAGAAATGCACTTAAATGGAACTACAACTAACCAGTACAAAGACTGACAACAATATATATTCAAATGCTTGTTTGCTTTATCAGCACATAATTAAGATTGCGACAAAACCAAATTCTAGTAAGTTACTGGGCATTTAAAATATAGAAATTCTTGCTTGCTTACAACCACTCAACGGTGTTAGAAAAACTCAGATCTAATCATATGAACAGTTTGGTTGCCTACATTTGTAAAGTATAATCAAAACAGTACGTAAAAACGAGTACGGAAGAAATGCTGTTTAAGTACTAATTGTTGTAACAATCACACAGTCTTACCAAGATGACTAACAATCGAATAACAAGTTCGAATTAAATGTGCACTTTATATTCCCAAATAGTTACAATTAAACCGCTACCACATTTGTAAGTCGTTTGCTCTTAAGCAGAATATTTAAAAATTGTAAAATATAAATACTATACACAACAACCCATCTAATAGTTAAATATAACAAAATAGGAATGCAGTTATCAATTAAAAATATTTTTGGTCATTGCCGCTACAGCTCAGACTTTTAAGTAATATTGCCATTGTTAAGTCTTACGAGTAACACAAAGTTCCTTATATGCAACTTACATCTATGTTTCAGTGTATAAAAAATATTTTATAGGTTCATTTTTAAGTAGTGCGCTATTTCACAATAATGTCCTCGTGCTGACAGATTCCTTAGCTACGCAACTGAAAACAATTGGCAGTCATCCGTCTGTGATTAACAAATTTCTAAAATTGGTGGCGGGAATCGTTTTAGTTCTGGTTAAGGCCAGTTTCAGCTTTTTTAAAATACACCCGCTCTCCCACAAGCTACGCCTAGGCACCTGCAATTTAAAATGTCTGATGTAAATAAATACAAACATGGCAGAACGTGTTAGGAAAATGTCAACAAATTAAATGTACGTATGCTACACGTGTTTTGTTAGTAAGGCACTGGCATAAGCGCACTAAATATGCAACTATTATGAATTGCCCTATATCACTAATATACAGATCTGACTACTTTTATTGCTGATTTAGTATGTTGTACAAAGGGTGGATTAATAGTGTGAGATTCTTCAATAGTTCTGATATCGCGAGCGAACTGAAAATAATTATCATGAAAAATGTTAAAATACCTGCTTGATACTTTGTACAAAAAAGTTAAAGACTCCAGGTATAACAAGTTTAAGATCGCTTTTAAAAGAGACAATGTAACGTTGCTTTTAAAAAATCAATTAGCAAATCTCCACTATTGATTCACCTTGTATATTTTACAGTACGTTTTATTCTGTAATATTTAAAAGTCTGAGCTTGTGCTGCGAAACGTCTTAAATCCAATTATTGTGAGAAAACTGTTTTTGAAATTTCAGAATTCAGTTCCACCACCCACTTCTTCCACTCAAACGAATTTATCAAACTCAAATTGTTAGAAACCTTGATAAAAGACATTCACAATCAGAACCGTACACTCGTGCTGCTAGTGAAAAACAGTCTTAAATAAGAACTGACAGTACCGCGAAGCCATAAGGCACTACTGATAAATACTGTCACCCCTAATCGTAACGGCAAATAGAAGACTCACTGTGCACTTAAGTAAAATAAATAACAATAAATACATCGCAGCTATCGCTCTCGCCGGTTCAAGATGTCAAACAAAACCTGCGTGTCGCTTTGCTCTGACTCGCTATCGCTGCTTACAGAGAGATGCTCGGTTGAATTGTTTATTAAGCTTTCCGATACCTCAAATTTCTCCACCTCCAGGTCGTGGAAACGGGTCACGCCGCTCATCTGAGTAGTGTGGATTTTATGTACAACGTGGCAAATTATTCCGCCTAGACACACGAGCAAGCCGACGGCGTTTATCGGCGAGATCCTGTCTCCCGTCCAGGCAACGGCAAGGATTAGCATGAACAGTTCCTGTAAAAAACCGATTAGTTTCCGTGGTTTAAAGACGAAGGCAGTTCTCACCTTAAAAATTCCTGCGATCGATAGAGTTAAACTAGACGTATGTGTGACAACCATCACTTCGGTAACTTCCATAAAAAATGCAATTAGTGCACCGAGCAGTATTCTACAAGCTAAGTTCAAAAATGCAGAGTATTCGATGCTGCGGAACGTCTGACAGTTTGTAACTAAAGCGACACCTGAAAATAAAGCCAATGTTAATTTCGCATAAAACCTTACATAAATTGCTGCCAGACTTAATGTTAGTTTTAGATCTCTCAGGAAGTCATTTGCAAGATTATATCTAAATAACAACTGTAAATTTTATAGAACTGGAATTTTCTAATAAAATTCCACGTTTATTCAATAGTTTGAAAAATACAAGTAGTATTCACTAATTTAAACCACAAATGTAGATCTTGCTTTGCTATAATCTAGTTTATAGTGTAATGCGGTTTTCAAACAACCCGTAAGGTGAGTACCATAACTGAAATGTGATTTTTTACCGCTATACTCGACTGTACTATTAATTTATATTGCCCTGGGTTCGCTAGCTCAAACAGTCGGAGAAGTATAAGACTATTAACATCGTCAGTACGGCTAAGGAAAAGTTAATATTGTCTTGGGGTTGCTCGTTTGCACCTGGAATGATGAAATGATGCATGCAAACATTGCCAGCAATAAAAACCCAATGGTTTACATAAATACAAGAGAATACATGTACTACATAAAACAACAAGAATGAACGACGTCCAAACATACAATGAAGCTGTTAATAATGCTGTAATTTTCTACACGTGGCAGCTGTTTCTACTCGCATTATTGCAGAAAAATAAATAATAAAAAAGATGTATGCTACATGCATGAAAACAGTGCGCTGATGTTCAACTGTGTACGCAAAGTCAAACACCGAAAGTGCAAAATGTAATTGAATTCCGCGCACAAATCAACTGGGCGAACTTGTCTATTCTTGCAATGCGCTTGCTGTTATTCTGGAATTCAGCTGATGCATAATTTGTATGTGAGCGAAGAATGCGTCTCAGGGAGGCACCAAATAGTGCATTCAATGCAAACGTGCTGCCTCAGCGGATGACGAAAAAACTTTGTACTGGCTTGCAGGTAAACCCCCGTTACCTTCGATACGCAATCATTCATTGAAGCAATGGCCAAAGATGTTGCAATCGCTTCTTATTTCGATAGGAATTAGCGCTTCTGCGACGTTGACACAACGGCTTCCTTCTGGCAACGATAACCGCCTTTGGTGGTTGTGCGGCCCAAGTATATGATGGCTCCGTAGCCCGTATTCCCGCTTAGGATACTCTTTATGTCGGCGGCGATGATTGCAAGCCAACACTTCATAATTCTGGCACTTTAGTGCCTTTATCAGCACTCTTCGTAGCTTGGTTAATGAGGTACGACACACGTACAAGTCGCCTGTCTGCTTGCAACTAAACCCCCGCGCTCAATTGCGCACGCTGGCTTCGTTCTATTTTTAACTCCGCGTGAAGGAATTAGCTGCATTTGCACAAATCACTTCCGCACTCGCGATACCCTTATAATGCGTGCTAGCTTACCTACTTATACTGTGTAACTACTTAGTTAATACATAGTAAGACATACGGTTCGGCATTGTAGTTAGCAGGATATAACAAAAAGATATGAAATGCACATATGTACAGGGTGTCCAAAAAATGGCGGATTAACTCTACGGTGCGTTACTTGGGGATGCCTAGTGAACCCTGGAAAAATATTTTAAAAAATCCCTGGACCGTATCTTTCACAAAATTTTTGGTCAAAGGTGGGTGATAAAATCCATTTGTTTAAATAACTGTAGTGTAATTATAGTGTCAAATATATCTAGGGCATATTTAATATGTCCCACATATATCTGACACTATAATGATACACCAGTTATTTAAATAAATGAATTTTATCACTCACTTTGACCAAAATTTTTTCGAAAAATACGGTCCAAGAAATGTTTTTAATATTTTTTTGGACACCCTGTATACAGGTGGCACGAATAGGTCCATTTCAATAGGTTTGAAAAGGTACTTCGTCCGAATCACCCAACAGTGGAGCTGTTTGAACAACCTGTTTACGAAATACCTAGTTTTCTTACAGTTAAAGTAAAAGAGGGAGGTGCAGAGGAAAAAAGAGAAACAACAAAAGGAACTAAAGAGGAAAATGGAGGGATATGAAATAAACAAACACAAAAATAACATCGTGAATAAGAAAAATTAAAAGAACAAATGGAATATTTCTTAAAGAACGATGTAAATGTTACAATAAGTTATAACAAGGTATATGCAATAGGGGAATGGAATAGAAGAAAAGTAGTAGTGACAAGATTAGAGTCATTCGAACAAATGTTGATGAAGTGATGAAACATAAACATAACTTGGGAGCTAAGAGAATTATAGTTTGAGCATCCAATTTTGTTTTTTATCTTGTGTTTATGATAAACTAGCTGTTACCCGCGACTTCGTACGCGCGAGATTCGTTATTTGTGTGTTGAATAATGACTAATTATTTCCTGTAATCCCATCCCATCCCCGGTCCTGTCCCGCCTCGTTCCCTCCCCTCCCACCCCATCCCTTCCCGTCGAGTCCTGTCCCGTCCTGTTCCGTCCTCTCCTTTCCCGCCTCGTCCAGTTCCGTCCCGTCCCCTCTTCCCCCCTCCCAACCCGCCCCACCTTCCCTTCCCGTCCTGTCCCGCCCCGTTCCCTCCCCTCCCGGCCCCTCCTTTCCTTTCATCCCTTCCCTTCCCGCCCCGCCCCGTTCCCTCCCCTCCCATTCCTTCCCGTCCAGTCCCGTCCAGTCCCGTCGTCTCCTATTTTCACCGTCAGGGGACAAATTTCCAAAAACTTTGAATGACTTCGTCCAAAATATGATCTTACAAAATTCCAACCTCTTTTTTAACCCTTTAGGGGTTGAATTTTCAAAAATCCTGTTTAGCGGATGCCTATTCCCTATTAGAAATCTGCCTGCCAAATTTCAAATGCCATTTTCGCAATCAACGTCCCAAAAAACCCCAATAACGACACCCTATCGATTTTTAGGCTTATTTACCCCATTTCACCCCCTAAGGGGTTGATTTTCGGAAAATCACGAAATACGTGTTTGCTTATTTGTTTTTAGGAGTACTCCTACGAAGTTTCAAGTCGAAATGTTTATTTAATATTATTTTTCCATACAAAATTGGAACCCCCATTTTACCCCTTTAGGGGTTGAATTTCGAAATATCCTTCCTTATTCCTTGTATTGATCATAAAGGGAACCTCTGTACAAAATTTCAGCTTTCTAAGTCCAAAGGTTTGGTCTGGGCGTTAATGAGTGAGTGAATAAGTCCGGACTTTTAGAAATATATATAAGATAAATAACTGGAGATATTCACCACAAATTACAATAAAACAGTTATCAAGAAATCTTGGGCAATCTCAGGGCTTATTAATATGATGTTATAATTATTATTAGCAAAATAAATGGTTTATTGCCTTTTATATTCTATTTATTGGCAACTGAATTAAATAAAATGCTCCGGTTATAGCATGAGAAAAACTCTAGTCAAAAGGGTAGGTTAAACACCCGGTATAACATCCACCGTTGAGTATAACTTATTAGCTTGTATGGCAAATACCCGACTTTTTGACAGTCTAACCTCCAATATTGACAATTCAAAACAGATATGGTTTGCTCGCACAAAAATAGCGTAATTTGTACGCACACCAAAAAATGGAAACATTCACATCAGGTAAATATGCAATGCAAATAATAATGACGTAATATCCGGCTAACCTGGTTTTTGTTTCAGTGACGTAAAAGGACGCGTGACAGGCAACTGCTTGACTTGCTGTAAAAACGCTCCAAATCGCAAAATCAAAGGACGTCACCTCGATAAAAACTCTCTGGAACTGATCTGGGAACTGGAACCTGCTTCTACAGCTCGTACAAACTCAATCTTTCCCCTGCACAAAGCTGATGAGCCTCCGGTACTGCTTTCCTGTGAAATTTTACATTGGGAGTGGACTTCGTAAGCTGGACACGTTTTCACAGCACGCTACGGCAATTTCTCAATTCTGGATGCTTTCTGCTACAAATCTCTGGATATAGGTACTCAGGATGGTCTGCTCCAAATGTAACACACAAGATTTCAGCTGGCCGATGCATCAAACTGCCCGAAAAGTGACCTCGATGTCGGACACACTTGGTCAATTCTTGCAGAGCTTCTCCCTCTTCACCGGGAATTTCAAACATGAAGGAACTTTACACAGCTGCATTCTGCGGATTTGCGAACAAATAAAACAGTTTTTTGGACTCACACCAATACTTTTAATATTGATAAACTACAACTTTCCGAGAGCCAAGCTTAACAACCACCAACTTTATGTATGGCAGGATTAGTCAACAATAACAATTGAAAATCAGGTATCCTAGCAACTAATTTTACAATTGTTTTGAACGAAGTTTTGATACAATGTTATTACTGAGGAACTGAACTGTCTTTCGAATAATGTCAAAACGTAGCACTTAATCACTTTACTTTTAAATGCACTGTTTCACAAGTTTATAATTAGCGCTGCACAATTCGGTGTTTTCATTAGGAATAAATCAATGAGATTTCTTTGTAATCATAGAGTAAAATATAAACAATTAAGTCTGAACTCATTGCAAAGCAACAATTCTGTTTATTTTTTAAATAATATGAAATTGAAAGTAAGTTAAAATCGATATATTCAAATAGAAGTCGAAACGCACCCTGATTGGTCGTGAGAATCGTGACGTCAGAACTCATATCGATGACAGTTTGTTTACATTTGCAGCGTGGTTATTGTGATATAGTTGGACTTGTATTTTCGATTTCAGCGAGAATAATTGTCTTTATTTGTGTTTTGCAATCATAAAATGCCGTCAGACGGGGTTTGTGAAAGCTTCATCAAACAATTTACCACCCTTAGACATTTTCATGGTGATGGAATTCATAAAGAACGACGATCGTTTCAATGCAGCTGAATTTCGAAATGTAAAAGCAACAGCGTAAGTACTTAAACACTTCGGTTTCTATGTTGAAATTACTCCAATTCCGATAGTTTTCATATCATTTAAAGAAGAGTTTTTATATTATCTCATTTAGAGGTTATGTTATTGTTGTGTTAATTTCACATCATAATTTTGGAAAATTATATTCTTATTTCTCATATCTGAAATGAATATCTTGCACAGGGCTACTCGTGAGGCATACGGTGATAATGCCATTGAGTATGTGGAGTTGCAAAGAGAGGGCCCTTTCTGCACTTTACAGTGCAAAGTATGCCCAGAGCACAGAGTTCGGTCCAAAAATTATTCTGTTCAACTTATTGTTGATGAGACAGAAGAGAAAGTTTTGGATGTCGTCTGCAATGATTGTGCTGCTTCATCAGGTAATTGATTGTGTGAAAAATCATTAGCAGCTATTTTGTATCTATTATTGGTTTGTAGATGGTTGTAAGCATGCAGTTGCATTTTTGATGTGGGTGCACCGAAGAAGTGAAGAATCTTCACCAACTGAAATAACTTCTTACTGGGTAAAACCACGATTATCAACAGTTGCTACATCTCAGAAGTTCATTACAGCTGCTGATTTCAGTGCCACAAATATTGAATGTCCACAGAGTACTTATGCTGGCAGTTCAACCTTCAGAGATGAAATTGTTGAAATTGGATTAAGAGAACAAGTAGCAGGACAGTTTCTCAAATATGCATCTGATGAGGAGCAGGACAAGTTTACCAGATTGTCCATTTATAAACTTTTATTTCGCTTTCATGCACTGGGAGGAGTGGAATTCGAAGACTTCTTGTCATTTTCTACAGAGCAGATGAATTTGCAGCTGTGCAAAGAAGTAGAAATACAGGCTGATTTTTTTATCATGTAACAACTTGTAGGCAACCCATTATGCAGACGCATGCATTATGCATGCTTTTGCATAATGGGTTGCCTATAAGTTGTTACATGATAAAAAAATCAGCCTGTATATACAAGAGGACAATCCGTTTCTCCACTTTGGCATGAATTCAGGTTTGGACGTGTTACTGCCTCAAAGCTACATGAATTTGCACACTGCAAAGTGGCTGAAGATACTCTGGTGGTAACAATAACAGGTGCATATAAAGTGAAGGATACAATATTTGCAGTTTCACCAGATGCTATTACTTCAGAGTTTGTAGTCGAAGTGAAATGCCCAACAAGTGATAAATCATTGAAAAATTATATTAAGAACAACCAAATCGCTGCAAAGTTCAAAGCACAATTCCAGTTGCAAATGTTGTGTGCTGGAAGGAAATGTGGAATATTTTGTGTTGCCAACCCTGATTATGAACAATCCAAGAACATTCAGATTTTGTAGGAGGAATATGATGAAATGTTTCTAAAACAACTTTTAGAGGAAACTTTGAAGAATTGGGAAATATTTATATTTCCAAAACTGTATGAATCTGTTTCATGAATAAAAATCTGTTTTTAAATCATTAAGTAATTGTATGAGTGTGAATCACTTTCTGGTAGTAATTTTATTATAGAATACTGTACCTTGATTGCCAAACATATTGCACTAAAGGAAAATCTGTGTTCTGAAACATGTAGACTTATCTTTTTGTTTCTACTTGTCTAACTACCCAAATTTTTGGCTTCGAATGTAATGGTTGTCAATATAAGCTTCATTTCTGAAAAGATTCCTTCAAAAACACTATTTTAAACAAATTTTAAATTGCTAATTTAGGCACCATCTAGATTAGGTAGGCATAATAAAAATCCTGGGGCACACAAAGAAATATATTTCCTGGTGTAATTACAAAAGTACTCGTACATCCCGGTACAAAAAACCACTTATTTTGTGCTTTCTGCATTTAAAAATGTCTTACTAACTTATTTTTATGAAAATCGATCGAAAATAATGAAAACTGATGAATAAAAATGAATATAAAACTTCCCACAACCTCACAGAAACATTGTTACAATAGGATAATGGCGCTTCCAGTGACTCCGATATGAGTAGTGACGTATGCCACCCGCCATGTTGGCGCTGGTCGTTTACGCGGCAAATTTCTGAATTTGAATTTGAGGGTGGAATAACTCGGATACAAAATTTTTTTATTTTTATTTTTTTTTGTTTTTCGTGTAATTGGCTGTTGACCTGTCTTCCTGCATATTTTTCAAAAAAATGGAAAACACCGAATTGTCCTTTAATAGGTTGCCTTATCTTGCTCTTTGCAATCTTTGCTTTCTTGCACTACTTCTAAACCCTCAGTGGTCTTGCCGATTGCTGGCTTCATAAACTTTTACTCATATAACATCTCTGTATCATGTTAAATTTACATTATTGTATTGACGTTACCAGATCAAATCTGTCATTCGCTTAAGTTGGTGCATTTACCATTATGAACATCAATTACTGAATAAAATGTTAAATGTAACCCTTTTGATACTGTTTTATCAAATGCAAACCTTTCTTAATCATATTATAGTTACTGCTACTCGTATCATGTGCATTTATTAGTGTAAAATACTGACTTTCTCTTGCAATAAAAATTTCAATTCTGCGCCTATTTGAATTATTATTTCATTTTTATGCCTTAGGCAACCAGAATTGCTGTGGGCATTAAACCATTGCAGTACATCAAACAACCCTACATTAATTATTACCGTAGGGTTGTTTGTATATTTCCACGTAGAGTGCATAGAAACAACAAATCTGAAAAATAACTAAACTGACCACAATTTAAATACGGCTAAGCAGGAGGACATTCAGAAATTTACAAGACTGGGTAGTGGGGATATATGGTAGGGAGCTTAGGGGGCAGAAGCCCCCTATGGCTTAACTTTTTTCAGAAATTGTCACCAAGATCTGATTTTTCTGCATGTTTTATGAAAAATGTTGAAATTGGGGTCCATGTGCGCCACACTCAACTGCTCTACCACAGCTATGCCACTGATTTTTAACTACAACTTGCCAACTTTTTACAATTTTTTAAGTTTAGGCATTGGAATAAAATAGAAGAATCTGTGATAAAATCTAAAACCAAATTAGCAAAATTAAAATTTCTTAATAAGTATAACATAATTTATCTACGCCAGTGGAATAAGTAACTCATTACGTCACTCATTTGACATTACTCATTACACCACTCAGTTACGTAATGGCTTCATTACCTCACTGAATGGTGTAATCGCTTCATTACCTAACTGAAATAGTGTCAAATGAATGACATTTGCCTACTAAAATGTTTTTTTTTAAATGACATATCTGTAGATCAGTAGGGACAAGACGTTAATATGTCTTTGCAAACGCCAAAAATTTTGAAATTGCAAGGACGCGATACCTTTCAAAGTCTCTCATTTGTAAATGCTGACAATGTTGACAAAATCCAAATTTGTCCTTACCATAAATGTTCGAGGTCTTTGGTAGCGGTGTGTGTGGCTATACGGGTAATTCATAGCCAGAGGAAGAGTCCTACATAGTAATTTTTAATAATTAACGGCGAAAATTAATACTAAAATATAAATAAACTGACAGCATAAAAAGGTTACACATCTCATAAGCTGAGTGAAAATCTTTGCTAATTTTCATCAGTGTAAACATATAACTTGCGAAAATGCTTAAATCACAAGAGTGAAACTGTAACAATGTCACTTGTGGATTTGTGAAAATTCTCAGGTTGTTATAAGTCTTGTAACTTTGTCTTTGTGAAACACTAATACTTTCTATTTTCCACAGATTAGTTAATATTTACTGGTGAATACGTAACTTGTAACTTTTGTGAAATAGGCCCCAGGTGGTAGCCGATTCGCATAAGTTTGACGCTGTAACGTTTCGCTCTTGAATTTAAAATCTAAGGATACCTAAAAAGTATTCAGAATTTAATTCATCACATTATCAAACGTTTGCATCTCGTCGCCGCATCAAGAGGTGATAACGGGAACCGGCAGCCGATGCGCAGTCCACTTAAAACATACGCAAGAGTGTTTTCACCCACCATGGGAGTAGGGAGTTCGCACGCCGACAAGAGGTCATGGAGCGTATAAATAGGAACACATGGCAGCTCCCGAAGAGATTCCATCCTGAGATCCCTATCGAGATCCTTTCCTGCCTTATCTGAAGCGATTACTCTTTTACCCTGGCAGCGTTACTGTCTAAGTAAAAGGGAAATCGATTACAAAGGTCCTTATGGTGCTGGTAGCGTCTCTGTCAGCCCGTGAGGACATTCCAGCAACCTGGTGAACCTTCCTGAACCCGACCGTTATTTATTACAAGCCGAGACCGCGGCCTCTGTGAACTAATTTCACCTGCATCCTGAATAACCAGATCGCCGAAACCGCGGTACTTGTAAGCCCGTACCTGAAGGCGTCCCAATTGCAGCGCTCTGCCACTTCAATGACGGAACTCCGAGGTCACCGCTGCTTCGAAATTCGAGCCTCGGCCACCGGCAAATTTCTCCGCTAGCCCATTCACAGTCCTTCCGGCCGTGCTTAAGCAAACCGCTACACACAGGTAACCTGCAGAACCGCACTTTTAATCCGAAGTATTTACAGCGGCCATTGTTGCGAACAATTGGTTATCTCAACTGCTGCAAATTGCCTACAGCCGCTTCCAACAGAATCGACGTGCAGGGAACTTCAGTATACAATCCGGCCTACTTTGTATCGTTGCCCAAGGACGCGACGTGCGCACTAGAAGAGCGTGTCCAGCGAGTCCGTGATACTTCCACGCGACTTAGGTTGCAGCCCTGTTCAGCCACTCAAGCAGCCCCTCGTTAATAATCCTGTATTCAGCGTAATTTACATTTAATATTAATTTGTTAACGTATTTATTTAAAAACATTATATTTAATTCCGAATGTTAGCTGGTGTTATAATTGATCTATCCCATATTTGAGTTTAGCACCCTTAATAAAGGGACCTGGCAAAATATTGCACGAGACATTTTAAAGTTAATTGTAAAGATTATTAATTGCCGATTAACACACGAGTTGGTTACCTACAATATTTTTTCGTTGATTGTATCTTATTAATTTGAAGAAAATCTAATTTTATTCCATGAAAAGAATTTTGACACTCAAAAGTTTTGACATTAATGGTGTCTTGGATTACCTATACTAAAATCGTCTATTAATAAAAAATCATTCATAATAAGGGTCATTAATAGACGATTTTCTGTACATTAATGAAACCCATAAATAAACGATCAACGGAAAATGTCATTTTTACGCAAAAACTTTGCTTTGATTTTAATTAATTTAATGATGCCACCGTTATACCATGGAGGGTAATTATTGTTTGACTTTTTAGAGTATTTTGGCACACATTGATCTAAAATATGATAAAGCTTGCGATAAAAGTAACCGCAGGCATCGTTAGCATCAGTAAACACCTCTAAAAAAGACCAATCAATTTTTGATAATGAATCGTACAATAACGGAAAGATTGCTCTACGAAAGTTGTAGCAGTTTTGAAATAATGATTGAAATTTATCTTTATATTTTTTGTTTGCTTTTAATGATAACGTGATATCAAGTGATTTTTCAAAGCAATGATTATTATGTAAAAAAGATCAAATATACGATTAATTTCGTTATAGACAAAATCAGCTTGAGATATACTAAAAAACTGCATAAATTATTTAGGTATGAAATTTGTTTAGTGTGTGTAGAATCTCATACAAAGTCTGCATATTCAGTAATATTACAATCCCCCACTATCAAAACCATGCCATCACAGACTACATTTACACGGTCCGTTAACACCGGTGTTACAACATCGGTTGTTGTTAACACCGGTGTAAATTGTCGTGTAAATGGGGTTGAACGCCGGTTTTACTAGAACCGGTTTACTAACGCTACACCACTTTGTCAACAGGCCTGATGTTAGTAAGCGGATGTAAAATGTACGTATAAATGGATACTTTCAACTTACACCGGTTTTGAAACAAGACTACCAACATAATTGTAATTACGGTTGGTTGTATATAACATGAACATTTAATAAATCGAGATAAAATGTTACCTGAGAAGTAGATGTGGTAATCTTGTAGTTTACGTCTCTCACTTTGAACTACCGTTCCTAGAGCCAGTAATGCAAAAATGAGTGAATTTTTACAACATTTTTGTACAAAGGTATGAATTTAGGTTAGCTGCAGATTTAAGATTTGTGTGTACTTAATATAAACATTACTGTGTAATGAAAATAATGTGTGTAGACCGTAACAAGAAGGTTAATTTGTCTCTCCTTCCTATACCACTGGATCTAGAAATGATAGTTCAAAGTGGGAGACATAAACTACAAGATTACCGTAGATGTGATTTATTAATCTTGTAGGTTATGGCGGTTATCTTTATAATTTTATAATAACAGATACCGTCTGACAGAGTGACAGATGGAAAATCTCGAAGCAGTTGGTTACACTGCGACAAGGTTTTAGCTAACACCGACGTACACTTTAATGCCTGTACAACACCCCTTGTGCAAACGCACGTTTTACACGAATTTTACTAACAACGGTTTAAATAACACCAGAGTTAAATTACCGTGTAAATGTAGTCACAGATTACATGAATCGATTCAATTGTTCGGGTCAAATTCAGTATACGGTCCGGTCTATTGCGCATGCGCTGAGAGCGGAGTATGTAAAAATGTTGTGGATGCCGCTATCGTCTCGTAATGTTTAAAGCAATGTTGTTGCGTTCACGGCGGTTCAGGTTAGCGATTTAGGTTAGTTGTTAGGTCTTGATGAATTTATTTTTAGAGAAAAAATACGTCTGGACCGTATACTGAATTTTTACCCAATTGTTCATACTATAAAACGTCTAGCGTTAAATTATCAACTATAGTCAAATTTATACCCATTCGGAGTCACGTGATAATCTAGTAATTTTACGTATGTCGATTCTTAAAAATGCAATTTTAGGGAAATAAATGACATTCCGTTTTGTAGGTTATCCTGACATATGCCAATTTCTAAAACAAGGTTGCTACGGGTTTATTCTCTTATATGAAATCAAACTGAATTTACAGGTTAAAGAAAACATAACATGTCGTAAAATGTAAATATAATAAAGATATGTCAGCTGCTACATTAAAAACCTGCTGCGTATAGCAAATTTTAAGTCAATTTCTGTGCATGCATATTCTGTTATAGAACATTGCCATTTGAAGCCTATTTCCTTGCACAATCTATTTAGGGAAGAAACTGAATGTGAAAAATCTCCAGATTCTTCAACCAAGCATTTTTTAGATTTTTTATGGTTACAAATTCTTTAGCTACATACATTTTATATACAGTGTCTTGACTGCATCGTCGACTTCCGTTTTTGCATTTTTCACTTTCTGGCTCATATTTTCGGTAAATTGTGCTCTCCGAGATATTTAACGCAAGAGAAGCACGGCGAACAGCGTTGGAGGGTGAAACTGTTGATTTACTATTATTAATATTGTACTCTTCATAAAAAAAAACGCATAATATTCAAATTAATTGTTGTGACTGCTCGTTATACCGCATGTCCGATGGTTTCTTTTAATTTCCAGTTTTCGGCTCAACAATTTTAGGTTTTATTACCCTTATCTCAATAACTTACACGAAAAATATAATCTGACAGATTAGAAACGTCAAATTTTTAAAATTAATTTTATGAATCGACATGCCTTTTTTTCAAATTTCTTCCATTTCATCTATTTTACTAAAGATGAACAGAGACAGACAAAAGTCACGTGACTCCGAATGGGTATAATTTTGACTATACATCCATTGTTGGATGCTCGCCATGGCTGTCACCAAAGCAGTAAACAATGAAGGTGGCAAATTGCTGTTCCCCTATATAAATATTTGGCAACGATGCTGGTGATTTGACCTAAAATAATCGACGCACTAAAGCTGCGCATAGTAGGGACGTAAACTGCAAGATTACCCTTTTTAGGTTAGGTTCTGGTGCAAACGTCCAAGTGCATAAACCTTTATCTGTCATCTGTCAATACAGCAAAATTCAAAAATTGAAAAATGACCACTAATCGGAAAACATTCCAGAAATTGTCCATTTTCCAAAATGGAAACTTTCTGAGCTCACAAACTTAATTTTTCCTCTTACCTTCAATTGCAATGGTGAATGGTAGAACAGATACAATCATCCAGGGTTGCATGTGATATATCATATCAATAGGGTTCCTCATTCCCATTTTGGATTTTTGTAAAAGTAGTTGGGTACAAGTCCATCGTACTCCACTGGACATCGATGCAAATATGAGTAAAACAAATCCAATTATGTTAAACTGGGTGGCTTCGTAAGTAAAAAGGAACAGCCCAAACGATATCATAATCACTATTGTACACAAGCTCCATGACTGAAAAATGTTACTGTAAAATTGCTAACTATCACGAAACAATATCATTATTTACATGCTTTAACTACAACTAGTTTCGGCATATTTACCTTTTTTTCGAGGTTAAATAAGATTGCAAAAGCTAATATAAATACTATGGTTGTGGACTTCGTCATTGTATATCTAAAACAACATCAATTTATAAACAACTTTAATAATTCCATTACAATCTCACAAGGATACTGTGACTAGTTCAAGGCCCCAATTCGAGAAACCAATGTCGATTCCACTGAAAACTCCTGTTGGAGACACTGCGACTATATGCTCCTTCCAATTCAGCATAATTCTCGGCCGTCCTTGCCGATGTATCAGCAGTATTCGGATCATCGTGGCCAGCATATATTTCACTATTAAATGCACAAGCACTACCGTCAGAGGAAAGCGAAAACTCTACAAAATCTGTGCTCAAATCTGCTACCCAACGCCATATCCTTCTCACCTGGTACAGCCATCGTTGATAAAAGGTGAGTCCAATCGACGGCACAAAATAGGTGGCAATCAACAGCCCGGTTCTCAGGGAGTACCAAAGACATGTGGTCGTGAAAACCCTGCGCGTTTTCATTTGCAAATCCTCCTCCTCCTCGGGAAGGCTGTCCACAGCCTCATATTTCAGCCTTCGGCCCACCATATCAGTAGCCACACTATCTTATCATCTTCGCGCTTACAGATAGCAAACGATCAACCACTGTCTATTTTATGGTCGTGTATGCACGCGGAATTCACTAACATTTATGGCGGTAACTCAACTGAGGCTGATAACATATGTTGGCAACTTTATTATTGTCATTATTGACGTTGGCGATAACTGACAGATGCACATTTTCCACAATAAGTCTCAAGGTCAATTTAGGGGAATATGGTTTTTACACTAAACGACTTTAACATTTCTGTTTTTACTTCCTTTTACGATAAAGGAAGTATTGGATTCACCCCAAAAATTCGAAATTGAGTTTACAACAGATCTTCAGTTTTAGAGTCCCCTGAACCCAAAAAACATGTTTTTGTCCATTGGTCTGTGTGTCTGTCTGTCTGTGAACAGAATAGCTCAAAAACGAAAAGATGTATGGCATTGAAACTTCATATAAAGTACGTTTTTTTCAGTAATAATGTATTAAGGGCAAATGCTTTTGCCGGTAAAAATGTTTTACGAAAGTATTTTGTTTTGGCAATGTCACAAGACAAACTAACTTGATCAAATACCCGAGCCGAAGGCGAGGGAATTTGTCAAAGCTAGTTTGTCGAGGGGCATTGCCAAAAAAACAACAAATCGGTAGTAAAACATTTGCCGAGCAAAATCATGAGCCCGTAATACATTTTGTGGACTATTTCCCAAATATCGGTTCATTTTGACATTTATACTGATGCGCAATGACAGTTTAAATGATGTTTCTTAAATACCACCTTGATTAAAGCAACATATTTGGTGGTTGTCGTGGATGCAAGTGGCAAAAGAAACTGACAAAATCCCCCAAAATTTCGATTTTTTGCCACTACAAAAACACACGATTGGTTGAATTTTGAAAAAGCATGGCTTTTCATTTGATAATAAGAGATGTGGGAAATAGTCCTATAAAAATTTTAAAGGTCAACGAATTTAGGGTTTATGTTGGCATTACTTGGATTCCTTTAAAAATTATATGTTGGTAGAATTTGTTTTAGTAACTTTTTAGAACTAAAAATTGGTGGGAAATTTAAAATATGACATTAAAGGAGTTTTGTTTTTAGGTAATCTTTCGTAAACTTCTTCTTCTGGCATGTTATTAGGCTGCAGATCCAACAGTTCCTCTGCACACTTCAGAAATGCTTTTTTGCATTTAATTTTAAAAGATTTCGTTTTTTACGCATATTCATTTTCAAAAAATAAAAGCTGACAATTTAATTTTAAATGTCAAAATGACAAAAGTCGTTTACAGAAAAACCTGACGAAAACAATTTTTCTAATAATTTAAAAAAAGCAGTTTTGCCAATTTTATCTTGACCTTGAAAATTTTTATAGGAAAAAAACCTACTTTATAAATTTTGTGTACTATATAGATGCGACAGCAAGCTTTTGAAGAAAATCGCATAACCGGAAGTAGGTGTTTACTCTTGTGATTTTTCAGTTTTTTTTTCGATTTTTTCAAAAACGGCTCTAACGGATTTTTTTAAAACTTTACATTTTTATTACATTTTTAATGTGCATTGATGTGAGTGTTAAGTGTTTCATAAAATTTTGCCACTTTGCTTGCAGTTGTGTATTGTACTATGCGCATTTTAGAACTTTCTGGAGCGTGCCTCCCCTCTTCACTTAACCTCCGGCGATCAAAGTGATTGCACGCGAGAAGGTCCGCTCCGCGAAAGGCTAATTATTGTTTACATGTTAAAATGTTCGTGTGTTAATTTATTGCAAATAAATCAGTGGCGTAACTATCATATGTGCAGGGGGTGCAAAGAACCTCCGCGCCGAATGTATATAGGCGCCGCGCTAGCGGAGTTTTTTGTGAAAATAAAAGTTTTCCTAGAATAGAGGTTCAAAGCGGCAACAGACTATGATACGTGAGCGCCACTGGGCTCCTTTGAGTGCGCAGTCTTTTCTCCTTTCGAGTAGATTAAAAGTTCCAGCTCTAGTGTGTGTTTGTGATTCTTAGATTGCATAGTTTATAGTGCATAGCACGGTATGTGGTGCATAGTAACATACTATAAATTCAAAATTTTAAACCGCAAATTTCTGACGATTGCCTCAGATACAGAGGTCATAGAGAGTGCCAAATTACTTCAAACTACGTATCAAACTGATCTCTATGACGGCTTACTAAAGCAAATTGTACAATTTCGATCTTCGTACACAACTACTGTTAACTCTTGCTTATCAGTGAAGGAAGTGGGAGAAAATCTCTGTCTAATCACACATCATTGGCTAGCTTTCCATATTTGTATACAGCTTATATCCTACTTTTTACACCCCGTCACTACAGCCTCCACTGAGAGATCTTTTTCTAAATTAAAAATTATTAAAAACTTTTTGCTAAGTAAGATGGGCCAAATACGCCTAAAGAGTTTTGCATTACTGAGTATCGGGAAAGTAAGAGCCAGTACTCTTGGTTTTAATTCACTGATAGATATGTTAGCTTTAGCAAAGTGTTGCAAAAGAGAGTTTAATTAAAGTGCTATACTTACCTACATATTTATATATCTACTAGCTGGCCCGGCAAACGGCCCCCCAAACATAATTTGTCTCTGAAACCCCATTTCACCACTATAGAGTTTTAATTTTATGTCATGTCCATCGTCTTGGACTTAAAAATAAATGCCATTTTCGCAATCAACGTCGCAAAAAACCGCAATAACGACACCCATATCGATTTTTAGGCTTATTTGCCCCATTTCACCCCCTAAGGGGTAGCGGACCCGACAGACGTTGTCCTGGCCGAACGTTGGTTTGCCTGCTATTAGCGGGTTTAGCAAACGTTTTTTCGATATTCAAATTTTCGATCTTTTTCATTTTAAAAAATATTGGAGGGACGAGAGAGGGGGGTGAAATTTTGGAGTTATATGTTCTGATATGCGAGAAATCTTAAAAAAATTAAAAAAAGAAATTCGTCAAAACAATTTTTAAAAAAATCCTAGAACCCGATTGCACCGCCACCTACCGGATCCAATTGTGAATCTATACCATCCAGGGACCCTCTCAAACACAAAATTTCATCAAAATCGGTCCAGCCGTTTAGGAGGAGTTCAGTTACTTACACACGTACAGAATAATTATATGTATAAAGATATACGAATGGGGCCATAATTATATATAACAGCAATAAGATAACATGAACCACAAAATAGAATGCTTGAGTAAGAAAGAGATGACCATACAACAAAATTACTTTAGTAGTCACAATTAGTTGACATATGTCATAATTAAAGTGAGCGTCAAGCCTACTCGTATATTTGCTACTATGTTTATCTCTTTCTTACTCAAGCAATATGTGTTATTTTCTTGTTCATGTTATCTTATTGCTGTTATATATAATTGTGGCCTCATCGGTACGTATCTTATTTTTCTTGTGAATTATTTAAATTTGTATTCCTTTTACGTGGTGTTTGTTTTTGTGTTTTCCTATGTATTTTTATGTTTCATGTTATAGTTTGCGAGTGTTTGATGTAATGGTAAAATCTGTTCTACTTTATGGGTCGGAATCGTGGACGGTTACAGAACTGGTAAAGCAGAAATTGCAGGTGTTTGTAAATAGGTGTTAGGTGGCCAGTCATTATTTCGAACAGAGATCGTTGGGACCGAAGAAATCAGGTGGACATTAATAATATGGATGGTTAGGGCATTATTATTATGTTATATTTAATAAAAGATCGAAACATCTAAATGTTTTTATTTTGCAGTAAGTAACCTTTCATGTTAAGAAAAGAGCTTATTAATTTTCTTTTAAATTTAAAGTGTTGCATGACCAAAAATTACCCCCCCCCCCCTCTTTTTTCTGAAACTTCTTGTCTACAGCGGCTATCATTTATTCTTGCACACCGGCGCCAAACCGTCTTGTTACGCCACTGAAATAAATTACCTACTTTGCTTTCAACGAGTGTATAATTTAGTGAAAAATAAAATCCATACAGTCCATTAAAGTTCCATTCGAGTTCGCAACCACAAGTTTCCAACACATAAAGGAAAAGTGGGAAGCTCCATAAACAGTGAGATAGGTGATTTTCCAGTTGAACACTTCTAGAATGGAATTCTTTTGTTTTCTTTTCTGTTTATTTTATTAACTCCTATTTTAAATAGAACACCCGGTATATTATTACATTTTAAAATTCAGCTTAAAATTCTAGAGAAAAGTTGTCTCTTGAACTAACGCTCTATTTCGTTTTTGTAGAATTTGTAATTTTTGAAAATTTTTGACAAATGCTTAAAAATTTAAAATCGTATTTTTGGCTAATTATAAGATCACTGTAAAAGGAAGTTGTGTGCGTGTATCACACCAGATTTTTTTACTTCATTTTACGATAAAGGAAGTATTTGAAATTGAGTTTTCAACAGATCTTCACGTTTTGGAGTCCCCTGAACCCAAAAAGCATGTTTTTGTTCATTGGTCTGTCAGTGTGTCTGTCTGTGAACAGAATATCTCAAAAACGAAAGGAGGTATGACGTTGAAACTTCATATATAAGTTTTGTGTACTATGTGGATGCGACAGCAAGCTTTTGAAGGAAATCGTATAACCGGAAGTAGGTGTTTACTCTTGTGATTTGATTTAGCTCAGCTATTATTAATTTTTATCAAT
This sequence comes from Agriotes lineatus, assembly GCA_940337035.1. NCBI lineage: Eukaryota > Metazoa > Arthropoda > Insecta > Coleoptera > Elateridae > Agriotes > Agriotes lineatus. The sequence continues at coordinate 135,389,764 of OW679199.1, forward strand.
AACTTTATTTCAAACTTAAAAGTACCTACATATTTTGGAAATTCACATGTAAAAAATTAAATCATCTAGGTGTTGCCCTTGTGGGCGCTAGCATTTTTGCAAGAGATGTCTTATATTTTCCATTACGCGCGTGAGTAGGTCCAGTGGAATAGCTTCAATTTCTTATCGAATGTTTCTTGAATTGGTGCAAATTTGCTGGGGAGTTATCATAGACACGACTTTTAAGCTAGCCCCACAAAAACATCGCCTGGGGTTAAGGTATTGCTTTGTGGGGTTAAGTCAGGCTTCTGTGAGAGCAATTGATGTCGCCTTCTCTTGATATTGTTACGTTTTTAACGGTCGGACTATTTAAAATTATATGACAAACATGGGTTCAAACATTTATTTACAACAATAAATTATTACGATTATTATTTACAAGCACACACTAGAATTATCAAGCAGATTACAAATTAATACAGGCACTAACAAACTATCGATACATTTATTTATTATTACATACGGATTAACACACTTATTTATTTATATCACTCTTAAACACTAGCGATGTATTTCTATTTATATGGTTATCTATTTATTTACTTCACGAGAGGTTATGTACACGCGGTTATTTTTTTTATTTTCATTTTTCTTGTTTTTTTTTAACTATCTAAATGAACCGCATACGTATTACTCATATTAATATTAGATCGCTAGTGCACAAATTCCATGAATTTAAAACTTTTATTGTTGAAAACAAATACGACATTGTGGCCGTTAGCGAAACCTGGCTGAACGATTGCGTAAGTAATAATTCTATTCTTATTAATGGGTACAGTATAGAACGATTTGATCGCTGTGAAAGAGGAGGAGGTGTGTGTGTCTATATTAAGAACTCATTTAATTACTCTAAAATTGATATCTACAATGCAAATACAGAGCAAATTTGGTTATTAATAAAAATTGGCAAAATATCTCTTGCATTTGGAGCAGTATATAAACCACCAAAACAGAACTACAAAGTGTTTTGTGATGAATTTGAACAGGCATGTGCGCAGCTATCTTGTGTGTCTGATAAACTTTTATGCTTGGGAGATTTTAATATTAACCTATTGGAACCTAATGAAATTGATGTCGTTTATTATAAATCTTTACTTGAATCTTTAGAACTAGAACAAATTGTCACTGAACCTACTCGTATAAATGCACTTTTGGACCACATCCTAACTTCGGATAAAACTTTAATTTCAGAATGCACAATTGGCGGTCACAAATTTGCTGATCATGAAACTATTTGTTGTAGTTTGACGATAAAGCGTCGTAACGAAGAAAATTGTTTTAAAACTTTTAGATGTTTCAATAATTTTGATTTTACTTCGTTTACTAGTGACATTCAACAAGTTGCTTGGCAGAATGTCTTTTACATGGATAATCTTGACGATAAGATTGCCTTTATGGATTCAAATATTCTGAGGGTTATCAATAAGCATGCTCCTATTAAAAAAATCAAACTTAATAAAAAGTGGACCCCTTGGTTAACTGAAAATACCAGATTACTAATGAAACTTCGAGATAAAGCGCTTAATAAATATAAAAAAACTAAACGTCCTGCGCATTGGGAATATTATAAGATGTTACGCAATCTTACCACAAGCACAGTTAAAAATGAAAAAAAAGCTTATTTCGAATATAAATTTAATACAGCTAACCCAAAACAAATGTGGAACGAACTAAAAAATCTTGATATTCGACCTAAAACTAAAAATGATTTGCCCCAACACTTACAAAAACCGGAGGAAATTAATAACTACTTTCTAGATTCTATTCCTCAATCCAATTGCAATCTAAATGAAACTCTTAATTACTATAAAAATGAAATTAACCATATTGCTACCAACGCGTTTCAATTTCAAACTGTGGATGTCGCCACTATTAATAAATTTATACATGAAATAAAAAGTAATTCGTCGGGTTGGGATAATCTAAATATATTTATAATTAAACTTTGCTGTCCTATCCTCTTGCCCTATTTTACGCATATAATAAATTGTTGTTTGATCTGTAATACCTTTCCATCCGCTTGGAAAAAATCAGTTATTGTGCCTGTACCTAAAACTAATAGTCCCGCAGAGTACAAAGACCTACGGCCAATAAGTTTACTGCCAGTTTTATCTAAAGTTTTAGAAAAAACTCTAAATCAACAACTTAGAAATTATTTAAATGAAAAACATCTTATTCCTGATACTCAGTCGGGATTTAGAGCTGGATACAGCTGCACGACTGCACTTTTGAGTATCACAGATGATCTTATGGTTGCCACCGATCAAAATAAAGTTTCTGTACTCGTGTTGTTAGATTTTAGTAAGGCATTCGATACTATAAATCACAAAATTTTATTAGTTATTTTAAAAAGTGTTGGTCTCGATCATAACGCCGTTTCTATGTGCCGCAGCTATTTAACCGGTCGCGAGCAGTGTGTAAGATTGCCTAATGGACAATCTTCTTTCAAACCAGTAACCAGGGGTGTCCCACAAGGCTCTATTTTAAGTCCATTACTGTTTACTATCTATACACGTTCTTTTAGTGCTATAACGTCATTCTGTAACATCCATATGTATGCAGATGACACTCAGTTATACTATTCTTTTAAACATGAAAACATTCAACAGTCACTTAAAGATATTCAATCAGATCTAAATGCCATAGCTGATGCTTCAACAAAACATGCTCTTTTATTAAATCCATTAAAATCAGTTGTTGTGCTGATTGGTAGGACCCAGGATGTTTGCGTCATTAAGGATGAGGTTAATTTAACTATAAACAATGTGGCAATTCCAGTCAAAGAAGAGACAAAAAATCTTGGTTTAACGCTAGACAGTAGTTTTAGGTATAAAACACAAGTTTTAAATAATATTAAAAATGCCTACATTGGTTTGAAGTTAATTTATCCTCACAGGCATCTTCTTTCTAATTCTGTCAAGGTTACCTTATGTGAAACTTTAGTTTTAAGCCAATTTAGCTACTGTTCCCAAGTTTATGGTCCGTGTATAACAGCTGATACTGCACAACGAATCCAAAGAATTCAAAATTCTTGCCTAAGATTAATTTTCGGAATCCGTAAATTTGAACGAATTTCTCATAAGCTGAAAGATTTGTCATGGCTCAATATGCAAAACAGGAGATTGCTGAGTGCTGCCTGCTTGTATCACAAGTTAATCTTAGAAAAAAGTCCACTTTATTTATATAAGAAAATCTCCTTTAGAACAGACGTACATAATTTAAATTTACGATACAAAGGCGGGATCACTCCTCCAATACACCGCACCTCTATGTACGAATGAGCTTTTTCTTTTAATATTTATAAAGTCTATAGTTCTGTCCCGAATTCATTGAAAAATTTACCGTTAGGTTCATTTAAGCGCAGGTTCCGCCACGCTTTGTTAAACAGGCAATAATACATTCTAAATTTGTATTACTATATAATAATACTTTTATATATGTATATATACGTATTAGATTTGTGCTGTGCATTCTCTTTTGTTCTATTTTTTTTATTATTCTCTTTTTTCTTTATTCTTAAATACGTTTGCCCTCCATATAAAGACAGTTGCAACATTTTATTTATTTTAATTATTTTATCTATACTTTTTTCTGTTTCATTTTCCTTTTTATGTTTTTTAGCGCCGGTGTTTCGGTTGTGGTTCGGGCTTGGTTGAGCCGGGCTTAGATGAACAGGGGTGCATCCAAATATCTTTACTAATATATTTATAATAAATTATTGTTGCAAGCTCTCTTAAAATGGTGCGCTTTTGTTCATTTTGGGTTTGGTATGACTGAACGGCAACTAAAATACCGGAGTTTATACAGTGTGGTCCATTAAGTGTGCAACAAATGGGAAATTTTTTTATTAGTTGTACAATCAAAATTTAAATATTGCCAAAAGGTAGTGCATGTTCGATAACCATATCAGATGCCCTTAGAATGGCTTCAAGTCAAACAATATACAGGGCAGGACAAAAAATATGAAATTCGTTCAAGAATAAAGTTACCTTATTTCAAAAAATATAGCAAAATTTTATTGAGAAAAGTTGTTTAGAATCAAAAGTTATCCTCAAATACAGAGTCACGGCCTCCTATTCGAATTTTGATTCTTTTTTTGTAAAATTTTGTATTATCCCCGTATGATACATATTTTTATTATTCTGATTTTATTAAGAGTTTTTCATATGTAAATTATTATTAGTAAAGCATTTGCCTTGTTAAAAAGAATATTTGCGAAATTCTAAAGTTCTGTTAAATATCGTTGCAACAAACATGAAGTGGACGCTTACCTAAAAAATATAAATCCAACTAAATTTTACAAATACGCTTCAAGTTGCTAAACGTTATTTAAAAGGGATGTTGTTGTGGCTACTTTAAATACATATTAAATCAAAATAATAAAAATATGTATCATACGGGGGTAATACAAAATTTTCCAAAAAAGAATCAAAATTCGAATAGGAGGCCGTGGCTTTGTATTTGAGCATAACTTTTAATTCTAAACAACTTTTCTCAATAAAATTTTGCTATATTGTTTGAAATAAGGTAACTTTGTTCTTGAACGAATTTCATATTTTTTGTGCTGCCCTGTATATTGTTTGACTTGAAGCCATTCTAAGGGCATCTGATATGGTTATCGAGCATGCACTAACTTTTGGCAATATTTAAATTTCGATTGTACAACTAATAAAAAAATTTCCCATTTGTTGCACACTTAAAGGACCACACTGTATATAATTTTATTAGAAATTTAGGCATTTTTTTTAATTAGAAATTTATTTTTTTATGAAGGTATATGTAGAAGATCAGGCACTGCAGTGCAGCGCCTGTACAAATACCTTGTGGTTCTTGTACAATGTATTTACTACCATATATATATATACTACTTGTTTGTAATAATAGTACAGGAATAAACAATTTATTATTATTATTATTATTATTTTTATGGGGGCTTCTAACAAGCCCCTACGTGAGTTCGAACTGCCGGAGAATTATTTCAGAACTGAATTCGCATCCCCGCTGCGCGAGTATTTATATTTCACTGGGGAGGTTCCAGAAACTTCTCGATATTCACTGGAAATTCCAGATGAAAGCATGACGCATCTGACCTCGGGCGCGCCTGAGTCATGCACTGCACCTGGCTCCAGATTGATCCGGAAGTCTGGAACGCTGTGACAAATCTGCACACCTGCTTCTGCCGGCAGCCTCTGATTCACCCGCGCACCTCTTCTTTCAAGGCCGTTCTTGCGTTCGTTACACTACCCCCGCCTTAGGTCGTTCTGTCCCAGAACGAGTTGCGTCGGGTGCCTGTCTTCTCGCTCTTGTGGGGGTCCGATGGCGGTACTTGCAGGTGGTGCCCTCCTTGCAAATGGACTGGCTGAAGAAGCAGCAGCCCACCGTGGTCTCCAGGCTTCGCAACAGCACACCTCGATCTGGACGCCGGTTGTCTCTTGTACTGCCGATCGGTAGGCCATCAGGAACAGGTGCATGTACTGGCCCCAGTCACGTGGATGCTCGGAAACCCCCTTGGACAGATGCTTCCCCATGGTTCCGTTCATCCTTTCCACCATGCCGTCCGATTGAGTATGGAGGGCAGTGGTCCGAGTCTTGCGTATCCTCAGTAGCTTACAGACGTTCTGGAACGGTCCAAACTCGAAATTCCGGCCCTGGTCGGAATGTAACTCCAGTGGGACTCCAAAACGGCTGAAGCACTCCTTCACCAGAACATCAGCGACAGTACCGGTCTCTTTCTTCGGAATGGCGTACGCTTCGGGCCATTTGGTGAAGTGGCCCATGCACACCAAGATGTATTTATTTCCCGCTTCGGTTTCGGGGCATGGTCCGGCGATGTCAATGGCTGTATCCTCGAACGGACCACCGACGTTGTACTGCCACCTCGGAGCTCTACGTCTTCCAACCGGTCCGTTTCCCGTAACGTATGCTTCGCACCTCCGGCACCACTCTCGGACGTCACCTTTGCAGCTCGCCCCGTAGAACCTTTCTTGGACCTTCTGCAACGTCTTCTTCAATCTGAAGTGTCCCCCAGAGGAGCCATCATGCAGGTAGCGCAGAACCTCGGCCACTCTACTCCTTGGAACCATCGATCGTGATCTCGTTGCCCTACTGTCCTCATCTTCCAAGATTCTGGTCAGGACGTTGTTGTCCAGCTGCAAGGAGTCCCATTGCGCCTAATAAGTCTCCACTGTTGCGTTGGTGGCGGGGACCTCCTGCCAGGTAGGTCGACGGCAATCTTGCTTCCAGGCTATAACCGCGCCTAAGTCAGGGTCATTCTCCTGGCTACTCTGTAACTCGTCTGGCTCCCACGAGTCGTCGACCACAGTGGTACGATTAATGGGTACCGCACGACTCTCCAATCTCGAACAGTGGCCGCAGTCCGCAGGGCAGGGCCTCTCGGATAACGCATCGGCGTTGCGGTGGACTGTACCAGGTCGATGATTTATTTCCCAGGCGTACTCTTGTAGGCGCTCTATCCACTTAGCCACCTGACCTTCAGGGTTCTTGCACTGCAGCAGCCATCTCAGAGCAGCGTGATCGGTCCTCAGCAAGACTCTTTTGCCAAACTCAAATGATTTACGTTTTCCTACGTCAGTACGGCCGCTGGGATGATCTCCGCACTCGACGATATCTTGGTACCGGGCCACCAGATCTTCTATCTTCTTCCGTTTTCGTTGGCTTATGCCCCCTTCCAGTATTGGATTCCTCCTGACGGGTGCCAGTTCCCTGCTGACGTTCATCATCCTTACTGGGACCCCAAGCCCAGTCTTCACCAACGTCTTCCCTACCAGGATACCATGAGTGAGCTTCTTGCCACCATCAGGCTCGACCACGCGCATCACGTTGCCCCGGAGATCGCCATCCAGGTATGCATCCACGACCCACTCGGTTCGTCCCTGCAGAATAACATCTTCTGCCCATACCACTTGTGCCGCGATCTCTCCTCCTGGGTGTCGGGAAAGCTCCTCCCCACCCACGTGCAACTCGTCGCGTCTCAGGTCCAAAACGCACTCACACTTATCCATAACATCCACTCCCAGGGTGTACTCGTCCGCACTGTCAGCCATCAGGTCCCGATGCTTGAGGGTTTGATTCCCAATCTTCAAATCAGTTTCCCCATGTGTGGTCACCGCGCCCCCCGTGGCAGTGCGAAACCGTGTCTCGTTGTGCAGCAGCTGACCCTCGTCCCTTACTACGTCGGACCTGGCGATGGACTTCGTCGCTCCAGTATCCAACAGCAGAGACCGAACTCTTCCATTTATTTTCCCATCAAGCTTTTGGACTACTTTCTCTTCTGCGGTTTCCAGCTCTTCCTGCCCGGCCTTCAGCTCTTCTTGTGCTTTCTGCCTGGCTTCCAGCTGTTCCCTAAGATCCTCTTGTGCTTTTTCTGCCTTCTTTCGACCGGATCTCAATTCTTCCTTAAGTTCATCCTTGAGGTTTTCTTGAGTGGGTTTCAATTTTTCCTCAAGTTTTTCTGCCTTCTTTCGGCCGGCTTTCAATTCCTTAAGTTTTTGGACTGCTTTTTCTTGCTCGGCCTTCAGCCATTCCTTAAGTGCTTTCGCGGCTTCCTCTGCCTTATCTTGTCCAACTTTCAACTCTTAAGTTCCTCCTGTGCTTTTTCCGCCTTGTCCTGGCTAACTTGCATCAGTTGCAAAAGTTGGCTTAATTGAGCTTCCATTTTGCTGCTTTGAGATCTCGTCAAAGGCATCCACACTATACACTTAAATTTATTTATCTGACCGTCGTTTTATCGGCACTTGTAAACAATTTATTTATTTAATGTTTGTTCAATAATTTTTTTATATAGCCCCCGGTTCAAAACCTCACACCGACACCACTGTTACGTTTTTAACGTTCGGGCTATTTAAAATTATACGACAAACATTCTTTCAAACATTTATTTACAACAATGAATTATTACGATTATTATTTACAAGCACACACGAGAATTATCAAGCAGATTACAAATTAATACAGGCACTAACGAACTATCGATACATTTATTTATTATTACATACGGATTAACGCACTTATTTATTTATATCACTCTTAAACACTAACGATGTATTTCTATTTATATGGTTATATATTTATTTATTTCACGAGAGGTTATGTACACGCGGTTATTTATATGGGGGCTTCTAACAAGCCTCTACGTGAGTTAGAACTGCCGGAGAATTATTTCAGAACTGAACTCGCATCCCCGCTGCGCGAGTATTTATATTTCACTGGGGAGGTTCCAGAAACTTCTCGATATTCACTGGAAATTCCAGATGAAAGCATGACGCATCTGACCTCTGGCGCGCGTAAGTCATGCACTACACCTGGCTCCAGATTGATCCGGAAGTCTGGAACGCTGTGACACATCTGCACACCTGCTTCTGCCGGCAGCCTCTGATTCACCCGCGCACATCTGCTTTCAAGGCCGTTCTTGCGTTCGTTACAATATCAATTTTTCAGAAAAAAATCTCAGCTTTTAATGGTATGGCTAGTGGTCCCATCTTGCTAGAACTACAATTTGTCATGAAAATCATCAAATTCTTGGAGAGCAGGGCCAAAACATTCATGAAACTTTGCAGCGTACTTGTCAGAATTTACAGTAACCCACTGTGATCTTCAAATGTATGGGCCTGTTAGACTTTAAAGATATTGCTGCCCAAGTAGTGACTCTTAGACTATGTAATGCACTTTGATGTTTCTCCCGGGCCCTTAGATCTGTAACGATAATCGACGTCGAACTGTGAAGAAGTTGATAAAAACTGCACACATAAAACGCACATTTTTAAGCATCAAATAGTATATATATTGCAATGGTGGCTTGGCTTATTGTATTTTACAAGCCATTCAGTTAATTGCTTTAATATTATGTAAAATATTATAAGAGTTGAGACACCTTTTATTTAATTCGAAATTTTATATCATTCTGTTTAATAACTGTAATGCATTTGAGACTCTTAATAGGGTGTGGGTCATTAATCTAGTTATCTGTTCTTTGATATTCTAATTTTATATGGATTATTAATTATTGACTGCTACTAAATGTCAGTTTGACTTTAAATAACTTATCAAACAATAATCAAATCAAAATTGATAAATATTTTTTCTATTCCCAAATCAATGAATCAATTCACCAAAGTAAGTACTGTGTTATTTTTATTTCACTCAATTAATTGTTTTTCTTATTCAATATTCTATAGAATTAACTAAGACCAACCTGATTTCCTCTTATTTCACTGCTATTCGCATTAAACACTACTGCTCCTGACGTTCACAGCTAAGCTCATTGACAAGCTCAACCTCGATGCTCCTCCAACCAACTCGAACATGTCCAAACCCTAGGCTCCTACAGACACAGTCTCGCTCCTCACACTCCTGTACGCTACTGTTAATCAAACAGCTTCCTGGTAAGTTCCCACTAACAGATGGTACCCAAACTAATTTTCCATTGTCCTCAGCTCCTACCTTGTAGTAACCAACCCAAACAGAACAATCCAACTCAATCAGTAACGTCAGCAACCCCAGTAAATGATTGACTAGTCTTCCGTAGAATCTCCAACTCCAGTAATGAACATTAATTATTATACCTTGTATGTGCCAAACAATCCAAATCCACTCAAATATTGTTATCCTCTTCCTTTGGATCCCAGATTCCAGAATAGCGAACAGCTGTTAGTTGCTAAACAACTTGTTGTAAATTATATTTCAGGTAATGAACCTGAATTTATAGAAATGTGGAAATTTTCATCAATTAACTGAGTTCGAATGTGGCAGAATAAATTTGGTCTACGAGAAGCTGGATTGTCCATTCGTGATGTTTCTGGTCGTGTAGGACGTAGTGTCGCTACAATCTCCCTACGCTGGAGAAAATGGACAGAAAATAATGAGGAACAGATTTTAGAAGCTTGGGATTCGATACCACAAGCTACTATTGATTCGATTATTTCAAGTATGTCTAATAGACTAGCTGAATGTGTAAGAAACGCAGGAGGATCAACGCATTATTAGTGTTTGAAAATTGTTGCAATATTGCATCTTGCTGCAATTTTCATCGTTTCTTAATACGAATAAAATACATCTTTTCTGAAAATTTCATTCAAATTTGCCAACGTTTACTGGGTGTTCACTTACTTAAGGCAGCCAGTATATATTGGGTGTCTTAAAATGAATTACATCTAGTATGCTTTGAATTTCCCATAATGAATCTAAAATTTACTTGAAGTTGGCAAGACTGTAAGTCTATGTCAAATTCGAGGTTAGTAGGTTAGGTTTTGCATCAGTTTTGACACACACTAATGCAAAACCTAACCTACTTACTTCGAATTTGACATAGACTTACAGTGTTGCCAATTTCAAGTAAAATTTTAGATTGCATTATGGGAAATTCAAAGCATACTATAAACCGTTCAATAGTTATTTGCCAGATAGGAGGCCATGTTAGGGTGATGAATTTCACCCTGTAAATATGCTGTCAGTCATTAACAAAAGTTAGGTTATGCTCATTTTATATAAAATGATAATTTTATGTTAATGTACAAAACGTGGTTGCCAGATTTGGTTTTGGATTTTGTGCCACTTTTAGTATTGGTTAAGATAAATTTCATGAAAGACAAATTGCTGATTCTGAATACGTTTCATACTTTGTTGAGTAGGCATAATGGTATAATGAAAGTCGTTTTTTTATTGTAATTATAAATTGTATACAAAAATATTTAAATATTACAATTTATGTATTTTTTCAGTATAAATAAAGCTTTTACAAGCCACTTTAGGCCCATTGCATAACAATGTGTCTCCATTGTCCCTTACTGATGATTTAATTTCTCCAGTCTTCTATTCCTTTCCTTGCTATGTCTTCCATTACTGCCTCCTTCCACCTATTCGTTGGTCGCTTCTTCTTCTAGTTTCTTGCGCTCTGCCTTCCAATACTATCTTAGTAGCTCTTCCATCTGGCATTCTCCATATATGCCCAAACCATCTTAACCTTCGAGCTTTAATGAAGTCTACTATATTTGGCTCTCCATACTTCTTTTGTACCTCTTCGTTTGTAAGTCTTCTCCAACCATCATCCGTCCGAGTCCCTCCAAATATTTTTCTCCGCATTTTTCTCTCCCACCTACTTATCGTATCTTGGTCTGCCACATTCATCGTCCATGTTTCACATGCGTACGTAGCTGTGGGTCGAATACAGTCTTATAAGTCGTAGTTTTGCATTTCGCGACATTTGTCTTAAGGACATTATACTATTTAACGCGCCCGGACATCTCGATGCTTTTATTAACCTTGATTTAATTCCTTGTGTGTAATTTAAGTTTTCAGAGATTAATGTTCCTAAGAAAGTAAACTCCTTAACTCGTTCTATTCTCAAATCTTAATATTACGCCATTATTATTGATTTCTTTATTTTTTCCATTAGGTACTTCTTTGTTAAAGCTGCTGAATATTGTCCAGTGGAAGTTGAAGAATGGATTTTTTTTAAATATGGCCACAGAAGAAAATCACAGGGAGTTAAGTTACAAGACCTCGGGGGCCACACTGTAGACATGTTTTGACTAATAACTCTGTTTTTGTAAAACTCTTTAAGTAAATTTATGCCCCATCTTATTGAAAGTACGTAACCCGTTTGTAATTCATTGTCACGTAACTCTTCAAAAAACGGCGACAAAATTTCAGTATGATATGGTTGTGCATTTAGAAAACCTAAAATTTGAACTATTAAAATAAAATTTAATCGTTTTACTGCACTCAATTACCTTAAAAAAATATAGGACCTATAACTCTTCTTTTACTAATTGCAGCCCAAACCCCGATTTTTTGTGGGTGAAGCGGTTCTTCAACATAAAAATTGGGATTCTCAGCGCTCCACATCCTCATACTTTGTGAATTAATATAGCCAGATAAATAGAAGTATGCCTCATCAGTAAAGAAAGTTTTCTCAAACGCATTATCGTTATTTCCTAAATTATTGATAAACCAGTTACAAAATTCCAATCTAACCGGAGGATCGTTTGGCAGCAGTTTCTGATACACTTGCAACCGGTAAGAAAAATAATGCAAATTGCTTCTTAATATCCTATGAGATGTTGAATATGAAACATTTAATTGCTGTCCTAAATGGCGAACAGATACGTGTGGTTGTTCTTGCACAATTTGTCTCGCATTGTTAACTACTTCTTCAGTGCGTATGTTGCAAATAGTATGTATCATTTTTAGGTCGTGGGCCAAAAGGTTTAATTTCAAAATTGTTCCGCCCCATAATATTTCTAATAGTTCTTTCAGATATCTAAAACAGTACAAAGCCGAAAATTAAAGCAACAATTAAGTTTTATGCATAAATACTTGCATCCCAAAAGTCACTAAGCCGAGCAAAGATTTCAGTTTCAATGAGGTCGGGCCTGTCAGCTATATAATGCCTGTAAGCCTTTGTAATTTGTAGTTTTGTGTCACCTTTAATGACTTTTGGCATATTTACTTTAGTACTACAATTTGTTTGACAGATAGATATCCATGACGGCGATGTCCATACATATTATGCCTAGTGGCAAACAAAGTATGAAAGGACTGGCAACATTGCATGTTTAACCTCAAAATGTCAAATTAGACACTTTCGTGAGCCTCCTGTACATAACAGCTGCTTCTGACAAAGTGTCAGAAAGAGTTTCTAGGGAGTTTTAGTTTTATTAAACATAAAAACAAAATTCCATGTCTACCTACTTGGCAAATAACTATTGAACGGTTTATACATGTAATTCATTTTAACAACCCGGTATTATAGTGTGGTTTTGTAAGCCACCTTCGGCCACAGCCTTAACAGGTGAGTAGCCTAACCGGTTGATAAAGAAGAATACTCTCTTACAGGAGTCACAATCACTAAAGGTGTTAGTGTAGTTAATAATCGACTTTCCGGCTACGTTAACAGAAAAATTTTAAATGAATAGGTACATAATTTCTTTTCGGCATTAGCTGTTGTTGCTTTTTTTACCGTTTACTTCGTCGTGTATTCCTTTTTGGCTAATCTTTCGTCATTTCTCTATTACCCCAAATGGCTTTGCTGAGTGTGTCAGGATAAATCTTAGAACCTGGTACCCTAAACTTTCGCCTACTTGCAATTATTAAGTGAACTTACCATATTACTTTCACTCTCTGACTTCCTTTTTTAAACTAGTCGTGTCTTTATTAGATTGTGAAGTGGATATTGCGCATATCTCTTCATTTGACTCAAAGTTGTTGAACAACATCGTATTTTGTGAGTCCTGGTATTTACCCGCAGTTTCAAATAGCGTTTTAAAGAATGAACAAATGTATTATGGGTAAAGGGGAGTATTTTTAAAAACAATAGTTCCCTTTTTAAACGTTCATACTTTTTTATAACTGGCCCTAAATAATATACATAATAGAAAATTGTACTTACCTTCTGTGACTTGAAAATAAGCTTCCACCTATAACATACCAATTTACTTTAACACTAAGCGTGGGGAAAATTGTCAAAGTAGAACAGGAATATACTAATATTTTCGCTATTTAAGGAAATTAATTCCAAAGGTGACTCACCCTACTCCAGATTTCTACATTGAAATTCTTGAGCTTCGTGGTATCAAAAGTGTGGATCACATATGGGAAACACTACATAATATAGTAAATTATTGGAACAAAAATTAGAAACCACCAGAACAGTCACTACCATGACAGCCTGGCACAATTTTGTAAAAAAAAAAATAGAAGAAAAAATTACCAGCATGCATAAATGAAACAAGTAGAGACACTCACTGTCAGTTCCTTTGATGTCAAAATACCGATCTGAATGACCTTGAACGGCTCCTGGGGGGTACTTTCCGATATTATCAACAGATTGGCAGCACTACTTTACCACATCGTCAAGCTTAGAAATTCCCCCTAAGTCACCGTCCCAGGCACTCTAGACAGGTTTCAACATTAGACATGAATGTTTCTACTTGTTTGATTTATGTACGCTGGAATTACTGTCTTGACACTTAAGGGTACCCAAAAAATTCCCTAATTTGAAAACCTATCTTGTCGTCTTTTGGAATTGCTTTATTCAATGAGTTAAACTGAAAAAGTAGGCCTTCAATCCGATTTAATAAACGAATGAAGCAACACATTGATATCAATTTTTATTGAATACCATTAATAGTGATGCAACCTAAAAAAAAACCGTTCGTTTTTTTTAAAAAAAACCTGTTTTTTTTGTAAAAAAAACCAAGCGGTCTGGTTTTTTATTTAAATGCGTTTTTTTTTCAGAATTAAAGTGTAGTGAATAACAACAAGTAATTTGTTTGGAAAAACAAAAAACAGATATTTTTAAATAAAAATAATACATTTCGTAGGTAAAGTGAAATATAGAATTTATAATAACAAAAAAAAAACCAACTATTTCTAAAGAAAAATAGAAACATAGCCAAAGTGGATATACAGGGTGTTAGGGAAGTCGACTGAAAAATGTCTAGGGGTGAATCCTTGGCCCAAAATATGATGATTTAACTCAACTTACCTATATACAAAGTTGCTTAGTTTAGCCGCTAGAGGGCTTTAAAGATGATTAGCTTTTTTAAATTTTTTCAAATAAGTCGAAACATCGTTGATGAATTTTATTCATTTTTTGGCCATGCGTTTTTACCAGTAAACTTAAGCATTTTGTGGCATAAACCCTAATTTCAAAAATTACAGGGTGTTTAAAAACTTTGTCACAATTAATTATCCATCTAATGTTTTTTTATGGATAGCTACTTTGATTTATAAGCTATTTCCTCTCTCAAAAAAAATTAGTTGAGTAAACGGTTTAGCCACAAAAAATATTTTCAAAGTCCCTACAAGGCTGAATCAGTAATTTTAACTTAGCACTAGGCTTTTGTAGAGATTTAGAAAATATTTTTTTGTGGCTAAAACGTTTACCCAACTAAATTTTTTTTTAAGAGAGTGAATAGCTTCTATATTAAAGTAACTGTCCAGAAAAAAAATTGGTAGTGATTATACAAGGGGTTAAAACATTTAAAAACGCTAGTCGCTTTAAATAATTGGGGACCTGCGTTTGAAGGAATAATGGGTAATAATGCGGTTGTTTAATGCGTGATGCGCACCACATCACCACGTGTCATGAATTTGACACGCGACAGCCGGGTGTGAGAGCGAGAATATGGAAGCTCTGACCTTCCGCCTTGCAGGCCAAGCTCCTTCATGGGGTGTTAGTGCCTCACCATTATTATTATTAATAATTTTTAAAGCCCTCTAGCGGCTAAACTAAGCAACTTTGTATATAGGTAAGTTGAGTTAAATCATTATATTTTGGGACAAGGATTCACCCCTAGAAATTTTTTCGTCGACTTCCCTAACGCCCTGTAAAAATTATAATAATGCAGAAATTACTCTCTAACAGACATGGCTGACTCCTCAACTGACTCGGAGTCAGTATCCATGCAGTTTACGTCGCCCATGTCACTGTCTGATGAATCGGTAACGTAACTTGATTCGTCGATCAGGTCGACAGTTTCAGAGCTGGGTCCAGCTTAAAGCAACTTCCAATAGGGGTGGGTACCTACCAAAACATGCCGCCAATTACAAAAATGAATAAAAAACAAAAAAAAACAAAAAAAAACCGTTTTTTTCTGTTTTTTTTCTAGGTTTTTTATTCGATTTAAAAAAAACGCGTTTTTTTACATCACTAACCATTAAAAAGATTTGTTTCAAAAAGCCTTTCATCTCACACTGGTGTATTGATAAGCAATGCAGTCCTTAATTTTAAAAATAAATAAAAACTTTGAACATTCTAGCCTAGAAAAATATAATTTACTATGATCTAAGTATACAATTCAGCAGCTTCCATAAAAAATTACCGTCAACAGTGATCACCATTAAACAAAATTGTATTTAATCAAGAGAGCCCCCCTGAACTCTTGCTAGCTGCCTTTTTCTGCAGCTTGGCCTCAATTGCATTC
The DNA here is from genome assembly GCA_940337035.1 of Agriotes lineatus. Taxonomy (NCBI): domain Eukaryota; kingdom Metazoa; phylum Arthropoda; class Insecta; order Coleoptera; family Elateridae; genus Agriotes; species Agriotes lineatus. The sequence goes on from OW679199.1 coordinate 135,405,747, forward strand.
TTCATTTTCCCAATTAAATTAGCTAATTCTTGGTCATCATATGTATAAACCAATTTACAATTTGAAACTTCGATTTTTTTCTTTTCAACGTACTCCGTGGCATGGTCCAGACAATAAATTGCATCCTCTTGAGATTCAATTATCTAAAATCAATCAATTTTTAAAACTTCTTTGTGGCATTCCATTGTTTGTATTGTTTTAGGTATTTAGTCACGCTAAAAACTTAAAAATATTAATATACAAACAGATTAGGAAAAAACTCGATATCTTAAACAAAGTGACACTTATTTTTTATCACCCCTCATAATGAACAAAATTGGATTTTATTTTTAAGAATTGAAATATATTTTAGCAGTTCAGGTCTTAAGCCGCAGGGCTTGGTTTGATTTTTTTTAAATTTCATACCACCCTTTGCCATGTTTCTCCATTTCCTTTCTTGCCTTCTACAAATCGTACTCTATGCACTTTATCCATCACTTTTTCCGCTCTATCAACAACTTTCTAGTGCTTCTTTCCATGCTCATTCCCTCTAAATTCCCTGATCATCATAGTTGAGGAGGGAGACAACACAGACTAAGAGGGAAACTGAGTAGTAGAAGGAAACAAAGAAGGAGGAAAGCATTTGAAGAGAAGCAGAGTAACGCTACGATCAGCACCCACAGAAGGAAAAGTGCTATCCACAAACACAGAAAGGGTAGAAAAAACAATGTTGAGTGTAGTGTAGCGTACCAAGATACTGGCCTAAAAACGCCTGTCGTGCAAGGGACGGTCATAAACTCAAACTTGACACTAAGTGTAGTTCTAAATCTGTAAACGTCAGTGCTATCTAAAACATGAGTGATGAATAGCCTGAAAACGTCAGTGCTGCATATGCGAACAAAAAAGTGTTAGATGCCAAATGTGATTTGTGTCGTCATGCAAACAATGCAGACTAACTTGTCAAAAACGTCAAAGTGCAAATTCAAAAAGAACAGGACGGATGTCACAATCAGAGAGGCACCCGACTACAAAAGGAAGGGGTGCGTGAATAGCCTTGTGACCCAATAACGAATAATGACCAACCCTGGTCACAACACAGTCATAAATTCTGGAATGTGAAAGAAGCACATTGTATGTACAGACTTCTTTTATTATCGGAAGTCATCCCAAACTTTGTTACAATAGGGCGAAGGATCGGCTGGACAATACTATTGTATCTGAAAGAATAGCCGGCGCTTCTTTCATTTAAACACTTATTATATAAACTTGAGGAGCATAGTTTTCGAGATCAGTTTTTATCCCAGATCAGTCTTGATCACTTGCACGCATTTTGCTGAGTCAGTAACGAAAACGGGGCTACTTACAATTCGAATGTGTATTTGCGTAATATTCACGGATGTGTACGTGTGTATATTTGTGTATTTGTTTAATTTAAAAATAAAGGAAGGTTATTGTTTTCCACAAACGTGTGTATTTTACTGAACTAAATTCTACGGTAAAAATTACTACGCATTAACTAAATTGGCAAATAATAACCAAATTAGAAAGAAATGAAAACAGATATTAATAGCACAAAGGGGAACATATAAGATATTAATAACTAAATGCAGAGTTACAGTGAAGAAAGAAGCGAACTGAGAAAGGGAAGAAGGAAGAATTAAAAGTGCTAAGAAGGAAACTAGAAAGTCGAGAAAATGCAGCAAGAGAAATAATTTAGTAATTAAAGGGGCAAACTTCAGACAAAGAGAAAAAGCTAATAAAAGAATTTAACAATGCAAAATTGAAAGTATTGGGCTTAACAGAAACGAAAAGAAAGAGGCAACGATGTCTTAAGCATGATGATGGACACATTCTAATATAAAAGGGCGCCAAAGTAAGAGAAAGAGCAAAAGAGGGAGTGGAATGTTAACTAACAGCAGAACGAAAGAATAAAATTATCAGGTGGGATTTACGGTCGGAAAGAGTGATAAGGTGGAACTGAAACTGAACGAAGAAGAAAAAGAATTACTTAATGCAGTTTATGCTCTAAATGATGACGAGAGAAATCCAGGAATACAACTAAAGAACTTAATATACTACCAGATTTTAATTAAAGAGTAGCAAAGAAAAGCAGGACGTATAGTGAAGTGATAGAGAGAGAGAAGTAGAAGAAACAGAAAATAGACTACTAAAATGTTCAATCAATAGGAGGAACCTAATAGAAATGAATCTTTAATAATAGGTTATATAATAGTGCCAGAAATTGGTAGTAGTCATTTCCTACTGATAGTGGAATTGAAGGCAGACATTAGAAGATGTCTACCAAAATCACATTAGAGAGATAATAGATCAGTAGAGAACAGGAACTCATAAAATGATAAGCACGGAATACCAACAAAAATATCAACAACATATAAGAACGAAATTAGAGAAGAAGGTTCATGGAGAGGCGGAACACCTGGAGCAACTATGGGAAAAGCTCAAGATCACACGGATAGCAGCTCCCAAATGCACATGCGGCAAGAGCGGATAAGGAAACAACTAAGAAGAAAAAATATTATTATTATTATTATTATTAAGTACAGTAAGCAGGAAGAACTATCTGAGCACCATGTCACAGTAGAAAAGACAGGCCAAGAATAGTGCCTGAAAGGTTTTTAGAAAGAATTAGAGGCAAATTACATCAACAACCAAAAGCTTTTTAACAAAGTATTAAAAAAGACACGAGAAAAACGCCCATTAAGATAACTAGAAGATAAAGAAGGAAATACTTTTAATAGAAAGAAGACAAATTATGGAGAGATGGAGACATGGAATTACTTTGACGGTAAAGAACCAACAGAGATTGTAGGAATTGAAGAAGGACAGATAAAAGAAATAAAAGAAGACCAACATAAACCACAGGATCATGTAATATCAGAGGAAGAATTGCAGGAGGAAGTAAAAGGAATAAAATTAAGAAATTATAGAGGGATATTACTGCTCAGTGTATCCAGAAAACTTTATGAGGGAATATTAGGGAACAAACTGAAAAAAGAAGTGGAACATCCTCTTGAAGACACGTAGTGCGGATTCAGGCCAGGACGAGGTACACGTCACTTAATATTTAGTGTTAAGACAAATGCCAGAGAAGGCCTTAATCCATAACCAACAATAAAAATTGCTGTTTCATAGACCTGGTTAAAGCATTAGAATACAAAGAAAGAAAATACGGAAAGTAGCGGAAAACAGAAAAGTAGACAACAACTTGATTAGAGTTTGTACAGAAAGGGCAAAAATTGTTTAAGGACAAAGTCAAAACTATTTGTATTAGCACTAGACAATGTTTAAAGAAGTTAAAAATAAAGTTAGGGAATATGATACTGGATATTATAAAATGAAACCTATATTTATAACAAAAATGGCATGCGCTGATGACATTTTAATAGTAGTCAAAGACAAAGAGGAGCTGCTATATCATTTAAAGCTGTGTGTAATGTAGGAGTCAAATCGATGAAACAATTTACAGAGGAAAGTAAGCTCGCATGGTTTGGCCACTTACTAGAATGGCAGAACAGAATCCCACTACAATAATATGGAAGTCCAAAATGCAAGCAAAAAGACCCAGAGGTATACCTAGGATCACTTGGTATAGTGGAGTGAATATGGTAAGAAACAGTCAAGCATGGAGAAACTTCACCAGAACACAGACAAATCCTAATATACCTCGATACCAGCAATGGTAAGTAAAAAAGGTTCCAGATTAAGTATCTTCGTTGACTTTGTGTCGTAATCTTCATCATTCCGGGTTATTTGTATAGATTGCCTGGGTCTTCATTAGTTCACCTACACAGTTCCCCCTTTTCTTACTCTTTCATATATATTTCTAAAAGTCCTGACTGACTCACTCACTCACTCATCAACGCCCAGCCCAAACCCTTGGACCTAGAAAGCTGAAATTTTGCACAGAGGTTCCCTTTATGATGTATACAAGGAATAAGGAAGGATATTTCGAAATTCAACCCCTAAAGGGGTAAAATGGGGGTTCCAATTTTGTATGGAGAAATAATATTAAATAGACATTTCGACTTGAAACTTCGTAGGAGTACTCCTAAAAACAAATAATTAAACACGTATTTCGTGATTTTCCAAAAATCAACCCCTTAGGGGGTGAAATGGGGTAAGTAAGCCTAAAAATCGATATGGGTGTCGTTATTGAGGTTTTTTGGGACGTTGATTGCGAAAATTACATTTATTTTTAAGTCCAAGACGGTGAACATGACATAAGGGAAGAAACGGGACGGGACGGGACTAGACTGGACGGAACGGGACTAAGCGGGACGGGACTGGACGGGAAGGGACGGAACGGGGCAAAGCGGGACGGGGCGGGGCGGGACGGGGCGGGGCGGGACGGAAAGAGAAGGAAAAGGATGGGATGGAAGGGGAGGGGATGGAAGGGGAGGGGCGGGACGGGACGGGACTGGACGGGTCGGGGCGGGACGGGACGGGACGGGAAGGGTCGAGACGGGGCGGGGCGGAACGGGATGATACGGAAAGGAAAGGGAAGAAATGGGATGGAAGGGGAAAGGACGGGACGGGACGGGAAGGAACGGGACGGGACTGAATAGGAAGGGACTGGACGGAAAAGGAAGGGACGGGACGAAAAGGAACGAGACGGGACGGGACGGAAAGGGAAGGGAAGGAATGGGATGGAAGGGGAGAGGACGGGACGGGACGAGACGGGACGGGACGGAATGGGACGGTACGGAGACGGGGACGGAGAAAGGGACGGGGACGGGGATAGGATGGGATGGGATGGGATGGGATGACAGAAAATAATTAGTCATTATTTAATACACAAATAACGAACCTCGAGCGAACGAAGTCGCGGGTAAAAGCTAGTATATATATTAGGGATGTCGGCGGGTACCCGGGTCGACCCGGGTATATTTTCAGGACCCGGGTACCCGACTAGTAAATTATGTAATCTCTAGTAAGTGAGCCTTTTTCGGAGAAGATGATAAAAACTTAATAACAGTAGGAATAAGCTCTAGAAAAACATAAGCATGCAGTAATAACCAGAATCGCCCCATCCCATACTACATAATGTTTCTTGTTTCATATAATAAATCCCCTTCACGGAAATATTCAACCCGTCAATAGTACCATTAAATCGAGTCAGTATGCGATGAAGTAACGTAAACATCCTCTGTGTGATTTTGATGGGAGAGTAGGTACTATTTCAATTTAGTCCAGTTTAAAACTCGCGGCGTAACGAATGTTCCGATGTACGCTAACATTTTTTAAATGTATTTCGGGTACCCTCGGGTACCCGGGTACTGTTTTCGGGTACCCGGGTTTGATTTTAGACCGGGTACGACATCCCTAATATATATAGTTCTGAAGATTCTTCTTTCGCATCCCTTAAGAGTAACACTCATTGTTTTTTAACTAACCTCGAGATGTTAGCTCTTATGTAGGCCTGCTGAGCTTCTTATCCCTGCTAGTGACTTCAACACCCAAATACACTACACTTTCTACCTTTTCTAGCTCATATTGTTTCCCGTTGCTCAGTTTAATTTCTATATGCCCCTTTTAAGAATCGATAGCCAACTGTTATTTAAACTGACAAAATGGGAAGATGACCATACATACACCTATTCTTAAAAAAATTCTGCTATTGTTATTTCTTCTCTCTTTTTCAATGTTCTCCATCTTTTTATTTAACAATTGTTCTTCCATTTGCTCACTTATAGTTTCATTTCTAACTTCTTGGTATCTTTGTTCTTCTTCCCTTTCATTTTTGGTTTGTAGCCACATTTTCCTTGATTTCTGCCATTTCCCGGCACTGTTTGTCATATAACTCTTCAGTTTTCTTCGTATTGTGTACCTTATTTCTTGTTCTGTGGTTTACATGTTTTCTTTTGTGTTCTACTGTTTTTCAACCAAAGTCATCTCCGGTAGTATGACATTTGTGCCTATACAAATTTAATTAAAACATAATTAACTTGTATGAATTTGAACGCCGCCATTTTAAGTCAAAATTTACATTTGGTCTCAAGTCAGAACAGGTAACTACGGCGCATCCCCACCTGAATTCCCCCAGGTGATTATCCAAGTAGAAAGGGGCCAAAACGAGTATAAGAAGATGATACCCGGTCAGTTGAAGTCACTTGTCAGTCCAGTTCTACCTGGAGGAGCAATGAGCCCTAAACCCCATAAACCTGCGGCCAGGGTAAACTTTCCTGTCAAGCTTTACCAGCCCGAAGCTGCCACCAGTATTGCTTTATCCTGCAAACTGATTGCCAAATCGATCCCGAGTTCAACTTTAAACCTTTGCCGGTCCAAGATACTCGAGTCCACAGACCCACCAGCAGGATCCTTTTAAAACTCTCCTGAAATCCTACGTGTGAATCATTTTGGTAGCAAAGTCCATATCCTCTCCTGCAATAAGCCGACTCAGGGCTTCATAATTATGCCAATAGAGGGAAATCTCCAGCACCAGCACCACCACAATTAACCTGATCGAGGCGTAATAAGAACACTTTGAGCACAACCAACGCTGTAATTAATTGAAGGCACTACCACACATAGATATATACATCTGTAGCCCCTTATACCGTTTACACAGTGTCCTGGTGCTGGGCGCACCGAGCTGCTGAAGGTATGTGCAATTTTAAATTCGGCGGAGGTAGTGGAGCCTGCCTAATAAGCTAGAACACTATCCGCGCTCTCCAGATGTTCACCCATCCAAGTACTGACTAAGCAGACTGGAAAGTGCCGTGAGACATGCAACACCACTTAGCCGTACAGGGCACTACTAAGGTGGTTCAAATGCCTCCTCTTAGCCATCAGGATCCTCCTACGACGTCCCACGGTATCGCTTCCGAACTAAACTTCCACACATGACAATTACTTCCAGGGGTGCGATTAACCTCCAAAACAGTTGCATATAGTTTCTAGCTTCATCAACAAAAGATGCAGGCAGGCATTAATAATTTTTAGTTTCAGAATTGGTCACCGAGCACCGCCGCCACACGCAGTATTACGATAGGGGACCGCCGACCACCGCAACCTACTTTGCTCGTGTGAAAGTTGTGAACCTGCCCAGGCGTTTAGGACCCAGCTGTTGCATATTACATTACAAAAAACTGTTTTATTTTGATTTTATGCTGTATAATTTTTGAAAGTATAAAGTTTTTCATAACGAGATATAATAGTAGAGGCAATATTCACAGTTCATTAGATGTGTTTTTAGTGTAATTGATCAAAGCAAAAAAACAACATCTCGGCTACTGAATTACCAGCAAAAGGCAGATGCACCCGAATAGTCAATTCATAGATCAGATTTTGTAGCAGTAGCATTTACGTTCTCGATAACTTCTGTACATATCTCTTTGACACAGTAATCTTCGACCATCATTTTATTGTGTTCTTGTCACTTCTCCTTTCATGGTTGCTATGCTTAGGTAATAACCGGTATCTGCATTTTCTGTTTCCCCCTGGAAGTCGGAATGTAATTTTATGGCATCTTGAGTGTATAAATTCTGTTGATGTTATAAACAAGTTCTTCATGCTTAGTGAAGTGCATAAAAAAAACCCGTTATCAAACGGCCTTATGTCAAACAGTAATTTTTGAAAGTTATGTTGTCACTTATTTTATTGAATTCTGGGTAAGTGATGTAATAATTTGCATATAAACACATAACCTTACCTTGACAACTAATAACTCAAGTAACTCAGCGCGCTGAATTCTGAGTAGAGCGATGTAATAATCACCGACAAACAATTGTAAGACAAAATCTAGTTCAAAGCCCTCTCGGTAACTTTTTTTAACGCACTTTATTCCTCACCTCCTTCATATAGTTCTCATTTCATACATTTTGGAGCATAAATTTTGTCACTGGAGTGTTTGTATATCTTCCTCTCACATTAAGAACAGTGATTTTACAATTTCTTCTTTGATGTTGATTATGAAAAACCTGCACGATTTATTCATTGCTTCTCCTCTCTACTGTGTAAAAGGATGTAGTTTAATTCTTGCACAACTGCATAGTCTACTTTGTATTTTTGCATCTAGTTGGCTCTGCTTTGTATTTTCTCCACTTCTGGCATTGCATTGATATTCAATTTTTTTCCTTCTTTGAATTTCTTTTTTTTTCTGTGTTTTTTCTCTGAGTTCATTTTTTCACCTGGGTTGACTTCCTTTCCTCCTTTTTCTATAATTTTTCTTCTGCTTTTCTTTTACCTATGGGGCATTCATAAGCTTTCAGTCCAATGACTTGTTGTTTTTGGTTAATTCTTTTTGTTACTGTTATTATTTTGTTTTTTATTCCTTTTGTTGTGCTGTTCGTCAAGTCCGATTTTTTCTTCTTCATTCTCAAATGTTTCCAAATTGTTACTTACATGTTCTTCACCATTTGTTATCATTATGACACCCTAGCTTTTTGTCTGGAATTTCTCATGTTTTAAATGATCAAACGTTTTTGAATGGCCATTATTTTGGTGCTAGTTATTTTAACTATTTCATGTTGGCTACAAATGCAGTGCTATATTTTGACATTGAAATTTTTCATTGGCATTCGTTCGTTGTGCTTTAAGGTGTTGTATAACGTTTACAGCCGCTTTTAGTTATTGTTCTGTGGTTTCAGCATACTATTCTTTTGCAAAAATCACTTCTCTAATTAGCGTATTTGAATTTGGTGTAAGTATACACACTAGTTAACAAATTTAAAGTTTTGAGGTTATTTTCTTATTTTAGATTCGAACGTTGAGTTTTGCGGAGCAAAGACAGCGAACGTGGACGTGCGAGCGGCGATAAATAACTTTGTAAATCGAGTATTATCACGTAAAACACGTTGCGGTTTACTGAAGTAAGTAATAAATGATAAGTGATCAAAGAGGGACGAAGTGTAAGTATTAAAATCAAGTAAAATTAAGTGAAATTAGTGCGTAAATAGCGGACAAAGTGTAAAAGTAAGAGCAGGCACAAGGAGGAAAATATTATAAATTGAATAGTGATGATAAACAGCTGCGAGATAACGCGCGCTATCTAAACAACACACAAATAAACAGCGAACTGGACGGTGTTAGTAGGGAAAGAGGTGAAAATACAAGAATATGGAAAAATTACTACAGGACATTCAAAACAAACTGGAAAAAATGGACAAGCGTAATGAACGCATTGAAAATAAGATGGATGCATTATACGGCAAAATACAGGAAATAAAGTCAGAAAATGCAAAACTAAAAGAAGAAAACGAAACCTTGAAAAAGCAAAACACAGAAATTGAGAAACGAATGGAGATAATGGAAAAAGAAATTAGAACAAACAAAATTATTGTACAAGGTATTAGAGAAATGGAAAAAGAATCCGACCTAAATATCAAAGAAAACATAAGGAAAATGCTCGCAGAAATAGGGATTGTAATAAATATAGAAAATGAAACAAGAGAAGTAAGAAGAATAGGGGAAAAAATGCAGAACAGAGATAAACCAAGACCAATACTAATAGAATTTGCATCAGGGAGCAAGAAAATATAAGTGTTAAAAGCCACAAAAAAGCTAAAAGGCAGAGACATATAGATATCGGAAGACTATACTAAGCAAGTACAAGAACAAAGGAAACTACTGGTACCACACGTGAAAGAAGCTAGATCAAAAGGGTATAGAGCAATTCTAAGGCATAGCAAATTCATAGTAAATGACGAAAGCTACACTATTGAACAAATAGAAGAGCAAACCGATGAAAATAAAAAAACTAGGAAACAAAGCAATTATGGAAAAATTTGATACATGAGAGAAGAAGAAAGTAAGAAAAATGGCAGAACGGTGAGCCAGAGATCGCCGGCAAATGGAAATGAAGAGCAAGAAAATATGGAGAAGCCGAAGAAGAGTAGTTACTCAAATGAAAAAAACTGGTAAATATAGGAAAAGGGGATGGATCAAAGGATGACGGCAACTGCAAAGGAAAAAGGCTATGCAACAGAAATCATGATAAAGCAAAATATGAGACAGATACAAGCAAGATTAACCACAGGAACATAGAAAAAGAAGTAAAAAATAAAGAAAATAGTCGGGGAAATAAAGAAATCACAGCAGGAACGTGGAATGTAAGAAGCAGTACAGGGAAAGAAGAAGAACTAGTAGAAGAAATGATACAATGTAATATAGAAATACTCGGAATTACGGAAACAAAGATAATACATAAAGGATACTGGATATATTAGTCCGGAGTAGATGAGAATCAGAGGGCAAAGGAAGGAGTTGGATTAATAATCGCTCCGAATAGACTAAGAGACGTGATACAATTAACCTATACTATTAACCGTAAAAATAAAACTAGTAGACGAAGAAATATGGCAATAATTATAGTAAACGGGGAAAATGAGGACGCAAGAAAAGATGAAAAGGATAAATTCTTCGGTGAGTTACAAAAGCAAATAGATGGTGGGGAAGAAAATCTTATAATAATGGGAGATTTAAATGGACAAGTTGGTAATAAGAATAGAAGAAAGGAAGAATATATGAGTAAGGAAGGAGAAGAGACATTAAATAACAATGGCGAAAGAATAATAGAAGTATGTATTGAAAATAATTTAATCATAACAAACAAAATTCAAACATAAGAACATACACAAATACACAAGAATATCAGCGAGCAGGAATGACAAATTAATCATTGACTACTTCCTGGTGAGTAAAAATAAGTGGCAAAGAGTAATGGTTATATAGAAGTCAAAAGAGAAGCAGAGATAGGAAGTGACCACTACCTAGTGATAATGAAAATGAAAAGATTAAAGCACGAAAAAATAGATAAAAGGAGAATAAATGAAAAAATAAAATGTTTTAAATTAAGAGAGGAAAAGTACCAAAAGAAATACCAAAAGTTACTAGATGAAAAATTAAAAAATAAAGGAAAAAACACAAACATAGAAGAAAAATGGGAATCCCTCAAGAAAAGGATATTGGAAGCATCAGAAGAGAGTTGTGGTAAATCGAAAATAACAAACAACATGAGAAAAACTGATGGACAGACGAAATACGGAAAAAAATAAAGACCAAAAAAGAGATGTGGAAAAAATATTTAAGTACAAAAAGAGATGAAGATTACGAGGTATACAAAGAAAGAAGAAAAGAAGTTAAAATAGCAATCCAAGAGGCTAAAAAGAATTCATTGAAGAAATTTCGACATAAAATGATAAACTATAGAGAGACTCAAAAATTATTTTATGGTACACTAAAACAACTAAGGAAAAGAAAGGAATATAATATGCTAAATATAAAAGATAAGGCTGGAAATATAATAACTAAAGAAGATGAAATGATGGAGCGATGGAGAGAATATTTTGAAGAGTTAACATACGCGGATGCTCAAAACCAAGAGGAGAAGAAAGAGGCAGAAAATGAAGAACAAGAAGTAGAAGTTATAAGAGAAGAAGAAATAGAAGAGCCAATAAGAAAGTTAAAACTGGGTAAAGCACCCGGACAAAACAAAATCACCCCGGAAATGACAAAACACATGGGAAGAAAAGGAATACATAAACTAATGGAAATAATGAACGATGCATTAAAGAACGCAAAAATACCGAAGGATTGGAAAACAGATATCATTCTACCGATATATAAGAAAGGTGACAAAAGAAACTGTACCAACTACAGAGGAATAACACTCTCCAGCATTCCAGGGAAGGTATTTGCAAGAATAATAGAAAAAAGAGTAAGAAACAAAGTAGAGCCAACGTTGGAAGACACGCAATGTGGCTTCAGGAAAAACAGAAGTGCACAAGACCTCATATTCATAATTAGACAAACAAGTGAAAAATTAATAAATAAGAATAGAGATATAGGTATATGTACTGTTTGAGGATTTCGCGGTTACTCGAATTATTCTCCTTAGCATAGAATTTCGGCTTAGACCGCGTAGTATTTGTAGATGAACACCCAGCATTCTCTGGCTTAATGTGCCTTGCACCTTGTGAAGTCGAGCAAAAACCCGCGCGATGGCCATGCTCTTTGGTGGCTCGTGTTGTTTGAGTATCTTGAGAACGAGGATACTTAGGCAGATTTGACCATTTTGCTGTTTGTGCATCCATATTCACTAACGTTTCGCAAGACTCTGATGATGCAAGCTGCAAGGTCGTTATCTACACTCTTTCCTTGGCATAGCCTGACCGCGAGATGACCGGAACGCTCTCGATGCTCGCATTCTTTGGTTTTGAGCCCGTCCTCTTCGTCTCGAAACGCCACAGAGGTGTTTTGGTACTTGCATTGGTGATACTTTTTGTCCTGCCACTGTACGTGCGTTCAGTTTTTGGTATTTATGGAAGTCTTGGGGTCTGCAAAGTGGAGTATTGCGTGGTTTGGACAAAATTTCGGAAAGATTCGACACCGTGCTGCACCTAACCTTCGATGCTCGATTGCCCAGTTCACCCGGCGTAAGTTTAGCTTTATCTTGTTCGTCGCTTTGCAAAGGTTTGCATGCATTCACTTTGGGTTTCATCTCCCTTAGCAAGCAGTTTTGGGCCATTGGTTCTGATTGTGAAAAGCAGTTCCACGCTTTGATTGTTAACATTCCAAGTGCACCTAGATTCCTGATAAGCACACTGTAGGTGCTCGAAGGAAGCCGTTATCAGGTTTTATTTTAACTAAATTTATATAACAATTATGTACAGTGCGATCTGTGAATGAGTTAAAAACAGCTCACCCGATCGCGAACCTGTACAGTCACATTTCGGCGCGCGTTATCCCAATACTGATTTTCCCGAAGCATTGCAAGAAGGTGAGTAATGGCCGCTCAGCACCTTTTTAATTGTTTGTGCAATTACTGGTAAATTATTATTCAATTATGTAAGAATTTGTAACTGTATTGTATTACCATTTGGTATTAAATTTGGTATTCCTAAATCAGTCCAGTTTTTGAACATTCCTACATTTAGTAGCGCACTTGCAAGTTTGGAAGTTCACTACGAGTGCTTGAAACATTTTGTAGATTAAATGATTTGTCGATTGTAGTGTATGTTTCATGTTTTATGCCAATTATACTGTGATATTTAAATGTGGTTATTATTATTGCGCTATTGCTACCAATGATTGTTTGGAGATTTCTTTCAGGAGATTTGGACTGCTGGAGTTTACGAATTCTCATTCTATGCCTGAGCACAGTCGTCATTATCAAAATTTTTTGCCGCTCTACCGGTCTTATGCAATTAATTTAATTAGAGAACTCAAAGTACCACACGACCGTCTTCGCTCGAGCTAGCCATGGTCGGACTAGTGTGTTTAAGCAGTTTTGGATTTTTGATTTCTTGAGAAATTAGTCAATGAATAATTTGTTTACCATATTAATGTTAGCTTAGTAACTGAGAGTCGAAATATATTAATTTTTTGCTGTGTCAAGAAGGGGAATAGATTTCCCTCCAGAATGTTTGTATATTAAAATTTAAACCGTTTTAGTGTGACGAAACATCATAAATAATATCAGACATTACGAATAACAATTAAAATAGGTACAACACAAAATCTTACCCACGAAATGAACAGGTTCCGACAACAGACTTCACACTCATAATCACCGCTGTCATCCTGGAGCCGCTTCTTCTTCTTCAGCAGAGCATCGGGTATTGGCAATTTCTCCTTATTCACTAAACCTAATTGTTCTAACTTATTCCAGCCACACTTCTCCTTTTCACGCAGCAGCTCGATTGCCGGTATTACCTGCTTGAGAACGTCCACACTTGACCGAATATCCGATGCAATGCTAACCAAAAGTTTCTGGAAGGAAAACATCGACGGCTCACAGTTATTTTGCAGTTCATCGAATAGTGTTTGGGCGTTATTTAACCACGTTAAAGGTGCAAAGTAGACACTTTCCGACACTACGTATCCTGTGCAAATGCTCGAAGTGAAAGCCTTGGGGAATACTACTATAAACTGTCCGGGCTCTTGAATAGCCCTACAGAGGGAGACACCGTTTTCAACTAGAAGACTGGGTGGGATCATGGCGGTATCCGACGGCAGCCATAAAGACTTGTTACGGCAGTAGTTTGGCACTAATTTCAACAGAGTAGAATGAAAGACTTCGCTCATGGAGTCTGGTATTCCGTACCAGATTTTATTGCCACCTGTGTGAAGGTACTCTATCCAAGGTAGGCTATGCGGGTCTCTATACCAGCAGCAAGCACTAAAAACCATACCGACATGGAGCGTTGGTACGGTGACACCTGCAAGAGAACCAATTGCCAATACGAACCTAACTGTCTCACAATTTACTTACCCATTACAGGTCCCATGGACCTTAACACAGAACCGCTATTGTTAGTTAACACCTTGAGATTCCAAGCGTGTCGAGCAAAAGGACTATGCTTCGAAACGGCAAAACCGTATCCCCAACTTCCAGAGTCTATGGAACCAGAATGTACGCATATATGGTTCTGCTTAACGGTTACATGCTTCCAAAATTCCTGCTCGACCTACAATTATATTTTAGGGCAAACAATGATCATTGCATGTAGCAAACTCACATCTTGTGCGGTTGGCTCCACGGTTTTAAAATACATGCTCATGGTGTTGCGGGCAATTCGATAGAAAGCATTAAGGGCCATATTTCGGCCCTTAACGATGCACTCTTCCGCTTCATCGTTGGAATCTGACTCCGAGCTGGTGGGGCTGGTGTCGCGGTTGATTATTTTCTGCTGAGATCTAAGCAGCGCACGCGATTCCCGTTTTGCCCACTCAGTTTCGACCTCATCGAACAGTTTTTCCCTTTCGGCTAAGAAATATGTTTTTTAAAAATATTGTTCGAAATAGAGGTGGAAATAATTAATACCTGGAGATAACGTGTCATACGGTAGCAGGTATTTGCAGTAAATGTCATCCAGCTTTGTGACTCGGTCCTGAGCGGACCTGGGTATTTTCATTAGCTCCGACACCTTCGGCCACTTCTTCTTCTCAATTACTTCTTTTAGACCTCCTAGGGACTGCACTATTTGGTAAAGGCGGGGTAAGTCTATTTCCATGCCCCCGATCTGCAAATTAATTTACATAGAAACATTGCAAGAGAGAAAGTAGAAGATAAAACAAGATCTAAATGAGCAAAGAGGACCTACAAAGGGGTAGATCAAATAGCATAGGAAGCACTGAAAGGTATTTTAAAAGGAAGAGG
The DNA here is from genome assembly GCA_940337035.1 of Agriotes lineatus. Lineage (NCBI taxonomy): Eukaryota > Metazoa > Arthropoda > Insecta > Coleoptera > Elateridae > Agriotes > Agriotes lineatus. The sequence continues at coordinate 135,420,847 of OW679199.1, forward strand.
CAAGGAGACGAATAGCAGCAGGAATATATGAAAAAATTCCAAAAATTTAGTGTTTCTTATGCGGCAGGAGGTGAAAGAAGGTTTTAAGGAAAATAAGGAAGACATTAAGACATTAGAAGAGGAAATTAAATAACTAATGGAGGAAATTCAAGCAAAAAAATAAGCCTGGAAAGTAGAAAAATAAGAACTACAAGAGAGAATATCGAACATACAAGAAAAACTTGAAAAACATGAGCAAAAAAAAAAACAAATGTGATTATTAAGGGGATTGAAATAAAAGATAAGCATTTGCGATTACGGGTACAGCAACTCCTAAATGAAAAAGTAGGTCTGCAACCTAAGATAAAGAAGTATAATACAGGCAGACCTCGCCGTTCGCGGGGGTTACGTTCCAGAAGATTGCAGCGAAGCGCAAGTAAACACATAAATGATAAAAATGGGGTTAGGTTCTATTAACTAGATTTATTTATACTATGCTTCTCAGCTGGAGCTGGTCGTGGGTAAAAACAAAAGGCTCAAATCTTTAGCTGAAAGAAAATTATGGGCGCCAAGTAGCAAGTAACCCAACGCTTTGCTAATCAAATGGTACACTACAGAAGGCGCTACTAACCAAACCTAAAAATTAAAAGTAACGAAAAAGACACAAATCAAATTCGCAGGCACAAATGTTTGGAGAGTATAATATATATAATATACAAATAAACACAGTACACATACATGGCAAACCAGCTTAAAATATCACAATTCATATCACAGTAGCATAAGTTGTATTAAAAACTCACCAAAATATTTATACATGATTTAAATAATTAAAGCATGAATGTGCGAATATTTACTGCAAATAAAGACCCTACAAACTGACTGTCAAAGTGGCAAATTGCATTACCAGAGAACTACATGGTACAGTATATGACCGCGGCAAAGTTATTAATAGTTAAATTTTGATTAAGAGTTGAATATAACCCTAAATCCACAAATGCAAGAATTATTCAGATGTCATCATTAATTAGCACCAAGGTCCTACAGACCTAAGATCTCGGTTCAGGGTAGGGCATTATATAACTCGTAATACACTTAGTAAATAATTAATGTGTATCATCAGTTTCAATGCGTCACGCAAATTGATTCAATTAAAGCAATATCTCACAAGTACGGAACTAATGTGAGTAATTCAACCATGTTAAATGATCATTAGCATGACGTGATTATCCAAATTTTAAATTTCGCAAACAGCATGCAACATTGCTTCACAAGATCCACAATTACAAATAATAATAACATGGATGGTGCAGGTGACACATCCACAAATTACTTTAACAGATAAAACAGTAAACAGCTAGCCAAGTTTAGCATTTCAGAATATATAAATAACTGGTAAAAGCTACTCTACTACGCAAGTACCATGTTTATGCTAAATTCACGTCATTTTGAAGTCAATCTAATACTCGCCAAATACAATATAAGTTAACACAAGACACAAACATATTAAAAAGGAATTCCATCACAGGTTATGTGGAGTTCAGTCCTAATGCAGGCAGGGCAATAAACTAGCTTAAACAGACCTGTGGCTGCATACAGGAAACGCTCTCGATAAGCCTCGAGGGAGCTAGGTGATTTTTTCAATAACAAACAGCGATACTGCTCCACGTTCGTGGACAGAGCTATGATATGATTCCAACACTGAGGCCCCAAATGCTACTACAAACCTGTTGCAGGAATGGAGTTCCCACGGTCGCAAGAACAAGGCAGGACAAACTTGCAAAAGCTCAAGAAGGAGCTGCGTTCGCCCATCGAAAGGTGTGCGGAATTCAACCGTACAAGGGGAAGCGTTTCGATGTTCAGCTCCCAACTTTGCTGAAGTAAGACCATGTGCTCGATGCAGATAAATCCAGAACGATGTCTGATTTTGAGAAATTTTCAAAAATCTAGCTCAACACGACGTCATCCAAATATTCCGCTTAAAACGGGACCAAAAACCGAAATTCCCAATGTAAGATTACTAGTGAAAAACCCAGATCATGGAACGTATCACAAACGTAGATCACTCAGCAACCTTTCTGCATCAAGGCACGAAGACAAAATGGACGAAATGGGCTGATAAGACTCAACATTTTGGGAAAGGGAGGAAATAATAAGTATGCAACCAAACCAGCATGAGCATCAAGGGATGCCTAATCTGAAGCAAATTAGATAGGAATATAAATATATAAAAATCCAAAACTTGACTTATAGTTTAAATTAAGTAGTAGATAATATTTAGATTTATCACGAATAGGGCCATTAAAAATGTAAATAGTTATAAATGACTTCCGGCTCGTAACAAATTACTCAAAGGTATATTTTGAACTTGGCAGTAAAACTGGAAGACCTAGAGTACAACGATATGCTCGTGACCAAATCAAAAAATATTAACATTCGCGAATCATGTCAAGTAACACACATAACAGATTGGATCAGTGGAAGAAAAAGAGAGTGGAACGAGCACATATCGGGGATGGCTGAAACAAGACTCGTGAAAATTGCTAGAGATAACCGACCACTAGGAAAAAGAAGCATAGGATGTCCAAAAAATGATGGCGAGAGGGAATAACATGAACGAAACAATTAAATGACATAATCTGGACAGAACAGGCTTATAACTTAATAGAAAGTAGAAGAAAAAAATAGCAAGTAGTCGATGTGTGGAGATGAAGTCTTGGAAACACAAAAAACATACAATGAAAAAGAAACAAATATTGAAAGGAACTAAAATTGACATTGAAAATGAACATGTGAAGAAAGAAAAACAAAGGGCAGGAAAACTAAGGTTGGGTACTAAAAAATAATAGAGGGAGATAGATATGACTGTGATCCCGTAAAGCCCAGCCAAAAACTAATTAAAACATAAAAGTATGTATAATGGAAAAGTGATAAAGACCTAGGTAACAATCAGGAAAACGACTACGAACCTAAATACGACACAGATTAATGAGATACATGGAAAAAATAACAAATAATCTTTAGAGGAACTTAAACAGTTATCAAGGGTAGAATTGAGAGGAAAAGAAACAGAAAATTGGATAGCGAGAATAGAGGAGTTAAGGATTAAAACAAACAGTGTGAAAAGAGGAAGAAAAAAAGGAAACAAAGAAATAGTTACTTGACAATAGCTACTGCTAATGAGAGAGGACTGATCAACGAAGGAGCTGTAAAATAACTAGCAAACATAGCTATAGAGTACAAGATAGACATCCTCGCTATCCAAGAGCAGAGTGACTGTGGTAGACATATGTGTGGATATATAGATGAGGAGAACACAACAGGTTCGGAACAGGGTTTTTAATAGAGCAGCTGAAATGTACAATACCATTTCAAATTTTAATATCAAAATAATGCTGGGAGATATGAATGCCAAGTAAAGAAAAAAAAAATTACCACATAGCTGGCAAAGAGAGTTTACATAAAAAACAAATACCAACTGAAACGGGTCAATTCATGCCACCTGTATTTATTCAAATTATATCTCTTCATTATATGATAATCAGCAATGAAGCCTGACAGTAAGTGCTCTTGCATTTATGCACGTAGTTTAGTACTATAGAGTGATATTTAATGTATGCGCAGTCAATGACTATAAGTGTGGTGTGCTACGAGTGCGTGAAACAATGTGCTAACAATGCAGTTTTCGCGCGGGAATAACCGGTCAGTATGGGAATCAACACCGGAGGCCTGCAAGAAGGGCATTCGCGCACAAGTGGTTGATTAGCGTGGATCAAGAGATTCGCACCCAGATTGTTAACAAGTGCAGGTTAATAACAGCCCTAAACAGCGCATCATATATTGTGTGGTAGCCGGCATTATTCGCCGTCGGCTCGTCGTGCCTCTGAAAGAGACCCCAGCACCCAAAAGCAGCCAAATCTTGCCGCAGTTGCAACCTTGTCAGAAGACAGCTATAGTTGCGACATCATAGGAGCACCTGCCTTAGTATACAGCTATAACACTTGGGAGTCCTCAAAAGCCAGGTTAGTTAATGGCCATAATCACCGTGCAACCGAAATATTATTGCACCAGCTGAAGCCATTACCCTTGTGATTGTTAGCACGGGGAATTACCTGCTGATCGAGCGTCGCAGTTAAGTCATCCCAACCAACGTGCACGCACTATTTTCGAAGGTCGGTATCCGGTTACGAGCCTGTTCAAGAAGGGGCAGCGTCGCGTTGAGTTTATTAGTGTATGCTATTTAACTTTGCGCCGATTAATAAACTTTTACATATCTGTTTGAACCATTTTCATATATGTAGCGTGTTAGCGCTGTATTTTGCATGTACTTATATGTATTTTCTTGTGTGTGTGTATTTGTTTGCAGGTTATATGCTTTATTGTAAACTGTCGAGCTTTTTCTGGTCATTCATATGTACCTTGGTGAGTACAACATTTCAGGTGTCCACGAGCTGGCCTTAAATAATATTAGTTTGGTCTCAAATAACATTAGCTTGCCCTTAGCTGCACTGCGAATATAAAAAAGAGTCTCATAAGCATACCGACTGAATCAGCTAGCGAACCCAGGGCAAATTAGAGTAATAATTTAGTAAGTGTAGGTAGGTAAAGGAGGGGCAGTGTTACACAACAGACAGAAATTAATGGAGTATTAAAACAAACCAGCTAAAACATAAGAACATACATGAAGTTACATGAATAAGCCCGGACGGGTGGGCAGCACATGAAATTAATCACTTGAACTATATAGAAGAGGCAGGCGATATCAACTTCTATTGTTTAGTAGTCAAAGCCAGATTATGGCAAGAAATACCTAGATTAACATGTAAAGCCACCATAGCAACCTCAAAGAAAGAACAAGAAGAATATTGAACAATAGTGGGGTAAAGCCTAATCAACGACAGATATATGACGACAACAGACAAGTGGAAGGCAATTAAAGCCATAGTAAAGCAAGGAACTCAAAATTTAGCATACAGGGTGGTACATTTATCATTAGCCAGCATATATCTATTGAAATACGTAAGATATAGAAAAATTTTACGAAAAAAGGTTTTTTAACTCGATTTGCTCTACAAATATGAACGATTAAATATTTTTCATGGCCTACTATATTTAAGTAATACTGTTTAAAGAATACTATCGGTGACAGTGCGAGGGTCGGACGTAGAATATTTCGGTGGTGATAAATTGTTTGTTGTTACAGGTTTTATCACATAGAAAACTACATAAGAGCTAGTGTCATAGTACTAAACGTACTAAAAGTAAGAAGCGCAGTGCAGTAGGCCAATATTAAGACAAATTTGTTAAACGCGAATAATACATAAAGTGCCGTCAAAACGGAAAACAAACGACTGTGACATTGAAACGGGGCCGGATGCGTGATTGTGCAGCTGCAGGTACCGATAAAGCAAGCCCTGTTGTATTATTTGTAAACAGCAAAATAAACACCAAGCTAGGTACGCAGCGGTCGCCCGTGGTTGGTGAATTCCTTAAGTAAATAAAAGCGACCTCGACGAGGGGAAGGTGACATAAAACAAACAAGTCAAATTGACTATCCAAAAAACCTTAATAATGAACGGAAAGAGACGGTGTCACCCAAGATAAAAACCAATTGAAATGACGGAAGAAAAAGAAGTAACGTTAATGGATATTATGCAGAAATTGATAAAAATGGATGAAAAAATAGACGACACAAATAAAACCATCAAAGAACAAGAATTCAAACGCTGAAAAACGAGGCCAGAAAAAAGAATTTAATAATTTTTGGACTTCCAGAGGACGACGAAAAAAACATTGAGAAACTAAAGAACGGACTCTTAACATTAGCAAGAAAAATTTAAATGGAAATATTAGAAACAGAAATAGATTTCAACAACAGGTTAGGAAACAAGGGAAAAAGAGGAATAGACCAGTGAATAGGAATAGGACTGATGACACGAATTAGAAAAATTTAAATTTTGAAAAATTCAAAAAACTAAAAGAAACAGAAATTTGGAGAAGAGAATATGAGTAAAGAAAAAGGAAAGAGTTAATACCACATATGCTAGAGGCCAGGAAAGCAGGAGCAAAAGCAATAATTATAGTTAAAGACAAGTTAATATTAATGGAGAGGAATGGAAAATTAAAGAACTAGAGGAACAGGAAGAAATGGAAAAGGAGATGGACACAAAAGTTAGGATGGTAAACGAAAATGATAGGGAGGACAAAAAAAGAGGTAGATCAACAGATGAGGAGAATGAAAGCTACGTAAAACAGAATAATACGAAAGGAGCAATTTCAAAGAACAAATATTGGACTCAGCCTATTTCTATTAGCACCACATATCAAGGAAGGAGTTCAAAAGGAAGCCAGCAACAAACAAAGTGCAAACAACACACAAATGAACCAGCAAGATACATTAAATAAGTCATTACGAAGTATCACAAATACAAAATTCCATTTATATAATTCAAAAAACTTTTAAAAGTAGTAAACTGGACTGAACCACTGACGACAAAATGCAATGAAAAAGAAACAATGCTATTACAAGAAAGGAAGTCAAACAAAGAAAAAAATCAAATAATACAGGAATTGAAAACAAAAAAGCGGAACTACAGAGGAACCTGGAATATACAAACACTACTAGATCCAAGTAAGGTAAACCAAGTAGAAAAAAAATGGAAAGGTACAGAATAAACATACTGGGACTAAATGAAATGAGATGGAAAAGATGTGGAGGGCATATAACAGAAAGTGGTACACAGATGATATATTCAGGAGGCACAGGAGAAAATGCAAAAAACAAAAGGGGAGTAGCATTTATGCTACGAGCAGAAGCACTTATGGAGTGAACAGCCATATCAGATTGAATAATGACAGCAAGATTTACAGCCAATTACTACAATATAATTATAGGTAATGCATATGCGCCGACAAATGAGAAAGATGAATCACAAAAAGAAGAATTCTACGACTAATTGTAAAAAACCTTCAATAATATAAACAAAAAATATAAAAGGGATATAAAGATATTATTAGGAGATATGAATGCAAAGGTCGATAAGAAAAACAGAGGAAGAGAGGGCATAATGGGGAAGGAAGGAGTGGACAATGACAATGGAGAGCTTTTTGTAGAATTTTGTGCTGGAAACAATTTTGTAATAGGAGGTAACCTCTTTAAGCATAAAGAGAACCAAATAGATCACATAACAATAGAAAGAAAGTGGAAAAATATGTTAAGCGATGTAAGAGCAATGAGAGGAGCAAATGTAACTACAGTTCATACATGACTGTGAGTAAAGATAAAAATCAAACTACGAGTAAGGAGGGAAAGGATAACAAAATGAGAGAAATATAACATTCAATGGCTAAAAGAAGGAGAAATCAGAAACCAGTACAATGAAAAGCTAAGAAGTGAATGGAAAAAAACAGAAAAATAAAGGAAATGGAAATGTAGAAGAACTATAGAAGACTACCATAAAAGAACCGGTAAAGAAAGTATTAGGATAGAAGAAAACAACACAAAAGACATGGCTATCTAAATATACATGGGAAAAAATAGAGAGAAGAAAGATCAGACAAAAAAAATTGACAAGTAGAAATGAAAATGAAAGAGGAAGACAAGAAAAGTTAGTAAAAACAAGTGCGAGGAATGATAAAAGGAATTATATAGAAGACACATTGGAAGCAGAAGAAGGAAAAATGATATGAAATCCCTATACGACATAACTAAAGAAATAACATGAAAGAAAACTATAAATGAGATAAGGGTAAAAGACAAACTAGGAAAAATCCTGAAATCGGACATAGATATAGAACAAAGATGGATCAAACACTTTGAAGAAATATACAAGAGAACAACACAGGAAGATACAGAGGAAGAAGATCACCAAATAAACGTAGAAATCAACGTAAACGAGAAAGCAATCACAAGAGACGAAATAAAAGAGGCCATAAAAATGTTAAACATCAAAATGCGAAAACTACAGAGCTATCTGTCTAGCTCAAACCAGACATAAACTATACACAAGAATAGAGAAAAGAGTAAGAGGCTATGTAGAACACAAACTAGAGGAAGAGCAATCGGCATTCAGGCCAGAAAGACAAGCGAACGAAAACATCTTCATATTAACAACCTTAATAGATAAGGCAATAGAAGAAGGAAAAGAGCTGTATATAACGAGCTGTATATAACCTTCATTGCCCTAAAAGCAGCATTCGACACAGTGAACAGACAAGCACTATGGAACATTCGCTGAATTATAAGTACCGAACCAGCTTATACGAATAATAAGAAGCACGATTAATACAGTGAAGGGCAAAGTACAACTAGCAGGACAAAGATCAGAGATGAAAAAGAGAATAAAACAGGGGGACAGCCTAAGTCCACTGTTATTTGTGATCATGATGGACAAAATACTAAGGCTGATCAAGGCTAAAACAGAGTTAAACACCGTGGTAGGATACAAGAACCTAAAGCCCATATCAATAAGCAGCTTGATGAAAAATACAGAAACTCATAGACAACTGCACCAATTAAATAGAAAACATGGAGATGGAAATTAACACAAACAAAACAAAAGTGATGATAATCAATGAAACCTAAGGAATCAACAGGAACAGAGAGATTACAGAGTAACAACCTTTGAATATTTGGGGACAATACTAAAAGTGACGGTAAAATCGATGCAGAACTAGCCAACAGAGCAAACAGATCATCAAGAGTGTACTATTCGCTGAACAACACGGTTTTAGGCCACAAGGAAATAGAAAGAGATATTAAAATAAAAATCCATAATACAATAACGCGCTACCCATAATCACCTACGCAGCAGAGAACTGGACCTGCAAAAAAAGCACATGAGAAAAATAAATGCAATGGGGATAACCAAATGAGATGGGGAGATCAAAGGGAAAATTATTAATTGAGATGAAAATTCTAGCAGACGATGGGGAAGCATGGAAGAACTGGCTGAAAGAAGGACTGGATCCTCAATCCGACGCCTGAAAGGGCAGGAGGATCTGTGAAAGAAGACGAAGAAAAATGTTAAGAACCACAAAGCAGCAGGAGGAGATGATATGAAAATGTGAACAATTTTAAAAGCATATGGAATACCGAATAAACTCCTAAATTCGATTAGATTACTTTACTCAAACTATACAGCAAAGATTGACATAAAGAACAAACTAACAAAAAATATAAACATAGAAAGTGGGGTAAGACAGAGGTGTACCCTGTCACCAATACTATTTTTAATGGTAATAGATTGGGTCATGAGGAAATCAGTAGATAGGAAAACGGGCATCAATTGGAGAATTGGAAAACCATTAGAAGATATAGAATTCACAGATTATGTCTGTTTATTAACGGAAAACTCAATACAGATATAAAAAAAGATAAACACACTGAAAGAAGAAGCAATGAAAGTAGGATTAAATATAAATAAGAATAAAACTAAAATTATAAAAGAAATACATATGGTTCCCGGGCCATTGTTTATTTAAATTGTAAGATGTTGAACAGTAACTACCGCTTTGAAGTTGATTGTCAGCCTTTGCCGTCAATATTTATATGTCGTTTTGCATTGGAAGTTCAAGTAATCATTGTTGTGTCACTATTTGAGTGATTGTTGCTGATTTTGATTGACATTACTCGTTGGAATGTAGCTAGCCATGTTGTTTGTTGTCATTTTACTGCTGTGTTTAGTTTAAACGTCACACATTTAACCTAACTAACCCCTTTCGCATTTATTTTTAACTGTAACGAGTAAACATTTTCATGTTCATTGTCATTTATATATTTATTATTTCAATAGAGTTTATTGTTAATTACTTATGGTTTTTGCTGAAGTTTGCATGCATATTTGGGTTTTGTTTCGATGTACAGGAATTCAGATGATTGTAAGCAAGTGTAACGAAAGGTAGGTTCGATTCAGCTGTTGCAGTCGCCGCCTCAAGCTGTGCCAAGCCAGAAGTAGAAAGCTGGGTTCACTTCCTTCCACTTTCAGAGTGTTTCCCGATTTAGTTCAAAAGTGGTGGCGCTAAACTTTTTAAGATCTTTATCTCGGCTACTAGATCGAAGCCCTAATCCTAAGGTAGTAAAGAACCCTGAGCGCTTAAAGCCGGAGCAACCTCCTGTTACCGTCCATCGTAATGGAGTACGGGCTATGTATCCGGTTAAAGTTCCCGATTGTGTCGTAAAGTGGTTTTTGACGATAACAATATGTGGGTGAATTATTTGAGAGTTCTACATAATGGGAACTAGGAACAAGAGATAAAAGAAAAAGTACCACACAAAAGCGGCAATAACACCAGCCCAAGAAATTCAGGTGTGGATGAACTACCAATAGAGCTGTTTAAAATGAGTGGAAATCAGTTGTACCAGAAGGTCTATGAGCTCATAATTAAAATATGGCTGGAAAAGAAGATGATAGATGAATGGACTACGGCACTGGTAACTCCAATTCATAAGAAGGGAGATAAGCAGCTACCCAAAAATTACACTCATATACAAAGTACTAAAAAGTTTTGTTAAAGTAAGAGTGGAAGAAGATGCCGAAGAGAAAATAGAGCAGTACCAAAATGGTTTCAAGAAAGGAAGATCAATTGTTGCTAAGGTGTTTATAATGAAACCTAACCTAATTTTATTTAAAATAAATTTTGGAACTTACCCACGGGGGATGTGTCAAAGCAATATTTTGAGTCTCCAGGTACTTGGTGATCGCCATCAGTTCTTTAAAATTGGGGCCCCACCGGTGCAACATTTTGTGAACGTACTGATTGTAAGCTGTAAATCTCATATCATCTGCCACTTTGCACTCCGGCTTAAAGTTACTAGGAGGCACGATGCGACATATTCCAAATTTCTCGGCACGTGACCTAATCTTCTCAATGTACTCGAGCGGGTCCTGAAACTCCTTTTCGTTTGGATGGAAAATGGGGGCTTCGCAAATCACAGCAGGGCTCTGGGTGGAAGGAAATTCACTCGCATTGATAGGATTGCAGAACTCCAGTGGGCGAATCCTGGATTTAACACATTGCCTTTTGGTAATCTTGGTGCTGGAGGAGGAACTTGCACTGGGTGAACTGGGAACTTTATATTTCAAGTCTTCGGAATTTTCTGACAAGCGATCACAGGTTTTGCCTTTGATAAAAGTTTTGTTATCGAGGTTTTTTCCTTTCTGAACCATCGTTGCAGGCGGATACATGGGCGTTGAAGTTGCCAGGGGTTTTTCTAGTTTTTGTGCGCCTGCAGGCGTATGTGTTACCAACTTGGCGCTCATCACTACTCGTTGGTTTGGACCGTTGGCACCTGTAGTTCCCAACTTCACAGCCACGCCTTGAATGAGTTGCGATGAGGACTGTTTACCAGGTTGGAGAGGAATATAAAACAACTGCTCGCCATCCTCTGCATCTGCCTGAACGGAATTTTCCGTATTTACAACCTCTGCTGAGTCAATGTCCAGCTGCACCGCAATTGAAGCACTATTGTTCGATTCATCTGTTGATAACATAAGCGAAACTTCTTGTTTATTTGTGTTTTTAACTGTATCTTGTTTTATTAGTGATGGTAATCGGAATTTCCCAGCAGTTTTTGAAGATTCTTCGTATTTAGAGGAGTCCTCCGATCGGGAAGTCGCTGTACTTGATGGTCGTCGTGCAGGCCTTCTGAACGGAGTGCTAATAGCGTCCTCATTGTCTGCTTCGAAGGCATACACACTACTTTCGTTGTTGGGAGAAAAAGCATTAGCACTGGGAGTCGGTATTTTCCGCTCCTTTCGAAATATCATTTTTCTTTCAGTGGGCTTTACGCTCGCTTGAGGATTTTGGGGGGGCTTTTCTGAGTCGACGGTCTTTGGATTGACGGCAGCCACTGCTATTTCTACAGGTTTAGTGACAGGTTCGGCTTTTATCTCAACTTTTTCAGGAGTTTCTTCGATTTTTTCAGGCACTTTTGCATCAGCCACGCTTACAACAGGCAAACTGGCCAAGCTTATTTCCTGCGTTGGCTTCTCTTCATATTTCAGTATGTCGTCACTTTCTTTTTTCACGACGCTCCCAGCCAGAGCACTCTCTTTCAACCACTTCTCTATCTGTTCAGTGGACATGTTGACTTTGCCCTTTCCAAAGCGCTTGTCCACATCTTTGCATAACAGATCGGCAGACGGTGTCGGAGGGCATTTGCTTTCCTGTGACTTGGCACTTTTAGCCTGCTTTGCGCTTTCAATTTTCACAAACCCATGGAAATATTTATCCTCATCTTCAGATGACGAAAAAAGCGGCAAATAGTTCTGCGGGCGTTTAGTACACTCACGCTTGGGCTTTCCTGACAAGCCCAGAACAGGCGGTTCGTCAGGCTTTGGTTTTTCATCGCGTTTTGCCTGCTTGAGCACGTGCTCCTTTTTGGCAAACGGTTTTGAATCGAAGCTGCCTTTTTTCACATCACTTGCAATGGGTATTTCCACAGACTTCCTTTTAAGAACACTTTTGAGCGATTTCACGGCAGATTCTTGTACATTACTGGCTTCCATTCCTACATTCTGGACACTTCTCTCTGTGCTCTTAGTCTCTTCAACTCTGGGTTTAATTTGGGTCAATTTGGAAAGGGGTTCTTCGTCTGAATCGCTGAAGCTGTTGTCTAGTTTCTGCGCAGCTGCTGATGTTTTCACTAATTTAATTTTTTTACTCTTGTTGATTGTTTTTGAAGGCATTTTGCTGGCTTTTGATGTGGTGGACTCGTCAGATTCGCTTTCACTTTCTTCTGGTTTACGGCATCTCGTCTTTATGGAATTTCGGCTGTCGCGTTTTAATTTTGCCGGTATTGCACCACTGCTGCTACTTTTTGTAAGAGCTGGGCGTTTTGGGTACACTACTTTCTGTCTCTCTTTGTTGATTTGTTCATCTGCGAATGAATCTTCCGACTCACTGAAACTGATGTCGATCATGGATTTGTTAGAACAGCGAGTTATACGTTTGACAGTTTCCACAATTTCAGGTGTTGCAGGATTTATTGTTTTCTTTAGGGGTTCAATAGTTTCAGGCTGTACTAGGTTTACTGTTTTCTTTACTGCCTCAAAAGTTTCAGGATTTACCAGGTTTGGCTCGACAATGTCGTCGAGCTTTACAAGGTTTATTTTCTTTGTTGAATCAACAGTTCCAGGTATTACAGCAAGGTTTGTTGTTTTTGCTGTTTCAACAGGATCAGACTTGACAAAGTTCATTTTCTTTGCTGATTCAACGGTTTCAGGTTTTACAAGGTTTATTTTCTTTGCTGATTCAACAGTTTCAGGCTTCACAAGGTTTACTGTCTTTGCCGATTCAACAGTTTCAGGCTTCACAAGGTTTATTTTCTTTGCCGATTCAACAGTTTCAGGCTTTACAAGGTTTATTTTCTTTGCCGATTCAACAGTTTCAGGCTTCACAAGGTTTATTTTCTTTGCCGATTCAACAGTTTCAGGTTTTACAAGGTTTATTTTCATTGCCGATTCAACAGTTTCAGGTTTTAAAACGTTTATTTTCTTTGCCGATTCAACCGTTTCAGGCTTTACAAGGTTTATTTTCATTGTTGATTCAACAGTTTCAGGTTTTACAAGGTTTATTTTCTTTGCTGATTCAACAGTTTCAGGCTTCACAAGGTTTGTTTTCTTTGATGGTTCAACAGATTCCGGTTTTACAAGGTTTATTGTTTTCTTTACTGGTTCAACAGGTTCAGGTTTTACAGGGTTTGTTTTCTTTGTTGCTTCAACAGTTTGGGGCTTTGCAGATTTTGAAGAAATATCAGCTTTCTTTACCATCTTAAGTTTCTTAACTGAAGAATCTGAATCTGAAAAAATCTCAGATTTTCTATTCTTCGGTGCATCTTGTTTAGGCAGCTTTTGTAACACAATCTGGCTTGTTTCTTCCACATTTTTCTCTAATTCTTTTATATTTTCACAATTTCACTTGTAACTTTCTCATCAGCTTGGGATTCTTTACAACTTCTCCTTTAACGGCTTCACTAGTGGCAGTTTCTACTTTATCCTCCTTTTTAGCCTTAGCTTTGGAAACAACTTTGTCTTCGCATTTTGCCTTACTAGCAGCATCGATGCTATTTTCAATATTCTTAGACTTAGCTCTAGCTTTCAACTCATTTTCCCTTTGCTCAGTTTTACGTACATTCGGCAGTTCTGGAAAACTATCAATTGAAATGCTATCGTCGTCCATGTCACCTTCACTGACAAGCTTGTGTCCAAGGATTTCCATGTAAATGGCAGCTGCTTCCTTGGTTTTTCTAGACGGACGTTGAGAAACTCGAGGTTCTTCTACTGCAGGAACTTCTGGTTTATCGGGTTTCTTCTTTGAGTCTTTTTCGGAGGCTTGAGGTTTGTCAGACTTCTTTTTCACTTCCTTTTCAGGCACTGTTTCTGCTTTTTTAAAATCTTTCTCACTTAGTACTTCAGGTTTCTTTAAGTCCTTTACAGATATGTCAGGTTTACGTTTTGTTTCCTTTTCAGCGGTAACCTCAAGTTTGTCTGGTTTCTTTTTAGGTTCCTTTTCCAGATCATTTTTCTTCTTCAACTCATTTTCTGTAGAAGTTTCCGGTTTTTTCTTTATGTCTGTTATAACGTCTTGCTTTTCAGGTTTCTTTTTTGTTTCCTTCTCGATGCTGGTATTTTCCAGCTTTTCGTCAACTTTCTTCTTTATGTCTTTCTCAGACGTAGTTTCAGGCTTTTTCTTCGGCTCTTTCTCTGTAGCAACTTCAGGCTTTTCAATTTTTTTCTTGACATCCTTCTCTAGAGTATGGTCGGGCTTATTTGGCTTCTTCTCGTCTCTTTTTAAAACAACTTCTTGTTTATCAGGCTTTTTCTTAGTGCAGCCTTCGGGTTTGTCTAGTTTATTCTTTAAGTCTTTTTCTGTGCTTGCTTCAAGCTTCTCGGGTTTTTTCTTGATGTCTTTTTCTAAACTAACATTTTTATCAGGTTTTTTCTTGAGATTCTTATCAATAATTTCTGTTTTATCACATTTAGTTTTGATTTCTTTTTCAACAGGCTCAATTTTATCGACTTTTTTCTTTGCATCTTTTGCTGCAGTCTCTCTTCTTAAATCCTTTTCAGTATCTTTCCGCCTCAAATCCTTCTCGACAGTAACTTCAGACTTCTCCATCGGTTTCCTTAAATCCTTTCCAATTTTCTTAACAACCTCCTTCTTTGTCTTCTCTTCTTCCGCCTTGCGAATTCTTGGGCTGAAGCTTCTTTCTTCCCTAGCTTCTGCTCGGTCTGCTCTCAGCACTCTTGTTGACTTTTCCTTTTCTTCCTTCACTTTCGGCTTCTGTTTTGGCGAGTTCTTCGGAGCAGCTAGTTTTACAAAAGGCGTCTTCGATTGCAGCACAGACCTGGCCAGTTGGATTTTTCGTTTAATTGTTGAATCCCTACTTGCTAATAATGGGTGAGACCTGGTGACCCTAAAACTGAATAAAAGAGAAAATTAGTAAATAGTTTTAATACTGTACTGAAAATATAATAATGTTTACTTAAAATATTGAAGATGAGATTTAGAATTTCTTCAAATTATTTATGTTTTATACTTGATTGTTAGAAAAAACGCAATTCAAACTAACTTACACAACAAACCATCAAAACACACAAATGAATTTAACAGAAGCTATAAAGAAGGAAGAGACAAAGGAAAAATTTGCAGAAATGTTACAACAGAAGCTAACAAATAATAGTAAAAAAGAAGAGATAGAAGAGGAATGGAATTTTCTAAAGACAACCTTATTAGATGGTAAGAAAATGATCGAGGAAAAAGTAAAAAATGAAAACAAAGATTGATTTGAACAGGAATGCCAGGAAGCACTTGAAGAGGGCAGAACAGCGAAAATACAATGGCTGCAACAACAAACTACTGAAGCAGAACGCCAATCTAAAACTGAGAGAAACCAAATCAAAACCATATGTAGGAAAAAGAAGAGGGACAAAATCAACAAAGAAATAGAAACACTGCAAGAATCATATAAAATTACGAACAAAAAACCTTCTATAAAAAGGTAAAACAGCAAAGAAAAGGATACTAAGAGGAAACAATGGGGCTAAGAAATGAAGAAGGAGAGCTGTGTATGGTCGAAAAGCAGATAACGGAGATAATGAAAAATTGTTTTGGAATGAAGAAGCAACGAGAATTGAAAAGGAACAGAAAACAACACGGGAGGCTTTCGAAAAAATTATAAAACAGGGGAAGAACAATAAAACTCCCGGAACGGATAATATAACTATGGAACTAATAAATATGGCAATGAGGAATTAGGAAGAATTTTCGAACTAATAAAACAGATATGGGCAGCAAAGGAAATGCCTAAAGAATGGGAAATGGCTGTGATCCGTCCAATATTTAAAAAAGGAAATAAACAACAGGTAGAATCTCCTTGCTGAATACAACTTATAAAATCCTAGTATCTTTAATAACGGAAAGGATCAAGAAAGAATCAAGGGAGAAGATAGGACAGTATCAAGCTGGTTTCAGACAAAGAAAATCAACAGTGGACCACATATTTATAATTAGACAAATACACGAAAAATGTACTTTCAGCGTTCGACAGAGTGCAAAGTACAAAAAGAAGTAATGAAAGAACTATATTATAAGAAAGAAACTACAGAACTATACTTTTTCAACTTCAAATTGAGACTAAACAACTTCAAAATGGGAATAAACAATTTCAAAATGGGAATAAAAAATTTCAAAATGAAATAAACAATTTCAATTTGAGAATAAACAACTTCAAATTGGGACTAATCAACTTCAAATTGGAAATAAACAATTTCAAATTGGGACTAATCAATTTCAAATTGATAAAACCTTTTTGTTAAAGGTAGTCTTTGGAAAATGACAATTCCATGGTTGTGACAGGACAGAATGAATTATTGTTAGTTGTTGCTGGTGCTCATTAATCTATATAAAAATATAAAAAATGCCGTACATTAAGAAAGTGGATGCTGACAATGTAAAGAAGCAGATTCGCGCGTTATACAATAATAATGGAGACTGGAAAGCTCTTGCAGATACATTCAATATCAAGAAATCGACCGCCATTTGGCGATGTTCAACTATAGTAATTTGCTTGTTCTCACTCCTCCACGTATTTTCCCTCTTGTTGGTATTTCGGTCATAAAGAGGCGGCCCATAAACTGTATTCCAAGGTTACAGGTTAAGACAATTTCGATGTTTTCATATGGAATCTCGATAACTATAGGAGATATAGAAAAATGGGGTGGCGGAAAAAAGTGCCGCGGAAAAAAGTGCCGCGGAAAAAAGTGCCTGGAAAACAGTGCCGACGGAAAAAAATGCCGCGGAAAAAAGTGTCGATGGGGGAAAATAATAATAAAGTAATAACCGGACGGAGGTTTACAAAATTAAAAAAAACTGGAAGTTACCCTTTTATTTTTAAAATCTCTGCATTGCAATATTATGCAGTATTTGTTTATTTATTTATTTATAATTTCTTTATTTCAAGTAAAGTTCTTATAATAAATACCTTAACAGTACTACAAGAAACCTGAGGTGAAATAGCGTCAATGAAGTGTAAGCATACATTGTACATAGTTACATATTGAAATAGTCTTGCAGATTGTAAGGCTCCAGGTCCGTTAAAAGCTTTTTGGTTTTTACTTTAAATTCTTTATAGTTCTGTATTGTTTTTAGATTAGTAGGTAGTTTGTTGAATATTTTAATGCACATGTAGGATGGGTGTGTTTCTGTTAGGGTTAGTCTATGAATGGGATAAACCATATCTAAAGTTCTGGTTTTGTATGTGCTATTAGTGTTGTTAGATAGAAACTGTTCTTTATTTCTATGAAGATATAAGAGGCATTCATGCAGATATAAACCAAAAACTGTTAGGAGACCTGAATTCTTAAATCTTTCTCTACATTGAATCCCTAGGTTTCATATTGTGTATTAACCTAACTGCTCTCTTTTGAGCAATGAAAATTGATTGTGTGGAGCTGCTAACGCCCCAAAAAATAATACCATATCTGATAAGTGATTCGAAGTTTGCATAGTAGATTATTTTTTTAGCCTTATCATTTACATAAGTACATATAGTTCTTAATGCAAAGCAAATATTATTTAACTTTTTTAATAAATAATCGATATGTGATGTCCATTTTAAAAATTCGTTAATGATTATTCCTAAAAATCTTGTATTCTCGACGGTATGAAAGTTTTTATTATCGATGTTAATGAGAGGTTTTTCTTTTGAGGTGTTGGTTCTGAATACCATGGTGTTTGTTTTGTTTTCATTTATTACTAGATTGTTACTAAGAAACCATTCTTTAGTCTGTAGATACAAGTTTTCCCCTTTCTCAATCAGATCCCGATGACCATCCCCCACAATCAACAGAGTGGTGTCATCGGCAAAATTTGTAATTGCCGACTGCCCCCCTCCACCGACCACGTAGGACAAGTCATTTATCATTATAAGGAACAAAATTGGCCCCAAAATGCTCCCTTGGGGAACTCCCACCTGACTTTCCAACAATTCAGACGTTCCGGAAATGCCATCCTTTGCAACAGACACGCATTGCCAGCGATCCGAAAGGTATGAGGCAAGCCAACTCAGAGCATTTCTGACTATACCGTATCTTTCAAGTTTTTTTAATAAGTATTCTCTGTTCAGGCAATCAAAGGCTTTTGATAGATCGATAAATATGCCTGCAGAAAATTTATTTTCTTCTAGAAATTTTAAAATATGTAGCGTAAATTGATAGATTGCAGTTTGAGTGGATTTGCCCTCTATATACCCGTGTTGTGAAGAACTAAATAAATTACATTCGTGAAAATATTTTAATATTTGAGTTGACATAGCTAGTTCAAAAAGCTTAGAAAAACTATTTAGTAGACTAATAGGTCTGTAACTTTCTAGATTCTCTGGATCTCCTTTTTTAAATAGTGGTTTTATTAGAGAAATTTTTAATTGTGTTGGGAAAATGCCATATTTAAAGGAGTTATTTATTATGTAGCAAATTACTGATTTTATGAAAGGTATACTGCGTTTAACAATAGTCACAGGAATCTCATCCACGCCACTACTGAGTTTGTTTTTTAGTTTTTTTGATAGATTGATGATATCATTTGGTGTTAGAGGTCTTAGGTAAAATGAAGCATTATTAGAGATATTATTGCAGTTAAAATTTGCTGCGACAGTGTTGGTTTTAAAAAGATTGGGAATGAGATTTATTAAATATTTGTTGTAATCATTTGCTATTGTTTCAGGAGATCCAGGTATCTTGCAGTCATTATTTTTTTTTTGAGTTTCCCTTAATTTCATTGCACACAGTCCACATCGCTCTATTTTTATTGTCTGAAGAAACAATTTTTTTATTATAGTTTTCTTTTCGAGTTTGAATTAATAGTTCATCGTATTTTTTCTTTTGGATTTTATACATATCTTTAAAATGAGAGTCCCTGTTTCTTAACATTAATAAAAAATCTAGCGATTGTTTGCAAGTTACTAATTCTGGATTATTGTATAAATTATTTATTTTTAATCTATTTTTCATTACTTTTTTGGGAAAGTGAATGTTAAACAATTCCAAAAAAACATTGAGGAAGCAATCCCATTGTTCATTAAATTTTGAATTTTCAAAATAGTAAATCAAATTCCATGTTTGTTCTCTTAAATTGCTAAGAAACTCTAGTATTGCTTCCTCTTTATACATTCTAACATTTTTATTTGTAGCATTTTTGTTTGTTTTTAGATTAAAGCAAATTTTTTGGGCCATATGATCTGAAACATGATTTGAAATTACATAGTTCTTTACAGGACATTCAACCTGAGATTCAACATTACTAAATATATTATCTATACAACTATTTGTGTTATTAGTTACCCTTGTATCGTCTTTTATGTGTTTATATATATGTATTGTGCTTACCTGTTCCCAAATTGACAGGAATATTTATAGATAATACGTAGAAATATTTCAATTTGAAGATTTTTATCTAAAGTGCATGTGGATTATCTTAAGTGCAATTACCGCCAACAAATCTTTTAAGGTAAGTAATAAATGACGAAATATATTATAAAATACAAAATTGTTATACAGATGTCCCCGGATTGGATTACAATGGGGGAAAAAAGTTTATTTTTTACTTCTAAAAAAAAATCACTCTTTATAAAATAAACCCTGCTTGTTCTCAAACTACAAATGCACTTGTCAAAGTTTAAATATCCCTTTTTGCACTTGCGGGACTAAAGTTGGCACTTTAGTCACTTATTTCAGGGACTAAAGTAGCTCATTTAATCTCTAGGGACAGAAGTAATTACTTTAGCCCCTAGGGACTAAAGTAAAAATGTTACCGTATCTATGGTAATCTATGGTAAATTCGGGGTTATCAGGCTAGGTTTCGCGTCAGTTTTGACCAAGAAGACTATACTAAGGAGATGCAACTTCATATGACGGCTGTATATAAAAGCGGCCCTTATGTCGGGGATAGCCGTCGCGGCACTGTCGACAGCGTGTACTGCTGTTCGAGAGTTGGAAGCGAGCTAAATTAACCTGTAATCGCGGTTAAAAGTCAGTTTACGGTTGTTAATCCAATGGAGTGTATTTCAAGTGTGTTATTAATTGTTAAAACATGGTCCGAATTTCCAGTTACACTCAGCAAATGTTTGACATTGACAGTTCACGAGTTTTGTGAATGAATAATTGTACACCACGGCCGCCTTACTTGTCAGCTTTTAGCGGTCCCCTTCGAAACGGGAGTTGCGTGTCCTTAGTATAGTGTTCTTGGTTTTGACATAAACTGACGCCAAACCAAAGCTGTTAACCTCGAATTTGACATAATTGTGAGCTCTTGTCATAATGACTTACAGTGCCACCAACTTTAAAATTTACCAAAGGCTACTAATTTTAAAATAATTGTAACTAAAATGTCAATAAATGACGTTTAAAAAACGGGTTTTCGTTTTAAATCTTCCTGCAACGTGAAAAAAATAGTATATGCAACTCGGAGAGAATGCTATTTTGCTTCAGTGCAATTTCTCTCCCTCATTGCATAATCTACTATTACGTATACGGGGGAGGTTCGAAAATATGAAAATGGCTCAAGAATAAAGTACCCTTATTTTCCAAAATATGCAATAATGTTAATTGGAAATATTTGTAATAACATTTCTATTAAAAATTATAATTACTTGGAATTGCTATTGATGTTTGGATCGCGTATTATTAATTTTTTTAAGATATTTGTGTCTTTGTTGCAGAAATATGAGATTTTTAGTATCAATTTCGGTCCACACAAATTTCAGGTTAAGTGACAGAAACTCAAATTTGACAATACACTCTTATCGTATCCGTCAATAAATTAACTTTGAAGTATCGCGTTTAGTAATTCACAGAATAGTAGAAGAATAAGAAAAACCAGTGGAAATTGTTTTTTAGAGCAGGTGGCTGTGACTTTATATGTGACATTTACTTTTAATTCTAATCAACTTTTTCAAATAACATTATTGTATATTTTGAATAATAAGGGCGCTTTATTCTTGAGCCATTTTCATATTTTCGAACCTCCCCAGTATACGGAAGAGGATATTTAATTTTGAAGAGGTGCATTTTTAGTTTGAGAACAGGCAGCGTTTTTTATAAAGAGTGATTTTTTTTGAGAAGTCAAAAATAAACTTTTTTTCCCTCTTTGTAACCCTACCATACAGTACGTCCCCGTACTGTATAATTCCACAAATTTATCATAAAAAGTGATCATTTCACTTATTTTTAGATTTGTCAATTCTTTTCAACTGTTTGCTAATACCACCACAATTAGATGATTTAGTTGATTGCTTTGACTGCACGTACGTGTCAGGTACATTTCAGCGAGTTGCGGGCAATGCAGAGGACATGCTGAGACTACGAAATATTCCGCCTATGTTTCCGCTAACCCTATGGAACTTGCGAGAGGCCACCATAAACGATCAAGACCGGACCAATAATCAAACAGAAGGTTGGAACCATAGATTCTCAAATTTCGTAGGACATAAACATCCAAGTATTTGGACACTAATTGAAAAAATGCGACAAGAAGTTGCAACAGATGCAACCAAACTATTGCAACACCAAAATGGAGTGCATTCAAAGAAGAAAAAAGGAAAGAGTTCGAAAAAATGCAACAACGTTTAAAAAACTTGTGTATTCAACATGAAAATGATGAACACAATAATGAAACTTTTTTACGTGCCATAGGACATACCATTAGATTCCAAGTGTATGAATAACTTAGGATTAATTATAAAATATTAGTTTTTTGTAACTATTTATAATAAGCTTGTATTTTATTTAGCAGTTAATAGCTATTAACAAACATAAATTCTTAATATTAAATTTTAAATTTTATTTCTTGCGTAATTATTTTAGAACAAAAGTGTATTAAGGGGCTTGAATCATTCGAATTTTTTTCGCAGCATTGTTTCCGCTGGCACTTTTTTTCTCGGCACTTTTTTCCTAGATTCGAAAATGGACCCCCCATCCTCGAACTCTTTTTTCGAGAAAAGCTTAATGGTTTAAACCAAAATGGGCTACCGTCTTTTGTTTGCGAGTTATAAACAAAAATTGAATTTTTCGATTTTTCGTTTTTTGACAATATCTCACTTATTTATAAAAATAGACAAAAGTAATTTGACGTTCTTCTGGCACCTTTTCGATACGAATGCAGTGGGTAGTCAGTTATTCAAAAAAAGTTTTAAAATTGTAATTATACCATAAAATTTTATTTTTGTAGATGAAATCCATAGTTGTATGTGGTATCATGAGTAAGAGGATTTTTTCCCATTCCAGTGTTATATATCATAATATACAGATTGGTGGCAGAAAATGTGAACATAAGTAATCAAATGTGTGTGAATACAGTTTATGGACTGTATGCGTTAGGCATAAACAGATCTATATGCGATTAACATCTAGTATTTGCAGAATCAAAAGGTTTTGTTTTTAGAAAACAATGAATTCTAGGATACTATATTTTAAATCATATATATCTACTTCTGTCTAACGCATACAAAGCCCATAAAATGTATTCTAGCTCAATGGACTGCCTATGTTCGCATTATCCACCACCAATCTGTATAATATAACATATACTGTCCCTCATAAATTTGTAACACATGGACTTTTTATCATCCATTTATCAGAGTGTTTTATTCCTGAGACAAGTTTCTACATCTCCTCAAACTAAAAATGCACTTGCCAAAATGTAAATATATTCGTATACAGGGGAGGTTCAGAAATATGAAAATGGTTCAAGAATAAAGTACCGTTATTTTTCAAAATAGACAAAAATGTTATTTAAAGAGGTTAAAAGTAGGTGTCAAACATAAAGTCACAGTTACTTGCTCCGAAAACATTTTTTTTGGTTTCTCCTTTTTTTTCTTACCACGCTGTGTATTACCAAATGAAATACTTCAAAGTTAACTTATCAACGTATACGATAAACGTGTATTGTCAAACCTGAGTTTCCCCTCACTTAGCAACCAGGATATTACGTGATTCGAAATCAGTGTAAACAAATTTCATTTTTATGTAAAATTTTTAAATAATTTAATAACAAACGGACCAAATAACAATTTAAAATCAATTATATTTTTTCCGTTGATCGTTTATTTATGGGTTTCATTAATGTAAAGAGAATCGTCTATTAATGACCCTTATTAATGAATGATTTTTTATTAATAAACGATTTTAAAAATCTGTTTATGTTGGTGGCACTGTAAATCTATGTCAAATTCGAGGTTATCAGGTTAGATTTTGCGTCAGTTTTGACACAAACTGACTCAAAACCTAACCTGCTAACCTCATATTTGACATAGACTTACAATGTCACCAACATAAACAGTACCAACCTAATAAAAAAATCAAACCATTTATGGTCAACCGGTACCATTAATGTCAAAACTTTAAGTGTCAAATTCTTTTCATGGAATAAAATTAGATTTTCTTCAAATTAATAATGTACAATCAACGGAAAAATATTGTAACTAACTCGTATGTTAATCGGCGATTATATATACTACTACTATATCTACTACAATTAACTCGCTCGCTGGCGCTCGCGCATTAAAATGTCTGGATTATTAATCGTTCTCATTAACATACTTGTTTGTTAAATAACTATAAAAGCTCCCTTTTGTGTTAATAAACTTAAACACTTTTCCCTTAATATCTTAAAAACAAATCAACCAATTTTAAAAAGCAAAACGTCAAAGTGTAGGTGATACAATAGGCCTTTCAAATGAGGTATCACATAACCCCCCTTGCCATTTAAAATTTTTGAGGAGGAGGCTCTGGAGAATGGGGGGATAAAACGTGTTATGTAACTTTTAAGTAAAAATATGTTCCCCTCATTTCTCATTTCTTTAGAAAGCCTTGTGCACCGGGGGGTGGATCGTTTTCAAATGATCACCCTGTATATATCCTTTCCAGCTACCATGCTCACACCTGTGGTAGTCGTTAACCCCTAACAATGGAACTTTTCCTCAACTTCGACGAGCACGGCTAGATATCTACCAGGCTTATGAACAAAGAGGGCTAAAAGGAGAAATAAAACAGGCTACTGGTCTAATATAAGAGGAAGAGAGGAAGAAGAAGAATTAACCCATTATAAAGAGAGAAAATAAAAACAAAAAAGTACAGACTAAATGAAACAAATAGCATTTGTTAACGAAAGGGTGTTTACTAATAAATCCGTTTGAGTTGATATGACTTGATACCGTATGTTTGTAAAACATGACAACTGAGAGTAATTCATTTTAAGACACCCGGTAGTATTTGTGAAAGTGCTTTATTGGAACTAGTTTTGACTAGTAAAGTCAACTTTAAACTGTGACATATACAGGGTGAGTCGGGAGGAAACGGACCAAACTCCAGGAGTGTATTCTACACGTGAAAATAATGTAAAAAACTCAATTTTTTTTATCCGATTTTCATTTGTTTTGAAGTTATCGCATTACAAAAAACAACTTCTTATGATGAACTTAACTGAGTTTTTGTAAAAAATACATATTTTTATTAATTTAAGCTGTAATAATTTGCAAATAATCGAGAATTGCGCTGTTTATTACAAAGGCTAAAATAAAAATAATGCGTATGGGGATTTTTTTATGACGCTATAACTTGAAAACAAATGAAAATCAGATAACAAAATTTTAGTTTTTTTACATTATTTTTACGCGTAGAATACACTCCTAGAGTTTGGTCCGTTCCTCCCGACTCACCCCGTGTAATGAATTAAAAATAATCAACACCTTTTTTTAGGAACAAAAACATACACGGGAGAAACTAAATCTATAATTTACTACATGATAGTCAATAAAAAGCGTTCACCAAAAACTACAAACGCACATGTATATAAAGTTTGTGATATTATTTAGTTGTGTCTAAGATAGATAGGTAGGTAAAATGGAAAAAATAAAGACTAAAAATGACATGATACTAGAACTATTTAGAAGAGAACGCCTAGAAGACATAAGCATTAGACTTCTCTCTCAGAACAGATCAACTGAAATCTAAACGAACAGCAAATGATGCTAATCAGGACTGAAAAAATATAAAAAGTGCCATCATGATAAGGGCAGGAAATGAAGTATTAGGTAAAAGAGTAATATATAAAAGAACAAAACACTAAAACTATGGAACAAAGAAATTGTTAAGCGAATTTTTCGTGCTACAAAAATCAGGCATAAATGCAGTGACATAGCATGAATTTTCCGTTCGCGAGGTCCTTAAAATGGCAATAAATGTCACCTTAGGTTTCATTTATGACTCATAAAAAACACACGTGCTGAACAAACGCTTTTCCCCAGCTCCCAAAACGGTATCAAACCACCTATCACCCCATATGGCTTCTACCAATCAGCATTGCCGATAGGTTTCATGTTTTGGTTTCAACCAATAGGTGCGGTCATCTGATAGCTTCAGTGTCAGGCTTTTTGACTGGCACTCTTCAGTTAGTTCTTGAGAGTTCTTCAAGGGAATTGGTAGTGTGTCTCTGGGTGCTCCGGTACTGAGAGCCGCTTCCTTTTGTACCGTGTCATGCTCTTGGGAGCGCAGCAGTTAGTTTTTCACGGAGAGTCTTCAGCAAGACCTTCAAGGAGTTAGTTGTGCAGTGAGGTGTCGAGTGGTTTTACATGTTGTGACCGCGACCAGTTTGAATTATCAGAGACATTCTCATATCGTTTCTTATGGATTAATCACGGAACCAGATCAGCAACGCTAGCTGAGGGAGTGCGTTGCCGAATTATTGTCTAGTTAGCCGCACACCTGGACTCCATTTTGGAGGATCAGCCACGTTACCCCGTCACTCCGACTCAGGTCAGGTTGTTTAATCTTGTTTCTAATGAACTTCTCAGCAGCATCTACAGTGGAAGAGGTAATGGAGCGTTCCTGAGGGAAATCAACATTCACCACTGCCAGGGTGCGTACTGCGTAATTTACATTATAGTTCATGCCCATAACGTTTTCACTAAGAAATGGAGGTGTCGTAGGCTTGTAGACATCGCACAGCATTCATGTGAAGCAAAAACCTTCATTCTTGTCCCACAAATTAGTAATCCCGTTAGATAATTACACTAGAATATTTTACACACAAATACAAGAGGAGGCCACATGCAATTACCATCAGATCAAAATGTCAAAATTATGTATTCACAATATTCACAACTGAAGTAACATGACGTTGTAGGAGCCTCACAAAAGGCTAAATATTATTATGGGTAATTCTAATTAATCAAACGACCAAAGGGAATTCCATCTGGGACGCGCTGGAGGGACGCCGTAGCAGCAGCTGTCAGCACACCGTCTTAAGAAGTGTTCTGTTTTACCGACTCAAAGACTGTGGTGCCTAACGCATTAAACCCCCTTTCTAAGTTATCCAACACTTATCCGGTGTAACGATTATTAAAATAACATACGCCCTTCCCGACGAGTCAGTTGGCACTCTTTGTTACACCAATTACGTCACCCTCCAGGCGAGCTGTAATGCAGCATGCTGTGTGGATGCTTAATTAATTCAGTAATAATATCCACATATCTAATGGGTATCATGTGATAACAGTTGTGTGTAGATAACTGGTGGGAGTAGTAATGGGCAACCTGTGTGGTTGTTTACATGAAGTCAATAAGTATCTTGAAAATAATAATCTACGTTTAAATAATCAGGTTAAAGGGCTAGATTTCCTTTAATTGTATATTTGATACGTAATAGCAAGACAACCTTCTTTACGATCAAATTTGACTAAAGGTCACAACTATTATTCAGATTAGAACTTCAAGATTGTTTGAAGCCATTTGAAGTGGCAATTTTTGCTTCAACCAGTAAAAGGTGCAAGTGTTTGTGTTTGTGACATGCTGTGCTACGATATATCCAGATCTTAAAGGGTCATAGAGCTGCAACGAGCTATTTTGGTCGTAAACAACGCAAAGGAGTTATTTAGTGGTTAGGTTAGTGCGTATTTCTTATATTTCATTAAGAAATAAATAAGAAGTTTGGTACGGCAAAATTAGTGGAAATATTTGTAATTTATATTTACCGAGTAATTTAGAATATTTATTTTTCTAAATTGACATTGATTCGGGTACTCGACGTTTTCGGAAATTATAACTAGAAATTAACATATTGTGGTTTAGGGTATCTTAATTAATTTTAACGTCAAAGTTGGAAAAAGTTAGAACATTTGATTAAATAATTTGACATTTTTATTTTGATTTATTGCAATGTCAGACCAATCCTTTAAATATGAACTAACTGATTGAATAAGAAGATTTACTTTGATAATAATTTATAATAATTCAGTCTTCAACAATAAGAAGATTAATAAGTTTAACATTAACCCATTCAGCTGAGAACGAAAGAGAGCCTCATTGCTTCATAAATGTCTAGCCGAGGTCATTTTTTAATTAGAATCACATGACATAATTTCAAATTTCATATTTTCATTAGTAAGAAATGTCAATTAAAAATATTTCAATAAGTAGAAAGGTAAGTGTTTGAGAAAATATTCTTGGTACTACTTCTTCTTAATATGCAAGAGGGTAGATATCGATTTAATATTTGTTATATGACAATTTTGGCACCTCAAGTGGGGCTGAGAAAATTATATAACAGAGCGGTGCTTGTATTTACCCTATTATTGTTGTAACAAACTGCTTCCTTGAGGTAATCACGTTTTTGTGATGTAATAAAATAAAAAATCCGTTTCAGAAAATCAAGAAGCTTATCTCTTACATCTACAACGAATGAAAACTCCTTAATACTGCACAAAGAATAAAGAAATAAACATGAAAAGCCTTGTGAGAAATGCACAAAAGGATTCATGGGACAAATTTATTAGTAATATAAAGCTCGTATAAATATCATTCCTAAAGAAGATCAGGAAAACCATTACAAACAACTATGGTATAAGGCAGATCACAACAAAAGAATTTCCGAAGAATGATGCAGAACAGAAGTTGATTCAATAACACTTGATGATTAGATCTTTTAAGAGCAAGAGAATAAATTCTGAATTGACCAAATATGGAGCAGTTATCCCAAAACTCAGATACCTACATTTAATTGTTCATTTACGCTGGCAAACAACACAAATATCAGATAAATGGAACATTGCGAAAGCAATTTCCCTCTTCAAAAAAGACGACCGAAGATGCTGCGTCAATTATAGAGGAATAAGCTTACTTATACAGGTTATAACTTATATAGAAAAATTATAAACAACATGCTTGAAATTATTTCGGATGTTTTATTTAAAAAAGACGTGAGTTCAATCTCGAAACACACGTAGCCTTTATAGATATAGAGAAGGTATTTGACAGAGCTGATACTGTTTAATATAATATATATAGATGATATTATTACATCATAGAAAAAAAGATAACCTTGGGCAATTCAATAGATACAAACACACAATTAAATAATATACTATTAGTTGATGATATGGTAATAACACAAGAGACAGAGGACTACAAAGAAAAGTATTCAAGTTTAACATTATAATCATGAAATATAATGTAAAACTATCAACTAACCAAACAAAGACAGTGGGATTTCATGGAAAACAGCTTACCAGCACAAACAAGAACATAAATAAAACAGCAGAAATGAGATTCTTGACGAGTGTCAAGAGAGGGACTAGATTAGATAAGACTCAGAAATGAAGACATTGGATATGATCTACATCTACATATATACAATATATATGATAAGATTCATGAAAACAAAAACATGTTGAAAGAATGCATCCAGAAGCCGGAACAGGCAAACACTCTTAAACCAGGACAACAAGAAGAATAATCATTTGACAAACGATGCTAACATTGAGGGAGAAATATGTTATTCAGTGCTATCGGAGCAAGTAAAAATCCATTATGAGAAGTGGTGTGGCTGTTTAATATCAAGTTTCCCAACACCATTCTATTACGTTCGACAGCTATCGAATGATTCGCAAATTTCTTGCTAATGGCAGGTCCGTAATGGTAAGAAGAAAATCCTCGAATTCCATTGAGGCAAAGATTAGAATATTAACATTAACAAGCTTTTATCACATAAAATTTACAAATCAAACAACGTAAAGGCATTTACACCGACATACCGGCATAGTGTTGAAGATGGAGATGAGGGTCGCAGATGAGATTTTTGTTTGTCTGCACTAACCACATGAATTTGAATAAAAACACAATATTTTTACTACAAATAGCACTGTTTCATCCCAAAATTGTAGGTAATGGTCAGAAGTACTTCTAGGTGGCAGTATTACTTTGCCATTTCTAAGTTCCTGTATTATAGTTTAATTTAATTAGAGATAAGAGTTGGGCAAAGTCTAAGTAATTCTTATTGGTGGATCAGTGTTAAGATCCTACCAATCACTACCATGGATGAACTACCTAACGTTACTATGAAACCTATATTTTAATTCTGCCTGATAGTAACAAAACTAGACCTACTATGTGAAATTTATTAGCTACAAGAAATGGCAAATTGTGTCTAAGAACAAAAAAGTTTTTAAAGGATTCGGAATAACTATAAGAGAAGATCTTACGAAGATAAGAGCCGCTGTTATCAATAACGCCATTAGGAAGTATATTTCAAAAAATGTGTGGTCGTCAGATGGAAGGGTCTTTATAAACAATCAAAATCAGCATTATCACATTGCAAGAAGAATTAGACAAAATTCAGCAATAGTTCGGTCGTCTGTGCAGTGAGATAATATCATGGTGTTGGATTAATTGATAAGGTGCATTTATGTTTATATATTCACACGTGATTTATTTATTTATATTTTTTATTGCTGAATCTTTTAAGCAGCACGGGTTTGTGGGAAACTTAGACAGTCGCCAGAGGGCCCAGCGCAAGGGCGCACGTTTGAGAGCGACTCGAAGCAAGTAAATTTCGCCTGGGGTAAGTTTAATAAGGAGCGGCTGGAAGCCATGCAGTAAATATGTTGCTGCTTTTAAGCATTTGTGTGCAACAGGCCTGTGTTTTATCCATTGCAATACTTCCAAAAAGGCTTTCAAAACCTTTCGAGTGTTGTGCGAGGTCAGCCGACAGTTAGCAGCCAGGGCCTTCCCACCGCAGTATTGATGGGGAGTTTCCGTACAAGCCATTCCAGGGATGATGCAACCTAGGGCGAGCTCAATCCTCGATAGAGTAGGTTCTAGGCTAGATTTTAAGGTAACTTGATACAGATGATGATTGCAGTTTAAGCGATAAGTGTTTGCTTCAGGTTGTGTAATAACGCTTTCGGGAGTGCAAAATAATGTACTTCATAAGCAATTGAATACGTACGCATGCGAAGACGGAGTTCGATGGAAACTGTCACGTATTAAAGACAGTTCTTTTGCTATTGAATTACAATTTGATATTTGGTTTTTGTCTTTTATATCCGTATGACCAATTGTATCAGAATCGTACATTTAAATGTACAATCGCTTTTGGAAATTATTAAGATTTTAAGGAGTACGTATTGGCTTCCGAGGTTGATGTAGTGGCGGTGACTGAAACTTGGCTTTCACCTCGCATTTCTAATAACGCCGTGAACATTCAATTCCTTCCGCAGAGATCGTCAAACTAGTACAAAGGAAGGTGGTGTAGGTATTTACGTTAAGAATTTCATTGCTGTTTCATTAATTCATTCCAGCAAATGTGGCTTACAATTAAATTACAAAAACTTAGTTTAACTGATGCAGTTGTACAGAAGCTAATGAATTTAGAAGGGGATGTGCGTGCAATGAAAACGGAAGTGTTGAAGCTGACAGAAGATACAGATGTTGACTGAGGCGGTACAGACAAATAAGATACAAACGGAGCCAGAACAGAATACCAAAATTCCAACGTATGCAGAGAAGACTAAAGCTACGTGTGAGACACTGTTGATATGTCCGAAACCAGGTATACAACAAAAAGCTGAGGTAACTAAGAAGGAAGTGAAGAGTTGTATAAAACCTGAGGAATTGGAAATTGGGATAAATCGATTGAAACAAGTTCGTTCCGGAGTTGTGGAAATTGCTTGTGAAACCAGACAAGAAAGAGATAGATTGAAGGGAGGAAGTTGAGAAAAAGACGAGTGATAGGTACACTGCAGCTGCTATTGATAAAAATCTGGTGTGATACACTCACACAACTTCCTTTTACAGTGATCTTATAATTAGTAAAAAATTTAATTTTTAATTTTTAAGCATTTGTCAAAAATTTTCAAAAATTACGAATTCTACAAAAACGGTACAAAATAGAGCGTTAGTTGAAGAGACAAATTTTCTCTAAAATCTTAAGCAGAATTCAAAAATGTAATAATATACCGGGTGTTCTATTTAAAATAGGAGTTAATAAAAAAAATAGAAAAAAAAACAAAAGAAACCCACTTTAGAAGTATTCAACTGGAAAATCACCTATCTCACGTCAATGCACATTAAAAATGTAATAAAAATGTGAAGTTTGAAAAAAATCGTTAGAGCCGTTTTTGAAAAAATCGAAAAAAACTGAAAAATCACAAGAGTAAACACCTACTTCCGGTTATGCGATTTTCTTCAAAAGCTTGCTGTCTTATCTACATAGTACACAAAACTTATATATGAAGTTTCAACGCCATACCTCTTTTCGTTTTTGAGATAGTCTGTTCACAGACACACAGACAGACAGACACACAGACCAATGAAAAAAAATATGTTTTTTGGAATCAGGGGACTCTAAAACGTGAAGATCTGTTGAAAACTCAATTTCGAATTTTTGGGGTGAATCCAATACTTCCTTTATCGTAAAAGGAAGTAAAAAGCAACCAAGGATTATGATAAAGGCAATAGAAGAAAATATGACAGAAGAGGAAATAAAATCATGTATAATTAAATAAAATCGGCAGGTACTGGATGAAGAAGTTGAAGTAAAATTTGTCCAAAAAATGAAGAGAAATTATTTAGCTATAATTGAGATAAATGTGCACAGTTTTAATAAAATCATGATGGAAGGGAAACTCAAAGTTGGTTGGAGTGTATGTGAAGTTAGTAAATATATTAGTTTATTAAGATGTTATCAATGCTATGATGACCAAGGCACTTGTTACATTTAAATGGTCTTCCTTGACTCTTATCTGCGTGGTCAAGTGACTCAAATGTTGGCTTTTGTTTAAACCTATCTCTTTTTTCCTGAACGGTGACTTGGTTGTAGCGCCTTTGAAATGGCCCTGCAGCTTTATGGGCTTACAGAATATGGTTGTTTTGGTTCGTGGCTCCAACAGAAGTTGTGGATTGTTGTAGCCGGGCAGTTCTGTGAAGGATTTGTTTCTCGCGCCTAGTTTTCGAATTTTATATGCGCTTCACCTGTCATGCAGCGGCACGTTGCCCACAGTCTGGGGCTCCCGAAACTCATAGCTTCAGCATTGGCCGTGAAATGCCATCCCCGTGACCGAACCGTCGCCATTTGCCTGGTTCGACCTATTATCACCCACCAACCTTCGGATGTGTAAACCTCCGCTTACCTGGATCATCACATAGCAAATAGAAGGGGCTCCAAGGAAGCTAAGATCAGGTTTTGTCTTCCTTTCTTTTAAATGAAATTATACAAGATGCGATCAGTGAACCAGTGTTAGAGGGTCACCCGATTGCTACGAATTCGGACGCCGGATGCTATTGTACAGTTCGCTTGACAAACTATGTACCTGAATAATTGATTTCCCGACCACGGCGTCTAGGTTAATTGCAACCGAATTTAATTTTAAATGGTTATGAATCATTTTAGTACCATTGTTAGAACTGTCGTATAAGCTGTTGTCCTCACGAGTCGAATATTATTGAGGTGCACCTTAAACTGGTCAATAATTATTTGAAATTAGGAAGGATTACTCGCAATTTGTACTATAATTATCGGATATTTGTACTGAATTAGAAACTATTATACTGTGATATTAGCACTTTAGCGTTATTATTTGTTACTGCTACCTATGCATGATTTGATCTTTTTTTTCAGGAAATTTTGTGCTACTTGAGTTTACGAATTCTCTGTTGAATGCCTGGATACACTTGTCGTAAAGATTCGTCGGCGCCCTGTCTTTTAATCATTTGTTAGCATTTAAAGAAGTGCATCCAAGTAGTCATAAAGTTTGTTTTGTTTTGAGAGAATTAAGTGACAAATCGATTTGATGCTAACACACTTCTTAAGGCTTAAGTACTCGGATGGGTGGCTGTCCTATAAAGGTGGTAAGAACGCGGCCAGCCGTGCCCACAGGGGTTTAGAGTTCAAAACAGGAAAAAAACACATTTTCAACATTTACAACATCTTCTAGTAGGCATACATGAACATATAGTGCCATATCAAATTCACGATTGAAATTATTGAAGTCTGCTTCATACGATTAGGAGATAGATAGCACCAAGTCGGAGCAGACGAGGTTCCATATATTTTTCAAATATATTCTTAATATTTTGTACGCAAACAAGACGTGCAATAGATTTTATCAGTTTCGTACTATGCTCAAAACTGTAAATCCTGTTAATTTACATGTACCCTAATATTACACGTTTAGAACAGCTACTAATGTTGCATCATTGAAACCACTATAAAAAATCTGTTAAGGGCTTTACCCAGAACTTCCCTCGTCGACATTGTGACAATAAATAATTTTAAAAATCAAATTAAGTTATGACTAAAATATCTTCACGTTTCTAATAAATTAAATAATTTTCAAATAAAAAGATGTTACTGGTGGTCGAATTCGAAAGGCAGGCGGACCGCGTGTGCAGCCCCAACGTTTTGTGGGATATTGTGAGCGACTGGGCAATTTCTACCTGCGCGACAAAGCACCGACCTTTCGAATTCCTGCATTGCAGCTATATTTAGGAACGCGCTAATTTGTGCCTCTTTTTTGTATCGTAAAATATTTATTCTGTATCTATTGGCTCTCATTTTTGGTATGAATAAAGCTTGCACTATGTACAAATTATTGTATCTATTACTACATTACAACATTGGGCCAAGCAGATAATCTAATAAAGATCAGGACAGAAAATCGATAGGAAAGTGTAGTGATGTGGGTCGGGTAAATACCCAGTGGGTAGGGTATTTATAAATGGGTATTTACCTGGGTATTTACCCCTGCCTCGGGTAAATACCTAAAAAGTGGGTATTTATCAAATTTGTAATATTTAAAAAGCTAAGCTAACTTTTACTCACAAAATAATGTTATCTTAATAAATAAATTACAACATATAAATACACTGAAATATTTTATGTAAAATAACAATTTAAATGTAACACTGAATAAGCATTCACCCAGGTAAATAATCGTTTATCGGGAAAAAAACATTGGCTGCCGAAGTTTATGGAAATAAACAAAGGGGCAATAAATTGCGCCGGTCAGAATTTAAAAAAAAAAACAGCAATGAGATAGCATAAACAAAAGCACATAATACTTAGTAAGAAAGAAATAACCATACAAAATAGTATATTGTTTAACGAGTGACGAAAGTAGCATTTTCTGCAAACGAGAGAACAGTTTATCAAACTCGGCTACGCCTCGTTTTATAATGTTCTCAAGTTGCAGAAAATGCTTTTCAACGAGTAAAACACTATACTTTTTCTATAACCATGGTTCACTACTACTGCACTAAAACATTACCGTCCGAGAGCAAGGCTACTTGATGAGACGTCCTGCCAATTTCGTGCTAATTTTTATAACTGTATTTTGCATTTATTACGTTATACACAGTAAATTTACAAGTTTGTGTGCTAAATTATGTTTTTCTATTGTGCTTTGTAAAATTAAATTACAATTGGATATGGCAGAATGCATTTAATATCTGAAATTGCAACCACTTACTTTCGTCACTAGAGACGAAAGTTAACGTTATGGGATATTCTATCACTGGTCACGGAACTGGCGTTTTCGGTTGGGGTAAAACGTGACAAAAGTTGTTCATTTTTAAATGGTTATAGAAAAAAGTTATTTTAGTAGACATATTTAGTAGAGATGTGCCATAATTAAAATGAGCGTCAAGTCTACGCAAATATTTGTTTCTATGTTCATCTCTTTCTTATTCAACCATTGAATTCTATTTTTTATTCATGCTATTTCATTGCTGTTATATACAGGTTACCTAAAATTTTCAATAAGAGTAAGTGAAATAAAAAATGCAATAATTACTTTGGTAGTTAGGCAATAAGTAGGAACAATAACTACTTGTTGCCTAGCTACCAAAATAATTATTGCATTTTCTATTTCACTTACTCGATGTGTAACATGTAAAAGATTCTTTTCTAAGGTTGGAACTCCTTAGTCTCGGCAAAATTCTAAGTAGGACTAAGGTACCTGGTACTCTGCATGCCTAGACCTTGTCCACGGGGTTGGAAAAAAGGGCCTATGCAGACCTACTTGCTAGACATGAGTCTCCCCACGATACTACTACTACTCTTATGGAAAATAGTATTCGAAATTTTTTCCAACTCATGGTATTGCCATGTTCCCTACAATTTTAGGTAACCTGTATAGTTACGCCCCCATCAATATTTTGGGTATTAAATGTTTTCACTGCAGCTATTTTATTCTACATTTTTATAAAATTCGAATACAGCACCTTCACTTACCAATCAATTACACTGGTTAAATTAGCTTTATAATATTTGGTAAATGAGGCCATAAATACCCGTTAAAATACCCATTTTGGGTATTTACCCGGGTAAATACCCCAGGTATTTACCCCTAAAGATAAATACCCCTGCCTCGGGTAAATACCTAAAAACTGGGTATTTATCAAATTTATAATACTTAGAAAGCTAAGCTAACTTTTACTCACATCATAATCTCATCTTAATAAATAAACTACATATAAATGAACTGGAATATTTTATGTAAAATAACAATTTAAATGTAACACTGAATAAGCATTCACCCAGGTAAATTAATCGTTTATCGGGAAAAAACATTGGCTGCCGAAATTTTAGGAAATAAACAGTTAGATGCAATAAATTGCGCCTGTTAGAGTTTACAAACAACATTGTGATGGCTGACTCCGAAGATTGGGATAATTTAAATTGTTTGTACATTATTTTCTGACTTGTTTCCATTTTTGAAAAATGAACAGAACATTAACTTGAAAAAATAATCCTTATATTTATTACATTAATATTAATATATACTTCTAGACACATCATGAAACAATGTTAAATAAGGCAAAGAATGTCACAAAATAATATAAACAACGATGTATACCGATGGGACCATAAGTATGCAACAGCAATGAGGTAGCATGAACAAAGGCACATAATACTTGAGTAAGAAAGTGATAACCGTACAAAAAACTTATTTTAGTAGGCATATTTAGTTGACATATGACATAATTAAAATGAGCTACAAGTCTACTCAAATATTTGTTTCTATGTGCATCTCTTTCTTATTCAATCATTGAATTCTATTTTTTATTCATTTTATCTTATTGCAGGTTGCCTAAAATTGTACAGAACATGGCAATTCCATGAGTTGGAAAAGGTTCATAAGGCCATAAGAGTAACTGAAATAACAAATGCAATAATTACTTTGGTAGTTAGGCAACAAGTAGGTACAATAGCTACTTGTTGTTCTTCAGATCTTCACGTTTCAGGGCCCCTAGATGACAAAAAACAGGTTGTCTCAATTCCGTCTGTCTGTATGTTGGCGGTGTAACTCAAAAAATATTTATCGAAGGAAGACGATATTTTGCATGCACATTATATACAGGGTGGGCCATTTTAATCGACGCATCCGAATATCTCCGTTGGTAAGCCGAATAAAAAAAAATTGTGCAGACAAAAGTTATTCAGGACGATGGGGGTCATTTGACTGTACTAATAACTTTGACCTTGGCGTCAACTTTCAAGGTCATTTAAAGGTCAGAATCTTTTTTTTTTAATGGAAACCCCTATTTTTGACGGCCGAATCGAAAAGAGCGGAAAATTTTATGTTCAAACTCATAGTTTATAACTCGTTGGAATGACCTCGAAAAGGTCAAATCAAGGTTAATGTTGAAAATTCGTTCAGAAGCTGTTTTTTCGAATTTGGGTGATTTAAGGGCGAAAAAATATTTGAGTAGACTTAGGGGACAATGACCCTGACCATCTTGTCCTTTATGTCAACTGTGAAGGTCATTCGAAGGTCAAAGTCGATTCTTCTTCCCAGTATTTTTTTTTATTACATTGTTAATTACATATTTACAATGTAATTAGTGTAAGTTTTAATAGTTTGTAATAAATGTACATTTATTTTACACTTTATTTATGTAATAATTGTATTTTGATAAGAATGAAACCTTAAATTCCCTTTTATAGTGAGATTTTTTATTTAAAAAAACCACTTTGACCTTCGAATGACCTTCACAGTTGACAAAAAGGACAAGATGGTCAGGGTTATTGTCCCCTAAGTCTACTAAAATATTTTTTCGCCCTTAAATCATCCAAATTCGAAAAAAACATCTTCTGGACGAATTTTCAACATTTAACCTTGATTTGACCTTTTCAAGGTCACTCCAACAAGCTATAAACTATCATTTTGGACATAAAATTTTCCGCTCTTTTCGAATCGGGCGTCAAAAATAGGGGTTTCCATTAAAAAAAAAAGATCCTGACCTTCAAATGACCTTGAAAGTTGACGCCAAGGTCAAAGTTATTAGTACAGTCAAATGACCCCCATCGTCCTGAATAACTTTTGTCTGCACAATTTTTTTTTATTCGGCTTACCAACGGAGATATTCGGATGCGTCGATTAAAATGGCCCACCCTGTATATAATGTGTATGCAAAATATCGTCTTCCTTCGACAAATATTTTTTGAGTTACACCGCCAACAGACAGACAAACGGAATTGAGACAACCTGTTTTTTGTCATCTCGGGGCCCTGAAACGTGAAGATCTGAAGAACTCCCGGAAGGTGATTTTTCCGCGATTACAATACTTCCTTCATCTTTCATACGCAGGAAGTAAAACTATAAAAAATTACAAGACAGTACTACCACATGGATCTACTGGAGCAATGGTGAAAATTGGTGACACAACCCTCTATACGTGGCTGCATTACCTGTTGACTGTTAAGACGGAAAGAAAAAAATATGCCTAAAGATTGGAAGAAAGGCTTAATCATTCCTCTATATAAATTATGCGATAACTACCTCGGGGTAGCGTTAATCGGTCTCATATAAAATACTTTCGTGTGTGCTGTATAATCTCCTAACCAGATACATACACAGAAAACATAACTGGAGATTATCAGAACGATTTTAGACCGAATCGCTCGCTCTACCACAAATGGGCAAGTTTTTGAAGTGTTAAGCACTAAACAGAATACAACGTTCCCAACCGTTCCTATGCGCGAAAACACGCCTACACTTTTCAACAGGAACAGAATGAGCGCTGATTAGCGTTGTAAACATAACCTTAAAAACACAACATTACCTACAAAAACTAACGTTGCAGTGGTTGTAGTTAGCTTCACAATGGATGATATGTAAGAATGATAAGACAGATATATGACTGTTCGCAATACGGAACACCAGTGGGTGTTCTGCCTTTCTCACAGACACTATCTATCCTACAACATCTATAGATTAAAATCAGCTAATATTTGGAAATATATCCAGCAACTGTGTAAGTAAAGAATAAATGCTAATTACCTAACGTCTCACGTTTGTATATTTTTAACAGCTACAATTTGGAGCTATGGACAATTTTGTTGGCGAAATCACGTAATAAATAAGGTTACCATCTGAATACTCATACATGTTTAAAACAGGTAATTAATTAAATAAAAGATAATTGTTCATTCACAAATCCAAAACACTAATTTGTACCAATATTTACAGATCGAAATTTTAATTGTCCTTATGTCCTACATTATTTTATCTCTGATGAAGCTAACCAAGTCTTAGCGAAACGTTGGATATTATGAATAAATAATTTTTTAATTATATGTAATTGACTTAAACGACAAAATTTTATTTTACGTTTGAAAGAAAAACAAATCTTATTAGCTGATTTTAATCTCTAGATGTTGTAGGATAGATAGTGTCTGTGAGAAAGGCAGAACACCCACTGGTGTTCCGTATTGCGAACAGTCATATATCTGTCTTATCATTCTTACATTCACAAGAACAGCTGTAATTCAAAATTAAACAATGGATGATTTTGATGTTTTTATACTATTTTATGATCTCTATTTATTGTATTTAATGACCCTAACGATCAACCTGCAAAATACGGAATATACTAATACAACAGCTCATGCTCATTTTGGATAATCTGGTATTTTTGGTTATGTTTGGGTAGCGTCGACAGTTCACGGCGTTGGCAGCGTCACAAGTAGAAAGTTGATAAACTTCAGCAGTGTAGAGCGCTGACGCGCGTTCGTTCTGTGCAGTGCTACCACTTCACCATATGAGCGAACTTTGGGTTTGACATTTGGAGACAGTCAAGAGAGGTAGAGAGCGTCTATTCTGTTTTACGCTTTATGAGCACATATATATTACTTACTATATTGCTAGGGCCTATGAGTTGGAGGGTCACGAAGGAAGTGAGACAGACAACCAACTCTTCAATGTATATGATGAGCTGTGCGCAAGCGCGTCGGCGACGTCCGCGCGGTGGGGAAGTGGTCAAGTTTAAAATTCGCTTCTAAAGGCAGAGTTCGAATTCTCAGGCATGCGCACGAGACGCGTAATACTCAGAGTGAGACTATGTCAGCGCCGTAACGTTTTCGGCCGTTTTCAGGCCCTGTTAGCTAGTGATCGGCCGATACCGATATAAATATCGGTGTATCGGCAATATCGGCAAATTTTGCCGATAATCGGTATCGGTGAAATTTTGCCGATATATATCGGCAAATTTAAGATCAACCATTTGATTAATTATTTGTATGTAAAAACTTATTTCCGCTATTTTCTCCCATCGTATTTTTATTTGAATCCCAAAAGATTATAATACCGCACGACACAATCGTTATCTGAGCAGCAACTGCAGCAGCACTGTGCACTGGCGCAAACAATGAAACAATACACTTTCTGTAAAACGGGTAATCACCACGACACTGTCGGGGAATTACCGAAATTGGTTCATGTCACGCCCGCATCGATGCGGAGTAGACAATTTTTACTTATATAAACGTATATTAAATAATTACAGACCTTTTAAAAATGTAGTGCCGATACCGATATTATATCGGTATCGGCAACTAAAATAAGGTATCGGCCGATTATCGGTATCGGCAAAAAAAATCCGTATCGGCCGATCACTACTGTTAGCAATATATGTATAATACATAAAGTACATTTTTTTCTATAATAACTGTCAAAGTGTTGCAATGTTGGTAAATATGTGAGTAAAACGCTAGGAAATTTTTATATATCGTGTTGGTAGAACTTTTTAAAAATTATGGTTATGTGTCAATTTTGAATGTCAAAGTTACTTAATTTGAACTCTTGACAAATTTCATTTTTTTACATAAACTCAAACGTTCATTATTTTCAAATATTGTAAGTTTAATAATTAATAAATTTGCAATATTTTACTATGCTGTTCGTTTTATCCACTATTATGACATCTATCAAAATGACAATGATTTTTTTAATGAAAGAAAAGAACTGAAAAGCTATGTACCAACATCATTAAAACTAGGGACCCTGCAGGAATGCAACTTATCCCCTAGAAAGTTGACCTTGAAAATTATTAAAGAAAAAAAATCTGGTGTGATACACTCACACAACTTCCTTTTACAGTGATCTTATAATTAGTCAAAAATTTCATTTTTAATTTTTATCCATTTGTTAAAAATTTTCAAAAATTACAAATTCTACAAAAACGGTACAAAATCGAGTGTTAGTTGAAGAGACAAATTTTCTCTAGAATTTTAAGGTGATTTCAAAAATGTAATAATATACCGGGTGTTTTATTTAAAATAGGAGTTAATAAAAAAAATAGAAAAAAAAACAAAAGAAACCCACTTTAGAAGTATTCAACTGGAAAATCACCTATCTCACATCAATACACATTAAAAATGTAAGAAAAATGTAAAGTTTAAAAAAAAATCGTTAGAGCCGTTTTTGAAAAAATCGAAAAAAACTGAAAAATCACAAGAGTAAACACCTACTTCCGGTTATGCGTTTTTCTTCAAAAGCTTGCTGTCTCATCTACATAGTACACAAAACTTATATATGAAGTTTCAACGCCATACCTCTTTTCGTTTTTGAGATATTCTGTTCACAGACACACAGACACACAGACAGACAGACAGACAGACACACAGACCAATGAAAAAAAATATGTTTTTTGGGATCAGGGGACTCTAAAACGTGAAGATCCGTTGAAAACTCAATTTCGAATTTTTGGGGTGAATCCTTTATAGTAAAAGGAAGTAAAAATGTACTTTTTTCTATAGCACATGTTAAAGTGTGCTTTTATCAACTAAAAACAAAAGGTCAAGTTTTACTTTAACAGCAAGGATAGATAAAGTAGCCCTTTAACATCAAGGATAGATAAAGTAATTTAATTTTCTAACTTTTGTTTAAATTTAATATCGCAGCTTCGCATTATCGTAGCAACCCAATCTAGCTATTGACATTTTGAAATGTCATGGACTGTCTTTATTTTCTTTTGAAATTGTTAAAGTTCTTGCTATAGAAAAAAATATTGTATTATACACGACGATAAAGTTATTTCTATCCACTCTTGAATTATTAACGTCTCGACTTCGTCTCGACGTTAAACGATTCACTCGTGGATAAAATTTAACTTTATCGTCTTGTATAATAAATTACTATTATATGGTTATGAGCACAACGTTGAATTACATAACCTAATTATTGAGTTTTGACAAGTCCTTGACAGTGACCAACAAAAAATAAAAGCATTAAGGCCGCTGGGCATATCAGCAAAACCAATCAGGTTAGTAAGCATGAACCTTAAGAATACAAATATCCCATATTAAAATTATGGAGATACAACTAAATATGGCGTCAGTTAAAAAAATAAACGAAAAAAGTAAATTTCTTTGGGAAATGCTTACCCAAACCATACCGATAATTTACGTTACCAAAAAAAATATGCGATAACTCACATGCATAGCATAAAAAGATATTTTACCTAATCTCCACAGGTTTCTTGGAATTTGCGACACATTTCTTGGCGATTTTTGGCAGTGGAACCTTGTTGCTGGGCTTCACAACTTTAACAGTCTTAACTAAGGGCTGATCGTCATCAGACGAAAACTCCGAGGACGTCTCTTTCTTCTTCTTGCTGTCCGCTTTCGCATCTTGCATTTTCTTAATAATCTTGGCAGGCTTTTTCTTCTTTGGTTTTTTCATCGTCAACTCGTGTTGAATAAACCGTCCCCTAAAGCTCCTCAGGCACATTCGTTTCTGCAGGTGGGTTCTCATGGGCACCTTCAAGGTTGGCCTCATGGGGGCCTTCAGCGGCTTCAAAGGCCCCCGCGTCGTAACCTTCACCTTCACCCGCTTTGTCGTCACAATTTTCACTCTGGTTTTCTGCGGGAGCGTTTTCTTCGTCACAGTTTCGCTCTTGGTGACTGATCTGGTAGTCCGAACCAGAGTTTTGCTTGTGATTTTCTCGGATAACTTGCTGATAGTAACTGCACGGATTTTGGCCATCTTCTGCTCCTGGTATTTCCGGCGCAAAGCTTGCAGCGCGAGTGCATGCCGACGCTTTTTGTCCATATGCTTTGTGACAAGAACCGGATCGGCACGTTTGCGCACTCCGAAGGCTATGAAGGGTCTCTCACTGGTTCCCGGTGTGGTCCTCGTACTAATACTGGCTATGGGTGGGCATACATTCATAGGTTCCTTCTTTAAAGGTTGCGTGTGTGCTCTGGAATCAATTGGGGCAGCGTTGAAAAAGTTTAATTTCGGAGGCAACATGGATGTCCCCCGGAAACAAAGGAATGTAAGGAAATCCTCGGTGTGGGGCCTATTCATAGGGAGCAAGTCTTGCGGTTCGGGCAGAACATCGGACTTGACCCTTTCTTGCTTTTCTATTTCTTTTACAGGGGTTATTACCGGGCTGCTGACATTGGAGCCCTGCGCAAATTTCCGCTGGGCGTGCACTTTTGTTCTGCATTGTAACGTATTATAAGTAAAATAATCTAGTTTAAAATATTGCAAACACTAATACCTTTTAGGGCTATCATCCAATAGAGTGCAGGTGGAGTTGTCTTTGCGCTTTCGTTTAATATCTCTGCGATTTATTACCATGGTGCTTTTTATGTTTGCTGATTAACAAGCACGAAATTATTAAAAATGACTAGATATTTGAGATATTAAGAGAGAAAGCATTCCAACTTTTACACAGCCATTTGTCCATTGTTACGTTATTTTCAACTTTGTACTTAATTAAAGGTTGATAAAACACGACAAAAGTCCAAAACACATTCATCTAAACCTATTTAAAAAGTGTAGGTTTTATATAATACTTAAATAAATATAAACTAACTTCATGTTGTCCCTTTGTTGTATTGGAACATCATAACCTCAATATTCACTGTTTTTTTTAGTTATGTGAGCAAAGCCGCAAACCGTTATTTACAGGAGTTATAAAAATGAATAACAGCGGCAATACATTAACACACCTTAGATGGCGCACTTGAAATTCAAAGTTTCTCTACGTAAATTATAACATTTACAACAAAACTTTTAGTTTAAAAATAAATCACGTTATAAATCAAGCGTAATTGTATGTATATAGGGTATTCGTATTGTACTAATTAACATATAAAAGAGTATTTAGCTCAGCTGTTTCAAACGTGAAAAACCAATTACCTGTAATTTTAGAATACGTATTTTTGTTCATTCCTAATCATCTGATTATGCATTATATTATCACATAACCCTTATGTATTTTTTATTTAATACTCTATAATACAGACAGCTGCGTCGATAGTGTCTAATCTAAAATACTTATTTATTGAAAAATATACAGGGGGATGCACGAGAAAGTGCGAACTTGCCACTAAAAAAATAGGCAACCCAAAATACATACCTACTGCAGCGTACATAAATCAAACAAGTAATAGTAATTTATTATACAAGACGATAAAGTTAAATTTTATCCACGAGTGAATCCTTTAACGTCGAGACGAAGTCGAGACGTTAATGATTCAAGAGTGGATAGAAATAACTTTATCGTCGTGTATAATACAACATTCTTTTCTATAGCAAGAACTTTAACAATTTAAAAAAAAATGACAGTCAATCACATTTCAAAATCTCAGTAGCTAGATTGGGTTGCTACGATAATATAAAGCTGTCATATTTAATTTAAACAAAAGTTAGAAATAGTATATTACAGTACAAGTGGAGAAACTGAGAATTTCGCTCACGCATTTGCCAAAGGTTAATAAGTGAGCGAAACGGTTTCTCCACGAGTGCTGTATAGCGTTTTGTTTAATCCTGCACTTATAATATCTAAAAAAAATCTGCAAATACAATTTTGATATGACAAACAATTATTATTCAATATAAAAAACGTAGGCAGGTTGTGTTGTTA
Source organism: Agriotes lineatus (assembly GCA_940337035.1). NCBI lineage: Eukaryota > Metazoa > Arthropoda > Insecta > Coleoptera > Elateridae > Agriotes > Agriotes lineatus. The sequence goes on from OW679199.1 coordinate 135,465,813, forward strand.
CGTTGCTATGGTTTGTTAATAAAAAAAATTTAAATTGTCAACACTTTTACGCTTGGTTCAGTTTCCTGAATTTGCCTTATTAAATTGCTACAAAAATGGAGCAAAGTGAAGAATTTTTGTGCCCAACGACGTCCAAAAATCTGCTGATGCCGCTACATTTCATTTGTTGCCAGAAAAGTCAAAGGGAAGATACATGAAAGAAATGGAAAAATTTCGTGAATGGACGACGGCAAAAAAGGTATAAGTGATAACTGAAACTGTTGTAGCCTATTTTACGACCTAATTGAGAAGTATGCACCTCCTTCGTTGTGGTCCACGTATTGAATGTTAAGATCAACTTTGTTCATTTTTGAAAAAGTAGACATTAGCAGGTAAGTTTAGTACTATATTTTTAAAATTATGGAATGTAACCGACTGATTTATTTGTAGGTTTAAAACCTTGTTTGCGGTTTTAAAAAGCAACTTAAAACGGCACCAACCTAAAAAGGCGAAAACATTTGAGCAAAAAGACATAGAAAAATTCGTAAATGAAGCTCTCGACGAGAGATTTTTGCTAATAAAGATGGCAGTTGTAATGGGAGTGATGGGTGCTTGGAGATGTGATGAGCTTGTACGTCTCAAAACCACCGATATTGAAGACAAAGGATCCATACTGATTGTGAATATTCCAAACACTAAAAATTATAAGCCTCGCTCTTTTGTTGTTACTGGCACCAACGGCAAATGTTTTAATGGTCTGGCGATCTACCGAAAATATGCAGCGTTATGCCCTGCATCTCTTGGCGAAGGGAGGTTCTTTTTGTGTTACCGTGACGGAAAATGTACAGTGCAACCCGTGGGTATAAACTATTTATATATAATACACATACAGAGAAAATTCATGAACTGCGAACACGAGTAAATCAAGGCGAATTTACGATTGCCTAAAAAGACACCAAGACCAGTGGACAGTCGATCGAGGGTACTCTGATATTAATTATATTAAGCCAAGGGTGGTTTGCGTTAATTGTTTAAGTAATTGTTCAACGCAGATGTATCCACGCATAGTGTAGGTACTTTTTGTAACTGAATAATTATATCACAGTTAAGTTGTATGAGATACTATGCTATTCCGTGATTAAATTCAGCTGATAAATTCAAATTTCAAGAACAGGACTTTTAGAGATTAACAGTAAAGTAAAATCAGGTAGTTTACAAAATACAAGGCATTCTGAAGGAATAAACAATTTATTCTCTACAAACTAAATAATAGTAAAAAAGATGCAAATCGAAGTAAAACTATTTATATTTCACAAACAAAAATCAAGTTTTTAAATGATTTCGTGTTCAAAGAGCCCGTTTTCTTGCGCTAAATAATAACCAAAGCGTTCATAAAAACTTCTTCTCATATTGACCAACATACTAATCCTTTGAAACAACTCTTTAATTTTTAAACGCAATTTCCCCAAATCGCTAGTAGATAATGTTATCCGGAAAACCATATATTTTTTATTCTATGTAGTCCCATAAGTAGAAATCATTGGAAGAGAGATCTGGAGATTTAGCTGGCCACAAACTGGTTCCTCGTCCAGTCAACAGCCTATTTGGTAATGTATTGTTCAGAGCTTCTTGAACTGCAACAGTGTTGTGAGTGTGGCAGCCATGCTGCTGCAACCAAAGTTCATTAAACCTCTCATTCGTTATACGTCCAATTCCTGGAATCATTTGCTGCTGTAGTAGTTCAAGGTATTTAGGGCTGGTTAGGGTTCCATCCATAAAAAATCTGGTGTGATACACTCACACAACTTCCTTTTACAGTGATCTTATAATTAGTCAAAAATTTCATTTTTAATTTTTAACCATTTGTTAAAAATTTTCAAAAATTACAAATTCTACAAAAACGGTACAAAATCGAGTGTTAGTTGAAGAGACAAATTTTCTCTAGAATTTTAAGGTGAATTCAAAAATGTAAAAATATACCGGGTGTTTTATTTAAAATAGGAGTTAATAAAAAAAATAGAAAAAAAAACAAAAGAAACCCACTTTAGAAGTATTCAACTGGAAAATCACCTATCTCACATCAATACACATTAAAAATGTAAGAAAATTGTAAAATTTAAAAAAAATCGTTAGAGCCGTTTTTGAAAAAATCGAAAAAAACTGAAAAATCACAAGAGTAAACACCTACTTCCGGTTATGCGATTTTCTTCAAAAGCTTGCTGTCTCATCTACATAGTACACAAGACTTATATATGAAGTTTCAATGCCATACCTCTTTTCGTTTTTGAGATATTCTGTTCACAGACACACAGACAGACAGACAGACCAATGAAAAAAAAATGTTTTTTGGGATCAGGGGACTCTAAAACGTGAAGATCTGTTGAAAACTCAATTTCGAATTTTTGGGGTGAATCCAATACTTCCTTTATAGTAGTAAAAGGAAGTAAAAATAGACCGCTCATGTTCTTACCCGGCATTCCTACCCAAACATTTAAGTTGTGGGGGTACTGAATCCGGAATTCAAAATACCTATGCAGGTTTTCTCGCGGCCGACTTTCCGGAGGAAGTGTTCGCCATTTCTGTCACAGTTTCACAAAATCCATTCATTTGAAATGGTCATCGGGAAGAATTTCGTGTGGTTTTTGTAGTTCGTAGAATCGATAACAAACATTTCGAAAGTTAATTCTAGTAGTGGAAGCACCTAAATCTACTAGTTCAACAAGATGGTCATTAGAAGTAGTACAAACCATTAGTTCCTTTAAATGTGTGTTTTCGTTGGGAACACTAGGCCTTTTATGCTTTTCGGGAGAAACATCTAAATTTTCCAAAATTTGAGGTAACTCTGTACAACATTAATAACGATGGAGAACGTCTATTTTCAAATGTTGTAAAGAATTTTGAATTTCCGGAAACGTTTGAACCTGATAAGAGCATTTTACAATTTGCACTTTTCCGTTGGCTCATAGTTATCCATTTTAAGATAGAAATAATGACAGATATTATCTGTTGACAAAATTCGCGAACTGTCAAAGTCAAATTTTCGGCATTTGTAAATTCGTCATATTGTCTACCGTGTTCGTAGTAAAAAAAATCTCTCTGTATATTGCTAGTAGGGCCTCGGAACCCCCAAAAACATTACGGCGCCGACATAGTTTCACTTAGAGTATAACGCATCTCGTGCGCATGCGTGAGAATTCGAACTCCGCCTTTAGAAGCGAATTTTAAACTTGACCACTTCCCCATTGGGCGGACGATGCCGCCCCGCTTGCGCACAGCTCACAATTATACATTGAAGAGTTGGTTGTCTGTCTCACTTCCTTTGTGCGTTTCCCACTCATAGCCGCTAGCAATATAGTAAGTATTAGATATATGGTATAAACACACTGTCAAAGATACCCAGGGTCGTGGCGGACGTGGCGGTTTACCTGAAATTAAAAGATGCTCATTTATATACTGGGCACGTTGGCTAATACCTCTGCAGATATTCTGACGTTAAAAAGACACGGAGGTTGGCGCTCGTCGTCTGTAGCTGAGAGCTATGTTGAAGAATCAGTGGCTAGCAAGACTGACATAGCAAACAGAATAGTTAGCGGTGATGAGGGAGCAAGCATAAGTAAAACAAATCGCGTAGAAGTTGAGGCAACAGAAAATTCCGTGACAGAAGGTACTGCAGGAACGGGAATCGTTGAAGCACATCAATTTTCCACTTCTGGCATTTTTAATAGAAGTAACCCAGTTTTACAGAATTGTGTGGTGAATTTCTATACAAATAATTAAACAATAATGTAGTAAGTGTTCAACTAAAGTTAAAATGTTAAAAATGTATTTTATTCTGGGCAGTGACAGTGGGCGAAAGTTTACTTTCACTCACTACTTTCACCCACACGTTGCCATATAAACAATCTGTGTGAGCAAAACAAATGGTTTCTCGCTTGGTATCTAAGGAAGAAACAACATCTTTCTATAGCAGGATTAAACAAATTAAATTACTTTATCTAACTTTGACGTTAAAGTGCTACTTTATCTACCCTTGCTGTTAAAGTAAAACTTGACCTTTTGTTTTGAGTTGATAAAAGCACACTTTAACATGTGCTATAGAAAAAAGTACATTTTTTTTCTATAATAATTTTCAAGGTCAACTTTCTAGGGGATAAGGTGCATTCCTGCAGGGTCCCTAGTTTTAATAATGGTGGTACGTAGATTTTTAGTTCTTTTTTTTCCACTAAAAAGATGATTGTCATTTTGACAGATATGTCATAATAGCGGGTAAAACGAACAGCATAGTAAAATATTTCAAATTTATTAATTATTAAACTTACAATATTTGAAAATAAACATAATGAATTTTTGCAAAATTAAAGGTAATTGTAATTAAACAACAAATTGAAAGAATGATAAATTTTGACATTAAAAATTGACACATAACCATAATTTTTAAAAAGTTCTACCAACACGAGGTATACAAATTTCCTAGCGTTTTAATCACATATCTACCAACACTGTAACACTTTGACAGTTATTATAGAAAAAAAACGTGCTTTAGAGACACTCACTGTCGGTTCCTTTGATGTCAAAATACCGATTTTGATGACCTTGAACGGCTCCTGGGGGGGGGGGGGGTACTTTCCGATAATACTAACAGATGGCGCCACTACTTTATCACATATAGAGTCCCTGTATATTTATCTAACTATATACTGGCTATTATTAGTAGCAGAGCCAGTACATATAGGAGAGTACCGACACGTCCGCCGTGTTTATTCCTCTGACATATGCGTCACTTTGAGGTTTGTAACAAAATTCCGTCAACGTGACGTTTGTTGGCAATCCAAAACTTTACTTAAAATTGGCGAGACTGTAAGTCTATGTCAAATTCGAGGTTGGCAGGTTATGTTTTGCGTCAGTTTGTGACAGAACTGACGCAAAACCTAACGTCGAATTTGACACAGACTTACAGTCTTGCCAATGTCAAGTAAAATTTTAGACATAACTCAATCAGTTATTGCTGATGGGAACAAAAATGACGGCGTTGGCTGCATTTTCACGGATCAAAGAATGGCGATACTCTCCTATATACACTGGCTCTGATTAGTAGTACAGTGACTCTATACAAGACAGTGTGGCCATACGATTGTTGGCCGCCATTTTCAGGCAAATTTGAGCTTATAGATATACAGTGTCTTTAGAAATAATCGAACGTTTTTGAGTGGTCATTATTTTGGCGCTAGTTATTTTAACTAGCTGATGTTATAGCTACACGTACAGTGTTATGTTTTGACATTGAAATTTTCCATTGGCGTTCGTTCGTGGTGCTTTAAGGTGTTGCATGAAGCTTACAACCGGTTTCAGTTATGGTAGTTTACAATACAACTAAATGCCGTCTTCCTGTTCCCTGTCTCCAAACCTCCCAGTCCTGTGCTTGGTCTTCTTCCAGGATCCTCTCCTCCATGGCTCTCCGAATACCCTCATTCCACGGTTTATGTGGTCCACCTTTTTTTTCTTGCCCGGCGGCGACCATTTAAAGATCTTTATAGGCCACGTCGTCTCCTGCATTCTCATCAGATGACCAAATCAGTTTAACGCTTTCCGTTCAATTCTATCCACACCTACTGATGGTGCCCCCGTTCTGCGTCTTATTTCCTCGTTCGTCGCTCTATCTCGTCTCGATACCTTTGCGCTTTTTCGTCTATTTGAACTGTGTTTAGTCTTCGTTTCATTTCCGCTGGTACAGTTCATACCTCACTGCCATAACATAGCACCAACTCTACCATTACTTCACCTATCCTTTTTTGTTTTTGTTAGAGATAGTATTGTCCCATCAAATTGATTTCAAGAATCCCACTATCTTCTTACTTTGTACTATTCGAGTTCTGATCTCTTCTGTTCCCAAACCTTTTTCATCGATGCGACATCTTCATTTATTAAGACTTCATATTGTCCTTCCGTGTTGATTACTAAATAATCCGTTTTCTCTAAACTTATGCTAAAACCTCATTCATCGTAGCACCGATGTAATCTCTTTATCATACATTCCAAGTCGAACGCATCTTGTGCTATTACAACAATAGCACAATTCTAAATTGTCACATTTAAATACTGTGCAGAATATTAGTTTTTCAGGGCAATAGATGATAAAATTTCACCCGCTTGCGACGCTAATGAATTATTATTTGACACTGACATTGTCAGATTTGAAAGGTTTTATTTTCTTCCATAACTAAATGAACAGGTTCTGCCAACCTCTTTGAGAACAACTTAGAAGTAACTAAATATTTTGCCTGTTAATGGCGGATATTCGCGTCGACCAATAGCGGCGAAGACATCCCAATGGCCACACTGTCTTGTATATAGCCACTGTAATTAGTAGTACAGTGCCTTTATATAGACAGTGGCGACAATACAACTGAGCCACACCCCCGCCGCCATATTTAAGCAAATTTCTAACGGGTGTTCATTTAAATCCGTGATCAGAGGCAACTGTGATACGTGTTTTACGTTCGGCAGTACTGAAAACATTCGAGATTTGCAGGTTAAGATTTGCGTCAGTTTGTGTCAAAACTGACGCAAAACCTAAGCTACTAATCTCGAATTTGACATAGACTGACAATACACTTCAGTACTGCCAAAAGTATAACACGAATCACAGGTGATTTAGCCTAAACATGGCGGCCAAATCCACGTGATCTAGGGAGCCAATCAAAAATAGGACACCCCATTGTCGCCACTGTCTATATAAAGGCACTGTAATTAGTAGTAAGGTCACGTGACCTTAATTAGTAGTAGAGATCCTGTATATAGTAACCTTTATACAGGGACTCTAATTAGCAGAACTTTGTGCTGCCATCTGATAGTAAAGCTTAGAAATACCCCCCGAGTTAATTTTGCGTCAGTTTGTGTCAAAACTGACACAAAACCTAACCTGCTAACCTCGAATTTGACATAGACTTACAGTGCCACCAATGACATGTAAACAGAAAGTTGGGGTGATATCTGCGAGAAACATAAAGTTAGAATAGAAAAATGCGTTCTTTCATATTCCGTAATAAAAAGGGGGTTGCCAATAAAAAAAAACATGCTGACGTCATATCTCCTACGCGGGTCACCCTGTACGTATAGATTTTATTTGAAAAAATCGACGAGTCCCTGCATTTTTTCCAAAGGTTATTCCTTGAATTTTTAACGAATTTATCCACTACTTTACGAAAGCACTGTATATTTGGCAGTGTTGTTGGGATTCATGACAGTTAAGATATCATATGGAGGCGTGCTCTGGTTACGACACGTGGAAGAAATGAATTTGGTTTTATTAAGGTGCCAGCGCATAAATCACCAGCCTCGACACCGCAAGGTAAATGAGGTTACAGATAATACATATACATACAAGGTTTACAGTATGAAGTTTGCGATGAAACCACCCATTTATGTTTATTAGTAGCTTCAGCGTACTTATGCGAACGTTTTGTCCGTCCGTCCGTCCGTCCGTCCGGATCGCCTGTAACTTTCGAACGGCTACAGATATCGAAATTTTGAAAGGGGGCAAAGTTGTTGCTAAGGTCCCGACTCCCGAGCACCTTCATGCGCTATTTGGTTTTGGCTTTCCACTTTGCAAAATTTCCAAGCATTGTAGCACAGTGGCGGTTTGTCCACTTGGCGCCATCTACAGAAGCTCGGTGGTCACGTTTTGAACTACACATTCTGAAGCTACTCGTTAGACCTGTCCTTGAGCAGTTTATTAGATCTGCCCATGTTTTGCCTTTGTATAATATTACTGTTACTGTATCATCCGCAACAGCTATGATTCCTACCGTTGATGGTAATTCTAATAATTCATTTACATAAGTAGTATTGGACCTAGAACGGTTCCTTGAGACACTCGATATAGGTACTACTTCTGTTGTTTTACTTAGGTTCTGATTTTCACGTATTGAGGTCTGTGTTTTCAAGTACGATTCTATTAACTCATTAACCTTCACACGAACTCCTATGTTATGTAGGCACTCTAATAATAATTGTTTATGGTTAACAGTATCAAATGTTTTTGCTAAGCCCACAAAAACTGCCAAATTAGGTTTTCCTTCATCGAGCTCAGTTTGTGTTTCGTTTACTACAACGGATATCGCGTATTGTGTAGATTTTTAACTTTGGAATACAAATTGATTTGTTGACATAATATTATGCTTGTTGAGGTTTACTAGTCATGTTTGAATGAATCTAATAATTTTGCTAAGTTGCTAATTAGAAGAGGATAACAATAATATCCAGTTCGGTTTTAGAAAAAGCTTGGGAATAGATGTTTATGTATGCTTCTTAGATTATAATAAAACATTTGACAAAGTAAGGCATGACCGACTTGTCCAATTTGTGAAAAACAAAGACATAGATCAGTGAGATATCAAACTAATTGTTAATTTATAATTATTACTAGCTGGCCCGGCAAAAGTTGTTCTGCCCAAAAATAATTTGTCTCTGAAACCCCGTTTCACCACTATAGAGTTTTAATTTTATGTCATGTCCATCGTCTTGGACTTAAAAATAAATGCCATTTTCGCAATCCTCGCCTCAAAAAACCTCAATAACGACACCCATATCGATTTTTAGGCATATTTACCCCATCTAAACCATCCAGGGGTCCACTCAAACACACACAAAAAAATTCATCAAAATCGGTCCAGCCGTTTAGGAGTTCAGTCACATACACATGTACAGAAGAATTATATACAGTGTGTTTCACTTTTCATGGGGACGGTCATGTATCACAGAAAGTACCCAACCAATTTTGTACAAATTTGCAAGGAATGTATATACCCTTAGTGCCACCCAGGACACAAGGACACATAAGGTACTGCGATGCTCATTTGTTTTCTTAAAAACCGACTACCAAAGCTACTTGATCAAAAGGGAATAAAGTGTATAACATTTCTTATTCTAATTCCAAGTAAATTATTTAACAACAATGAAAAAACTTTATGTGTTTGCTATAGCCACACTTTGGAAAAACGAAAACAGTTAAAGTAATGTTTAAAACTCAGCTACTATTCGAAAAATGACGAAATAAATGAACAGTATTTTTCAAGTTTGCGTTTTAATATCTTTCTAACGCATGGGAATTTTTACATGAAAATTTGGCCACAAGGGTTTTCAAAGGCGAGGATTAAGATTATGTTAAAAAATGTGGCCGGAAAAAATCGCTAATATTACTTTGTGAAAAAATAGCCCCTTTTTTTCGTCCTAAGACGGACGCCTATGCGCCCATTCTTATGTGTCCTTGTGTCCTGGGTGGCACTAAGGGTATATACATTCCTTGCAAATTTGTACAAATTTGGTTGGGTACTTTCTGTGATACATGACCGTCCCCATGAAAAGTGAAACACACTGTATATAAAGATTTTCATTTTAAAAAATATTGGGGGGTGGTGGGGGTGAAATTTTGAGGGACCCGACAGACGTTGTCCTGCCCGAACGTTGGTTTGCCTGCTATCAGCAGTGTTTTTTGTACGATTAACTTGATAAGAGGCTTCCACGAATGGGGCCCCCAGTTAATCCGCTGCGAATTCCGGTTCAATGGGATTGCCGGGAACTGCCACTTAATAACCCTTGACTTGGGTTCAGTTAGTTGTTGGAGTGAAACAAGACTTAACAAACACGAGTATATTGAGTAACAACGATTACAAACGTCACTGATGGACCGATGGTTTTTTACAATAGCTTCAACTGTTGTGACACGCTTGGATTGGCCACGCGGAAATAGCGAATTGCGCGTAACCGTAACACAAAACAACCTGGAAACGTCTTTCCCAGGGAGTTAGACCGACCGCAACCCAGCACAAAGCATAGCTGAACTTGCTTACTCGAAATTCTGAATCTAACTAACGCTGAATTTACAACGAGCCGAACTCGCAAATTCATCAAGGAGGGGAAAGCTCAAACACTATTGGCTGAGGCGATCCTGCGTAGCCAATCGGAGCGTCGCACGTAGGAATAAATACTTATTCTAAGAATCTTAATGCTAAGCTCTCTCAATGAGGCATTGTATTGAACGAAATCCATAAACACATGAATCCCAAATATGCTAAGCCGGCTTAAGTTCTATTAGAAAATGTATCCATCCGCTTAAAAGCCATTAAGGGAAGCTTACAAATTCCTTTCCAATATTAACAGAGGCAAACAAATACGTCAAGATGCAAATTTGACTTTACCAAGACCTTTTAATGAGATAGAACAGTTATGACTTGAATTACATGAATAATTATAATCAAAAAGGTTTTGATGCACGCATCTGTGTGAATCAAGCAAGCAGGTTCAGCAGATGTTTTTTCGATTTTCGAATTTTCGATTTTTTTCATTTTAAAAAATATTGGGGGGTGGTGAGGGGGTAAAACTTTGGGGTTATATGTTCTGATATGCGAGAAATCTTTAAAAAAAATTAAAAAACAAATTTGTCAATTTTTTTTAAATTCCTAGAACTAAGGTCACTAAATTAATATAGTACCGCCATTCCATTTCTCGCGTGAGAATGTGAGCAAATTGTGAGATAAAGATAACAAATACAAGTTTCCCAAGTGCAATTAGTTTTTGGGAATTTTCTTATTGGTGTAATGGCACTGCTGTAAAGTCAAATTATGGTTAGATTGTGTTTTTTATCCCCAGTTGGAGAAAATTGTGTGACAAGGATAAATATAAAAATCACTAATGGCGGTACCTTACACTATTAGTGTGTTAATCTAGTGACCTTACCTAGAACCCGATTGCAGCGCCACCTTCCGGGTCCAATTGTGAATCTAAACCACCCAGGCACGGCCTCCTGGATTAGTGCGAGACTGACGTCTCTACGCGGCCCGCCACATTTGTATATTTTTTGTGATTCTGAGGCCAACGTACTTTGGCGCCATCTGTTGTGTTTTTGATCAATTATCTGTAACGTAGGCGCAACTTTCTAGATTAATATTAATCCAGGAGGCCGTGGACGTATGCAACCAAAGGCACAAGCGCAACGTACTGTAGCGCCTCTACAAACTATAAAAAACGCCTTGAACTAAAAATGCGGCGGGCCGCGTAGAGACGTCAGTCTCGCACTAATCCAGGAGGCCGTGCACCCAGGGACCCACTCAAACACACACACAAAATTTCATCAAAATCGGTCCAGCCGTTTAGGAGTTCAGTCACGTACGCATTAGTATATAGTATTATATATATATATAGAAGATAACCATTATATTATAAAAAACAGTAATAGTCCTAGACGGTAAAACAACTGATGAGATCGAAATAAAAAGGAGAGTCGGACAGGGCTGTATTTTATCGCCGACATTGTTTTATTTCTATTCTGAGCACATATTACAGAAAGAATTTGCAAATAAATCCGCAGAGATCAAAGTCAATAGGATACTGATTAATAATATAAGGTATGCGGACGATGCCATTATTATAACTGAAACTCTGGAAGATCTACAGAGAGTAATAAACAAACTTGCCCAGACGTGTGCAGAATACGGGCTAACAATAAACACTAGAAAGACGAAGTTTATGGCTCTTACGAAACGAAACATTAGGAACGCTAATTTGTACGGTGCCTTCAGAAATGACCGAACGCTGATTAAGGACGTATGTAGGCAAACAGGAATTGGTATCCGAGTATTTCTCGCTTTTGAGTTTTTTTTTAAATTTACTGATAGCTTGATACTCTTTTTGCGAGGTGGATTGTGGAATATGCCCATGAACCATCCTGATTTCGGGTTCCACTGCGAAAGTGAGCTATTAGAATAAAAGCATCTTGTTCAGGTGTGAACAGCATGTTTATAATTTGTAATCTAAAATAAGAAAATAACCTTAAAACGTCAAATTTGTTAAATATTGTGTATACTTACACTAAACTCAAATAAGTTAGAGAAGTGAAGCAAAATAATAGTACGCTGAAACCACAGAACAATAACTCAAACCGGCTGTAAACTGTGTACAACACCTTAAAGCACAACGAACGAACGCAAATGAAAAATTTCAACGTCAAAACATGACACTGCACGTGCAGCCAACATGAGATAGTTAAAATAACTAGCGCCAAAATAATAACCGTTGAAAAACGTTCGATCATTTCTGGAGGCACTGTATATTCAGAGCTAAAGGATGAAGACAGTGAATAAATATAAATATCTTGGAATAATAGTGTATGACAAGAATGAATATAAAAGGAAATAATCATAAGAATAGGAAAGTTTATAAATATAAAAAAGAGCATTCTGCTCTAGGGACCTCAGTTTAAGTTAAAAATTCGATTAGTTACTATATACTATATCTATTTTATACTTCTACTAGCTGAAACCCGCGGCATATGCCGCATTTAAAATGTACGACAAATGTAATAACTTTTGTTGCACTAAAGAAAGTTTTAAAAGCACGCTAGAGATTGGCAGTAAGGAAAAGTTCCAAAAAATATATTTTCAAATGGAAAGTCTCTGGAAAGGAAACGCTCGCCTCTGGAAGGCGTCCTAATTAATACGACGTTGTTAGATGCAGTCAAAAAAAATCAGGAAAGAATTAATACTCTTATGAGATTATATGTGAGAATTATTTGTGCCACCGAAATAATTTTCAGCTGCTTGCAATCTGTGTTTCTTTTCAGGTTTAAGCCGTTGAGCGTCATAAAAATATAAATGCGGTAACTCAAGTCTCCAGTTACGCCGTTACTGTTATTGTTAAATAACTCGATTAATTATTTCTTTGTCATTTTAAACTGACATTATTATTATTAACTCTATAATAGCAACCATAAGTAACTGTTTATAATGTTTATATGCTAGCGAGTTGTTCTTAAATCGCTAGTGAATTAATAGTAGATTGTTCTACAAGTTAAGAAAAGTGAGAGTTTTCCAGCGAATGTAAAAGTTTTACATGAACATGGAAGAATCATTTTTCCAATGTGTTGAACATGCAATTTTTCCGTGTAGTTGACAAAAATATCTTTTTAAATAATTTTGGTCAAAGTATGGAAGCGCAATGTTTACTGTACTGTATAAATACAGAGTCCGGCAACAAAGCGGGGGTGGAAGATATTTCTAAAACTATGAGAGTTACATGAATATTGTGTATATAAAAGTTGTAAGTACGAAAGTGGTGGACATTACTAAAATATTTTTGATTATACAGGGTGTCGCAAAAACGTATGGCGAATCAAACTTACTTTTTTAAATAGAATGCCCTATATTTGGGTAGCTTAAAAGTTTTGTATTGAAATGCTCATCATTTTCATATAAAGTTGTGTGGGTCGAACGTCAACTGTTTTGGAGATATTAACGATTTTATGCAAAAAAATGCTGAACTTCAGGCGACTGAAGCGACAGAAAACAATTGAATGAAGAAAAACGTTACCAAAAAATTATAATTTTTGTAAACTATCTTTCAAGTGTAAAATGGTGGATCTGGGTATTAATGTTATATAGGGTGCTCAATATTTGCAAATTTAATAATTTCGATATTTTTTTCAAATGGAACGCCCTGTATATTTTTTATTTTTGAAGAGTCCTTTTAATGAGCTTTCTTTTGATATGTTACTTCATACTTCTGAGTTCAACTGTTTTTCAGATATGTGTGTTTGAACATAAAAACAATTTAAACCCCGTAAGATGCTTTACTTCAAGGGATAAAAAACAAACGCCCTTAAAATAGTGATTTAAACGCATGATCTCTCTAAAAATAAAAACACAAAACCAGGTTTAGAAAATATAAATTCAGTCAGTGTTGATACAGGAAATTATAAACAAGAAAAAAAACGATAAATGTAGGAATAAATTAATTCCCCGGTCAAATTAAATCAGATAAAAAAAAGAAAAGCCAATACACCAAAAGCTTATACGTAATTACACTAAATGTTCAAATAGTTCTCCTTTCCTGCTTTGAGTATTAAAGCTGTACAGAGAATTCATAATCTGCAAATATAATTAGTTTGATTTATTTAAATGGAACACCCTGTATATCCCTGTATTTTTAAAAAGTACTTTTAATGAGCTTTCTTCTTCCACTTCATTTCCTTTCTCAAAATTCGGTCGATTTTCAGATTTAATTTTTTCCTGCTTTTTTTGTTTTTTTCGTATTGGTTATTTCTAGTTTTGAGTTCTGGTTCAATTTTTGTATTTTAAGCTTGGTTTTATCTTTTGTTTGAAGAATTCAAGTGTTTAAATCATTATTATAAAGGCGTTTGTTTTTTATCCCTTGAAATAAAGCATCTTAAGGGGTTTAAATTGTTTTTTATGTTTAAACTCGCATATCTGAAAAACAGTTGGAACTTAAGAGGTATGAAGTAACATATCAAAAGAAAGTTCATTAAAAGGGCTTTTCAAAAATACAAAAATATACAGGGCGTTTCATTTGAAAAAAAAAAGAAATTAAATTTGCAAATATTGAGCACTCTGTATAACATTAATACCCAGATCCACCATTTTACACTTGAAAGATAGTTTACAAAAATCATAATTTTTTGGTAACGTTTTCCTTCATTCAATTGTTTTCTGTCGCTTACAGCAGCCGCCTGAAGTTCAGCAATTTTTTGCATAAAATTGTTAATATCTCCAAAACAGTTGACGTTAGACCCATACAACTTTATATGAAAATGAAGAGTATTTCAATACATAACTTTTAAGCTACCTAAATATATGGCATTCTATTTAAAAAAAAGTAAGTTTGATCCGCTACACTTTTTTGAGACACCCTGTATAATCAAAACTATTTTAGTAATGTGCAGCACCTTAGTACCTACAACTTTTATATACGCAATATTTATGCAACTCTCATAGTTTTAGAAATATCTTCCACCCCCGCTTCGTTGCCGGACCCTGTATAAATTAACCATTACACATAGAATAGAGCTTACTTGAAAATGGATGAATCTGTTATTAATTCATTTAGTTCATTTTTAGGTGAAATCAATATGATTTTGAGCAGTTATGAAAAGTATCAAAAAGTCACTGAAACGGAAAACATAACCTGCTAACCTCGAATTTGACATAGACTTACAATGCCACCAACCTATTATTCATATGTTTCAATTTCCACAGCCGCCCCTTATGGACTTTTTTAGTGTAAGTTATGTCAAATTCGAGGTTAGCAGGTTATGTTTTCCGTCAGTTTTGACACAAAACCTAACCGGCTCACCTCGAATTTGACATATACTGACAGTGCACATTTAGGGTGTTCTGCCTCCCTCCGATACCGCTATCTAGGAGAATCCTTACAGCTGACACTTATACATGCCTCCAGCAACATTCTCTCAAAAAATAGGCCTTAACTAAATGATCACCAAAAAATGTCACCAGCTCTCCTACTATAATTGGTCTGAAATCTTTTAGTTCAACAGCACGTTCAACTTTAGGCAAGGGAACTACAAATGCAGATTTCCATAAATTAGGATATGCATTTTGCGTAATGCAAGTATTAATAATGTGAGCCAGGTATTGACCAATGTGAGGGCAACACAGCTTCAACATTTTAGCATTTAATCCATCTGGTCCTACTGAATTGCTTTTTAATGAATTAATTATTTTTATAATTTCCTCAGTGGCCACAGGTTCAAATTCCAAAAATGGTTCTACTAATACATTATTTGAGTAAAAATTATATAAATCTTCATCAACTGGCAAGTTAGGTATACTATTTATATAATACTTATTAATTTCATCTACATTCGGGATATCAGTTTGTTTTTCTTTTTATTAGAATTTGAGCTACCCACATTCAACCTTTTCAGTTCATTCCACATTTCTTTACTGCTGCTATGAGTAGCTTTAAATTGAAAGTAAGCTTGTTTTTAATTTTTAATTGCTAAGTTTGTATAATTACGGAGCAGCTTGTAATAATCCCAAGCACTCTCATTTCGTTGTTTTATATACTTACTTTTCGCTCGATCTCTTAATTTCATTAACAATTTAATGTTATCTGTCAGCCATGGGGCAGGTTTATATTTAAAGGTAATGGATTGCCATAGAGCATGCTCGTTAAAAAGATTAATTAATTGATTGTTAAAAAATTCAACCTTATCGTTAACATCATGCATGTAATATATCTTATGCAATGGTAGCATTTCTAAGTCTGCGTTAAATTTACTCAAATTAAAATGCTTAAAACTTGTAAATACATGAGCCACAGGGGATTTTTGTAACAGCTGTAGATTTGCCCTCGTCAAGTCTTCCTTAATCACAACCCTGGTATTCTTCAAGAGAGATTTTTAGAGTAGACTGCCTGCCGATATCTGTAACTCAAAAAACTCACAATGATTGGACGTGTCTTTCCAGGCTGTATCTACCAACACGATGCATGCAATTGATAAAGTGTTCTTGCGTATCCACCTGAAGTTTGTTGATACGTAAACATTGACATCAGATTTTAAGCGCCAGAAACCATTTTCAGTATGTAAAATTGGAAAAATTATTCGTGAACCCAGACTTTTGTCGCTCAGTGTATTTGAACATTTGAACTTGGCCATTAATGGTTTTCAAATCATCAAATGACAGCTGAGATGTTACAATTCTGTCTACGTCTTCTGCAGTTAGTAATTTGTCATCTCCTAAAATGTAATATTTTGTAATTGTTCAAAGTTTTGCGAGGTAAAATACCTGCCGGCTTCTTTGGCAGCTTCAAGGAATGTATCGTAAACTTGGCCGTTAACTACACAACACCACAACTTTGTAAAACGTAACCAAATCTGAAAATTTGTAGGTTATCTAACCTAATCTTTAAAGACACGCCTTTTTAGCGCGTTGGTGCGGCTTCAAGTTTAGGAGCGTTCAATGAGCAGATATGAAAATTAACCAAAGTGGACTTTCCTTCGAAGCTGAGTCAATAGTTTTAAAAAACACAAGAAATATGCATAACAAATAATTGTTTTCTGTGATAATATCGCTATTAAAAGTTAAGGGAAGTTTGCTTACAAAAACCCGAAAATAGAAATGGTGGAACGCAACCATAGTACTTTTAGTTGTGTAAACACGGCTTTTAGTCTTCTGCATTATTATAAGTGATATTATAAGTGATATGGAATGGAAGCACGTACTGTAAAAACAAATACTGCATGAATAAGATATACGCATTCGAAATGTGGATTTACAGAAGGGTCCTAAAAATCTCAAGGATGGATAGAGTTTCTAACCCGGAAGTGCTCAGAAGAATGAACACAGAAAAAGAAATCACCTTAAACATAAAGCAACGAAAGTTATAATGTTTTGGGAACATTATGCGAGGACGGGAAAAACAAACTTTTGCAAATTATTAAGCAGGAAAAAAATCAAGGCAAGAGAAGTGTTGGTAGAAGAAGAACGTCATAGCCGCGGGAACTAAAAGCGTTGTTTAATTGCACTTCTACTCAACTATTTCGAACAGCTGGAACTAAAGTAAAAATTGATGGTGGCCAAACTTCGTAGCGGAGAAGGAACATTAAAAAGGAAATTAGATGTAGGTATATAGTTTTCGCTATGTTGTTTGTCCCCATTTTCGTGTAAAGGTTTTTATTACAGCAGTTTTAAATACATGAGACAGTTGCCTGTTTCAATGCCTTTATTTATGAGTTGCAAGAGGGTTAGATATTATTGATGCAACTTGCTTTAGAATGTCGATACTTACATTGTCAATACTTGGCGCAGCGCTTGTTCTTAATGTTGGATTTCATTTTCATCAGTCAGTAAAAGAAAAAATGAATTCGAGTATTCGAGTTAATCTTTGTGGCGTCTGAAAATCTCATGTTTTTGATTTTACTTATCTTATTCGCTATTGTTTTCCCTATAGATATGCAATGCTGACTAAAAATTGTAGCAATCTCCATTTGAGTTGTGACTGTTATTCCATCTTTGTTTTACCTGTGATCATTTCTTTTGGTTCGGTTTTATTGAGAGTTATTGTTTTGACTACTTTTCAAAGATGTTTACTAGAGTTATCGGTGTTTTTAAAGTAATTGTTCTTTGTATTTATTATTAGGGTGTTTAAATTGTTTCTATATACTACGAAATTGTTTTTTATTTTGATTTTAGTTGGGTCTCTCTTCCAGTTTACAAAAAGTGTTTGTTTGTTATTTACAGTTGAGTGAGTTCGCAATCTGCTTAGCAACCAGGTGGACATGGGTTCAAATCTGACCGTAGATGAGAATTTTCTCGGAGAGGAAACGGATTTGAACCCATTAGTTAAATTAGCTTTAGGCTTAAGATGGTTGAGTGTGTGGTATGTTTGCATGCGAGGGAGTGTAATGTAAGTCGCGAACGGAGACCATTTTTCGCGTCGCTTAATTGGTTTCTCAATTTACCCAATTATTTCAGGCTTAACCTGTATAGTTTAATTTAAATCGTAATCAGTTTGCATTTCGAATTGTTCAATTTTCCAGTTTCGTCCATTTTTATACCTGCCTGAGTCCCCGCTTGCTATCTTCAGAGCGCAGCGCTTTTGTTATCTCTTCTTCGGTGACTTGCAACTTGGCTTGAGCTCATTTTGCCTTCGACAACTCGGTCTAGCAGCTCGCTGACCGAGAAATCTATCTTGTGCTTAATTAAGCATCCTATTTCGAGAACTAAAAATAAATCAGGTATGATGGACTTTCAAATTTTGTTATTCCCATATTAATTGGCCGCTTTTAGCTCTTATTGTAGCCTTTGGAGCAGGCGTTTTATATCAACTATTACCCTACGAGGGAATATTTCTCCACGATTTTCCTGTGCTCCTGCGGTGAGCGAATGGTTGCAAGCATTTTTCCACGTCCCGATTCCGGCAGCTCAATTGAAAGCACCACGTGCAGATAGCCCGTTGAATTCGAAATTCCCGTGTATGGCAGCTCACGGCCAACGCCAACTTTCAAGTATTTGCCGAGCACCAGAGCACAAAATAATACCCTAAATCAGAATGGCCTCTCTGTTTCGGCGCTTTTGATGTCAGCATAGTCAATTTTTGTGACCTTGAAATTGTCCGCCATGATCCTAGTGGTGTGCATAGGCGGTAAATTCAAAATTAAGCGCCTAAATTTTAAACTGAACAGGAATAATCCGTACGTTTAAAGTCCATGCAATTTATATGGAAATGCACAGCACACCATGTGCCACCAAAAGATCTTTTTTGTGCACTCATATTAAATTAACCTTCTTATAAGGTGTCATTGACCGCCACAAGTACACGTGTAAAATATGGAAAACAGCTGACTGCACACCACCAGAACTCGCGCATGCGCAAAGAAAAAACTAGCTGGATTTTAAGCCGACATGCCATTCTGTATTATTCTGTGACCAGAGGTTAGTATGGTGAACCTTACTTATTTGCGACGCCAGTACGTGAAGAGTTACGCGTTTTATTAATGTGTTTATATTTCCATAATTCCTTAATTACTATCACAATATTTCAAATTCAAATTTATTGTGAAAGGCGCACTCACGCTTAGGTTATCGGTGACCTAAGATTAAGGTTTTTACTGACAGCGATGTGCACATCTCTCGATTAATTCGACAAGTTCATATGTTTTAAAAACCCACAAAGGGGTTCCTTAGAATTACGCGTGTGGAAACCTTCCGTGAAACTTTACGATATTATTTTGTAATCTAAACAATTTGATAAACCATCTATCTACACTGTTTGCTGTTCAACCAATCTTTTACATTTAATTAACCCTAATCAACCGTTGCTGGGTTATTCTTTTCGGAATCACTTTGATTCCTGGTGCTCTATTGTGTTTTGTAGCTACTTGCAGGGTGCACCGCTGAGCTCCAAATTCACGACCTAAAAAGCGCCGAATAGAGCTAGTTCGGCCCACACGGTATGGGTGGTTATCTCGAAAAATCAGTCAATCTGCGTTCTGGCGGTTACCGATTTATTACCCTAGCTAGGACGCAGGTTGGCTCCTTTTTTGTGACAAATGGTCTTCGACACCGAAAGGTAAAGTAGGCCATAAATAATGGATGATGAATTAACCCTTCCGTAATCCATTCTATACGCCAATACATGTTGGTCGTTCGAGCCTTGTAGCAGTGGAATAAGCAAAAATTTCTCAGAACAAAATACTTCAATTGCCGTATTGAAGAAGCCATTGTTCAGAAATGTCTTTGCCCGAAAATTCACTGAGAAAATCTTCAAGAGCCAATATAGGAAAGACCTCAGTTCGATACAGTCCAAGCAGCTCAAGCAAGTTATTTGAAGAAAACAAGAAAGAAATAGATCAACATAGTTCTGGCAAAACGTCCAAAAAGTCAAATAAAACGTCACAAAGATCTGAAGGAATTCTTTCTACTACAACAAAGACAACTTCAAGTACCTAGCCGCAGAATCAAAGAAATTGAACTAGAAAAATTGAAATGCATTAATAAATTAGAACAAGAAAGATTTGAAAGAGAGATTGCATTAATCGAAGTACAAGCGTTGTTAGAAAAGGAAAAAAATAGAGAATGAAAGTGAACTAAGTAGAAAACAAAAAATATTTAATTCATCTCATGCAAGTGTTAAAAGTGATGTATCTTAGGTAGGTAAAGTTACATCTTGGTTACAAAAAAGAAATTCCTCATTTCAAGAAGGCAAGGAAAATAATGTCAATGTAATAGAACCAAATCATCATATATGCTCAAATGATTTATCGGGAACCATGATAAAGCAGTTTACATTTGCTACTGTAACAATGAGGGAAGTCCTCAAATCTTTTTCTGCTGATAAACGCTACATGTCAAATGATGAAAACAGGAACGCATTTCCGAAAATAATGGGAAAAGAATTGCCAACATTTAGAGGAAAGGTAGAAGAATGGCCAATGTTTACAGCTCTTTATAGAAGATCTTCAGAATTATGTTACTTTACTGATGAAGAAAACATGATTCGTTTGCAAAAGTCACTCAAAGATGAAGATTTAGACAGTGTCAGATCGTTATTCATTTCACCCACAAATTTTGCAACAGTAATTTAAATCCTGGTAACAAGGTTTGGTAGACCAGAATTTATAATAGAATCGATGATAAACAAAGGAAAGTCCATTGGGCAAGTAAATAATCTTATACCACTTTCAATAATCAAATTTGCAAACATAATTCAAAATCTGACCGCGATAGCATCATCAATGTAAATGGAAGCATATCTTATCAACCCACAACTACTTAATCAACTAGTTTCAAAACTGCCTGTGAATCTCCAGTATCAGTGGGCAAGAGAATTTCTGCAGAAGAAATTTGCGCCGCATCCCTGTTACATTTTTCAGACTGGCTTCAAGTGGAATCAGCAGTTGCACATCTTCTGTGCAAGCCACCAACCACAAGCGTTGACCAAGATAGATCCAGAGGACAAAAATATCCTGTTTTCACCAGCACAGAAAAAGGAAATAAGGTAAAGAATGCATCTTCTGTCGAGAACCGAATCACTAAATTTTCAAATGCAAGAAATTCACATTCCTCAATGTAATATAGGGGTGGGAGTGGGTGAAAGAGAATAAAAACTGTTTCTCCTGTCTGGTCTTAACACACCGTATTCTTTATTGTAAAAAAAAGAAGAAATGTGGAATTCAAAATTGCCAGAAATTCCATAACAGACTGCTGCATCCAACGAGTGAGAACGCCTTTCAAATAAAAAGTTTTCATCAAGATGAAGCAATGCCATCGACAAGTCCCGAAGGAAATGCAAGTACTCTACATGTGGATTTAAAATTGAAAACAGTAATTCTTCGAGTAGCACCAATTACTATTGTAGGCAAAAATAAAAACGTTGAAACGTATGCATTGTTCGATGAAGGAAGCACTGTTACTTTGATTGATTGCAAACTAGCAGATAAAGTTGGAGCAGAAGGCGAAGTAAATTCGCTTACCATGTATTGGACCAATTGCAGCAGCTATAGGGATAATTTTTCAAGAAAAGTTACTCTCACCGATGATATTTACGAACTATCTAATGTGCGAACTGTCTCAAATCTCAAGCTACCTCAACAAAGTGTGAACATCAAGAATATGTCACAGAAATGGAAGCATTTAATGAATATCCAGGTTCAAGAACTAAAAAATGTCGAACCTCGTGTACTGATTGGTCAAGATAATATCGATCTTACCATAGCTCGAGAAGTCGTTCAGGGTGCACCAAATGTGCCAATAGCTTCTCGAACTAAATTTGGTTGGGAATTCATGGAAATTCAACAATATTTAGAGATCGTATTGATTGCGAATTCACATTTTTTACTACAATAGACAATAAAACTGCAGAACTTGAAAATTTGGTACGAGAATCTGTATGTATGGATAATCTGGGTGTTGAGAATTCTTACGAGACGAAATTGGCTCCAGATGATCAAAGAAGACTTGAAATAATGGAAAGAACGTGACATCGTCTTGATAATGGTTCGTGGGAAATTGGATTACTGTGGAAAACTGAGAACGCAGTATTTATTACCTGATAGCAAGAGCGCTGCGCTTCGAAGACTTTACAGCATGGAGAGAAATATGGACACCAATCCTATCTTGGCAAATAAATACTGCAAACAAGTAGAAGACTTTCTTACGAAAGGATATGCAAGAAAACTTTCCCCAGAAGAAACAAAGAAAAAGACACCCAAAATCTGGTACCTTTCCCACTTCGCTGTAAAGCATTCCAACAAACCTGATAAATTCAGGTTCGTATTTGATGCAAAATCTAAATCAAATGGAGTGTCTTTCAATGATAATTTCTTAAGAGGTCCTGATCTTCTAAATTCTTTATTAAAGGTTCTCTTGAAATTTCGACAGTATCCCATTGCCGTGTCTGGAGACATTCAGGAAATGTTTCTACAAGTTCGCATTAAGCCTGAGGATCAGGAAACTCAGCGTTTTTTTGTGGCGAGGTGGAGATCGAAAGTCATCTCCTGAAGTCTATAAGATGAAAGTGATGATCTTTGGTTCTATATGTTCATCAAGCTGTGCCATATATGCCATTAGAAGAAATGCCGATGAATATGCTAAACAATTTCCTGAGGCTGTCAAAACAATCCATAAACATCACTATACAGATCATTATCTGGACAGTTTTTTGAACGTCGTTAAAGAAGTGATAGAGGTACATGCATTTGGTGATTTCCAGATACGAAACTGGATTACAGATTCGATGCATCTGCTAGAGAGGATTCCACCTGAACTACGTGCAATTACATGAGTAATACTAAAATAAAGTAATTTCTAAAGGGATAATGGTCAATATCAATTCTGGTGGAATGGCTGGGGTTTTAGCGCTCATTTTTTTTTCAAAAATTCAAGTGACCCACCGTTTTTGCATCGTAACTCACTTAGTTATAATGCAAACGACTTTTAACAGCGCTCATTTTAAAGGTCTTTTCAATCACTACAAAAAATGTTCTATAAGTTTTTCCCGAAAAATGCATCGGTTTTTCGTTAATTAATGTTGATTACTTCGAACAAAGTTGTTGCAAAAAAAATCGTCTTCAACGAGCCATAACTTCCTTTATTTTGGACCTAGAGCATTTATAAAAACCAATCTCTTTGCTGTTTTCTAAGCTTCATTTTTGGTTATTGCAAATTATTTGATAGAATGCGAAGTTTTCGACTTATTCGCGAAAAACCGTCCGAAAACATGCATTTTTATCACGAAAAGTCTTCAATCGCGAATAGCTCGAAAAATATTAATCTATCGGAAAAACTATATAGAGCATTTTTTACTTAGAATTTGTCCCTCTATCCATTTCCGGGGATATTTTAAGTGAACAATTTCTACCCCCCGATAAGGGGTGGCATCCACTCTCAGGGTCAAAGCGCACATCGGCGCTATGTCACTTTTGTTCCTTGCGCCATCCCCTAACCACTCACCAAATTTCACGTCAATCGGTCATGGTTCAAAGAATTCTGAGGTAATAGCATATTTTTACCTTCAACGACTGGACTAAAGGGGATAACCAACCGAAATATATTCTGACAATGGTACAAATCTACGGGGTGCATAAAAGGAACTACGTATAGCATTGCAAGAGCAGTTGAATGTTCAAGAAATTCAAAATTTTTGTTCTATTCGTAAGATACAATGGTATTTTAATCCGCCAGCGGCAGCACATATGGGAGGAGTATAGGAAAGAATGGTACGATCGGTCAAAGAAACTTTAAAAATAATTTTAAAGGAACAATGCCCCAAAGAAGAAGTTCTCATTACCCTTTTTGCAGAGGCAGAATACTCCGTTAACAGCCATCCATTAACTTATATATCTAGCGATAGTCAAGATGTAGAAAGTTTGACTTCTAATCATTTTTTGATTGGAAAGTCATGTGGAGTTCCTAGCCCTGGAATTTTTTCTGACAGCGAGTTCATTCATAGGAAACAATGGCGATTTTCACAGCGTCTTGCAGACCATTACACGAATATGTGCCAACCTTAGTCAGAAGAAGAAAATGGCAAAATAAAAAAAAGAATATTTCAGAAGGGGATATAGTCATTTTAGCAGATGAAACAAGCCCTAGAAATTCATGGCCTAAAGGCAGAGTGCTACGAACTCATCCAGGAAAAGATGGATATGTTCGAGTTGTAGATCTTAAAGCAATATTTGGAGTTTACAGAAGGCCTATCTCAAAATTAGTATTGTTGAAAAGTGCTGAATGAAGGGAGTTTGAAGGAATTTCGTTTCTTTATTTTGAAGACTGGGAGAATGTTGCGGATATATTGTTATTATTTTATATTGTTAGAAAAAACATATAGTCGCTTTTGATTTTTAAAATGTCAGAGTTCTGTCAACAAAAAATAAAATAAAGTTTTTCTGACACAAAACGTGTTAACAGTTAATTTTAGCCGGCAGTCTAGCTTTAAAAGTATACGCCAATACAATAGCTATTTGAATATTTTGCGCTCTTGGCGGCACTAATTAGCTTTTGTTTCAGAAAATAACGCGGGCAAGCTTAGCAATTGTTTCGGAAAAGCGTCCTTTTACTCGCATAACCTCAAACTTGGAATCCACTTCATATGCGAAAAGCGCATTCTCTGTGGCCGTGAAATATTGGATTTTTCTCAGTAAAGTCTCCTTTATGATGCACATAGCTTTCCCCGGGTCTAACCATGTTAATTTTAGGGTAAATGGGTACCTGGTATCTGTCGTAAAGTTCGGCTGGCTGGAACGACGCCGTTGATGGTGTGGCGCTGCTATGGGCCCCCTTGTGATGAAACCTCTCGTAGGCGGTCGTACAAAGCTGCCCTACTCCCTGGAATGCAGACCTCGCAGCTCCAATAGACCCTTTGGTTGCACGCAGACTTGAAAATCTGAATCGGCTGCGACCTTCTCCGAACTGACCCCCTCGTGGTATTTCTAATTTATAGTTTCGATGCAAATAATACCACACAAACTGGATAATTCACTGATTAAAACGGTATACTTTTTATATTAAAATAATCTGTTTTATTATGTAAAATACAATTTTAAAGGAGCACTATTTCACAGCATCAATCCAATTAAGTTATTCATTTGTTCTCTCTAAAATCCGTTATAAACAATTGATAACTATAACTAAACAAAACGTATATTAACCAAAGTCAATTACAGTACTTTTTAACATAAAATTATTTACAAATAAACATTTTTACACATTGCCTAAAACTAAAAATCATGTCTGTTCATTTTAATTATTAATGTCTTATTTGAGCCACTTGCACGTTTTGTCATCAGTTAATTTGTCTCACACGCGTGATTGCATCGATTAGTTTTAAGAGTTCACTTCCTATTCACATTTGTTTCATATCCTCCTGTGTGCTTTTCTTGCCTAATTTTTAAATGTCTGCTTTTCCCCTCTATTCTTGGTATTACAGCTTAATCTTACAATTGTCAATTATTTTCTTATAATTTGCTCTTTGCAACATATGATAATATCATTCTGGCTTCCTGTACCTTATTTAAGATTGTTCATAAATGTTTCCTGCTTATTTGTTTGAATTCTACGCTACAATACCATACACTTAGCAAACCTTTCTGTGACAAATCAATTATATCGGTTCGGCTTTAATTCTGCACAAACCTATTTAATTAATTTTGAAATGTCGATTTCCACCTGTGAACAACGAGCCTTGTCCCTTGCGTTCCTTATTCAAAACATTTATTTTAATTAAAGCATCTCTTTGTCAATATAATTACTGAATACTATTTAAGTTTATAGTCTAGCAGCTAAATAAAACACCCCTACTCCGTGCTTTGATTTAATTTTAATATTATACTGCAATCGGAGCAAAGCCGTAGGGCCTAATACCACTGCAATATATGTAAACATAATGATTTAGAATTTTAGTGGTTTGTACAGACCTCTAAGGGGACAAGATAACTATGAGGGTTGCGCAGAAAATTGTTAGTTATTAAAAGACTGTTGCATTTTTTAACAAAATTTTTAATTGTTTTTCAAAATAATCTCCAAATATGGTCAAAACGTAAAATAAGCAAACCAAAATGTAATAATTGTTTTGGATGAAAACAAAAATGTTCTTTTATTGTTACATTCTACAAAAAATATTGTATTTACTATGGTGGTTTCTGTTTCAAAAATTCATCATTAGCACTTACATTCTTATAATAAAATAATCCAGTTTGAAAGCTTCAAATTGATTTGTTTATTTTATTCGTTACAAAGAACCCTGCCCCATAGTCGCCTTGTGTCTTGCCTCCACTTAACATAAATGCGTAGTCCTTCCTTGTTATTATTTCTTGGCTTTTTACTTCTGTTTACAATAAAGGTAGTAAGTATTGGATTCACCCCAAAAATTCGAAATTGGGTTTTCAACAGATCTTCACGTTTTAGAGTCGCCCGAATCAAAAATAGCTATTTGTTTAATAAGGCAATAAATCATATGATTTATTAAAGCTACAGCTGGCAGTTTGGTATATGGTAAATAATCTTTGTAAGTTATTATCACCTATATTTTACCAAGAGCAGTGATAATTACCCGCAATCATTTTGACAAATAACAACCCGAAAGTGCTTTGGCTAGAAATAACCCGAGGCGCAGCCGAGATTTGACTGATTAAAAATTCAACGAATTATATTCTCAGATGCACAAACCACTAAACTTTTATAGTGTTTCAGCTAAATGGGAAGGCTTTGTTGTGGTTCATGTCTATGCTGTAGATTTCGCTTCCAATGCACAGATGTCAGCAGCAGCGACAGTCACTTTTGATGGAACTCCTTCTGAGGTCTGTGAAACGTCATTACTAGTCCTACTTTTTCGTTAAAAAGTGATACTTTCAGTTGTAATATAACAAGTGGAATGATTACTATCGACGATTTTTTTCCGAGTCAAAACCGGAACCTAAATTTAACGAGTGCGTAGCAGGAGTTAAATTTGTTATTTCGATTTTAACGAGTAAAAATTCATCGATCATTAATCATTACACGAATTATATTTGGAAAGAGAATATATTGAATGAAATGCAAAATATCATTTTTTTCTCTTAGGTTGGCACTGCTAATGTTGGTTACCCTGCTGTCAATTTTAAGCCTATGTTAAATTCGAGGTTAGAAGCTTAGGTTTTGTGTCAGTTTGTGTCAAAACTGACGGAAAACCTAATCTGCTAACATCGAATTTGACATAGACCTAAAATTGACAGCGGAGTACCCAACATTAACAGTGCCAACCTAAGAAAAAATCACAACCATTTACCACCTGTAAAAACAATTACGAAAATAAATTACTACCGTTGTGATAATGTGTAACTAGGCATTTGCATGCACCTCATTGGTTGAAATAACGTCACATAATATATGAATTATATTCTCTGCACGATTTTTCGTTTAAAAAAGACGCCTTTCGTGATCACTATGCAAAAATAGTTATTTATGCATGAGTTTCATACAATATTTTTTCTACGACTGTCAGCAATTAGAAAAAGAATAAATATAAATTGGTATATATTTACATTTTCTTTTATAACAATGAAATTAAGAAAGAACACATTAGTAATTAACAAAACTAGAAGCAACTTATAAACTTTATTTCGTAATGGTAATGTTAAAAGTGCAGTTGTTGGAGTTATTAATATTAAATTTTGATCCAAACTAGTTATTTTTTGACTCATCTAGATGTACTGATTCATGTGCACTATTATTCACGTTTGCAATATTTAAGTTGTTTTCACACTCATTTATATTTGAGGTCGATGGTTGGTTGAAAATATCGGTATTACCTCCATGTCCACGTAGAATCTTTGCTGCACAATCCATTGTAGTGTTAAAAGAATTTTCCACGTACCCTTCGGCAACAGTAGTGGACTTCCATCTGCCATGTTGTTTTAATTGCAGTATATCCCCGCCGGAATCAACCAGAAGCGGTGTGACCTGTATATGCATTTGGTTGTGGTAAATTAAGATATTTGGCAATTATTGAAGGAATTTTTGAAAATGTGTTTATGCCTACTACCTATTTAGTACATTTTCCGTTTCTATATGATAGAAAAAAATGTATATTATCTGCATTTTTTGGTCTAAGTTTAGCATATTTTCTAACGGGTGTTCATAAACAGTCGTCATCCCAGTTGCTTTGAAAAACAAAATGTTCTATCTTTGATTAATTCGTGCAACACTTTGAAACGTCATTTGAGTACTGTCATAGCGCGTTTAGGTTTGTTCAGTTTTGAAATCATATTTACGCCACAATGGAAAGCATTCATGCTCGAAAGTTATTTTCGCAATGGAGTACCTACTGGAAAATGATGAATGGCAATACTCAATCGAAGCTTCTAAAAATGAATTCAGATTGAGGTTTCCAAATGTGGTATTTAACCACAATCAGTTTAGGAAGCAGTTGAGCAGATCACTTGCAAATTTTCAGGAAACTGCTTTAACTGATAAACAACGTGGAGGTGAAAGACCTGGAGCTCGCACGGAACATGTTGTCAATGTGGTCAAAAACACGATCGAAGAGCGACCTTTATCTTCAGTTCGAAGGCTTTCCCAAGAACTAGGCATTCGTAAAACAAGTTTGTACAATGTTTTAAAAAAAGGATATTCACTCGCATCCATACAAATTACATATGTACCAGGAGCTGTTAGGTCCAGATTATGAGAAGAGTTTAGTACTGTCAGTGGTTTAACGAAAATTTGAACAAAAATGATGTACAGCTGATTGCAAATAAAACTGGGACAGCTAATATGTAATATTGTAATATGAAGTACAATAACATATTAAATACTCGTAATTATGTTACTTTTCTTATGCTTCTATCTTTAATAATATTTTATGTATTCACCTACGGAAATATAAGTTAGAGAAAGTTTCACATGCTATTAAAAACGCAAAAAGTAGTCTCAAGACTTGTCCCACTTTTATTTGCAATCAGCTGTACTCGATAAGACATATTTTTCGGACGAGGCCTGGTCATCTTAATGCCCAAAGTATGCGTATGTGGGGAACCGAAAACCCGTATTACTTTAGAGAAGCAACGATGCATCATGTTAAAATAGCGTTGTGGTTAGCAGTAAGTCGTAGAAGAATAATAGGCCCAATATTTTTTGAAGAAAATCGTACGACACTCATTAATGACCAATAGAAAAATTAGTTCACGAGTCGTAACCAAGACAACATCAAAAATTTCTTGGAAATTTTTTGTAGGTAGACATTACTTCTTTTTAGGGTTTGTGTCGTTACGATTTTCTTACCGAATCTGCATTCGAACATTAATTCATATCCGGAAATTATTATTCGTGCATTCCAACAACGTCCTAATTTGCCCTCGCGTCCCGCTCTGGCAAATTAATACGACGTTGTTAGAACGCACTCAAAAAATTTCCGGAAAGAAGTAATGCTCTTATGATATTATTTATATGTGAAAATCGTACGACACTCATTAATGACCAATAGAAAAATTAGTTCACGAGCCGTAACTAAGACAACAACAAAATTTCTTGGAAATTTTTTGTAGATAGACATTACTTCTTTTTAGGGTTTGTATCGTTACGATTTTCTTACCGAATCTGCATTCGAGCATTAATTCATATCCGGAAATCATTCTTCGTGCAATCCAACAACGTCCTAATTTGCCCTCGCGTCCCGCTCTGGCAAATTAATAAGACGTTGTTGGAACGCACTCAAAAAATTTCCGGAAAGAATTAATGCTCTTATGAGATTATATGTGAGAATATAAATTCTGAAAACTATCGGAACATCATAGAACCGTTCATAAATGAACTTCACGACGACAAGTTGCGAACTGGATATTTTCAACAGGATTCTGCGCTTCTGCACGTTGCTCATGTTACTTTAAATTATTTACGAGAATTTTTCGATGACCGTTTAATAAGTAAAGACCTTTATCCACCACGTTCTTGCGACCTTATGCTTTTGGATTACTTCATGTTTCCGTACATTAAAAATTATGTGTTTAGAAACCCAGTACACCCATTAGAAGACTTGAAAAACAGCATTCAACATCAGTGCGACCAAATAACTCCAGATATGCTTATAAATGCATTTGAAAGCATGCAGCGAAGAGTTAATTTGTGTATTCAAGAAAATGGTCACCATTTCCAACAGTTATTGTAATCTCAGTTCAATTCGGTTTACTTTTGACACATTGTTTGACAGTTAATAAAACTTACTGTTGTAAATAATATTCTGAATTTTAATAGACATACGTTTCCGAAGTCAAAACCTACTGGGATGACGACTGTTTATGAACACCCGTTATAAATATTCAACAAATTCAAGTTAGCAATTCCTGTATTTCCAATGACAGTGAAGCGTCGTTGTGAATGCGTTTTTGAATTTGGAATTCTTACTAGTAGAACTTCCCCCTTGTCGTAAATGTTATCAACGAGTGTTTTATATAACTCATCTCTTCGACAAGCCCCAGCAGTTCCTAATATTAATGTAACCTAAAAATGTACAACCCATTAAATGACGCAAAAGAAAATAACTACAATTTTACCGTAAACATATTAGTGGTCATCCGGTGCTTCCAGTAAAAACTTATTCATTTCTTCCCTTGTAATGGTTTGATATTTTTTTAGTTTGTACCCCACTGACTTCCGCTTTAGGTACGCTATTAGCTTTAAAAATTTGCTTATATCCACATTACTATTAATCATTAATGTTGCTTTCAACTTTGAATAAGTGGACCATAATGTTGAAGATTTAAATGTTTCGATTTTTCCTCAAAATATGCTAATAATACTCTTTCTGTAAAACTGTGAACTGAATTTTGAATGCGCCATTCCATAACCGAGTTGTACTCCTTTTGATAAATTTCCTTGGATTTCTCAAGCAGCAAGTTTTGCGCTGCTACATTTGGTTTTTCGATGATATCTTCGGGTGTGCATATTTCGTGTTGAGAATCTTCGTCAATTTCCATATTTAAATAAATTTCAGAGTTAATTTACAAACCTTGTGTACAAACGTACTTAAACGTCAAAACACATATCTAATTAAATTTGACGTTTCTAAAACGAAGATCGCGAGAAAACTTCAATTGTTTTCAGTGCACTCTTATGATTTGGTGCATGTAGTTGCATAGCGCCAGAGTGAAATAATGACCCGCTACGACACTTTTTTTCACGCTTTTTACTTTTTTCAATATTACCATAAACAAGCGTTTTGCTCACAGACAATAGTGAAATATGGTACAGTTTAACAGTCGTAGAAAAGATGTTATTTACATTTTAGCTGTAACTTCGTTTGCGTGTAAGAGTTCTTGCCGACTGCTTTTTTGATTGTGTAACTAGAGCGTAAGTAAGAGGCGTTAAATTTGAATAGAAGCGTGTGTGGTGGAGTACCCATAGCATTCGCATAATGTAAGTTGCTTCATATTTTTATCTACTCCACTGGGATAAGTAACGCATTACGTCACTCATTTGACACTATTTCAGTTAGGTAATGAAGCTCATTACACCACTCAGTTATGTAATAGTTTCATTACGCAACTGAGTTGTGTAATGATTTCATTGCGTAACTGAAATAGTGTCAAATGAATGACATAATGACATTTGCCTACTAACATATTTTTGAAAATGACAGATCTGACATTTCTCTTAATGCACTTTTCTCAATTTTAGGCAGTCGTAGATAAAATTTTGTACAATACATGTGTGATAATGCATCATTAATATACTTGCGTGCTTACATAACTCGTGCTACGCACTCGTTTGTAACTTACACACACGTATATTAATGATGCTGTTATCCCACTTGTATAGTAAATAACTATTACCTACTTGTTTCTAATTGAGTTTGGATTTATTGCCTGAAGACCAAGCTTCGCTGTTGCAAGGTACTTATGAAGAATCTGCATCACCATTTCAGCAGGGAAAAGGCGAATGAAAACAAAATTTAAAGAAATTTATATTTAATTATAGCAGTGTTTTATTAGTTACTATAATTATTTGCTCGAAAAAAAATAATTTTTTTTAGTTACATTTACTTCAGTTTAAATTTTTTTTTTCTTATACTAATATCATTTTTCGCGGGTTTAAACAAAACTTGTTCAAAACTTTCGTTTCTATCCAGTCCTGATTTTGTTTGAAGAATTTCCGATGGACGCTCATCAAACACAACCCAGTCAGTCTGTCCTCTCCCATTGTACTTCTGAGCCAGGTCTTTACCCTTCGAAGGGTACTGAAAGATCGTTCAACAGTAGCCGTAGTGGATGGGAAAGCACTTAAAATGAGGAATGCACGCCTGGTTGCAGGGAAAAAAATATTAGCCTGTTCCAAAAGTGCAGCCACTTCAATGTCCTTTAATTTGTCTTCCGCTAAATTCTTCTTTTTCCACAGATTATACCACAAATCTAATTCTGCAGAGATATCACCCAACTCATAAAACTCCATAAAAGACTTTGCATTTTGTTCCAAATATTTTGGAGCCATTTTTAACATGTATGAAGGATGAAGATGGGATAAGGCAAAAGCAGGTGTATTTTCGTGTGAGAATCTAACATTCAAAGCTAAAGTTAGGGAGTCAAGATAAGGGATGATAAACGATCGTCTCCAGTATTCAATCGCAGTCTCAGATGGTGGATTAGTTCTATGCATTTGCTTGACGCCGAACTTTCTAGATCATCTAGAAGATTCCCTCTTCTCTCATTGGCTGCCATCTATCCACTCTGCTAGAACGTTGCCGCCAACCTGCTATCCGCTAACGTCTAGTCGCCTAGAGCCCGCTGGAGACTTCTCCCTCACTTGAATCCTACGGGCTGGCTGCCACAGATTCCTCTACCAGTCGCTAGGTGGTTCTAGATACTTCTCGGTTTTTACACCATTTCAGTGAAGTAAACAACTGATAAATCGCCATCGCCCTACCTAATT
This sequence comes from Agriotes lineatus, assembly GCA_940337035.1. Taxonomy (NCBI): domain Eukaryota; kingdom Metazoa; phylum Arthropoda; class Insecta; order Coleoptera; family Elateridae; genus Agriotes; species Agriotes lineatus. Next base: position 135,499,001 of record OW679199.1, read on the forward strand.
TTGTTTCGTTTCATCACTTTATAACAATTTTTTTTGGTTGATTTTCAAAACGCTGCCCCATAATTTAAAAAAAAAATTTTTTTTTGCAGCTGCCCCCCCCCCCCCCCCCCCACCTGTCCCTCGCTGAGTACGCCCATGCTGGTTTACTATATTCATCAGCCCCAGAGATGGAACGCAAGACATTATATGATATCATTATTTAACTTGTAACTTTAACTTTTAACCTGTGACTTCGAACGAATGTTCGAGAGATAGGTTTTGTGTCAGTTTGTGTCAAAACTGACGGAAAACCTAACCTGATAACCTCGAATTTGACATAGACTTACAGTGCCACCAACATATTATTCATATGTTTAAATTTCCACAGCCCGCTGAGGATCAGTTTTTTTATCTCTCGATATAACCTATATACAATACACTTCTGGATATTCATGCTTTTTCTATTATTTATAATTGCTTGTATTTTTTAATAATTATTTAGGAATTATTTCATATCCCCAGCAAATCCAAACATCTGTAACTTCATCAGGTACCGATTTAGAGTTTGATCATAGCATTAAGTATCTATAAGCAACAATTGTGTGCAATTTCAAAATTGCCACTCGTTGGTTTAATTGCGTTTCCAAACACCAGAGGCGCTGTAAACGTCGACAAAAGCTATCATGTGAGTAAGGTATGTATAAACATTTAGTGATTTGTGCTCAGATAATAACGTAAAATGGAGAGCGTGCAACCAAGAGGTAAAGCATTCGAACTTGTAATCGACAGGCAGTGAGTTCGAACCTCACGCTCGGACTATGGTATCATCCCACGCTCTCCGGCCACCATACAAACACTTTTGGTGGTCGTAACCTTTGTAGAAGGGCATTATTTCCCTATATTCAATGGGATAGTCTATGCATCTATCCAGGCCGCGGGTTAAAGGGGCTCATAGAACTACAAATTGTGTAGTTGGTAACAGGCTGGTAGAGAACTTAAAAAAAAAACAATACACGTTTGGTTATGGCAGTTAACGAGACTGATTTGATTGCCGCAAAACTCGGCTCACCGCCTCGTTTTGCCAATCAAACTCGTTTCGTTAAGATACTGATAATCAAATTTGTATCGTTAATATCTATAAAAAAATACTAAATTGGTAACGCGTTGGGTATAAACCTAATTTCACTTCATTGCGATGTTATTGTTACTTACCGCTTTATAACTGGATATCAGTATGTACAATACATTGTTGCCTACAACTTTGTGCAATAATTTTGGTAAAAAGCTGTTGTGAACTACTTAGCGCCCCACAACTATTAACACATTTTTCTTGAACTATACTTGAATTTTATTAAAATTACACATTAAAACTACCAGCAAAGAGACAGTACTATGATCTTCAATAAAGAAACCTTATAATGGTTACACACCGCTAGAAATCGCTTTATCGTGGTGGGAACGTACCCAACATTTGGTGACATCTCGGACAGTGATGGTCTGTTCTCTTACAACTGTCTATGCAGTAGGGCAGAAGACACCAAGGCCAACAGCCACAGAGGCAGAGAATCAGTGCAGATAGGTGTGTCAAAGTTGTCCTGTGCGATTGAGTGGACGTCACCACCGCACGGGCACATCTTGAACAAATTACTGACAACGGATTCGGCCCAAACGCAATTTGTTCAGCTAAAACGTCGGGACAACTAAATAATTAAGTTTAAGTAAATGCCCAGCCAGACGACACTACCTGATATTATAACAGGGGCATCTAGGTGGAAACCTTGAGCTTGGGCGTACGTCGGTGGTGGAATTGGAGCTATGAACGGTGGAGATGGTTGTATCCTCAGCGGAGTTCTGTTAGGGGTGTAAGGTTCTGGAGGGCCAAGCCGTATCACAGCGAGGTATGACGGTGGAGCCCCTAAAAGGGGAGGTGGCCCAAGGTGAGCGCATGATGTAATGGATAGCGGAGAAATTCTTACTGTATCAGCGCCGATGGCTTCTTCGAACGATGGAGGTGTTGGAGATATAAACGAGTAACTTTCGTCGCCCATAAATGCTCGGAAGTACCTGTTGAACCTGCCAGGGGCGGGGATGGGCTGGTATATAAATGGCGAGTTATTATTTCTTGCCGAAGGCACAGTACATCCCAATGGATTATTTGATGTTCGGTGCGGAGCTCTAGGAGAAGGTACCGAATTTGAGTTTATCCTAGAATTTTGCTGTGATTGAGTTACGTTATTCGGAACGCTAGCCGGTGTTTGGTTAAGCAAAGATGCCTCCTCTTCTGTAGGATTAGTAACATATCCAGATTCTGCATCGTATTCTGTAATTAAAATCGTGGAGCTGGCAGAGAGATTAGAGCTTCCTGGGCCTGCAAAGGTACTTCTAGGAGTCGTAGAAGGTGTCACGCTTGAATTTCTGTCGGTATCGTTACTATGACCACCTTCTTCAGCTCTTGTCCCTATTTGTTTGTGGATTCCTACAACGGCGTTTGTAGAAGAAGTGCTGGTTAGAGTTACTACTTCTTCATTAGTAGAGGCTTCTGTTCTAAGAGGGTTGTTACGTGTAATTTGTGAATCTTCATCGCTATCACTCATTACTTATGACAGTAAAATTTTGACATTTCGTGATACTAGCACGACACAATGTATTTTTTGCCACCTTGATTTCAAAATGACTTTTTCTGTCGCTTGTTAGAGGATTTTTTGTTAGCGAAAACAGGCGTTTTGCCCCAGTTGATTTCCAATAGTAGGGAGGAAATAGTAATACATTGACTGCCATTTCCATTAGATACTTAAGGACAATATTTTTAATGCAGCTCAATACAAGAGATAAAGTCTCTCTGGATCAAAGTGTAATTTCCTGGCTCGCTAATGCTCGGGCATTAAAATACTGCTACACAAGGAATTTCTATAAATTAAAAATTAATGTTTCATAATTCTTTATAAAAACAAGACAATGTAATCCAGGAATTGTTGTGCAGTCTAGCAAAGTTTTGGGGGTTAGTTCCTGAGCAGGATGGGGACAGGTTGTCCGAAAGCGCCACTAGTTCGAGACGATCCTACAAGTGTTGGTGTAAATCGCCAAACCACATAATTGTTCCCATAAATCAACAAATAAAGATCATAAGTTGCTGTAACCCAGTGTTTCTTTACACTATACTATACATTCAACTCCAAAACATGACATCATATTTGCGGAAATGATCAAAAAGGGCAAAAGGGAATGGCGAATGTTCACACTTATGTAAACTTCAAAAGAATGATCAAAGGTAGAAATATCGATAATGTTATATATTTTTATCTTCATCGGTGTTGTTATAGACTACTTACCAAATCAATTTGAGTATCGTTAAGAGCTTTATTACCGCACTCTCTTTACACAGCAAAGAATAAATTAAACCGAATTTTTACCCAGAATTTATTGACGAAGATAAAATATTGAACAATAGACGTTTGCTTGTGGCACTTAACGCGACTCGTTTCATTGCCGCAAAACTCGGCTCACCGCCTCGTTTTGGCAATCAAACCCGTTTCGTTAAGATGTTCATAATCAAACTTGTATCGTTAATCTCTATAACGTATTTGTAGTGTTGTCATTTTATGTCTAACTACGCCTGCAGTCTAACGAATTGAGTGTATATGGAAACCGGTGCCGGTTCTAAGTCAGGGTAAAGGAGGAGGGCTCGCTGGTGAGGGTAGCTTCCTGCTGGCGGAAAAACAAAGAAGAACTCGCAATACAATGACAATACATGCGAGAAAACGGACTAAGCATCTACGATTAGCTACATGAAACATAGGGTCATGAAGAAACAGAGACTAAGAGATCATTTTCAAAATGGAAAGCACTACAGTGACATTTTCACATTGAGGAAATACGCAAAAATGAAAAGGGTCCACCATGGCAGGCAAATATTTGCTATTTATAGCAGAACACCAAAATGCAAAAAAGGCATATCCTTATTTCGTCAAGGGTAAAAACCTGAGCTATGTGCAAAGTATAACTTTCATTTAAGTAATGGTTCCTAAGTTAAAGTAAACACAGGTAAATTTAAAATTTTTAAGGTACTCACCTTGTGTATATTTTAGAGAAAATTTCTCGGTTTCATGCCAAAAAAGCATGTAATCCGCATGCAAAATATCGTCTTCGTCCAAGAAATAGTTTTTGAGTTATACCGGCAACAGACAGACAGACGAGCTTACGAAACACTATTTTAAAGAACAAGTTGCTACCTTGGAACTGAATGGAGAAATAGTCGAACGCAATATAAGCAAGGAATTCCCACAAGGGTCGTGCAGTGGACCCGGTTACTGGAACATCCAGTATAAGCCCCAATGGGTGTGTTTACAATTCCAATCCCCACCGGCTATGAATCTGTTTCTAAGGCTTTGGAAGAAGGTTTTGTAGTCCTCAGAGGTGATCGTATGTCGTGGCGGGCAGTAAATAGCACTTACATTAAAATTCCATGGTAGGGCATACACTTGAATACTGGCTGCTTGAATTTCAGGAGTTTGGTATTTTGGTAGTTCGTGTTGAGATACATAATTTTTAATTATAATCGTTGCTCCCCATGAGCAGTATCGTCAGAGTGAGTAGTGGTGTAACAAAATTAAGTTGAATGAACAAAAATCCAGCGTAATATTAATATCAAGGAATAAGAAATCACGTCAAGAAGACAAAAACATCTATTTAAATAATAAGATCCTAAAACAAGTAAAGGAGATAAAGTATGTGAGAATATACCACGGTGTTACACCGTGGAATATACACATGTTCATTAAAAATGTCCATAAGGGGCGGCTGTGGAAATTCAAAAGTATGAATACTATGTTGGTGGCACTATAAGTCTATGTCAAATTCGAGGTTATCAGGTTAGGTTTTGCGTCAGTCTGTGTCAAAACTGACGAAAAACCTAACCTGCTAACCTCGAATTTGACATAGACTTACAGTGCCACCAACTTATTATTCATACGTTTGAATTTCCACAGCCGCTCCTTATGGACGTTTTTAATGAAGATTTATCTTGACAATAGATGTAATTTCAATAACCACATTGAACACGTAGCAACACGATGTATAGGACCAGTTCACGCTCTGTCCAGGTATGCAAAAATTATGGGGATCTGCGTCATTTTGTGTCATAACTGACGGAAAACCTAACCTGCTAACCTCGAATTTGACATTGACGTACAGTGTCGCCAACATATTATTCATACGTTGAATTTCCACAGCCCGCTGAGGAACAGTTTTTTTTTATCTCTCGATATAATTGTGGCCCCATCGGTATAAAGGAGCAATTTTATCAATTATGTCTTATAGCGCACCGATTTGGATATCAGCAATGAAGTTAAAGTATAATCAAAAGAAATATGAACAAATTCAAAAATTTATTACTAGTATAAAGATAATTAAAGGATTTCGTACAAATTCATACACCGCTTGCTGTATCTTATCAAGCTTAACACCAATCGTGATCAAATGAGAAGGTAGTTAGTATACTATTTGAAATTCAAGTCCAAAAAGGTCTAGCAGTGAAATGAGCAAAAGGTGAAAGTTTAGAGAAATGGGCTTCTACGTGGACACACTCTGATAAGGAAGCCACCACCAGGAAGTCTTTTCCAACAGTAATGGATAAAACGAAATAAAATTTACTTTTATTACCATCTCTTACGACGATACTATCGGGGCATGGAACTCTTAATAGTTACTTTCACAAATTTAAAATAATAGACAGTCCCTATTTTGTTTATGGAAACTTTGAAAAAGCAGCGGATCATAATGAAGGTTCCGAACTCAATCCATAAAAAGAAATTCATCAAAACCGAGTTGGAAGTAACAACGGAATCTGACCAGCAACTAAACAACAATTCGTGTGAGTTTATTTAAAAGATTTTGCGAAATTTGTTAAATACATAACATTTAAACAATTAATATCTGTTTAAGAATGACCAAATATTGCACTGGGCTTAGCTGAAATTACTAGAATTAAAATTTATTTTTGTAAATACGTTATTCAATCATATTTTTATTATTATTGATTGCAACTAAGTTTTATTATGTGAGTAAACTAAACATGTAGTATTTTTTCTACGATCGTGTCAAAATGACAGTAAGTACGAGTGTACGAGAAAAGACGTAAAAAATTGGCTCTTCTCAGGACTAACCAGGAGTTGATTCACCTGAGAACGGGAGTAGATCAAAAACTCACAAAACGTATGATAAACACCCAAGACAATAGAAAAAGTCCGATAAAACATGTCATAAATGACCACTGTCAAAAATGACATCATTCAGAGAATAAAAATAATATGACACGAATTTCAACAAAATAATGTTGATACTTCAACAAATCTGTGACATAACCTACAATTATTTAATGTTTTGATTACTGTATGATATTTCAAACTGAAACTAAATTTATAACTAGATTCTAGTAATGGCACCCCAAGCACAAGAAGTTATCTTATATTCTAAAATTTAGTATCCCGCTTAGTTCTAAAGCGACTATAGTTAAAGAGGTCTATACTGTTCCAGACCACGGTACTGTCTCTGATGCCAAATTTTCTGCTAGGCCATTCCAGAACACACTAAATTTTCAAAACTTTCACTTATAATACTATAAGGTATGTCGATTATTTTTGGGGTAGTAGGTATCACGAAGGTCCATTGCGTGTGGGTACAAATAGGACGATTTGCGGAGCAAACATGCCATACGATAACTAAAACAACCGCGCCAAACAAACACGTGGAAAGTCATTCATAAGAGCCGCCGGCCGTTAAGAACAAACTGACCTTTAAAAAGAAAATTATTCATAACGGCCCCTGGCCGTTTGGGATTATAATGGCCGCCAGCCGTTAAGAATCACGTGATCTTTAAATTATGTTCAATAAGTTTTTCTTAAAATGTGAAAATTTGTATTACGAAAAATCTTGAACGACACACGGCCGACACGCATATAACGGAATTGGCTGATTGTAAACCTGGGCTATCGCCTCGAATTACAAAATTGAACCGCGTTCGTTATTTACTATACATATCGGCCTAATGACGTTAATAACTATAATTGAATTAAACAAATGAAAAGTCATTTACAGTAGAGACCCTAGAAATGAGAGACTGGCCATTTACCGGAAGTAACTAGATTCCCCTAGCGAAATGTTGGCGGCAGTGGTCCCGAAAATGGCGACCGTGTCAACTCAGCTGTTTTACAAGATTTGAGCTTTTCAATTATAGTCCATTTACTTGACATCTGCACTGTCAAACTGACATTATGTTGGCACCACTGCTATTTTTCACATTTTAACAATTAAATTACTGTACAGTCTAATAAAAAACACATTATTTTTGAGGTATAGTCAAGAATTTTTTTTAAATTTTGACACTGACAGTGCAGATGTCAAGTAAATGGACTATAGGTATTGTTTTGTGATTTCAATCAATGTAAGTTATGTGAGTAACTACTTACTAAATAATAATAATTTGTATTTGTACTGGATATGGACAACATGGTTCATTTCTAAGAACCGCTCGCTCACTAGAATGAACTAGTTCTTTTTTTATAGCTCACCAGCTTTCCTGCACCCCTTTGGAATTTTTCACCGCGATTCTGTATCCCAGTCCCGCATACTGAGTCTCGCATACAGTATTCACGTTTGAAAGGGGCCTAATAGAAGATATATTAAAAATTACAGATTTCCTAACCTTACTCCAAATAGTAAATACACAAGTTAGTACTCATATTTAGCTGGAAAATTGTAAATAACAGTAAATCTATCATGTGAAAGTAATCAATAATTCACGTTTGTATTTTAGAAAATGCCACCTTGCTACTGAGCTGGTTAAATTAAATAAATTAGATAGCATAAATAAAAACAGCAGTCTAAAGGGGGATATAGCATGTTAAATAAAAAGACGCCGCAACGTGGAGCTATAACAATATTAATTTGTAGTCAAGTTACCCCAATACCATGCACATTATCCCCCTCAAAAGCAATAACAGTGTTGGAACAGAGAATTGAAGCATTTTGAATAATTATTCAACGTAGAATGATTGCCGTTGATACTACTGGACTATTTGTACTCTTAGGTCAATGGCTCACAACAGTTGAGGTTGAGTGAACCGTGACCTTTACAGCATATCTTACAAAATTATATTTAAAATTAGAAGCCCTGCATACCTTATACATAGGTATTAAGAAATGCCATAGTAGTAAACAGAAAATGAAGTGTACCAGTCTGATCTGATTGATAAAACCAGTTAAATGGGTAAAATATAATTCTCATTACCCCAGAAGAATTTAAAGTATAAAAAATCCATGCAGAGATACGCACATTTATATGAATCAACACACAATTTCGATTTTACCAAAACTGTCAACGCCAGATCTTCTCCTTGCTACGGCCGCTAAACTACTCTCTAATGTTCGTTATGAATCTCCAGTTGCAGTTATTGCAGTAAACATTCAAGTAATGTATTAAAGATAACTGATTATAATATGCAGTTTGCAGTGATTTGGATTAGTATAATTGAACGCGTTAAGTGGGAAGTCGTCCAAAGTATGTGGAAGTATCTCACTGATGTAACTACGAAGATAGACAATGAGCAAGCACCATGCGATGGCATCCCACCATATAGCAGGTCCTTGTTGTAGTCGACTATAATCAACTAATCCTTTGAGGAGAAACTTTACTCCATAATAGCGTTGTTTGATGACAACCAGGGATATAATAAAGTGTGGCATGATAGTCTCCCATACTACATTCCTCTCAAATCATACCTAGAAGAACCGCACTTCCACATGAAACACGATCAACTGCAAAGAAAACACAGCTTTAGCTTTTATCAATAATGTACCATTGTCAGAAGTGGAAAAAGTTAAATATCTCGATATAAAGTTGAACAAGGATTCAAGGTCTCAAGTGGAAAACAGATATATGGTGTCAAAGGAAAAAACCTGTCCATTCCAGTAGCAACAACGTAGGCTTCCCAGTTGGACTTAAACAGCTCAAAACTTTGGCGAATCTCACCTGTATCCACCTGCAATGGCTTTGGCCATGGCACATTCGAAGAACGAAGAACTACATGCGGTACTTTCTGCTGCTTTCTTCTGCAATTTCTGTTTTTGGCTGGTTACCAACTGCATTTTTTTGCATCTGTAGAGCTAAGAATTGTTCCAAACCTTCCATCGCGAATTATGTAAACTACGTACAATTTTAACCTAATTTTGCAAGTGTATTTAACCACTAAATTCGGTTGTCGGAAATTTCAAGTTTCTACAGCCTACACACAAGTAAAGCATTTTTGTTGAATATAAAATTTTGTTTAGTCAATACAAATTTTGTCTATGTAACTTTGCAAGCGTGATGTCTCAATTTATGAAAAAATTCATGTAAATCTACCAAAGGATGTCTGCCAAATTTTGACCATTTGATAATATGTACTTATCTGCCTCGCAAGTTCGGCAGATAACCCGTCCAGCCTCGCCACATAAAGTATAACTTTTGCTCCTAATAACATAATATACTATTTTAAGAGTCACTTCCTTTATACATTTAAGTTTGAAATTCCCGCCATATTTGAGAGCACACCATTGGCGCCGCCATTTTAGGGACAAGGTTCGCGTCAACCAATCAGGCCAGCGACGGCCAATGGCCAGTCTCTCATTTCTAGGGTCTCTAATTTACAGCAGCCGCCGGCGCCGTCTGCATCCCGCGGGAAGGTAATAAGAATTAGTGTAGGTACCTGTATAATACTTTATACAGGTACACTAATAAGAATTACCTCTCAGCTGATTAGAAATTGACAGTTTTTTTTCCTGCAATTTGGGCGCAAAAACTGACTTCCTATACAGTGAGTAGGAAAAAAATTAAATGACAGATGTCGTCAAGATGCTCTAGATTGTAGTACCCTATGTTCTCTTTCAATTTGTTCATGATAATCTAGTTGGTTATTATCTTATTATAGTACCTATGTATTTAATCAGTGTCAGAAATATAACATTGCACATTTGTGCAATTATTATTCAATTGAATACCTAGTAAAAACTAGAGTTTCTACATATTAATCTCTCCTAGTACAAACTGTTAAATATAGCAATAACTAAAATAAAAGTTGAGAAGCCTTTCGTGAAATACTAAAGGAATCTGTACTTCTGAACGTTGCCTTAAAGAGCGCTAATGAGTTAGATGATACAGCCGAACTACTAACATGTTCCATACAAAATGCAGCATCTCCTCTACCTGGTAATAATGATAAAGTTGACTTCTCTCCTGGACAAGTTAAAAAAAATTGATTGCAGAAAAAGAAAAACTAAGAACCATCTGCAAAATAATGCGACACCTAAGAAAAAAGCCTGAAAAAGACTTGGAAAAACCGATACCAACAGAGGCTATAGGGTACTCGCTCTGGAAGGCTATAAATGCCTCAAACAAAATGCATCTTGGAGTTCGTATAGCGTCACATCAAAACAAAACAACTTTAGTTAACTTTAAAATAAAAGCGCAACGGGTAGGCTTTCCCCATTGAATTAAATTAACGAAATCTCTCGAAAATTCAGAGCGACTTCTATTTATAGCTTCGCAAAACAATAAAAACCCCGTCTGGTATTGGTCTAAATTGAAGCAAGTTTCTTAACAATTGTTAAATGATACGTAAAATAATATGAACAATTGCTTGTCGATAATTTGAAAAGATGGATCAACTAACTACACAAAAACCTTAGGTCTAAAGGCAAAACTAATTGTACTATTGTCTTTAGCGCATTTCGAAGCATATATGTCCCACATTTGACATCTCTCTGCAATTGTGTCACGTCGAACCGTTTTTAGTACGTCTGCCCTGGCTATGTCCCCCACTAAACTAATAGAAAAGTGTTCTGACACCCTTGCTGCACGCACCTGTGTGAGTGTTATCCATCTGAGGGCAATTTTATTTACGAAGATCTGTGCCAGCGCCAAATGTGACCTGAGACCTGCACTCTCGCTTGAAATCACTGAGTCCAACCACTCTGCCAGTGTATGGAGACTTCAGAAATGTCCATAAACACCTCCTTCAAGTATGTGTCTGCTTTTTAGCTTTCACGGGCCCCTACATGGAGCAAACTAGTTGCCCAACCTCGCCTGCAACAGCGTCAACTTCATTGGTACGTAAACTCGTAGCTCTTATGTGCACAGTACTGAATTTTCTGTGTTTGTTGGCTCCTAATTGTGGACACACAACATGCTCCTTAGCTATTGCCCTCGACATCCACAGTTACGGCCCCAAGCTTTGAGTTGTCGGCGATCTCGGCTTCCAATGGACACAGGCTAGCTCCGATGTCAGCCTCCAGTATGCAACAAACGGCCCCATCTGCTCTCTAGTGCTCCGAGTGCATCATTTCTGGTGTCATGACCCGGTTTTGCAAACTTCTTAAGAGTAATTACACTGCACGTTTAGTTTTTAAAACGCACAGTAGGTCGCACACACACTTTGTCCAAATGTCTCATTCTGTGCTCACTGCAACTAACATGTGGATCTAATTGTTTTACTGACTCTTTGTGTGGCGAAAATTGGGATTTTCAAGTGTACTTTAGCTTGGTTTTGTCAAACATAACCCCACATTCTTTCAGAAACCATGAAAATGTGTGGCCTCGTATTGGGTGTTATGTGAGATTCAAATTTTCACATGACTATCTTGAATTGTTATGAGTTAATCGCTTAGTATTACGAAAAATCTCCTAACTCTTACTTTCAAAACGAACTTATACTCTTAATTTGGCGATTTACAATTGATCAATAAACCATACGGCAAGGAAGTCTGTTTGTGTTGTCAATTATTCTTTGGCAAATTAACTTTGTTAATTACTCATTACCTTTACTTGTAAAAACGTTTAATGTACAACCGAATATCATAGCAATATATATGATTTTTTCTTCGAATGCAAGTTCTTTAACGCGAAATTTAAAAAATGTTGCTTTATCAAATCATTATAGTGACTCTAGATTTCCAAATTACCACAATGTTATAAAGATTTGGTGTGATTTCCATTGGAACATAAACACAAATGCGGGAGATAAAAAATATTGTCTCCCGCCGAAAGTTAATAAAAATTGCCTCCCACTGGTTGGAAATTGAGTTCTGTTTCCTAAAACTAGGGTGCAAAAGCAGACTTTCTAGGCAGTGAGTAGCAAACTTTTTATTTATCAATTACGAACTCTAGTACCACAAGAATTGTAGAAAGTGTCAGGACGCCTGAAGTTAGGCTACCAAGAAAAAAAAGTTACTACACAGTAGCTCCGTCGTCTGATAAATTATGAGATAGTAACTGTTAGCTAAATTGGATTATTTTAGGTATGTTTGAGCCAGATTGGTAACGATTTTGGTATAAACCCAATTCCACTTCATTGCAATGTTATCCCTACTGACCACCTCACACTCGTAGCAGTATTTTCGTAGCTAAAATCATTTATGACATCTTATGAACTACTTAGCGTCCTGCAATTACTAACAACTTTTCTTCGAATTGTACTTGAATTCTATTAAGATTATTCATAAAAACTACCGTCAAAGGCACAGTCCTTTAATCTTCAATAAAAAAAAATTGTATACGTAATGGTAACACATCGCCAGAAATCGCTTTATAGAGGTGAGAACGTGCCCGATATTTGGTGACATCTCGGACAGTGATGTTCTATTATCTTACAACTGTCCATGTAGTACGGCAGCAGACAGCAACGTCAATAGCCAAGAAGGCAGAGAATCAGTGCAGCGAGGTGCATCAAATTTGACCTGTGCGACTGAGTAGACGTCACAACTACATGGGCACATCTTGAACAAATTACCGAAAAAGCACTCGGCCCAAACGCAATTTGTTCAACTGAAAACGTCGGAAAACTAAAGAATTAAGCTTAAGTAAATACCCAGAGAGACGAGACTACCTGATATTATAACAGGGAACTCTATGTGGAAACCTTGAGCTTGGGCCTACGTCGGTGGTGGAATTGGAGCTATGAACGGTGGAGATGGTTGTATCCTTAGAGGAGTTCCGTTAGGGGTATAAGGATCTGGTAGGCCAGGCCGCACCAAGGTGAGATATGACGGTGGGGCCCATATAAGTAAGGGTGGGCCAAGGTGAGTGAATAGCGGAGGGATTCTTACATCGTTATCGCTGGTGGCTTCTTCGAATAATGGAAGTATAGGTGATGTATACGACTGACTTTCGTCCGTACACCCCATAAGTGCCCGGAAGTACCTGCGGATCCTACGAGAGGCGGGGACGCGCTGGTAAATTTAAGGTCATTAAATCACGAAGGTCACTAAATCACGTTAGCTGCGCTAACACAGGTAGGGAAACACCATTTGACAGGTTCAAAAAACGAGTTTGTCAATGTCAAATTTACCATAGGCGCTACTAGTAAGGGCATACATATTTTTTCTTATTATTAATATATCCTTCGAATGAGATGCCACAATCCTTTCTCTAGGTTGTAAGTTAGGCAGATGATCGTTTTTAACCACAATTTAAAATGTGTTTCGTCTACTGACCCTGAAACTTGAAGATCTGGAGAAATATCATAGGTAATTTTTCACGATTACAGATCATTTACCTTAATTATGACCTGAAGAGATGATTGTAATCTCGGATTCCCTAGTTCTCCCGACGAATTTTGTCAAAACGTATTTATATTTAATAGCATTATGGTTTTAATTTGCTGCGTTAAAGGTTACCTGAACAACAGCATAAAAGAGTATACGCTGTTTCAAGTCCCTGAAGGTAATTTAAACTGCAATATTTAGCAATACTTTTTAATGAATAACTTATTGCAAATTAAGGACCAGGAAATAGCATAAAACGGCAGACGTGGTTGAAAGAAATAAATAGACCACTAGACGGCATGCATCATTTACGTGTATGTGAGGTACCGAAGTATTGGAATGCAGCGAGCGGTACAAAATATTCGCTAAAGCTTTATATTTGTGATAATTAATTTTTTTAAGGTGGAAAACGTTTACAAATAGTTCTTGATGTAATATTTATTTATTGCGTTCACGTTAGGTACACAAACTTCAATTTATTTCTGTTATAACCTATAAACTGATTGGGTACGCCACTGACAAAAACGAGTTTGGTTTGACATAAATATCGCCGAGTTTCCCTACCTGTGTTAGCGTAGCTACCGTGATTTAGTGAGCGTAGCTAACGTGATTTAGTGACCTTAGGTAAATTAACGGCACGTAGTTATTTCTGGCCGAAGGCAAAGTACTTTCCAATGGATAAGTTGGTGTTCGGTGGGAAGCTATCGGACAAGGTACAGCAGTTAAGCTTATCCTGGAATTTTTCTGTGGTTGTATTATGTTATTCGGAACATTAGTCTGTGATTGGTTAGGCAAAGATGCCTCCTCTTCTTACAGTGGCTTTATACAAGACAGTGTGACCATTGGGATCTCTTCGCCGCTATTGGTCGACGCGAATATCCGCCATTAACAGGCAAAATATTTAGTTACTTCTAAGTTGTTCTCAAAGACGTTGGTAGAACCTGTTCATTTGGTTATGGAAATAGATATTTATGCATTAAGGGAGATATGAATATGTTTTTCCCTGAGGTTGACATGTGTTACAGACCGAGGGCTCTGGCCCGATGTCTGTAAGCCAACCGAAGGTAAAGAACATGAATATCTCCCGTGCTGCATACAATATTTTATCTACTAGCATATTCGTAAAATAGTAAGAAATTTCAAAATGTCATAATGACATTTAGGGCCGGTTGCAGAAAGCAATGTTAAGTCTGGTGTTAGCTAACTCGACGTCAAAGTGAAAAAAAAACGAATCAAATCTCAAATGCTTATGGTAACTAATACATTAGTAAACAAAATTTGATGCGATTTTGTTCACTTTGACGCGACGTTAGCTAACACCAGACTTAACATTGTTTTCTGCAACCGGCCCTTAAAATTAGAATATGTAAGTAACATCAAGGATTGCCTCATTGTATGGTTGCTAAGACGTTAATTGTAGTTGCATTGTTACCATGATTTTGAGGGAGAAATAATTTGACAAGTTCCTTGGGACTTATGAGTAGCTTTTCATATTTTGTTTCAATGACAAAAATGTAGAATATCATATTGCTAGTAGATAAAAAATGAAACCGTTCAAATCTGACAATTGTAAATTGTCAGTGTCAAATAATTCATTAGCGTCGCAAGCGGGTGAAATTCTATCATCTATTGCCCTAAAAAACTGATACTCTGCACAGTATTTTAATGTGACAATTTAGAATTGTGCTATTGTTGTAATAGCACAAGATGCGTTCGACTTGAAATATATGATAAAGAGATTACATCGGTGGTACGATGAGTTGAGCCTTAGCATAAGTTTAGAGAAAACGGAGTATTTAGTAGTCAACTCGGAAGCACAATATGAAGTAAATAAATGAATATGTTCTCAGTAAGACAAGTAGAAAGGTTTAAATACCTCGGTGCTACAATACAGTCGATGAAAAAGGTTTGGGAACAGACGAGATCAGAACTCGAATAGTGCCAAGTAAGAATGGGATGCTTGAAATCAATTTGATAGGACAACACTATCTCTAACAAAAATCAAAAAAGACTAGGTGAAGTAATATTAGAGTCGGTGCTATGTTATGGCAGTGAGGTATGGACTGTAACAGCGGAAATGAAACAAAGACTAAACACAGTTCAAATGGACGAAAAAGCGCAAAGGTATCGAGACGAGATAGAGTGACGAACGAGGAAATAAGACGCAAAATGGATGCACCAGAATCAGTTGTGGACAGAACTGAACGGAAAGGGTTAAAATGGTTTGGTTATCTAATGAGAATGAAGGAGACGACGTGGCCTATGAAAATCTTTAAATGGTCACCGTCTGGTAAGAAAAAAAAGGTAGACCACGCAAACCGTGCAATGAGGGTATTCGGAGAGCCATGGAGGCGAGGAACCTGGAAGAAGACCAAGCACAGGACTGGGAGGTTTGGAGACAGGGAACAGGAAGACGGCATTTAGCTGTATTGTAAATTACCACAAATGAAACCGGTTGTAAACTTCGTGCGACACCTTAAAGCACCACGAACGAACGCCAATGAAAAATGTCAATGTCCAAACATAACACTGCACGTGTAGCTAACATCAACTAGTTAAAATAACTAGCACCAAAATAATGACCACTCAAAAACGTTCGATTATTTCTAAAGGCACTGTATATCCCTAGGCTCAAATTTGCCTGAAAATGGCGGCCAACAATCGTATGGCCACACTGTCTTGTATATAATCACTGTACTACCAATTACAGTGCCTTTATATAGACAGTGGCGACACTACAACTAAGCCACACTCCCGCCGCCATATTTAGGCAAATTTCTAACGGTTGTTTATTTAAATCCGTAATCAATGTCGACTGTGATGGGTGTTTTACGTTTGGCAGTACTGAAAACATTCGAGATTTGCAGGTTAATGTTTGCGTCAGTCTGTGTCAAATAACAAACAAAACCTAACCTACTAATCTCGAATTTGACATAGACTGACAATACACTTCAGTACTGCCAAAAGTATAACACAAATCACAAGTGATTTAGCCTAAACGTGGCTAAAACCACGTGATCTAGGGAGCCAATCAAAAATAGGACACCCCATTGTCGCCACTGTCTATATAAAGGCACTCTACTACCAATTACAGTGACTTTATATGAGACAGTGGCGACAATAGAGTGTATACTTTTTTATTGGTCGCTCGAATCGACCGCCATTAAGAGGCAAAATTTGTTGATGCTTTTGTTTGTTTATACCAAATCGAGGTTAGCAGGTTAGATTTTGTCAAAACTGACGCAAAACCTAACCTGATAATCTCGAATTTGACATAGACTTACAGTGCCACCAACATATTATTTATACGTTGTGTAACCATGACCATTCAAAAACGTTCAATTTATTAAAGTTAGTAGGCAATTGGCCGCCATTTTGTGGCAAATTGTGCCTATTGTCGCCACTGTCTCTATCAAGGCACTGTACTACCAATTATACGGGGTCTCTACTACCAATCAGAGCCAGTTACTGGCTCTGCTACCAATCATGATGTGATTAAGGTCACTAAATCACGTTAGCTACGCTAACACAGGTAGGGAAACTCGGAGTTATTTATGTCAAACCAAACTTCTTTTTGTCAGTGGCGTACCCAATCAGTTTATAGGTTATAATAGAAATAAATTTAAGTTTTTGTAATGTGAACGCAATAAATAAATATTACATAACAAATTATTTGTAAACGTTTTCCAGCTTAAAAACATTAATTTTCACAAATATGTATAAAGCTTTAGCGAATATTGTGTACCGCTCGCCGCATTCCAATACTTCGGCACCTCACATACACGTAAATGATGCATGTCGTCTAGTGGTCTATTTATTTCTTTCAATCACTTCTGCCGTTTCATGCTATTTTCTGGTCCTTATAATTTGCAATAAATAATTCATTAAAAAGTATTGCTAAATATTGCAGTTTAAATTACCTTCAGCTTCAGGAACTTGAAACAGCGTGTATCTTTTTATGCTGTTGTTCAGGCAACCTTTAACGCAGTAAATGAAAACCATAATGCTATTAAATATAAATACGTTTTGACAAAATTCGTCGGGAGAACTAGGGAATCCGAGATCACAATCATCTCTTTAGGTCATAATACCAGATCGTCAGCGTTGGAAGATGTACCTACTCAATAGAATTGCAGAGAAGCCTAAAAACAGTACGAGGAAAGTATCCTTAGTAGTAGGTACGGTATGGAGAGTTCTGCATGAACAGCTACTCTACCCATACCACATACAGCAAGTGCAGGGTCTTAGTGCAACTAATTTTCGACCACGAATACTATTTTGTAACTGGTTTCTACAGCAGTGTATCAATCCGCACTTCCAATTTGTTGTGCTTTTCACGGACGAAGCGAACTTTTTTAGGGATGCAATTATTAATTTCCATAATGACCATCAATGGGCTGAAGAAAATTCTCATGCGATTAGACAATCAAGATACCAACAAACTTTTTCATGCAACATTTGGGCTGGAATTGTTGGCGACCAATGTTTTTACCAGACAGATTAAGTGGGCCAAATTACAGGGATATTTTGACAAATGATTTGTGGGTGAAACACCCAGGCCTTTAGAAGTTGGGGTTAAAGAACATAAAAATGTAATTAAAAGGTATCAGTATAAAAGGTATAAACATGCTGAACATGCTTGGAATAATAACCACAATATTCAATGGTATAATACAAATATCTTATCTAAAGAATATATGTCAACTAGACGTAAAATTAAATAGTTTTAGTTTTAATTGTTAATTCGTTGATGACGAGGACTGGCTGTTCCTCAAAACGTTCGATTTTTAATATTTAAATTTTGCAGGGTGGCGAAATACTTAATAAACAGGATGAAAGGAAAAACTGTACTTTACTTACAATACTTACATTTCTTAACTCAAATTAATGAGAAATGTAAACATGTTCCCACGAAATAGATAAAAGTATTTGCCGTTCGGGTAGTGCAAGGTTATAATCTCATAATCATAATACATCAAAAACCTTGACTACTTCATTGATGCAGCTTGAAGTGCAAATGTTGTACATCGCACTTAAAACACGCACTTCTAACGCTAATTGTTCTGATAAGAGCAATGCCGTCGCAACCTAAGCCTTGATAACAATAAGTTTTATATAAAGGTTTAGTGGGCAAAAGCAGGACCGGCTCGAGATGTGTTTAGAGTTAAGAATGTTTATCGGTTTCAGAATACTAAGCCTTTGTTTACATATACAAAAGCAGGCTGGTAACTAAGTCATAACTGTATCTGTACGGCAATAGTTCTTTACCATACATAGCAACCATTACTATACTGAAACTACTGTATCTGTAGGGTAAATATTCCTTTACCCTACATGGCAACCATTACCATACTGCAACCGATAAACTATTGAACATACCACAGATGTTATGAATCATAACAACCTGAAATGTCTCCCAATCCTCGAGATGACAATTTTTTGTAATTCGTAAATGAAGATTTAGAAGATCAATTCGAAAATTTTCCATTGAATGAATTGGAAAATTTATGGTTGCAATTATATGGTGCACCACCACATTTTGCAGCTAACGTGCGGAAGTGGTTACACTTAAATTTTCCAAAATCGCTGAATAGGTCGTGCATGTCCTGTGATTTGGCCTCCACGTTCTCCCGATTTGAATCCTTTGTTTTTTTTGTGGAGCCACATGAAGAATAAAGTTTACCAAACACCTGTAAATACCCAGGTAGAACTTAAACAGAGAATTGTTAATGGCATCCAGAAAATATCTCAAAATATGTTCCAGAAGAGATCTCACGGAAATTAAAAAGCCAATATTAATATTTTTGAAAAATAATGTGATAATTTTTAGTGCTAATACCTGTCTCGGTATATTTTTTAAAACTAGGGCTGTGCCATAGGAGCTATGAATATTAAAAAAGAAAAACTTTACTATTTTTTCTGGATATCGCCCTTTTTAGCTACTTTTACTTGACTAAAAGCGGATTATATTTTGATCATAGATTTAGAAAAGATCTACAACAACCTATTTGGCAGTGTAATTTGAAAAATTACCATTTTCTCTGAATGAATTACTAACAGACCCGAATGATATTTTGGGCTATGAAGGTGATAAAACGACGCTGTTCAAAATTATTGGAACGATGGAGTATATACAGGGTGTTTAAAAAATACGTTCCGATATTTTACCCACTTATAGATCCCGTCAATAGTCCAGGCGTCAGAGCACGAAAATAAGTGAATTGAAGAAAAAATTTGAACCATCCAAATTTTTTTTTCTTCTGTTCGGTCATAGATAAATATGAAATCCCTAAAAAATAACTGAGAAAGATTGACTGCATAATTTGTTTAAACAAATTGAAGTGACTTTTATGTTTCTTTTAAATATCTCAGGAACAACAATTGCGATTACATTTAAAAAAAATTGTTTCTTATTAAATTCTCTGCAAAAAATGTACTTAAATTTTTTCTTGTTTGGGCGATACCTGGAGACAGTAGAACCGTGCAGCGCAAATTACCGAGCGACTTGCCACATATTCCTATGCACTACGCGGCTCTGGCGAAATCGGTTTTTATTATTAATTTTTAATGAAAAATAATTGGTAAATGTTTAATTTTTGGTTTAACAATATTTTTTTAATCTTTTTGAAAATAATATGTTTGATTTTGTTTTAAGTATGTGAAATTATCAGTAATAATGTATTAAGGGCAAATGCTTTTGCCGGTAAAAATGTTTTACGAAAGTATTTTGTTTTGGCAATGTCACAAGACAAACTAACTTGATCAAATTCCCGAGCCGAAGGCGAGGGAATTTGTCAAAGTTAGTTTGTCGAGGGGCATTGCCAAAAAAAAAAAACAACAAATCTTAAGAAAAACATTTTCCGAGCAAAATCATGAGCCCGAAATACATTTTGTGGACTATTTCCCAAATATCGGTTCATTTTGACATTAATACTGATGCGCAATGACAGTTTAAATGACGTTTCTTAAATACCACCTTGATTAAAGCAACATATTTGGTGGTTGCCGTGGATGCAAGTGGCAAAAGAAACTGACAAAATCCCAAGGGAAAATTTCGATTTTTTGCCACTACAAAAACACACGATTGGTTGAATTTTGAAAAAGCATGGCTTTTCATTGGATAATAAGACATGTGGGAAATAGTCAGGTATAAAATATCGGCACTGCAGAATCTTGTTTTTCATAATAAAAACTGAAAAGTCATGCCGACTTCACCGGAGCTCGCGTATTACATAGGCAAGGGGCATGTGGCAAGTCGCTCGGTAATTTGCGCTGCACGGTTCTACTGTCTCCAGGTATCGCCCAAACAAGAAAAAATGTAAGTACATTTTTTACAGAGAATTTAATAAGGAAAAAATTTAAAAAAATTTAATCGCAATTGTTGTTCCTGAGATATTTACAAGAAACATAAAAAGTCACTTCAATTTATTTAAACAAACTATGCCGTCAATATTTCTCAGTTATTTTTTAGGAATTTCATATTTAGCCATGTCCAAAGCTTCTAAAAACAGTTTTTGCAAGGTCCAAATTTTTTCCTCTAAATAACCGCTGACGTCTAGAATACAATACAAACAAACAAGTCCTAATAAACATGGGCCCGGAAACGCTTCGTTTTTGAGAAACAGGGTGTTAAATATTAAAAAAAATCCCGCCGCCCCTGGAATAAATAATTTAAATCCAAGTGCCCCAAAACGTGATCTTTAATATAATAGCACCAATAAACCTTCAAAGCTTCACTAAACTCGACTAAGGGGTTTTTGAGATATTGAAGCATTCTCGCTATTGTCTTAACAGGTTTAGAGATATGCAAAAATATGGGCTTTATTGTTTTTTCTTGAAAACGAAGCGAGATACGAAAAAAGTCAGGAGACAGAAAGGTTGCATTTTTAGTTGGACACGCCCCTTGAATTACTGAATCAACTGTAATAAGTCCAAAAGATAGCTCGCAAAGTTATAAACAAACTGTAAAAACTTCATTAAAATTGCCCAAATACGTTTTTAGATAACAATAATTTTTTTGTAAACTTAAGTGTAAAATATCCAACATTCTTTAACACCGTGTATATTAGTACAAATGTGTAAATATTATGTGAACAGAATCACGTTGCTGCAGCAAAACTACAATTTTTGACATTTTTAAAATTAAAAAAATCCGCTGAAAATCTTACATTTCTGTATTTAGACGAAACATGGATCCTTCAAAATGGTTTCACAAATCAGATTTAAAAAGCATTCCATTCAAAGTTAGAATCATGCAACGACAAAGGCAACAAGAAACGCGGAAAATGTTCAAAATTGGGCAAATAATCTACTTATTCCTGCTTTGACTAAGCTGCTGTGGTGGTTATGGACAATGCAACGTACCACTTGGTACAATTGGATAATTCTCTTACATTTTCATGTAAGAAGAGTCAAATACAAGAATAGTTGATTAACCATAATGTCGGAATTAAGAATAAATCTACAAAGAGCTTTACTCAGAACTTCCGTCACAAGTGGACGTTGTAACATTAAACGATGATTTCGGAAGAGTTCACGGCCATTGTCATTAAGTAACGAACGACTTCCGGGATTGGACCGTGTCATTATTGAGAGCGAAGAACTCAACGTTTCGCTCACTTTCGTAAGGGGCTTCATCAGGAGGAAAAGCAAGCACGGTTACTCAACGTGTAAACGACGCCAGATGAAGCCCCTTAGGAAAGTGTGCGAAACTTTGAGTTCTTCGGCCTCAATAATGACACGGTCCAATCCCGGCAGCCGTTTGTTACTTAGTGTCACTAAATAATTTAAAAATCAAAAGAAAATAGAGGTAAAAATATCTACACGTGCAAATGCGAATTTAAATCCGGCCATCTCATCCACGGGTCCATCGAGAACCTCTCCCGGCTTTGCGATGTTCGCTTGTATTTAACAGAACGGACTTGTTAAAACGTTTTGGCTCTTTTACGACATTACTCTATATCTGTTGGGTCACATTTTCGTCAAGTGTAAAGCCTAACTTATGTGCAAATTTTTACTTTTATCTATTCCTCAGTTAACACGAAAATAAACAACATTTTATTTTTTAAGGTGCTCACCCTGTATATATTTTCCCGAAATTTCCATGCCTGGTAGACATATAATCTGCATGCAAAATAAACAAATAGCTTTTGAGTAATACCGCCACGAGACAGACAGGCAGACAGACAGACGGAATTGAGAAAACCTGTTTGTCGTCATCTAGGGACCCTGAAACGAATAGTTTTTGAGTAATACCACCAACAGACAGACGAACAGACAGACAGATAGCCAGACAGACAGTCAGACCGACGGAATTGAGAAAACCTGTTTTTCGTCATCTAGGGATCCTGAAACGTGAAGATCTGAAGAAATTTTGGAAGGTAATTTTTTCGCGATTACAATATTTCCTTCGTCTTTTAGACGAGGAAAGTAAAATACGAAAAAGTGACTTTGGAACTTAATAAAACCTATTAGATAAAACAGCGATAAATATTATCTAACTGATGACATTTTAAAAGAATATGGACATGAAATTTTTAGAGCAGCCCATACTATTGGAAATACAAATCAATAGAAATAGCTTGGGGGTATTGCAACACCTATTACAATTACATAGGTTCTCAGCTTTTTTTCAAGGACAGAGTTGCTATATATTTATGTACTGCGAAGAAGTGGCACCATTTATGTACTCATTGCAAAAAAAGTAACTTTGAATGATTACAATAAGAACATGGGAAACCTTTCGGTTGAAAATATTCTTACATTTATTATTTCATTACAGGATACTGCTTCAGAATCAGAAGATGATAGTAATTTCAATTCCACTGATGAAATAATGGAGGCAGAATAAAGAGTGTACATTTGGCTATTAGCTTTAATATTCTCGTTAAATATAGTTCAATAAACAATCAATCGTTAAATAAAACAGTAAATTGTTTATATTAACTTAAAGTACTACTACGCTAGTCGAAATACTAATACGAAACTTAACCTATTTTTGTAAACATGGTATAAATACTGTTTCTTATCATAATGATACAAATAAACAGTTACAGAGTTTGAATGTCTAAAACATGATGAATAATCCTAGTTATCAGCTCTGTGTACAAGTCTTGAAGTACGGAACAACATGCTATTGTTTAGCATGTGATTTCAGAGGTCGAATTAGCCGTTTGATGTAACTATATATACAGGCGCAGGCACATATTTTCGGTGCCCCGGGCTATTTTATTTTTCCCTGAATTCAGAACGGTTTACATGCATAAATTTAAAAGAACTGGCGACATACCAGAAATTCCATAACGCCCCTGCGGTCTGGGGGTTGTAAATCAGAAACATGCCACTGGGAGTGCAAGGTGAACGGCGAGTCCTTTCATGTAGCAGGTGGTCACACATGCTCGACCGCAAACACAAAATTCCACAATCAGTCATGCAAGCGAAACAACAAACATTCAGTTTTTAGCAGTAATATGCTCATTACATAATACTTACCTACAGGGGGTTTTATGGTCCCCCCGCTGCGTTTCCACCTACCACCTCAAAGAGGACATCGTTCAGGGATATTCTTCGATGCACCTCCGATAATGTGCCTGTAATAATTCTGCAAATATGGATGCTTACTGCATCTAGTATGCATTAACCGAATGCTAACTGCATCAATGGGTCCAACCCATGTCAATATAACCCGCAATTGCGGTGGCCGCATCCAGCCGCAAAAGGCTCAAGTACAAGGCATCTTTGGGAAACAGGTTTCCCGAGTCATCCAGACGCCACTGATAAGCAAGGTGACCCCAGGCCAATCATAACAATGAACAACGGCCCAATTAATAAAGCTGCCTACAATCAGCATCCGCTGTACAATAACAACATTTCATTTGCAAAGCTATGCAAGCACTAGCATTCCTTTTTATAGACCCTATCGTTTCATCCGCTCTCTTATAATCCATATAACTACAATTCAATTCACTTCAACAACACATAATCACGGTGGAATGACACTCTCGGTGGATTAGGTTTTGCATTCGCACATGTGCGACCTCGCCCACAGACTGCCAAAGCCCATAAGAGCCTCCACATTGTAAAAATGTCACCCCCGGTCGCTTCGGGCTTCACAACATTCCCATATGATCATTCTCGGCTAACTCCCCGCAAGGGCCCATCGATATTGAAAACTAGCTGCAGAAAATGCCCCTGATTTTAAAAACAGCCCTCAATCTCTAAGTTAGCCTTGGACTCGTTTCGATTCTGTGCTAAATTTAGAACGTATCTTATTTCGGTGGTTGGTTTAGTCAAAATCTCATTATTATACGAATACAAATAACATAGAATAGAATATTTTCAAATAACTCAAAACACAAAAGTAAATATTACAACACAGGATAGTGAAAAACTAGCTGATTATATCATTACTGCGTTCTTCTTGAGGGTGTATAGAATTATTTCTTACAAACCGTTTTCGACTTCTCTTAGAATCGGTAAAATAAAATGAACTTTTTTAGAAAAAATGTGACGATATTTAAGTAAATATACCATGCATTGGGCAGTTATTAAGAAACATGGATAAAGCGCAATGGATTTTTCGCAATGTTGCAAGATCTAATGTTAACGTTTTATTTAGATTTTTTACAAAAATTAACCTGAAATATTTTGCATATAAACAGAATATATTGGTTGCAGGGTAATTAACGAAAGAGTTTTGGATAGTACGAGCGTAAAGCGTGTCTTGGTTCTTAGCTCAAATATATATTTTTTATCTCAGCTGCTAATTTGAAGGACAATAGCTTTGTATTTGAACTGAAACACATAAATGGATATTCAAATGTGTTATTAGTTGTTGAAGACCAACAACGTAGCGTACAGATAGTCAGCTAGTTTTTCACCACCCTGTATACAGGGTGTTCGGATAATAGGGAACCATACATTGATGGTGAGTTCTACGCATTAAAATAATAAAAAAACTTCATATGCAGTATTGTCCGAAAATCGTTATTGGCGTAGATACTGACCCTTAAAGTTTAACTTTTTTTAAAATTTTTTATTTATTTTTTATAACTGAGTAGATAACTACTTTAAACTTGGTGTACGTGCTCTTTATTGAAATGCTCACAAACAAAAAGAAAAATAATCGATAACATGTATTTTGAACTGGCAGTTAACCTAAAACCATATTCTCTTTTTAGTCATAACTTTTATATCTGAAGACATACCTCCGATCTAGATACGGCATCTTGTAGGGAATAAAAAAAATCAAAATTAATGTACTCTTGTTTGGTATCCGTAACATAAACCGTTTGGTTAGAAATTCTATCTAAAGTTTTAAGGCTTTTCTTTTCAGGGTTATTATCTGATTAGCCTTGATAACAAAAATGCAATTTTTGTTTGTTTGTTGTCGAGTTGTTTATCTGCACTTATTATTGTTTTTTTTCAGTTATAAAAAATAAATAAAAATTTAAAAAAAAGTTAAACTTTAAGGGTCGGTATCTACGCCAATAACGATTTTTGGACAATACTGCATATGAAGTTTTTTTATTATTTTAATGCGTAGAACTCACCATCAATGTATGGTTCCCTATTATCCGAACACCCTGTATAGCAATATTTGGAGAACTTACACCATCTTCAAATATCACTAAGACCCACAATAATGCATATCAGACTTATAGAAGAAAATAATTTTTGTTGAATTAGATGAAGTTCTATTGGTTGCTTATATGAAGAGCACAATAAAATACATAAATTAAATATTTAATAGATTGGAAATCTTCGAAGGAATAAAAAAGTTGCGGTAATAAAAATTCATTTACAAACAAGGAATATTAATTACAAAATGTAATTTAGATTTATAAAAAAAAATATTGTGTTAAAGCGTGAGACCATTTAAGTACTTATTATCATACGAATGAGCAATTTAGGACAAAGTAAAAACAGATAAAATCTATGCTAGTGATTGTTATGACTGTGTGTAAATTCTTAGTTATTTTGCAAAAAACTAAACATTCTGTTTGCCAGATTTTTCAAATAAGCTTCCATAAATTTGGACAGTTATTGAGAAGTTACTAACTAGCAATGGATTATTTGTTAGATTTTCAATTATTTTATTGTTAAACTATTAATATTTCATGCCTGAATCAGTCTCTGGCGTGAGCTTTTAATAACAATAATAACGTTGCCTGTACGTGAGTTTATAGACCGTAAAGGTAGACGGTGTCTGCGGTATTCAATACCAGGAATTCCGGCAAACTGCAGGTCAATGCTTCAGCTTAGATATCCGTGAAATGTAACATCACGGATTTGATAAATCATGGGCCTACGTGCTGGTCTGCACATAGGCCCTACACAGGTTACAGGCAAGTTTGCAATACATTTGTGACTGCTATTTGGATCGCCTCATTAAGTGGCTTGTTTTATATTTCGTTCAGATTTTATTGGTTGCTTTTGTGGTGACTGTTAACAAACGTGAGGTTCATTACGTAAAATCACACAGACTATTTAAAAGCTGACGCCTCAGTTTAAGTTTGGTTACAAAAATTTCAATAACCTTTTAGGTTTAAACATATATAAAAACAAGTTTGCCTTGTGGTTTTAAAGCATTTTTTATACAAATTGGATTATTCACTATCTTAGAATGAGTGGATCATATTTCAAAATTAAAAATCTAAGCTAAAGTTAAAAGTTCTGTATTTGCTTGTCTTTTCAACCGTAGCTTACGTAATTGACATCTTACACTAAGAAACTAAAATATGTTACTAAGATATTTTTTAGCTTGTGTCTATGCGGAATGGGGATCTAAAAAATTAAAATTGATAGGGCCCGTTTAAATAGGGAAAAAAAGGTACAGTTTTATAGGCTTCATTTGGAACTGCTCTGGTGTTCATAAAAAATTATTAGATTTTTGCAAATCAGTAAATATTGTATTTTCCTTGAATTATATTAAATTCTTTATTTTATTAGATTGTGTCAGAAAATGCTATTTTTCAATTTTAAAATCTGGACGAAGAACCTATCTTTTTGTTAAAATAAATAAATTTTCTTTATGGCTGTTGGGTGACGGCATTTTACGTCCTAGATCAAAATTAGTTATTTATTTTATTAGTAGAATACAATAAATCCTTGGTCTTGGGCCGAAGAAGAAAGTTGTCGGGCGACGAAGCACCTGCTTTAATTGAAACTGTTAGACAAAAAATTCACGAGGCTCTAAAAATGCCAATTAGGCATTTATTTCAACAATTTGATCATGCATCTGCATTCTTTCAGATTTATTTCCGATCAGGAACGTTTATCCAAAAAGAGTTTTGTCGTTAAATTTATTAACAACTAGCTGACCCGGCAAACGTTGTTCTGCCCAAAAATAATAACGACACCCATATCGATTTTTAGGCTTATTTACCCCATTTCACTCCCTAAGGGGTTGATTTTCGGAAAATCATGAATTACGTGTTTGCTTATTTGTTTTTAGGAGTACTCCTACGAAGTTTCAAGTCGAAATGTCTATTTAATATTATTTTTCCATACAAAACTGGAACCCCCATTTTACCCCTTTAGGGGTTGCATTTCGAAATATCCTTCCTTATTCCTTGTATACATCATAAAGGGAACCTCTGCAAAATTTCAGCTTTCTAGGTCCAAGGATTTGGGCTGGGCTTTGATGAGTGAGTGAGTAAGTCAGGACTTTTCTTTATACATATATATAAGATTTCAAGAATAAGTAGGTAAATGTAACCTTTTTTAGGAACGAATCCTGGTTTTAAGCTGACGGGTAATTAATTCCGAGAATATATGGATTTGGAATAGCGCAATTCCTTACGTTATAATTCAAGCATCCCTTGGTGCACAGAAAATAGAATTGGAATGTGTCGTCGTAATTGCGGACACTTTCACGGCCATTGTCATTACGTAACAAACAACTTCCGGGATTGGACCGTGACATTATTGAAGGCGAAGAACTCAACGTTTCGCCCACTTCTTATGCCCTCTCCCCTAGCGAAAATTCTATAATTTCCAAAGGTTTGCATTTTTCGCTAGCCCGCAAAAGCATTTCTACGGAAAAGATTATTACTTCGGTAGAATCTTCTGTGAGAACGCCGATCTTATCCGCTCCGAAACCGTCAGGTGTTTACGATCATCTAAACCTCCTAAAAGTAACATTACAAAAGACGAAAAGAACGCTCTCAACACTTTACGTTCTAATTCCGACATCTTAATTTTGTCCGCTGATAAAGGCAATGCTACGGTAGTTATGGATCCAACAGAGTACACCACTAAGGTTAAGTCTTTACTCCGAGATTCTTCTTATGCCCCACTTTCTCGACCCAACTTCTCACTCAACCGTGACGGCACTTGCCTATAATGTCTTGCCTTTCTGCTTGCGATCGTTAGTACAGTTTCGTATCTGGCGTAGTTTACACGTTGAGTTACCGTGCTCTTTCGCTTTTTCCTCCTGATAAAGCCCATTACGAAAGTGGGAGAAATGTTGAGTTCGTCGATCTCAATAATGACATGGTTCAATCCTGGAAGTCGTTTGTTACATAATGAGTCGTCGTAAGTTATTTGGGTCAATACTTTTTGAAGATACGTCAAGTGCAACAAGTCAAGAATGATTGTAATCTTTATTGAACTTGACGACGATGAGCTGTGGGATGGTTTTCTGAAAAAAGATAGTGCAACTGTTCATGCAGCTGCAGATACGCGAATATTTTTATGACAGGGCCATTAGTAGGAATACTGGAACAACCTCCCTCCCTTGATATTGTAATGTGACTGTTTTGGACGTTTTCTATAACCAAATTTGCAAACGCCACCTTTAAGACGCCGGTTAATGATATAATGAATTGGAAATTAGAATTGAAGAGAAATGTCGAGAGATTAGCAACTTACCTCAGTTATTACAAAATACATTTGAAGAAAAAAGAAGACGAGCTCAAAAAGGGTTGGAGGAAGAAGGTAGACATTTTCATTCTTTGTTATGATTATTACACTAGTTCAGCTTTATACAATTATTTTATTATTGTTATTAAAGAGATCTACAATAAGGTGGGTACTGGATAAATTAGGTGGGAAAACATTTTTAGTACAGATATACACCAGACACCAGCATGCGAATATGGCAACCAAATTTCCGGTTTTCGTACTGCGATGTGGAAGGAAAGGAGAAACCAGCATATTATTTTCTTAACTGCACCAGGTTATACATAATGATGACCCCTTCAGTCCTTCTGAATCAAAATTATCCACTTATCCGGAAGTAAAATACTCCGCCAATTGGATCTTGGGGGGGGGGGCTGTTTTAGGACGATTCATCAAAGATGACGAGTTAAAAAATTAAAAGAAAGACGTAAAATATACACAATACTCGAGACAAGCAACTGCTGAAAATTGCAACTTGGAATGTAATATCACTTGGGAAATTAGAAAATGTAAAACTTGAAATGCGAAATTAAAAGGCGACTTTTGGAGTGGTAAACATAGGATTATATACTCCGGCCACTGCGATAGAATAACAAAAGTACGAATTGTACTAAGGAAAAACTGGGGCAGTAGAGTAAAAACTATTCTCTCTATAGCGATAGAATAATGCTGGTTCGAATGCAGATGAATAACAACGAAGATATGGTAATTATACAGATGTATATGTCAACAACGTGCTACTCTGATAAAGAAGTAAAAGTCATATAGGAAGAAATAGAAGCAAAAAATATAAATTGATTATACCAGGTGATTGAATACAGTTGTGGCAGAAAGAAAAGATGATAATACCCCTGAAAAGCATAGACTACATCATGGTGAGAACGAACAACAACAAGATGCAATACAGTAACAAAACAAAAAAGTGGAACACAAGAAACTGAAAAATACAGGAAAATATTAAACTATACCAAATAGCGGTCAACCAAAAACTGCTCTGCTGTAGCTATAAATGAGAAATGCGAACAACTCAAAAATGTCATTATTACAGCGGCAACAGAAAACCTAGGATTATCAAAAAACGAACCGCGTAAATCGGGGATAGTCATAAGACTAATAAAAGAGAGAAGATAATACAAAATCGTTAAAAAAGGCAGAGAAAAATATAAAAAGTTAACAAACTCAATCAACAGAGCAACCAAAAATGTCAAAGAAGAATGGTTAGATAACATTTGTAGAGAGATAGACAAAAACTAAAACAAAGGTAACTCAGAAAGATTATACAACTTAATCAGAATATACTTCAACCACACTAAGATTCAATGAAGTACAGAAAGAACAATTTTGCTAGAAGAAAACCAAATAGCTGGAAGATGAAAGCAATCTATTGAAAAGTTGCATAATAAGAAGAAAAAGACATATCCGAAATGGAAATAGAGCAGATAGAAGACGATAATCTGGGTCCAACAATAACAAGAAGAATACTAAAAAGCTCTGAGAGATCTTAAGACCCAAAAAGTACCTATATGGTACTGATAATAAATTGATCAGTAGAACTACTCCAGCCACTGGGTGAAAAAACCAAGGACATTCTGTACTCGATAATATTTAAAGAAATTTACGAAAGGGAAGAAATACCTGTTGATTTTCAAAGAAGCATAATGGTAACGATACCAACAAGAGACAAATAAAAAATTGTGAAGGCTATAGAACTTGCTTACAAACATTGTTCAAAAACGAATAGAAAGAAAAATTGAGTCAAACTTATCGGAGGATAAATTTGGTTTTAGGAGGAACACGGGAACCAGCGTAGCTATTCTTTCCCTACGACTACTAACCAAAAGAAACTATAAGAATTGTTTCTATAGATTTGCAAAAAGCATTCGATAATGTGTCAACTGGAAACTTCTGCTGAGAATACTAAAAAAATGCAAATCGATTACAGAAACAGGCGTATAATATATAATCTATATAAACAACAGGAAGCAGAAATAAAAGTAGAAATAGCAGAAATTAAAAAAAGAGGTGAGGCAGGGATGTAACATTACCGTATCTACTCAATGCATACGTAGAAAGAGCTATAGAAGAACGGAAAGTTTTCTGCCCCGAGGCATTAATAAATAGCCGAAGAATACAAATACTGAGGTTGCGGACGACATCGCAGTTATTTCGCACGATGTAACTAACTTAAAAAGATCACTAGAATGCATAGATAGTATACTAAGAGAAAAATATAAAATAATCATAAATAAGAAGAAAACGGAGATACTAGCGTGTTCTAAAGAACCGAAAGAAGTTATCAAAATAAATGAGAACCATATAGAACAGGCAAATATTTTTAAATATGTGGGAAGTAAAATAACAGAAGATGGAGGGAGCTCGACTGATATCAAACAAAGAATCCTAGAAGCTAAAGCTACATTTAATAGAAAGAAAACTCTCTTATGCTCAAATAATGTATACCTAAGCCTTAAATAGTTATTTAACCAACAAGTGTGTTAATGAAGGCGATTAATAATCGAAACTATTTAAAGCACGAACGAGCGATAACGAGTGAGTGCCTTTAATAGTTGAGATTATTAATCTCCCATTAACAAACGAGTTGATTACAACATTTTTTAGTTGCCAGCAAAATCTTTTTTTGTGACGAAAAATTTGATTAATACAACTAACCTCCATGCAAAATATCAAAACGTCAAAATGACAAAAACGGTTAATTGATGAAAAAGAGTGTATTAATTAAAAACAGTGTATTAATAGATCTATTAATCCATCCTTTTTTAGGAAAAATAATCCATTAATATTGAAATTAACAAGCGGTAAGAGAATACCTATTTCTACAAACAAAATGAGGAAAGGGGCATTGAAAAATACTGCTCTTAATAAACAAGAATAACGCACAATATTATAAAATCAACACAGAATATTGTTATGTGTAAGTTTTGCACTAATTAAAATTAAGCTAATATCCAGGAATTGTCTTGAGTTCAGCTATATACAATTATTATGATATGGATTAGGTCGCCATTTTTTCATTGGTGTGTATTTGGTTCCCTATCCTCCTTGTCCATTTCTGTGTGGATTTTCGAAAATCTCCGACCTAGGAAAATTTTCCCGACTTAAAAATATTTCCAGTAGCTACAACGAGGGAGCGATTTTCTGTATCCATCTTATCAATATTGGTTGATAGATTGCTTCCGGTGCTGTGTGATTGACTACATGTGCATTTGAAATCCTCCGATGTTTTGAGAAGTTCAGCTTGGCATTAATGTGTTGTGTATGCGGTGCGTGTGTGAGTGTGTGTTATAAAGTATTTCAGAAGCAAGACTTACCTCTGGCCGCCCTCCAACCTCGGTACGTAAATCTCGGTTTGCTTGAGCTACTTGGTTGACGATTTAGAGATATTTTAGGCCCCTTCTTGCCCAGTTAGGTTGTTTCACGTTTTAAGTCACTCTGGCAATTACCTCTCTCCAAAATGTTCAAGACACACCACCTGAAGAAAAGCTCGCACAACTTGAGCCTGCAGTCTTTGGGCAGCTTCTCCACAACTCTTGTGGCTTCTTATGGCCACCGGCCTACAGGATTGTGTATTCCCAGTACCTCCTTGTGGTCGAGCTGTTTCTAGTACGCGAAGATGCAGGACTGTAGAGATATCTCGTGTGTATATGCCGGATATTAATGTAGTGTTTTACTTACGGTCTGCAGTTACAATTCCATGCAGATTGTTGAGAAAAAATTGGAAATCGGCTGCAGATTTGCTGATGGTGTGCCTGCCAAGACAGTTGTAACATGATAATTATGATCTTTTAGTTTCTTTATAGTTGCTGTTAGTGTTCGACGATCTTGGTTGCAATCAACTCTTTATTCATTCGACAACCCATTTTGGGGAGGAAGCATTGAAGTCTTTGTCTCGGTGCTTGTTGACGGCTATTACCCGAGTTGAGGTGTACAATAATTCGGACGTATGGGCCTATAGCTCGGTAATTTCGATTTATAATATAACGAGCCTCATAGATGCGAAGTTTTAGCTTTCGTGTCCAGCTTTTGCTTCGGATTCACTAGCGGTTGGAAAAACATGTGTTCTTGAAAAGCATTGCGCGGAGGTCGTATAACTAGTCGCTCGTTAATTATTATATTCGTTAATTATTTTATTTTCATTCATTTTCTTAACATTTACAACTGATAAAAACTTAGAATAAAATCAACGTCACTACAAATACATTAAAATATAAAAAATATATTTACATTTTTATTTATGTAAGTTTTATATGAGTGTAGCATTCGCCATTTATCTTTTATCTCTTTATGAGAAATATTATGTCGTTTAGGAATTTATACTAATTGCTGCAGGTGTGCTGGTTTGGACTGTTTCGAAACATAGCTGCTTACGAATAACCCACCCCATCCTGCTCAGGATCGAGCTGGAAAAACTTGATTCACCAGCAAGAGACAACTTCTGAATCACAGTGTGTTATTTTTCTAAAACATTATTGCATATGATTTAACTTTTTATATACCAATTGCTCTTGTAGCAATATGTCAACACAAACGACATGTTAACAACACTGTATTTGACATTAATTTGATAACTTTTACCTTAATATACCTAACAAATATTTTTGAGCGTGGTTGATTCAATATCTTTAAAATTAAATTCTTGTAGTTCGTATATTTTCCGACTTTCGTGTTCGCTTAGGTGCACTGCAGAGGTATTTTCATATTTGATGGTGAAAATAAAACACAGTTGAAAGACAAAGCCAACTTGTCACTGTTAATTTTTCTACCTAACATTGTATGTTACAATCATTATTCCAGCTTGCAACGTTTATGAGAAAATTGACACTTGTTGATACTGACAAGTTGGTTTTGTAACCTTCAAGAGTTTTATTTTCGCCATCAAATATGAAAATGCCTCTAGATGTGTACTATGCAATTCGTTATCTTT
Organism: Agriotes lineatus; assembly: GCA_940337035.1. Taxonomy (NCBI): domain Eukaryota; kingdom Metazoa; phylum Arthropoda; class Insecta; order Coleoptera; family Elateridae; genus Agriotes; species Agriotes lineatus. The sequence continues at coordinate 135,533,397 of OW679199.1, forward strand.
GCTGTTCGCAGTGGTACAATGAATTTTTAGAGGAATATTGCTGATGAAATACCTCTTCATGACAGGAGATTTGTTTTAGCCGAAACGTAATTGATTAACGACTGCTCTTAATTCTCTTTTCGGCGAATGTCGTTTCTATTTATCTTAAATTAAGTATCAAGAGTTGAACTTAGATTTGCCTAAACATATTGCCCTGGTTTTTTTGTTGATCTCGATGCTCTATTTTTTAGAATGTTACGGTACTTTTGGAGCGTCCTCTGTACTAGTAAACTTTTGCTAGTTGAATTTTTAGCTTTGAGTGTTATTAGGTGGCTTTTTGGAATTTTTGCACGCTTTAAATTGGGTTTGGTACCCTAATTTTAAATTCTCTCCTATAATTATCAAGCAGTCTCGTAAACAACTCCCCGAGTAATTATCCATATTTTACAAATAAAATTTATTTTGGTTACATTTCTACAGATATTCAGGCATGGCGGCTAGGCAACCGTTATTACAATTATTTTAAACTATTCTTAATGTTGCTAACGCAAGGTTATCTCTTCTTGCAGTCACACTTTTCAGGTTGTTTTTTTTTTGCATCTTCTGGCCCAAAATTCTTGCTATCATATGACCTGTAAGCTGGGTTAAACTTTCTGCTGTCTTTCCAAGCAAAACTGTCGTGCTAGTTGGTTTTCCTCTGCAGTTACGTGCTTCAAAAAGCCCCTTTGGCAAGGCTTGCCTCTTCGAATAGATTTCCTGAGGGACCTGGAGGCACGAATGCATTATTTCGGGCGCTCGTAATTGTTGGATAGTTACTTACTTGCGTCCTACCGCTATTACGGATTTCTGGAAACCAACTTTAAGCGCGCTTCTTCTGGCTTCATTCCAGAGTTAGGTAAGATAAGGCCCGTTTCTTCTTTTTCGGGACTCATTTGGGCGTTGTACGTTTTAGCCATTTACCTGTGGGGTTTGGATACTCCCTGCGAGAGGTTGAAACACTCCCCGAAGGGGCTAAGCATTCCCCGTTCGGCTGCGCTTTGCGGAAATCCAGTCCGTCGATTTGGGCTCCTGAAGCTGTCGAGTTGTCAGGGAATTTCGCAACTCCTGTGGGCCACGCTAGAGAGAGAGTATGCGTCTGTACTACACCTACTTACAAGCCACCCACAGCCTCCACAGCCGGCACGGCCTTCCGCTGCGGCTGCCGGAACCCTCGCTGCTCCAGCTGTCTCCGACCTCCTGGGAGCCAACGGAAAGGTTAGGTCTCGTCATGCTTTCCTACAGGCAAGACACTAATATAGTTATTGCACAGTGCGCCTGGTACATTTTATAATTAAATAGTAGTGCCTCGTATAGTTAGTAGCTAGGGCATGTGTGATATCATTAGCACAGATTATGCGAGGATAGGTCGTGTGTCACGTTTGTTTTTGTGAATATTTGCGTTTGAGATATTAATGTTAGGGCTGCCGCGAAACTTTGTACGGTCACCTTTTGCTACTTACTGATTTAGGTCGTTTATGCTCACCGGTTCTACGTGGGCCCCCGTTTAGCTTTACCGCTTCGGCCTTCGAATATCCTAACCCGCTGTCCTCCGTATAACCTACAAAATTATGAATTAGACATTGTAGGGCTCCGAGCTTCGACAACGCCCTATTTGTGCGTTGCATTCTACTTACCCGGCAGTGCCTGGTGGTCGTGTTCACCGGGGTAGCGCAGTTCTGGCGTTTTTCCTTTCGCCATTTGCATTCGAATTGCTGTAACGTGAAGTCAGCCACTCCACGGCGGCTGTGGCGTGTGAACCCGCTACGGGAACTTCGTGTTCAAACTTAGAACTCGGCGAACCAGAAAATCATTTTCGCCCATATTAACCCTGTCGAGGAGCAGATCCAAGTACTTGCTAAGATTACTACTAGTCATAGATACACCGATGTCTTTCTGTTATTAGGGGCGCGTCGTTCATGTGCGGCCACGCAAACGCTCGTTGCTTTCGACCGTTAGAAATTTTTGAGCTTAATTATAACGTCACTTAGAGCTAACCTTCGGGGCTGAATCGTTAGCCAATTTAAACTTGTATTGCTCTGTCTTGGCGGCCTTACTATTGAACCCGCTCGGCGACCCGTATTTAGTCGACTTTCGTCATTTTAATTGCCTCTGCGGCACCCCTCATAATTTCGCTTTTAATGTGTATGTGTTGCCTGCCGTATCGCGGCCCAACTCGATTTATACTTAGGAATAGCTACAGGTACATTCGTTTTGAAATATTCATGCCGGTCTAAGTTTTAATAATATATAGATGTATTTGAGTAGTTTCACTTGTTTTGTAACGTTATATACATATATGAACTTATATTTATGCTTGCCTGAACGTACCCGTATTTATACTTATACCTGTACCTAGATTTATTTATGCATGTTTGTGATATTGCACTTTATATATATTGCACTATAGTACCTATACCTACCCACCTACCTGTTTGATAATAAAGCTGTGATATTTTCATTGGTCGTTGATTTGTTTACTTTTGATCTGCTGGACTTATCTTCGACCTTGTGAACGGTCCGGCACAAGGATTAGATCTGAGTCGAGGACTTGGCGCCCTCTCCTTATTTTTTTTGTGTGTATTCTCTTTCAGCATAGCTGGAACCCTACGACCCTCTCGGGGAGCTAGCCCAATTAGGCCTATAGTGACCAGCCGGCAAAATAACAAATATAACTTTTGCCACCAGGTAAGGCATTTTTAAAACAACTAGAAAGTTCTTAAGAAATATTCCTCAGTATGTAAATAACTTAAAATAATGAAAAATTAAGTTCCTCATTCCATCTCTTTTTAGTTTTCCTCGATTCTTCTTACCCCCGATGATAAGCATTAATAGTTTCCTTGACAATCTTTGTTCCGCCATTCTTATTACATAACCGTTCCATCTTAATCTTTGGGCTTTTGCTATTCCTATAATGCTTGCTTCTTTATACAGCTCCTTAAGCTCTTGATTTGTTTTCCTTTTTTACATCGATTTTCTTTCCACTATAAATTATTATTTCTGCTTCCATACTTCTAATATCTCCACTTCTTGTTTCCTTAGCGTCCAGACCTCACTAACAAGCACAGCTATCGGTTTGGTTACAGTTTTGTGCATCCTCACTTTTAACTTTTTCAATATCACTTTACTTTTAAGAAGAGTGTTAAGCCTATTTAATCATCTATTTCCAGCCGTTACGTATCCTTGTTCGTATTTGCTCACTGCTCCCTGGTATCTTTGGTATAGCTGTTCCTAAGTATTTGAATCTCTCTATTTCTTCAAAATTATATGTTTTTCCTTCATTGGTCGTTATCGTTAGTTGTCTTCCTTCTGTGAAACATTTTCCGCCCAGCTCATAAGTTTTGTTTTACTTTCATTAATTTCCAAACTCATCTTTCTTGCTTCTTGTTCCAGTCTCTTGAATACCATTTGCAGCTCATTTTTGCTTCTTGTAATGTCGTCAGGATATGCCAAAACTTGAGGCTCTTTATGGTATAGTAGTTCTCATCTATTAATGTTTGCTCCCCTCAGGGCTTTTCCTAGAATGCAGTTGTATTTCTTTTACTTCAAATTTACTTGACGTGTTTCCTTTTACTCTTACTACCGGGTGACCATAAATGGTTGTGATTTTTTTCTTAGGTTGGCACTGTTTATGTTGGTGGCATTGTATGTTTATGTCAAATTCGAGGTTAGCAGGTTAGGTTTTGCGTCAGTTTGTGTCAAAACTGACGCAAAACCTAACCTGCTAACCTCGAATTTGACATAGACTTACAGTCTACAGATTTTGTGTCAGTTTTGACACAAACTGACGCAAACCCTAACCTGCTAACCTCGAATTTGACATAGACTTACAGTGCCACCAACATAAACAGTAAACTCGGTATATCTTCTCGCCTCAGCGTAATTTTTCTCAGTTTTACTGATCCCTAATTCCACTGGTGCTTTAAATAGTTTAGTTCAGTCATTAGAACCTTGTCATGCTAAAAGTCTATATATAGAACGTTGGTTTCTTTTTATGTTCATAGCTCTCTGCCTGGACTTCCTTTAGCGTAAATATTTGATCGAACACCCGACCCATCCTCCCTCTCTGCAGCTACATTGGTATTCATCTATTAGCGCATCTATTTTTGTCAATATATTCCTTGCTATGGCTGTTGGTTATATCTTGTAGGTTACGTTAAAGAGTGCTATGCCTTTATAAGGTCTCACGGTGCATTTATCTCCTTTTGTATGAATCGACAATAATAATGCTACTATCCACTCTTGTTGCGTCTTTTCGTCTATGCAGATTTGTTTTATTAGCTCTTTTATTTTTTGAATCAGTTTCTTACCTCCAAATTTAAGCATTTCTGGCATTATTTTATCACCTGCCGGACTTTTATTTCGTTTATGGCTTTCGATAATTTTCTTAATCTCTTGAGTGGTGGGTGGCTCATCTACATAGTCATTTTTCTGTCCCTCTCCTTCTTCTTTCTCATATTCCAATGCCTCTGCTCCAGCTTCATCTCCGTTTAACAACTCCACAAAGTATTTCTTAAATCTTTCCAATACCTTTTTCTCGTGTGATATCAACACGTCTTATTGTATTTTTGTAGAATACTGGATTTGTCTGGTATCCTTGTTTTTATTTTCGTATACCACTGTATAGTTGTCTCGCCTCCTCCTTCTTGATTAGTCTTTCAGCGTGGTCATTAATCCTTTATTATATCTCCTCTTTTTTTCTCTTAATATGTTTTGCACTGTTTCCTCTGTTCCTATTTATAGTGTTTTACTTCTTTTGTTTCCGTTGTGATTATTTTTAATCTCAATCTTTCTTTACCTCCTATTAACTATCTGTACATATTTGGGACTTTCTTTTAGAACATTCTTGATGGATTCCGATACATTATCAATTCTGTTTGTTTCAATTATCTTACTTATTTTCTCGGTGACCATTTCTTCATATTTTGTTCTTTTCTTTCCTCTTTCTAATCTCGTCACTTCCCTCTTTTATTTTTGGCCACTTCTTTTATTTTGATATTAGTGTAGTAAGAGACATTCTCCTTCCTACCATATAATGGCTAAACCCTACATTTGGGTATAACATTTTAAATATTTCTTACTTTCTCTTTTTCTATAAGTATATTATCTACCTGGTTCATGACTTCTAGTGCTGTCTTCATATTATATCTAGATATAGTATTGTACTCTTTGTCAACCACATTGTAGAATTCTTCTATTTCTTCTATGCTTTTCTTTTTCGTTGAAGCATGTACATTAAGCACATTTATCTTCTAATATTTTCCTTTCATCCGCACATAACACAGGGTATTTATACTCTAGTACTCCTCTTTTTAGACTCTTGTCAACTAGAAATCGTGTTCCAAACACTTTATTGTTGCCTCCACTATTGCAGTAGATATAATTTTCCAATTCCAGTATTTCATTGCCCCATTGTTTTGATTCCTTAAACGTCACAATATCAAAGTTATATTTATTACATTCACCACTTAACTGCATTAGGGCTCCTTCGTCGTTTAGTCCTCTCACATTTCATATTTCCTCTAAAATGTTTTCTTGTATTTTCTGTTTTAACGTTTCATTTATATTCCTGTTTTACAAGCACTTTCACTGATTACCCTTCCCATTTTCTTTGAATTTTTTGTTTTCTTCAATGATACTCCTTTACTTTTGCAAATTCTGTCGTATCTTGGATTCCCCTAGCTATTTTAATTCGTTTTTTGAATTTTTATCTGAACTTCATCAGGGTTAGTTTTTCCAAGCCGCGTTTTCTTTAAATCCATATATACTCCTAGCTTTTAATCATATCCTTCTTGTATGCAATTCTTTTTATAAGATCTTTCTTTTTTTCTTGTGCAAAGGTGAAAATGCTGACGAACTTTTGGTATGAAAATCTGCAAAGAAAAGCTGCAATTGAACATAAAACCTGATCAGATAGACTGCAGTCATCGATTACCAGCAAGAGAGCCCTACCACAAACCCATCATAGTGAAATTTGACCACAGAAATACAAAACATCTGGTTTATAGTAAGAAAAAACTAAGATCTAACGCGACTTCGACATCAGTTACTAAGGCCCTGAACACACGGGATTCCGTTTCCCAGATTCGGTATGGGGGATACAGAATCTGAGTCGGTTCAGACACGGCGACTGAATCTCAGACGCGGGCCTTCAGTCACTTGCAGTGCCGTGCTGTTATGGACCTAGCATTGCTGTTCTTTGTTTCTGTCGAATTAGTCAAGAAATGCTGTATTTAAAGTCAGGGATTGGGCTCTACAAAGCTAATAAACTTTTCATTGTCAAATAATGTACGCTCTATGATCGTTGTATAGTAAGGAACGCCTTGCAGAAAATCTGCTACGCCTATGATATGATATCATATGTTCTGGCTTGCAAAAGTAGGCGAGTCCAGGCCGTGGTACACGTGGACTCATATCCTCTATATCAGTGGTCGCCAACCTCTTCAATGTGTTGAGCTACTTGTTAATTTTGGAATAAACAGCGAGCTACCCACACGGAAGCCACGTAACGCAACGTAAATGAAATAATCCACAGTTAATTTATCATTATATGTATTTATTTTACTATTTATTTAACTGGTAATACATAATACATAGGTACTAATAATAACTACATTCCTACCTACCAAACGAAGTTGTTTGAAAAATAAACACAAACTTTTATCCAGCCACAACGGCATGTCACGTAAGATTTAAAAATAGTTAATAATAACAACAAAAAAGTAACGCACTATCATGAACATAAACATTGAAAAATAAAAAAGCACGTTCAATGAGAAGGCTGACACTCAGACTCATCGATAATTTTTTTAATGTTTGCAGTATAATTTGATACAGCCATTCGAATACAATTATCCAAATGTTCATCTGTAAGTCGATTGCGATATTTGTTCTTAATAAACTTCATATTGGAAAAAGAAGATTCACACAAATAGGTTGAACTGAATAATGCTTTCACTTTCAAGGCAACACGGCATAGAACTGAATATTTGTCTTTACTTACAATAGGCCAGATACATTTGGTACTTGAGACTAACGATTTTAAGGCTAAATCATTTTGAAAATCAATTACTTTCATTTCTGTTGCAGCGATGTCTTCGCCAAAGTTCTGCATAACACAAGTTGCAAACTGTTGGATATCAATTTCCATAAAGGGTGAAACAACAAACTGCGCTACTAAAGCCATTTCGTTGAAATCCTTAAAACGATTTTTGAAGTTATTCTTCAGGGTAGAAACTATTTCTACATGATATTTGCTGTCATAGGGTTCTAATGGATTTTGAGATATTTTTTCTGAAAGAATAGGAAAATGCTTGGCATCGCTGTTAATTAGGTTTTGTTCCCAAAACTCCAGCTTTTTGATAAATGCTTTTATACCAGAAATCATTTCTGCTAGTTCTTTGTCTCTCCCCTGAAGCTGCAAATTAAGTTCGTTTAATTTCTCGGTAATGTCCACGAGAAAACCAAAATCTCTAAGCCAGATTGAATTTTCTAGTTCCGGAGTTGGTTCATCGCGTTTTTTGAAAAATTGAACTATGCCAGATAGGACATCATTAAAACGTTTCAGCACCCGTCCTCTACTTAACCATCGGACTTCAGAGTGAAGGAGTAGGTCCCCGTATTGACAGTCAACTTCATCGGCCAAGGTTTTGAATAATCTTCTTTGTAACGCTTGAGCTCTAATCTTGTTCACAACTTTTACCACCAGTTTCATAACGTTGTTTAGTTTCAGGAAATTTCCACATAATGCTTCCTGATGGATAATGCAGTGGTAAGAGAGAAATTGCGGAAAAGTTTCATCTTTACGACATAACGCCACCAGACCCTTATCAAAACCCACCATAGCTGGAGCGCCATCGGTTGTCAAGCCTACCATTTTCGATATTGGAATTTTCTCGGAAGAAATAATATTTTTTAAATGAGAAAACAACTCCTGTCCAGTAGTGTGTCCTTTCAGTGGAATAAACTTCAAAAGATCTTCTTTAATCGTAAAATCACTAAAAACCATCCTGACGAACACGGCCATCTGGACAGTGTCAACGACATCTGTTGATTCATCCAGTTGAAGTGAAAAATAAACACAGTTATCTAAGTCAGTTCTTAACTGTAAAAAAATATCATTGCTCATTACTTCTACACGTCTCATCACTGTATTAGCAGAAAGTTGCATAGATTTTATAGCTGAAACTATCTCGTCTTTGTTTCTAAAGTTGGCAAATAACGAGTCAGCAGCTTCTAAAAACGCCTGTTTTATCATTTCCCCGTCTTCATAAGGTTTCTTTTTTTGTGCAATTATCTGGGACACACGGTACGATGCTTCAGTTGCAGCCTTATTTTTGTCGATTGTTCTTAAAAATATTGATTGTTGTCCAATTAACTGCTTTTTTAACTGTTTCAGTTTCTTCTTTCTGGCGGCAGAATGTAGTGGGAATGATTTTTCAAAATTAGAATGTACAGTTTTATGATGTCTCTCAATATTTCCTTTTTTAGCAACGGAGACGGAAGTATTACATAACAAACACACATTTTTATCTTTAACTTCTGTAAAAAAGTATTGTTCTTCCCATTCCGAATGAAAGTGGTATGTCTTTACCTTCTTACAACTGCTTGCCATAATATTATTTTTTGTTGTTCACTACTAACCCAACCGCTGGACGTTGGTTACGCGTTCAGTTTTAAACTAAGCGCAATGTCGCCGCGCCGTGCGTATTTATCCCGTTCAAAGCAATCCAGATCGTTCTCGAACACTAACGCACTGGTCTGGCTGGTCGGTTCTAGCCGATTCTAGCCGATTCTAGCTTGATGGCGTCAGCGGCAGATCGCTCGCCGCAACGTTGCCGCTGTTTATGTTTAATATTATGACAATTAGATTTTTTGTGGAATTTTAGGAAGCTTCTCTGATTTTGTATTTTTTAAATTAAAATCGTTGTGAGAGCTACCAGAATTGCCCCCGCGAGCTACCGGTAGCTCGCGATCGACAGGTTGGCGACCACTGCTCTATATGCTCCAATGGTAAATCGGTACCCGAGATACAGAATTTGTCGCCGGCGGCCGAAATGGAGAGATAAGGAAAATTGGCCGCCGGCGACAAATTCTGTATCTCGGATACCGATTTACCATTGGAGCATATAGAGGATACGAGTCCACGTGTACCACGGCCTGGACTCGCCTACTTTTGCAAGCCAGAACATATGATATCATGTCATAGGCGTAGCAGATTTTCTTCAACTTCTATTTAAATCGAATATGCAAGGCGTTCCTTACTATACAGCGATCATAGAATGTACATTATTTGAAAATGAAAAGTTTATTAGCTTTGTAGAGCCCAACCCCTGACTTTAAATACAGCACTTCTAGACTAATTCGACAGAAACAAAGAACAGCAATGCTAGGTCCATAACAGCACGGCACTGCAAGTGACTGAAGGCCCGCGTCTGAGATTCAGTCGCCGTGTCTGAACAGACTCAGATTCTGTATCCCGCATACCGAATCTGGGAAACGGAATCCCGTGTGTTCAGGGCCTAAAGCGACTAAGAAATATTGTGGTAAAAATGTGTGGAGTAGTGATAGCAAAATTCTTGTAACAACTGTTGACAGCATTAAACAAATTAGAAGTTTGGAGGACTTAATAAACGATAAGGCTTAATCTATACAGCTGCTACGAGGCTTGTATTGTGACCTTAGGTTTTGCTGTGCTGTAAGTAAGGTATTATCGCTTATCAGCACTCAAGCCTACACGAGCATCTTTATAAATTTAACTATAAATTTTTATATTAAATTTCATTTATATATTTATCTATTTGCTACTACATAAATACTTAGATTTTTGTAAATAGTCTGTTAGATTGTGAAGTAATATTTAATTATTTATAATTTTATCTTTAATTTGAGTTATTGGATTAGATTGGGTTCGTGCTATTTTAATTTACTACGCCATCTAATATTTTAAGAATAGACCATCTTAACATTCAATCTTTATTACCTAAAATTTGAACTGTAAAAGTTTTTATTGAGCAAAATACAATACACATTCTTACTGTTTCAGAAACTTGACTCAGTCCTGGCATATTGGATGAATTTGTGCATATCGATAGTTATACTTTCTTAAGAAGGGATCGAGATAGACGAGCGTGTTGGTATTTACATACGTCACTCAGTGAGATATTCCTTAATTACTATACTACACGGTAATATTGAACAAAAGTGGATTATTGTACATCATGGTAAGGAGAAATTGGTCTTGTGGTCGCTGCATAATCCACATCAAAGAGATTATGTACACGTTTTAAATGAGTTTGAAAACTCTCTTATTCATTGCTTGCCATACTCAGATAACATAGTCGCTTTGGGTGATTTTAACATTGATTTTTCTAAATTTGAAAATCCGGCTACCCTAAGTTTACAAAATTTATTAGATTCTATTGATATGCATCAAATCATCAACCAGCCAATTAGAATTACTGTTTCTTCTTCTTCAGTAATTGGTTTGGTAATTGTGGCAAATTGCTGTTCGACAGAAGGGGTGGTGTAGTTGATTGTCATTTTTCAGATCACGATTTGTCTTTTGTTGATGTATGTACTACAGATTCCGTTATCATGCCAATAGTACGTACTCATAGAGACCTGAATAATATAAACCTAAAATTGCTAAAGTATGATCTCTCTGTGGTACAGCTTCAAAATCTTTTGTAAATTGCGAATATAAATGGGAAATTATCGTTTTTTAATTATAATATGATTGCTCTTTTTGATAAGCATGCTCCCTTAAAAACGAAAAAATTAAGTAACTCTCCTGTAGGTACCGTGGTTGACGGATAATTTGAAATTACTCATTTCCTTAAGAGATAAGGCTAAAGCAAAGTTCAAGAGAACTAGGCTACCGCAGCAATGGGAGTATTATAAGTCAGTACGAAACTTTACTACACTGATGTTGAAACAGGAAAAACGCATATTTTCATTTTGTACTTAAAAATAATGAAGAAGCCGCGTGCCGCAGTTGGGTAAGCGCCAGGCTTGCATTAAGCAAGTTCTCGGTTCGAATCCCGCGGGGGTCGGAATTTTTCCGTAGCCTTGGCGATTGGAATCAGGCTCGGTGAGACCATTCCACAGTTGGACACCAATTTAACTGTGCTCTACCTAATAGATAGAGTAACAAGGTTAACACATCAACAAGCCACACACCTCACACAATGGTTGTCGCGCAAACACCAAAGGCACGCTCCAACTCTGCATCCCGAATTCGGGACAAGTTGAGCATTCCACCGCCAGATACCAGTGCATAAAGCACCAGCCTAGAGTACCTGTATATAGTATACAGGTACTCTACACCAGCCCAGAGCCAGTGTATATAGGAGAGTACCGCCACGTCCGCCATGTTTATTCCTCTGGCATATGCGTCACTTTGAGGTTTGTCACAATTCCGTCAACGTGACGTTTGTTGGCAATCCAAAACTTTACTTAAAATTGGCAAGACTGTAAGTCTATGTCAAATTTGAGGTTAGTAGGTTAGGTTTCGCGTCAGTTTTGACACAAACTGACGCAAAAAATAACCTGCTAGCCTGAAATTTGACATAGACTTACAGTCTTGCCAATGTCAAGTAAAATTTTAGACATAACTTCAGTTATCGCTGATGGGAACAAAAATGGCGGCGATGGCGGTATTTTCACGGATCAAAGAATGGCGGTACTCTCCTATATACACTGCCTCTGCACCAGCCCATAGATAAAATAATATTTTATCTATGCACCAGCCTTATATAGGTACTCTACACCAGCCCAGAGCCAGTGTATATAGGAGAGTACCGCCATTCTTTGATCCGTGAAAATGCCGCCATCGCCGCCATTTTTGTTCCCCCATCAGCAATAACTGATTGAGTTATGACTAAAATTTTACTTGCAATTGGCAAGACTGTAAGTCTACGTCAAATTCGAGGCGAGCAGGTTATGTTTTGCGTCAGTTTGTGTTAGAACTGACGCGAAACCTAACCTGCTAACCTGGAATTTGACATAGACTTACAGTCTTGCCAATTTTAAGTAAAGTTTTGGATTACCAACAAACGTCATGTTGACGGAATTGTGCTACAAACCTCAAAGTGACGCATATGTCAAGAGGAATAAACATGGCGACATGGCGGTACTCTCCTATATCTACTGGCTTGACTGACAATACACTTCAGTACTGCCAAACGTATAACACATATCAAGGCCTGCTCAGAATCATTTTTTTAATCTCATGGTATATAAATGTTGTTGGTGTTTGTTTTGTCATAGCATCTAACAAAGTAGTGCACTTAAAAAAAATCACCCTTTACTTCTACATATATCTTGTCTTTTATAAATTGTCTTATTTTTTGTTCTATATTGCTTTTCCTCGAAAGTCTTTCCTTTCTTTGATTAAATACATTCAGTTTTTTGTCTCTCCTTTCTTTATCCTTCATTTCCCTTTCTAGTCTGCTTTCCATTCTGGTTTTTCCCAGCCTTTTTGTTTATTGAAAGTTGCGCTTCAGGACAAGTCAGAAAAATCAAGTTTTTTGCATAGTGATCATGAAATTCGTCTTTTTCTTTAACGAAAAATCGTATTGAAAGTACCACTTTTTTTAACGCAAAATCGTGAATAAAAGTATATTTCTTTTAACTATTTTATTGAAATGTCAATTTGACAGTTGTAAATTCCGAAGTCCTTTTCGACTAAATTTCGAGTTACAAGAGATCACTATGCAAAAAAGCTACGTGTACAACACGTTTGAAAGTCCCTTTTTTCATTCATTTGCTTGATTAACTTCGGCTTCGCCCTCGTTAATCAAACTGCAAATTCATGAATAAAAGTATAACTTTCAAAACTAGTTGTACGAATTACTATTATGCTCCTATTAATATAAACAATTAGACAAGAATACGCACGTATTAAATTTGGAAGCTGAATATTGCTGAGCAGTTTTACAATCATCCAAACCTAGTGCTCTATTTCATATACAAAACATTGTGCGCCCTAGTTTAAAGTATAGATGTACATATGGAGTTATCAAAGCTGTTGGGAAGTACCAGGAACATGTGCTATGTATATGATATATGTTTCAATAATATTTGGCGACAAAATATTATATTATTCCCAGCTGCATTTGTATGCTGGGTACATACACTTTATGTGCATTGACATGCATCTTATTTCATACAATGTCTATTTGTAGAACTGTTTGTAAACACAATATTTGTTATTTATTATATCCGTTTATCCGTGGAATGCGTTTAATGGTTTTGAACGTTAAACGATAAATGTGAATAGTCAATACGTTATGGAGCAAAATTTTAATTAAATTTCTTTGGCATTAAGTGTTTATTTTTGACTTTTACGATTACAACTTTTCTAAGTGTAGTAAAGTGGTAGTAATTGTTATTAGTAAGTTATATGCATATAAATAATATATGTGTATATATTTCTAGAGGCAGCTTTTTTATATAAGGATTTCATTGGTTTGTAATATTGGTCGGTCATTAATAATTTTGGAAACGGTATGCACCTTCATTATTATTTTTCAATAGTGTAAAATATATCATTTTTATGGAAACACTCAAGTTGTATACTTGATTTGAACAATACAGCTATTTAAAATGTCTTGTCAACTAATAAAACATAGAGCTCCCCTTTTTTATAATAATGTTTCTATTCATTTTAACGGTTAGAAGCCCGGTAGCGCAGTTGGGTAGCGCTAGGCTTACTAGTAAGCAAGTCCTCGGTTCGAATCCCGCGGGGAGCGGAATTTTTCCGCAGCATTGGCGATTGGAATCGGGCTCGGTGAGGCCATTCACAGTTGGGCAACAAATTAACTGTGCTCTACTCAGATCCACAGACCTAAGAGATAGAATAACAAGGTCAACACATCAACATGACACACATTTCACACAATGGTTGCTGTGCAAGCACAAAAAGGCGCGCTCCAACTCTGTATTCCGAATCCGAGGCAAGTTGAGCATTGTACCGCCAGATGCAAGCGCATAAAGCACCAGCCTCTACACCGCAAGGTAAAGCGAGGTTAACGATAATACATTCATACATTTTAACGGTTATGCTTATATGTATGGCCAAATATGTATAGTGCATATTTTTCCTGAGTCGTGGCATTCATCTCACTCCAATAATATGTATTACCTTTGACTATAATTATAATTAAAGGCGTTATGTAGAAAAACTGGAATATGATGCAAAGAAAACATTGGCAATGTTGATAATTTTTTTTTGCATTGCATTCTAGTGTAGGATCTACGGTGGACGTTTGAAAATTAATCGGGTGGAAAACTAATAGACATCAAAGAAAGACTTGTTTGGAGAAACTACTGTCAAGAACTATTGCGGCTGTAGCCCAAGGAGCACACTAATCATCCATTATAAAAGACGAAGTTTTATTATATCTGCTGTAAAGAGAGTTACACTTTGTAATTCTTCTGGTATAGATCATATGTATGCCGAAGTCGTGAAAGCCATATGTGACACTGCATACAGATAAACAGTATAAAAAGGATCTAAACAGAAATGATTGAATTCAGTCATGTAAATGAATGAATTAAATCCTATTTTTCTTGGGATATCACAATGAGACAGGGGAGTTTCGTCAAGAGACGTAGAACTAGCGGCCACTCGTTAAACTTGCTCCAAAATCAATCTAAATAGAAAACCTGCCATTTTATGATTCGTTGACTGCAGTAAGCTTTTGATGGTCTTATAACGTGCTTTCGGTTAAACCTTATTTGGCTGGCAGAGTGCTTGTTTATAGTAAGACGTTAATAAGAAGTGCTTCGGCTAGCCCAGAGTGGAGTAGATCACGATGCAGCTGCAGCCTTAGATGCAATGATAAAAACCCAGGGCCCAAGAACTGAAAGGAATAAAACCTGAAGCGTTATTGAAGGCAGACGCTACTGAACCTAGACAAGAGTAGTTACAATTCTAATCTTAGCAACTCCAGAAGATATCGATATATAGAATAAAATAATAAACCACAAATGCGGTTAAGTATAAACATTTTATAAAAATAAATAGTCATTCGCGAAAATACTATTATAAATTTGAAATAACACTATGTTCGCTGTATTTGAAATAAAACCAAGAATTCAAATTATTAATATTCAATTATTAGATAAAAGATTTAATAAATAAATAGTAGACGGCCTGCACGCACATAAGGAGTTAACTAAACAGAAGCGATTCGTGCTACTAGGTGCTACAGTTTTCACCAGCGTTCTACGAACAGATGGTGGACATAAATGTATGGCTACTTCGGCATTCGAAAATTATTATGAGTTCCTCCAAAATAACGTGGAGAACATCAGGATTACTTAAAAAACGCGACAGGAAAGGAAATCCTGAACCAAACAGATAGATGCAGGCGTTCAATAATTTACACCAAATCTGCACCCGTTTTGTAAATGCCACTAAATGGAGTCCCAAAAAGCATCCTACAGTCTCGGAAGTAAAGTTAAGACTTAAACATTTTCAAAAATGAGAACCAGCACTCTGACGTTCCAAGCGCAAAACTCTTAGAAAAAGGAACCTCAACTCCGAATCCACAATAGTGCCAAATACTAGGATCCGTGATATACACCACGACGGAAAAAGTTGCTGAATTTTCAGTAGCAACGACTATTGGACAAAATATTTTAAGATCGTTACAGTTAATGGAACAAACAGTGGATTACAATATTTCAAATGGGAGATAACTGTCGTAGTAATGTTCTTATTTCTAGCCAGGCTACGTACCAGACACAAAGCGCTTATGTGAATAGATATACACCTTTCAAACCCCCTCGCAATCAAGAAAGGGACTAACCAGGGGTATATACTATCACCTACACTCTTACAGATATCTTATGAAAACATTTCTTGACAATTCAATCGATGGTGTAGTAAAGTAATAGAGGGAATACAAATTAATTACCTGAGATATGCCAATACTATGGTACCATTTGCAAAGTATATTAGGGAACTGAAACATATCTCTCATCATATGTTATGCAACCCTAAAACTGATTTTTCATAGTCGCCCATTTTTGTCTACTGCGACATTCCTTCTTCATTTCACAGTCCTTTCATTGGCCGTTAATACGCTACTCAAGTGTGGGAATGCCCTAAACTTGTGTAATTTCCATGCCTGTAACTGTACAGGTCTCAAAGCATCTGTTCTCCGCATCGCGCGGTATGCGCAAACACGTTCGCGCGCACTTAAACTAGAGCTAGATCTAATTATTAATCGGGCCTGTGATACTGCTTCTGTATTAAACAGGGGGTTATAAAAGCTGTTACGGTCTTGAACTGACTTTACGACACCGCACCGGCTCATACATAAACGAAACCGCCGGCGCGTGCCGTAATGGACGAAATCGGGACGAAAGTTCTCCTAGGCCGCTACCCAGCCGCAACAAGATAGGCCGGCTAGACTTTCAGTGGAGTTGGGCGGGTTCTTAACGAGATTATCTAAGGGTAACGGCCAGAGGGACGGTAAATAACGGTAAAATAAAGAGGGCGCCACCAAGCCTGTCTTAACCCGAATAACCGGGCCTGGGCGGTTAGACGGGGGCGAAGTATTCAAGACACTCCGTCGATAGGGGTACTCGTGAATTATAAACTCACACAACGATTTCGTGATGGCAAAAATACTTAGATCATGAAGTGGGGCTCTTTCAGCCACGGCAATGTCACCACCAAGCTTACCTGCACGCTCTGATCTCACTGGCCCCACCGTACATTTATCTTCTCAATGATGGGCGCACGCTGAAACCGAACATTCACAAATCGACCAAGAATAAAGCGTCTCTTAATTAGATAAGCGTCTATTATTCAATTCTTACATTGGGGCAGCAAAGCGTGCCGCAAACATTGGGTTAATTCTTATAAATAAGCATCAGCTGATGGGCGCATTACTGTTACTAAACAACACCCATAACTGTACAAAATCAAGAGCAGTTTGACATATGAGTCCCACAAAGGGAACGTTTGTTCATAAAAATCGAGTTATGCAACAGCAAAGGCGACGCGAACAGCGTAGCTGTCGGCAGAATCCGGCGCCGCAAAGAGATGCGGCGAATTAGTTAGAAACACAATTCGCAAGGCAAAAAGGGGGCCGCGTTACTGAGATATATTTGGCCGGAAAGGGGGCTTACATAGCCTAACGCCCGCAGGCGAATTTAGAATATGACACAGCTGGTGCTACGCCGCCCAAGCGATCGATAACTTCGTGTAACACTCAACGAGCCGAACACGACGCCGTTGCTAACATACGAAAGGTCTCGCACAAAACTTGGCGAATATGGCACCGCCCTGATAAGAAGTGATCTGGCTCACATGATAATTTGGGCAAACACAGCAAAGCCCAAGTTAGGGAAGTGATTAGATTAAAAACGAGCGACGCCACTTCGCGACAACAATTTAAGATGCGAAGGGTACATTTTTAACGGTGCACATGATTTCACATCAAGTTTGCGCACATTCAATTTTACTGCGACCAAACTGGCGATGCCGCCTTACAGCACGTATGCCAAGAGTTCAGCAATTATTCACATGGTTAGGCGCACAGCTCGCGCACAAGAAGTTAGTCACATGGAGTACCGCGGCACACAAACACGCCCCCGCGAAGCGAGCGTACAAGCGGAAGCAACACCGCAACAATGGTTATGATTCAATGGTTACAAATACCTTAGTTTTATTGGTGACGGCCCAAGAGATCGGCATGCGGTCCAGCTGGCGGGAAACAGGTTGCCTGTGGCAATTAATTCGTAGCTAAAACGGCCGACGGTGTGAAATGGTCTGGATGCGCCCAAAATGGCGACAAAGGCTGGCGCTTCAACAAACGCCGCTACGACGGCAAAGCTAGCCCAATAATGTCCTACCTCAACGGAATCCTCGCACAACGAGCTAAAGGGAATACTCCCTTACGTGACGGCGTAGAACCGGGCATGGAATTCCATCACACCTACGCCTTGGCGTAATAAGATCGCCGCTAAACGACACACACCTCCCTTGTTCAATGGCCTGAGCTGAACTCCGACTCTCGCTTAAGGCGAAACAGTTTATCAAACACTTGCTGAAGCAGCACGAGACGGGAAAAGGCTGACGCCCCCGCCAAGGGCGGGAGCGCCGCACGAACACACACACTATCCGACCTCTTAGATCGACGGCTCCCGGCTGAATGCCCCCGCAAGAAGCGTTAGGACGCCCGAAGTGGCGTGAGCCAAAACGGCGTTACCACGTGACTCTCGACAGCCAATGGCAATGCGCCCAATAAAACAAATAAGTTCCGGTGACAAAGAGAGCGCGAGGCCTCGCAGTCGCACCAACAGCGTTATTTCTAGAAGGTTCGGAAATCTTGCGAGCGTTAACACCCGGCTGTCAAAGTACCAACAAAGGGGTGCCCCAGATGACGAGAAATACTGCGCTTGAGGCCAAATATGTGCAAAATCATTATTATGGAATTAGACGATTAAGCCAAATAAGTAACTAAAAGGGTTTAACATACGGGCACGCTGCCCTAAATCCTAGGTGGCTAATTAAAATACAAAATGACCTGACAAAGCTGCACCTCTGAACTCATTCGGGGACCCTCAACCCGAACACGACGCATTCCTACGTGGCGGATAGGGGAACGCCCCATAAATAAATAGAGTAGGTACAGAATGCACCTGCGAACCAAATAGAGGCTAATGGTGGGCAGCAGCATTGTTAGTACCAAATTAGGCCTGAGAGGAAGATCTTCGAGCAGGTTTAATTTTAGAAATGCCCAAGCGTAGCTGTAACAGCGACACCTGCTGAAAAACTGGGGTATGGAGAGCCACGGGAAACTACCATACTAGTAAATCCGATGAACACAGCTTCATGAATATGATATGTACAATATACAAAAAATATTGTAATGTCTGGCATTCCGACTGATCGCCGGCGCTCTGCCGAGTTCCGGTCGGGAAGTGTGAAATTAGCTACCGGCCACGTTGATGTACATCCTTAATCATCACGTGGATATACAAGGGAAAGTTCCTGGGAAGCGTCGTAGAAGAAGATTACCAAATAGATGGAGTGATCCAATAAAAATAGCAACCGACCTAAATTTCCGAGGAGCAACTCACTAGGTCGAGACTAGATCACAGTGGAGTAAGAGCATACATCAACTGTAACATGTCATGACGCTTCAACGATGAAGCAAGAAATGAGAAGAAGAAGAAGAGTATACTTCCAACACACTCAGGCGAGAAGGTTAAGTTCCCGTTATATGCATCTTGTTCCTGTTTTCGCATTTCTGACTTCATTTATCGCAGACACAGGTTGTTTTATTTGTATTTGTTTTCATTCGAAATATATTTTCCATTAGCGCTGCCATTGTATTTGTTGTTATTTCTAAACATTCTTAGCTTTATGCGAGAATGGCCATATTGTCAGCATATCTAATTATATCTATTTTTGCGGCATTGATTTTTATACCTTTTTTGGAGAACGTGTTCTTACCTTATTGAGAGACATATAAATTAAACAACATCAGTTGAAGAGCACATCCATGTCTACCTTCCTCTTTTATCACAGCTTCCCGTTGTTTTTCTCCGTATTGAATCATAGTCATTTACTCAATGTAGAATTAATAAATAGTTCGTCTGTTTTTATATTTGACTCCCATTCCTTTTAGAATACCAAACGTTTTCTTCCATTTCACTTTATAAAATTCCTTTCTCATATCAACAAGGTTATTATACAGTTCCTTGTTCTTTCGTAACATTTTTTCGATTATAAATCTCAATGCAATTAAACTTCCAAGCTGTCTATATGTTATTTCTAGTTTTATGTATTACTTTTTTCCGTGTGGATATGCCAGTTACCTCCACCGGGAGCGTCCCCATCGGAATTGCGGAAAGCTCATCGGGTATGAAATCCAGCATATTAGAAGGGTAGCGAGAAAATTAAATACTCACTGTGAAAAAACTGGACTGGTCCTCCAGATTGGGGGTCGAGGCATTGGGTCAACCCCTCGGTACTCGTCAACATTTAAAAATAGGTTAATCTAATCTGCAGTCTCGGAGTAAAACGGAACACAGTCGACGATAAAAGCTACTGACAAGGACAACGATTTTTGATATATGGAACGTGCAAGGCCTGACAAAAAACTGAATGAGGTTATCAATGAGCTCCCCATACTAAAAGTAGACAGCAAGTATCACCGAGACAAAGAAAACAGGCCAAGGATAAAAAACCTAGGTAAACATGACCACTTTTTCAGCGGGGTTCCCAATGCAAACGACGCTCAACAAGGAATTTCCTTGACGATTCACAGAAAACTAAGAAAGTATATTACAACATGGGAAGCAATTAGCGAGAGAATAATTAAAGTCAATATATGTGCACGTGACTATAGATTAACTCTTAGGGGAGCATACGCAATCAACGATGATTGTTAGTAAACATCAAGGAAAACCTCTTTGAACAACTAAATGAGGAAATAACAAAAAATGGAGATTCACGAGAGCTTATCCTTGTCACAGGACGAAAACGTCGTTACGACATTATTTGATAACCAAAATACTCAACTGTCGGTTTCTCGATAAAACGGTACAAATCGGACAATTCTCGGATCCGTTGCCCCAATTACATTACGATAAAGGGGGCGGGGGTTTTCCACACCCTCAATTAGGGCTACGACCCGGAAAACGAAATAAAGATGTTAAATGTTAAATCGAGGAAGTGGAAGGAATGGCGCAACCTTTCTGATCCAACCTTGGCAGCGCTTGACCGACGATCCACGAACAGCTGTACTGGCCCTACCTTACTTGCATTTGCTTACAGCTGTCTGAACCCCTTTACAGAAAAGCACAACTGCTTAAAAATGAAATATATTAACATATAAATATGTAGGTGAACAATAAACATTAAATGAAATACTCAATAAAATTTAGTATTGTTAATTGCGCAACGTTTATTCTAAACACAGGCGGTAAACTTGACGACAAACAATCTAACTGACTCAAAAACGATAACAACTTTTATTTCCACAACAATTGAACTACTTTAAAACTGTAAATCTTGACGATATGCAATCAAATCTGCCTCAATGACGGTAATTACTTTAATCTCATAAGGTTAAGTTAAGTACAAGTATTAAAACTTGAGGATAAATACTCAAAATTGACTTAAATACAATAACAACAGTTCAAACGCTTTATTTTAAACTAACAACGGCGATGTATAAAATGGCGACACTTCAGAAATCACTTCACTGCACATATTACAAAGAGAATCCAATACCTTTGAGGGATTCAGCTTGCTACAGTGATGGTATCCAACGGGGCTGCAGGTGGCGCTCAACCGAATGCCACAAAATATTTGAAAGAGCTGAGAAAAACTGCATAGGATGTGGTCTGTCAAGTGGGTTTGGACAGTGTTAAATCCCCAGAGGGTAGAACGAAGAAAGTAACGACACGTCAGGGTTGTGGTACGGTACACGTAGTTTCATCACAAACGATTAGCACAAACCAGGTTCCCAATTAATGATCCGCCCAAAGCGTCAATACGGAGCTCCCGACTCCTCTGTGCGAGAATTCCTCTGCTAATGACTACACAACACATCACTTAGATGAATATTTCAACATTCTGATTGTTTTTCACGGCACACTTGAAAATTTTATGGTACTGTACGACTGTCTACATGCAATATTAAAAAATTATTTTAAACATTTCTAAGTCTCCAAAATACAAATAAAGCATACTACTGCATGCAGAATTTCATCCTGAATCCAAATATGTAAAAATATACAGGGTGTTCTATTTAAAATAAAAAAGTTGAACATCGTTGCTCAAACCAGTTGAAAGATATTTACGAACGGGCGATGTCAAAAGGTAGCTCTTGTCTTACCATTTAAAAATATATAAGTTTGTTGGGTCTAAAATTTAAAACAACGGAGTTATGGGTTGCGGCGTTTTTTAGGAAACAGCCTGTATACTAAAATTCAAAATTATCCAAAATTATACTTTTGCATTGAAACTTCGTTTTCCATTAGAAAAAAGCGGATGAGGCACGACTATTGGCTCAGGTCACGACTGGCAACCCTGTTCCACAGGAAGTCTTTATTTATAACGTTATATAGAGAGCGCAGGTACGTACACACGACACACCTGTCTGTCCTGACGTCACGCCGGAGCATTGAAGCCTGGTGTCTAGTAGGTAGTAAATAGAAGCGTAAATACGTAAATGTTTCTTTTGCTTAAATATAAAAAAGAACGATAACATCCTAAATATATAATTGTCCAGGGCAAATAGAAAATACCAGACCCAAGGGATGGTTTTACAAAATTAAATAATTCATTCAATACTTCATTCGTCAAGCTGCACATAGGGCTAGAAACGTGACACTTTTAGTAGATGTGATCTATGGCAGTAGTAGATGTGTTAATTGTCTATTATTGCGTGACTGGTGTAGTGATATGATGTTATGAATAAATATGCCAACGTATTTCTTTGACTATTGCAGAACCATTTTGTTATTACATTGCTCACGATCTAGTTCAAATATGTGGGTCATCAAGTGTTTAATTGAATTACATATATTTAATTCTTAAAGCGTTTATATCAATTTAGTATGTTTTGTATTCAAGTTTTGCATCATCCTTGTACGGAAGTATGACCTTCCATCACATTTTGATCGAATCATGTAACCATGAACAGGCGATGAAGACCTTACAGATAACCACAACTCACAACAATAACCGGATATGACCCCACTTGAATCCATCAGAATATCTAAAAGTAAGCTGACTAGAAATCACAAAAACGTTAGGAATCAATTGCTTCAGTTGCAATAGACATGATTCATAACGTTTTTGCGGAATTTATGCATGAAAATGATATGTAAATTTAGTTCTTCTTGCACTATTCATTTAACGAGCAGTGATCAATGAGAATGGATTTCTAGAAAATTTGTTTACTTTGAAAATAAGAAGCAAATGTGTTTGTGGAAATCGGGACGAATTAAACAAATATGATTAGTCTGGCATCATGTTTATTATGGTTTTTCGGTTTTCAGATTTTAAGGCCTATTTTATGCATATTTTGAGCTTTTTACCTACTTCCTTTTACAATGAAGGAAGTATTGGATTCACCCCAAAAATTCGAAATTGAGTTTTCAATAGATCTTCACGTTTCAGAGTCCCCTGATCCCAAAAAACATATTTTTTTCATTGGTCTGTCTGTCTGTCTGTATGTCTGTCTGTCTGTGAACAGCATAACTCAAAAACGGAAAGAGGTATGGCGTTGAAACTTCATATATAAGTTTTGTGTACCATGTAGATGCGACAGCAAGGTTTTGAAGAAAATCGCATAACCGGAAGTAGGTGTTTTTAATTTTTTTTCGATTTTTTCAAAAACGGCTCTAACGATTTTTTTAAACTTCACATTTTTATTACATTTTTAATGTGTATTGATGGGAGATAGGTGATTTTCCAGTTGAATACTTTTAAAATGGGTTTCTTTTGTTTTTTTTCTATTTTTTTTATTAACTCCTATTTTAAATAGAACACCCGATATATTATTACATTTTTGAATTCAGCTTAAAATTCTAGAAAAAAATTGTCTCTTGAACTAACACTCTATTTTGTAGCGTTTTTGTAAAATTTGTAATTTTTGAAAATTTTTGACAAATGCTTAACAATTTAAAATCAAATTTTTGGCTAATTATAAGATCACTGTAAAAGGAAGTTGTGTGCGTGTATCACACCAGATTTTTTATTGTCGACTTATTTTCATCAGTTTTTCATACTTCTTTCGTAGCTGTGAAAGAAGAAAACATTTATTTTTGTATAAAAGAGTACCAAACAGGAAAAGCTGCAAAATAATTGGACATATGTTACAATAACAATTAACTACAATTGTGTTAGAAAAGCGATAAAATATCTTAAGAAACAGAAATCGCTCTTGGTAGAACCAGTTAAAATAATTAATAATTATGAACATGTCTCGTGTGCTGTACCAGGATGTATTGGTAAATTAATATTAAATAAGAGCGCATTCTATTTATAAATGAAGGATTTGAAATATCACAAACAATGTCAACTGTTTTGAATGGTGACGTTGTTGTCGACTTCGACTACCTTGAATCCGGCTATTATATCCAAAATTTGGAACATTTAATTCTATTAGTTGTTTGCAGTAGAAGTAGCTTCATTTCTTTTACACTTGCTTTACATCAATCTTTTTACTTCCCTCGTCTGAAAGCAACATGTTATCCACCCTCATCATTAAAATGTTACTTTACCATGGAGATTTTAATTGATAAAACTCAACTTTACAAGTAGGTATTGGAAAAAATAATATTTTGCATATAGGCGAGGTGTTTACCCATGACAAAAATGGAATCCAACAGATACAGGAAAAATGTCATTAAAAGGACAAAAATGTGCAACGATCAGCACGTCCTATATAAAGCAGCCGCAAGCCAAAATAAGCTCGACGTTGTGATAGAACGGGACTATCGATCGGGTCCACCCGAGGTGCTCCCAGGCGCTGAAATTGCGCTCAGTTCGAATCCCATCGGCTGCATCTGTTTTTATTTGCAAATTAATATAATTTGCATTACCAAGTGTTTCATTTGATTGTTTCAGTATTATTATTTTTACCCCCTATATGCAGTAATTCTTTAACAGGGCTAGATTAGAGTTTCTAGAAGCCATTTAAATAGATATTAATAAAAATTTAAAATTATTTCTCCTAAAAAGCGCATTGCATAAAAAACGTAAAAATTATGCAAACATACTACTTTTCGGTAAATAATAAAAAATCTAAAAAAGTAATTAACATTTTATATTATTTTTCTCAATAATAAATCTTTGGATTTTGACAATTTCGAAAAACTCAATTTTCTAAACAAGTAAACATCACTCGGTGTATATGATAGGGGATAAATAGGGTTTTAAACAAGCACAAACTATTAACGCAAAAAGTTTTTTTGGCAAATCAAAAATAATTTATTTTCGCATATTATGCCCACTTTTTGGCAGCCACTGTATAACCAGTTTGTGTTTAGATGCTCTTTCATTGTCCTACAGCATTCATACGTTGTTTCAGGGTTTGCAATTTAAAGAAAGATGTAATGAGCCTCACTCAATGTTTTATATTTCTAATTTTAATTATTCTTTATAAGTAACAAACATAATCAATAAATTAATTACTGACTATTAAAAATTATTTGTATTCCACGACCAAACACGATTATTAAGGATTAAAAACATCCAGTGTGGCTCCTTACTTTTTTTTAAATTACAAAAGCTATAACAACGTATGAAATGCTCTAGGACATAGGTCCGTATCCAAAAATTTCTTGATGGTGGTCTCCAAAGACTCGAAACGTAATGAAACAATAATGTGTGGTACATTATTGAATTGAGAATAAAAAGGGCTTCACAAATTTGGCATCAGCACATCAGAACCGAATTTAAAAAAACAAAGTTGATGATGGTTAGTCAAAGACGAAACGTCGGATTAAAAAAATGATAACGTAATCCTTGAGTCCATAAACAGTTGCTATAAAAAAGTTATGTCAGTTTCGCTCTAACTTTAATATTAACGCCAGAAAAATATAAAATAGAAAATCCAATTCGGTTTTTTAAACATAATTGCGCAACTTTCTTCCCATTTAACCAAATTTATATATCTCGTTATTACCGAGATCCCCATACTGGCCCTCCTTATCTTGGACACACTGTATATAGCGATAAACGCAATTTCAACGGCGTTTGCGTAAACGCTTTCCGGGTTCAGCCCCAAGTCACACGAGTTTAAGCGATTGTATGTATGTATGTATAATCGATAACCTCGTTTTACCTTGCGCTTGCGGTGTAGAGGCTGGTGCTTTATAAGCTTGCATCTGGTGGTACAATGCTCAACCTGCCCCGGATTTGGGATACAAAGGTGGAGCGCGCCTTTTGTGTTGACCTTGTTACTCTATCTCTTAGGTGTGTGGTTCTGAGTAGAGCACAGGTAATTTGGTGCCCAACTGTGAATGATCTCACCAAGCCTGGTTCAAATCGCAAGGCTGCGGAAAATTCCGGCCCTTGCGGAATTCGAACCGAGGACTTGCTTAATGCAAGGCAAACGCTTACCCATCTGCGCTACTCGGCTTCTTTTGTTTAAGCGATTCACAGTGCCAAATATAGGACGCCAATATTTTAACTGGTAAAAGGGTACGGTAAAATAGCATTATTAGTCTAATAACAATAATGTCTTATGCATCAACTCTTATTTTTCAAAAAAATAAGTTAGTTTTTCTAAAAACGTTTTAAAGCCACAGGTAAGCTTGAATAAATGTAATAATTAAAACCAAACGGCTTCTATTCTATTTAATATTGGTAGTAATGTGATGTTAAAGTCATATTTTTGTAAAATACAACTCAATGAATGTCAACAATGCTGGAGATTAAAACCATATCAAACCTCTCAGCTTTCATAAAATTCATTTTGTATAATTTTTCAAAAATATGACGTTAACATGACATAATATAAATATTAATACAAACAGTCTTCTTTAGTTTTGAAATTATTACATTTATTTAATCTTATTTGTGGGTCACAAAATTTTTTGAAAAAACTTTAAGCTGCCTTATATCGAAAACTAAAAGTTTTTGTATAAGACAATGTTGGACCTAATCATGTTATTTTAACATTCTCTTCTACCAATTCAATTCAATTTGCACAACTATTAAAGTCACCCTGTATACAGCGAATTAATTAAAAGCGGTTGAAACCGAGCAGCAAACAAATCAGCGATTACACTTCAAGTAAATGTTCTTTTAATCGTGTACAGAGTAAGTATGCGAAGTGCAAGAAGCCAAGAACTTTTGTAACGTCGCGATTGTTACATGACGTCAGTTGCCAAAGCGGCACCAGAGCTAAAAGCCAGAGACTTCCCGCAGTGTTTGTGGAATATTTTCATGGATTGTGCCGTCCAAGATTGCTGACGCAATCCAGTCCGAGGGCTACGTTGTAGTTCTCCGGTTTCCAGTATCACAAGGTAGCCTGATACACGAAATTCTTGCACTTTGAGCGATAATTGTTCGTTCCGGGTTGTGCTGTGAAAATCGCACGAGTTCATAAACAATTAAATACATATGTGAATTGCAAAGTCGGGTTTTAATGAATAAAATTTCGACCCCTGATCTCGATGCAGTTTAACGTTCATCTACTAAAGAAAATTACTTTGGAGTATCTGTAATATTGTTTAAATGTAAATGTATACCAGATACGGTTGTTCTGCTATTTTAGTAATCGCTCTAAACTAATTAATACATGCTATTATATACTCACAGTTTTATGACACAAACAGCAATTTACAACACGTTAAAACAAAGCAGCTTCGCAAGCTACTTAGCCCGCAAGTGGTCCTGAGCTCAGTTTTGGAGGAAACTAAACGCGGTTTTCGAGCTCTCGGTCGAGAAGTTTATGCGGCCGTAGGTGGTGTTTTCCAGCGCAAACGGCGCTGCGGCAGCGGGGTTGAGGTGCCAAAACCAGGAGGTCAAACAAACCCCCAAAACGGGTCCTTGTTGTGCCCTAAATAGGCGCTGGCGACAAGGGAAAGAGGCTCCGTGAAGGCTTAACACCGTCGAATCGCACAACACCTGTAGCAGGTCGCCGTAGACACGGGAACAAACGAGCGGCGCGCCAGAATTCAGTGCGGTGACCGGGACCAAAATTTCGCTGGCTTGGCTAGTTAAAAACCGGCGTAAATTCTGCCTGGTACTGCTTGCTGTGAAAAGGGAAAGAGGTCCGAATAGAATACACAATGACATGGGCCCTAGCGCGTCTAGTTACTCACCCCAAATGATGGTTTTGGGCATAGGCGTAACTTGGGAAGGGCAAGGGGGGCGTTGCCCCCCCAAAATTTTGATTTTAAAGTGCAAGTGCAACTTTTTTTGCAATTTAGGTTTGAAAATGTTGTGAAGTCTTGATTTTGACCCCCCATAGTAATGCCCCTCATGGTTTTGGGCACATTGAACAGCTTGTGGTTGCAATTACCAACAAAAAAAAACGCACAAGGCGTAGGAAAAACTTCCTTTAATGAGCTCGGGGCCTTAAAGCCACGAAAACGTGAGGGCTTGCATATCACCACCACATAAAACTAACCAAAAGCCCTACTAAATATCCCCGAAGCTCGTGAATTGCTACGCCACTAAACTGCTCGTTTCAAGCTGCGAGCGGAAAAAAGCATCGAAGCCCGCAGTCGGCTTTCCCCAGATAAAAACACATCGAGGTTATCACGGCCAAATGTCTCATTCAGGCGATGCGCGGGAAAATACCATTCGAATTCGAAATTAAGAAAGGCGCGTAATCTAAACGTAACATCATTTGCAATCGTTTGCCAACCACTTCTGATCGTTAGGATTAGTTTAAAAAAAAAAAAAAACTCAAAGTAAACATTTTCCCCATTTGATGCTAACTTTTTGGCAAGCACTGTATATTTTCTAACACTTCGTCGAAATTATCCTTTGTAGTCTCTTCGCTTTCTTCTTTTGGTGCACAGTAATTGACAATAAATCTATTAAATAATCTACTTTTGATCCTAACAGTCTATCGTTAAAAGGAGTAGGTAATAGTATTTAACATTACTAGCTTGGTAAGAGGGTTTTTACTGGCGAATAGAAGGATATGAGCCAGTAAAACCTGTTACCTTGCTTGTATTGTTGAATATTTTATTTGTTCCTCACTTGTAAATAACTAGAAATTTACCATTTATTCAAAATGTCAAACTGACAAGCAACTAAATTCATCAATACGACACATACTAAGGAAGACAACTCTGGCTTTGCACGCTATCATTTCTATGAGCATGCTCGTAAAATTTTACTGGCTAGCCTATAAATTTTTTACTGGCTAGCCAGTTAAGAAACATTTTCAAGGTGAATACAGTGACTTGATAAATTGATGTTTACAAGTGAGGAACAAATAAATTCCATTACTGCATCATTTGCTTACTCATTACAAATATTACTTACTATTAGTGTCTCTCGTTGTTTCTACGGTTTACGGACGTTTCGCCCCCGCCGTTTCGCCCCCGACCGTTTCGCCCTCGCCGTTTCGCCCCCAGCCGTTTCGCCCCCTAGCCGTTTCGCCCCCGGACCGTTTAGCCCCCGAAGATTTAGCTGTAGCTTTAGTCAGCTTCAGCTGTTTCCAGTTGCACCATGAGGAGGTAGCTAGTAGGATTTCTGCAACCGGTTTTTTTTATTTTTTAATCTAAGAAATAAAAAGTATGTCGCAGTACCAGCTCGTATGAAAAAAATCGTTGAAGATTTGAAAATCTTCAAGTTATTTATTACTTGCGTGGGATTGCGTGCAACTTTGAATTTATTCCGGTTGCACGTGGAAATATAAATGTTAAAAGATTTCTCTTTCTTTATATGTATTTACTAAAAACTCTAAAATTCAAACACAAACACACAACAAACAAAAACCAACAGAAAATTTAAAAAAATTTAAATTAAAACACAAACACCAAAAAAAAAAATAATAAAAAACGGTTGCAGAACCTCCTCGTGGCGCAACTGGAAACAGCTAAAGCTAGAGGTAAAACTTCGGGGGCGACACGGTTCGGGGGCGACACGGTTCGGGGGCGAAACGGTTAGGGGGCGAAACGGCTGGGGGCGAAACGGCGGGGGCGAAACGGTCGGGGGCGAAACGCCGGGGGCGAAACGTCCGTACCCCGGTATATTGTAGCTTGATTAATATTTACTTCCCCAATACCTAGCCATCTTATTTCCTTATTGCACTTATGTCTACGTTATATTGTTTCAGTTCCTCGATTAGGCTATGTGCTCCGGTTGATATAAGCACATACCATGTACCTACTCCTAGCTTCTTTTCTATTTCAGTGGTCGTCGTCTTTTAGACGGTGCATTTTCCGAGGCTGTGTTTACATTACCCACCTAATTTTAAAATTTTCATATATTTCTTGTGTAATGCACGTACCTACTAATTGGACGTTTTCATGCATTTACGGGTTTCTTAACTTCTGAATTTTACAGGGTGAGGTTGTTACCCTCATGTTCAACCCTTCTTCTTTATCCGGGCTTGGGACCGGGAACACTGTCATTATAGCGTTAGTATAATTCCTAATCTTGTTCGATACCTCCAAGAGCTATACCAGCATACTTACTTTTTTCTATTTGTACTTCTCATTCCTACTTTTCGTGTTCTATAAGTACTAAGTACAAGTCTCGCTATTATTCGAGTCAAATTCAGCAGCTTACCTCAGTTGCTGAACGGATAGTGGGTGGATCCAGATGATACACCAATGCAGCAAATAAGGATGTGTGTAGTATTTAATGATTTCTTCAAAATAAGTTACATACAAATATAAAGTCAAATTAATTCCATCAACTAGGCATAGGTAAATTTGCTCCTAAAAATTGGGAGACCTGTAGTTTTTTGCCATGTAACTCATCTCTTATTTATTTTCTGATAATAATATTTGTTGTCATAAGCAAATAATAATGCGTACATGTTCGCCTGCTATCTTTGTGACGTTACCGTTATCAGAGTTGTAAGGTCAGTTTCACACAAA
Organism: Agriotes lineatus; assembly: GCA_940337035.1. NCBI lineage: Eukaryota > Metazoa > Arthropoda > Insecta > Coleoptera > Elateridae > Agriotes > Agriotes lineatus. Next base: position 135,563,973 of record OW679199.1, read on the forward strand.
CAATTGTGAGAGATATAAGCAACTGTCTTAAATCCGTCAGTATTTGCAATGAAAGTAATGCACCATCCACACTATAACTGACATTGAGAGGCAAATTTTTCCAGTAACTACTTATTTTCAGAAGAGATCTGCCATAAATTTAAAACTGAAGAAGAATTTGGGTGGGTTGCAAATTTTAGAAGTGTATATACTTCCAAGACCGGGAAATGTATTATTCTTGATGTAACTCGAATGTTCTCTCAGCTAGCCGACCGAAATATTATTTTAAAAACAAAAACATATCAAGTCCGTCCACGCCTCCGAATTCAAGAGACGTCGCCGTTTATCACTAGAACGTGTCGGCAAAAATATTTACAAAGGGTTTGCATTGATTCATCATTTGACGTATATAATTTGATATTATGCTCTTCGATTAGCAAATCATCATCGTAATAGACTGGCGCGTGCACTAGTTCATGTACCTAATCACCTGGAAGGGGCCGATTGTGTGGGTGTCCCCACTTCTGACTCAGCGACCTGCGATTTAATCAAGATAGCGAGCGGTCAGTCTGTAGTTGCAGCGAAGGCTAGATAGGTGAACCACCGGCAGTCCTTAAAATGTGTGTGGGAAAGTTGGTTTTAGCCCCGGAAGTGTCTCCGAAGATACTGGGTCAGATGGTGTGCAGAAGGGCTGATTGTGTCAAAAGGACCGGAGCTGGGGATGAAAAATTGACGGAAACAGTTATACGGGAAGATAGCCTGGCGGTGTTCACTTATTACACAAAAGTTGTGCTGTTTGCTCTCGGAAATGGAATGAAAAGCTTTGAAGGATGCAGATGGTACAAGTGAGTAATTTTGTGTATCTACAACTAGACTTAAAATGATGTCACTAATAAAAAATGAAACAAAGAAGAAAACTTAAAGTAAAATTTTTAATTTGAATTTTTTAAAATTTAGCAATGCTTTTTATAATTTGGTTATATTGAGGTCAGGGTAAATTATAATTCAATTATTGAGACATTTCAAAATGACTACGAATATTTTTCATTAATTTTTTTAATTAGTTTCCTATAAAAAAATTGTAATTGAAGAAAATCCTTGGAAGGTATTCGTGTAACCCATTTATTCATTTAGTAATGCTCACTAATACGTCAAGCAGATAAATTTGAAACGTTCAGCATTGGTTCTGATCATATAAAACTGTTTCCAACGGCGATAACGTAGAGTAAATGGCGAATTAATGGTTTTGGCTTGGGTATTATTCTACACCATTAAAGGGTTTAATGTTAACTTTTCGTAGCAATATAGCATACTGGCAGTTAAAAATATAATTCAGAATTTATTATAATGTTACAATTGTAACTCTAAGCTTTTTATATTTCAACTTATCTATTTTTTAGCTTAAACGAAGCACAAGCCAAAATCAAATCTTCACTAATCGAAAATTATAGATTTAATATTATGCTGATTAAGCAGTGTAATTTAAAATACAAAAACTTTATAATTAAATGTCAGTTAGGAAAATTAAATTTGATTTGGAAACATCTCAGAATTCGTAACTAGAAATTGAGCTACTGCTTGAGTAGCTCCTTTTGTAGAATTTCAGTACAGTAGTATATAAGTTGCACACAATTTAATTTCAACATTTGGGGACTACTGTACAGCAAACCAATGTGAAGATGTAATTTACAATTTCTGGCGACAAATGAATTCATTTAAACAATTTAGGTATGAAATGACATCCAAAAAATGATTATCTATTAACCGATTGCATGTTTTGTTTGAAAACCTTTTATACGACTTTTCATTAAATGATACCTTATACTCAAATTCATAATTTAAACAGCTAAAGGTTAGAATTAAAAAATAGCAATAACTTTTACAGTAAAAATGGAAACTATTTCAAAGAGTTTTAAAACACGTTACAATATTTGATAAGTGCAGTTAAAATTAAAGTGACACTTTGCTGCTTTTAATTTAGCAATGAAAGATTTTAGAACCATATTATTTATTAATAGAACAATTAGAACAATTTGCAACATTTATGCCTGCATTTTGTAGTTTACTCATCATTTGATAGCTTGTGGATGGTTCCACAAACGTTTGTTCAAGATTGCCTTGGTTTGAAATTTCATTAGGTGAAATTAGGCTTGGATTTGAATATTTAATAAACTTAAAAAAAAATTAAATAGACAACTCGTGTTAGCGTGCTTACTTTTCACGCGTGCGGATGATTAAACTCGGCTGCTCCTCGTTTAATAACCTTCCACACTTGTGAAAAAAGTTGCATTTCTAACACTTGTGGTTTAAATAACTATTACCCTACATGGCAGCTATTACCATACTGCAACCATGAAACTATTGAACAAACAACGGATGTTATGAATCATAACAGCATTAGATGTCTTAGAATCCTCGCTCTACGAGCTAGGATTTCAAAACAACATCAGCGACGTTATAATACTCATAACTTTCCTAGATAATGTTAATAGCGATTAATCCTGTCTGCACAAATTCGCCCACTTTTCAATTCGTGTACGCGAGACACTTTAGCCAGTTATATTCAGCATTGTTTAATTAAAAGCAAATGTAGAAAATTATAAAGTTCTGATCTGAAAGGTTAGATATAATTTCGAAATATGTGTCAGAGTTATGATGTAAGCACAAGAAATATGATATGAATAAAGAGTATGAGATAAAAAATAACAAAGCTATGAACTAAAAATATAAAATTGTGAGGTAAAACATCATAATTTTAATCTAGAAAGTATAATTTTTACGATAATTTCACTTCACACATAAATGACACTAACTAAACAAAAAAGAATAGAAAAGGGACACATAAGAAAGCAGAGCAAAACAATTGAACTAGAATCTCAGAATTCGTGTGAAAATGGAGACATTCCCAAATAAGATGACGACGACCATATTTTAGAATGTTTAGATGACGTAGATTGAGCAGTCAAAAATAGTGAAAATACAGTAGAATTGAATAATGCAGAGACTGTACTAAAGATTAGGAACTATATTTTAATATCACTCTAAGGTGTGAAGAGAACTATGTTTTTATACAAATATGTGTGCACCGTTTCAAAAATAGATGAGGCTGAGATTGAAGTAATGAAATAATTGAAAAGTTTAAATAATGATGAAAGTGAATATAAATTAGCGTTATCACAGATATAAACAACAAATAATAGATAAGTGGCAAATAAAATATATTACAACCTGTTAAATAAGATCAAATTGATTTTTAGTTATTAACGAGATATAGCCGTTAGATGCGATAACGGTTGTATGTCGTTAAATACTTTTCATAACACCTACAAAAATTGAAATTAGCGCAATTTAAATGAAAAAGTTAAATAGTATTAGTAACGGGTGTTAGAAAACTCGTCTTATCTGAGTCACCTATGGAAAAAAAAAACGTTTGGCAATACTGAAATGCATTGTTGGTGACATTGTAAGTCTATGTCAAATTCATTGTAAGTAGGTGAGGTTTTACCCCAGTTTTGACACGACTGACGCAAAATCTAACCTGCTAACCCAGAATTTGACATAGACTTACAGTGTCACCAACTATACATTTCAGTATTGCCAATGTTAAAATGTTACTGTTCTGTTATTTCTTAACGACCTAGGTTTTTAAGTGTATAACAAACAGCCATGGCTGTTATGGGGAACTTTTCAGTCAGGTTGACAGTTCTGTTATTGACAAATAACAAGTAGATGTTATGAAAAAAATTATTACGGAAATTATAGTAAGTTAAATATGTATTAAACCGTACTATAATAGCCAGTGCAGACTTTATTAATAATAAATTAAAGATTTTTGCACATAAGGAGGTTATGTTCGTTAACTGGAAGATGGTGTACGGTAAAGTTCAGTATACTGGGGACACCCAGGTGAGCAGTCCCTTGATTCCTGGAGACGGATAACGCAGTGGCGGTGGTCTCGACTTTTTTGGGGTTAACTTTGCGGTAACAGTTTACATTAGCTTGAAACGCTAAAAACCGTTTTTTTATCCCTAGAAAAAGGCCATGCAGAACAAAAAGTAAGTGCAGATAAGTCCCCGGAAAGGCGTTTTTTAATACAAAACTTAGAAAAATCCATCAAAAATTCCGAAAAACACCAAAATCACTGGCGAAACGACGTCATTTTATTTGGACACACAACGCAGATTGTAGCTCGAATATGTTATTAAAGCTCGAAAAAGACCAGGGGCGGCACCCATTGATTTAAAATAAATAGATAGAATGAGAGAACTTTACTACAGGCCTCCATACTTTTATACTCGTTTGGGCTACGTTTGGGCACCGTTTAGGATATTTTAACGACAGTTGGAAACGTAGCTAACACTTGAAGTGTCAATTGTGATAGTTCAGGTGCATTTTAATTTGGTATTTACTTGGTGAAAATATACATTTTTCGCCTCTTCCGCGAACAGATTCGAGTTCAGCAGGCCGTAAACCATAGGAACAGTGCAAAACTGCTTTCAAAAGTTGCAATTTAAGCTTTTCAAGCTAAAGTAAATAATTACCAACTTTGCTCCCCTTTCCTGCTTATAAAAAGTTACACATCAGATTGTGCTTTCATGTAACGAAGGATGTTTACTACACCCGCAATCAAAGACTAGCTGACGTAAGCAAGTTAGAAAAACGCAGCATCTCTAAGGGACTGACCCACCTAAGGGACTCCGGTATATCGGCCTTCGCCCCCCCCCCCTCCAAATCCCACTACTTGACTAACTTTTCAAAGACAACAAAAACAGCAACGATTTGTACATATTTATTTGGAATAAAGTTATAGTTTTTTCGTTTATTTGTGGTCAACGCCCCATTAGAATTTTGTCGACACTAAAGACTTCCAACACTAGTAAGGAATCTTTTATCAAAATGAATGGTACATACACGTCATAGTAACATGGGACTCAAGGTTTTATGCCTCATTCAAAAGAGATGGAATTATGCAATATGCAATTATAATTTTATAAAAAGATCACATGATAGGGATCGACCTCTCGACCCTTGGATCAATAGTGGGAATGCTTGAGTACTGAACCATTAAGCTCGGCAAAGATATTTTTTGCAGAACGCCAACTATAGAAAACAAAAATTACTAACAAATCTATCAAATATGTTTTAAGATTGCGACATTTGTGGATAACCCGCACATTTTATTGCATAAATATCTTTCGTGTAATGTTAGTTCATTATTTTGATTATAGAAAATCTTAAGGCATTAATAGCCATATTCTTTATCGTTTATGTTGGTTAGCAAACGTCACATTGCACGTCGTTTTGGAACGGGATGTCTAAAACGCGGGCGACTTGCCTATTTCCAAATAATTTTACCTGTGCCAAGAGTCATTGTGCTGGTTGCCCTTATAAAACTGCCCTCAGGCAAGCCCTCGGACTAGTGTTGGTTGCAACTAGCACTCGACTCTTGACGTGTGCAAAATTATCGGTAAGTATGTGTCGCCCTTGTTATATTACCTACTAATGATTATTACACTCAACTGGCACATGACTGATATCCAATGAGTACTATGCATTTTTCGAAAATCCGCCAATCCCGAATTGATTGTCTGATAAGCGACCTAGTGCTGATTATCGGCCCAGTAGATGGTTTCATAATTAGAAATAGAAATGCAAGAAACAAGCAAACACACAAAATTTTACCCGTGCCAAGAGTCATCGTGTTGGTTGCTCTTAGACAACTGTCCACGGAACAGTTTTCATTGCAACCAGTGCTCGACCCTTGGCGTGTGCAAAATTATATCGGTAAATATGTCTTGCCTTTGTTATATTGCTAATGATAACTAAACCGACGTCGCCAAATAATATTTGCAACAATTGTACTAGATCGTACCTACTTAATTATCGTAAATCCAATTAATGATGATAGGTTTATTTTTTATAGAAAACCTCGGATAAGTTTTATGTATACAGGGTGTTATGGAAGTCCACGTAATAAATTTAACCACAGCGATTTCATAAAACTGAATAACTTTTTAATTTTTAAAACACCCCCAAAACTGAGTTTTTTTTTGTTTAGTTTTATAGTGCCTCAACAACTAAGGTCTTTGGCACTAATTAAAGTTTACAATCTATTCCCTATGTTAGTTGATTTTAAGAACACGATCAGTTTTTTTATTTCATTATTGTCTATTCCCAATATTGATTTTAGATCTTCGCTAAGTTGAACTGCATTTCTTGCTCTTAAATATTTGGTACAATATAGGATAATATGTGAAACAGTTACGTTGGTTTGACAAACGTCACAAACGGGGTGGTCATCACGTTGTAAAAGGTAGTCGTGAGTAGTTCTTGTGTGTCCTATCCTCAGTCTTGAATGACCCACTTCCAGTTTTCACTCAGGGATGGGGAGGACCAGGCCTGGGTGTTGTCTTTAATCATCCGGAGTTTATTATCCGTTCGCGACATCCAATAGTTGTTCCATTTAAGTAGAAGATTACGTTTATTTAGACATTTCATATCTGGGGCACTAACTGTCGGATCATCTAGTACAGTGATTCCCAAAGTGGGCTATACCGCCCCTTGGGGGCGCTGGAACGATCCCGGGGGCGATAATAGCCTCGGGTGCATTTGGGGGGTGGTGAATAAAAATAAGGGGGCGGTGAAAGCTTAAAGAAGAAAGAGAATATAAGAAAATTTAGAAAAACCGTTCGTACATATTTCATCTGTTGTGTAACATAGTGTAACATTATGTTCCAAAGAAACACACAAAATGCAAGTTACAGATTTATTTATCCCATAAAGACTATTTACCATTATTAAATGTTTTTATTCTTCTTCATACCATTTGTTACTTTATTTATTCAGTCTGTTTATTAAAATTCGTTTATTCTTCGTTTCTTTAATTTTACTTTACCACATCCTTTAATACACCATCCAGAAGGTAAATACCATTATAATAAAGGGTTTTTATTCTTCAAATTTGCTTTTACTCAAAATACAGATTACAAATATAGAAACAAATTGGTTATTTTAAAAATATCATTTTCTCTAGCAATAATAATAATTTATACCAAATTTCTATATGATACATTTTATTATAACATTTCACCTTCGCCTTTCACTTTAGTTATTCCGATTGTCAGTTAATACAAATTAAAATCTAAGCTGTGATGTTACCAAACAACTATCTCAACTAAATCAACTTATATGCTCGAACCTTTTTAATAAACTATTCACAATTTAACAGTAACTGTATCTAATCTACCATTCAGTAAAAAAAAAATCAAATATTTATGTTGTACTTTTAATGTAGGTATATATCCCCCTTGTACTTTTTAATTGCTAATTAATTTATTCCTTCAAAATAATTTCCTACCTAGAAATACTCTTATCGATAATTTATCAGTCTCAAGAAGCTACCACTACAATTCTTTCTGTTTGTTCGGTTAAAGAATGTAGATTTTCAGGGGGCGCTGAGTAATTTTTATCTGAAAAAGGAGCGGTAAGCCAAATAAGTTTGGGAACCACTGATCTAGTACTATGTTTGTGGTAGCTTCTTTAGCCTTTGTATCAGCCATTTGATTTCCAATTATGCCTATATGTGAAGGTATCGAGATGAATTTTATATATTTTTTGTTTTGTATCTCGAACAGCACATCGTGTATTTTTTGTACGTATGGATTCCTAGAATATAGTTCTTTCAGGGATAGCACTGCACTTAAAGAATCGGAGAGTATCACGAACTTTATTAGTTCGTCAGTGGTTTTTATAAAATCAAGTGCATTGTTAATCGCGTATAGTTTTGCACTAAACACTGACGAGTAGTTGCTAAGTTTAAAGGTTTTTTGCAAGTTCGCACACACAATTGCACACCCAATACCGGTTTCTGTTTTTGATCCGTCTGTATATATTGGAAGGTCATCGGGAAATCGTGACATTATCTCAGCTAACAATGTCTTGTACTGTATTCTAGGTGTGTTGTGTTTAGGAAACTTGGCTAGGTCCAAATATGTCGGGGGTTGGGATTGTCCAAGGGGTTCTTAACTGTTGGTTTGAATAAAGATTCACGTTTTGGTGGATATTATCTAGGGATTTCTTTGCACGGACATTAAAGGGAGGAATAAATTTGGGTTCTTTATTGTAAGCATTTTGGTATTGCGGGTTGATCATTATTTGGTAGTTTAAATGGTCTTTATTTGCCAAAACTGTTGTAACATAGTTCAATAGTTGTTGGTCTTTTCTTATGTTGGGAGGAGGATGGCTGGTGATACTGTAGATGCTGAGTACTGGGCTTGTTCGATGGGCCCCCGATGCAATTCTTAGTCCATTATTATATACTGTATTTAGAGTTTTAAGTAAATTCGGGTTTGCACCACTCATAATACAACTACAGTATTCGAGTTTAGATCTGATCAAGGCATCGTACATCTTCAGGAGAACATCCTGATTTCCACCCCAGTTATTATTTTTTTGATTATTTTTCATACTTATAAACTATAATTCAAATTAGAAATAAAAAACATCCAGTGTAGCTTATTATATTTTTTCTACAGCCGTGATTTTAAACTGTTTCCAAGGGTCATATGCGGCGTGCTTTATGTTGTCTATAAAACACGCCATTCCATTTAAAGCACGGAGTACTTTAAGAGTTTATAAAACCTTGTTTGTGAAGATTAAAAGTACAGTTATTATATCGGACCGATTTGTATGCGGAGCCCCGAGTGCCCGATTGGAGAGGGGCGCAGCCCGATGGCCCCTTTGGAGAGGGGCGGAGCCCCGAGGGCCCCGTTGGAGAAGGGTGGAGCTCCAAGAGCCCCCTTGGAGAGGGACCGAGCCCTGAGGGCCCCCTTGGTGAGGGGCCGAGCCCCGATGGCCTCCTTGGAGAGGGGCGGAGCCCGATGGCCCCCTTGAAAAGGGGCGGAGCCCCGAGGACACCCTTGGAGAGGGGTGGAGCTGCAAGAGCCCCCTTGGAGAGGGGTCGAGCCCCGAGGGCCCCTTTGGAGAGGGGCCGAGCCCCAAGGGCCCCCTTGGAGACGAGCGGAGTTCCGAGGGCCCCCTTGGAGAGGGGTGAAGCCACGAGGGCCGCTTTGGAGAGGGGCGAAGCCCCAAGGGCATTTAAGCTAACAAACTCCTCGGCTGTAGAAAAAATATTGAAGCTAACTCGTGTTTTACAGTTTAAAAATCTCGGTCGATCATAAAATTCTCGCTTCGCTCGAATTTTAACATGATCGACCTCGATTTTTAAATCCTCTGTAAAACACTAGTTGCCTTAATAGCTATAAGGCAACTAGTGTTTTACAGAGGGTTTAAAAATCGAGGTCGATCATGTTAAAATTCGAGCGAAGCGAGAATTTTATGATCGACCGAGAATTTTAAACTGTAAAACACGAGTTGGCTTTAATATTTTTTCTACAGCGGAGGAGTTTGTTAGCTTAAATGCTCTCGGGGCTTCGCCCCTCTCCAAAGCGACGCTCGGGGCTCCACCTCTCTCCAAGGGGGCTCTCGGGACTCCGCTCCTCTCCAAGGGGGCCCTCGGGGCTCGGCCCCTCTCCAAGGGGACCCTCGGGGCTCGGCCCCTCTCCAAGGGGGCTCTTGGAGCTCCACCCCTCTCCAAGGGTGCCCTTGGGGCTCCGCCCCTCTCCAAGGGGGCCATCGGGCTCCGCCCCTCTCCAATGGGGCACTCGGGGCTCCGCATACAAATCGGTCCGATATAATAACTGTACTTTTAATCTTCACAAATAAGGTTTTATAAACTCTTAAAGTACTCCGTGCTTTAAATGTTTTATAGACAACATAGAGCACGCCGCATATGACCCTTGAAAACAGTTTAAAATCACGGCTGTAGAAAAATATTTAACTATAATATTTTCAAATAACAAATCCAGAAACAATAAAGCTTGGAATATGCGATTTAATATAGACAAATTAGTTTTAAAAAATTAACTTTAACATGCTGCAAGTGGCCTACCCTGCAACAAACACATTCTTCTAATTGTCTAACGAAATGTTACATTACCTACTCATTGTAGTAACTGCTGCTCGATGGCTCTTACTTCTTCCGTGATGCGGTTTTTAAGATCTTCAAGTGTTTGAGGAGGTCTACTTTGGAAAACCATAAGCTTAAGGTAACCCCCAAAGAATGAGTCTGCTACAGTTAAATCAGACGAATGTGCTGGAAAAGGGATATCACCAGATATTGAAATTAGGAGTCCTGGAAACATTTCTCCTAAAATGTTCATAGTTTATCTTGCAGTATGCGGCGTGGCACCATCTTGTTGAAATAATGGATTTTCTAAACCAAGTCTTCCAATTTCATTAATTACAAAATTTCCAGAATGTGGATATAACGCTCGGAATTAACTGTAACAGTCTGATTGTTGTTAAAAAAAAATTACACGAGTTAATTGATTGATAAATGCGCCATAGCACTTAAAATTGCACACTTTAAGGAAGATAATGACGTGCCAATGTCGTTTGTTAGTCGCAGGTTTTTTGTTTTTCGGTCACCAGTGCCTATTGCCTAACCCTGTATTAAAAAAAATAAGTTAATGATGGTTGCTCCGAAACGAAACGTTGGATAAAAAAAAATTGATAACGAAATCTTTAAGTCTATTAAAATTTGCTATAAAGACATTTTATCAGTTTTGCTCTAACTTTAATGTTAACGCTAGAAGAAATAGAATTAAAAATTAAAAAAGTCGGTTTTTTGAATAGGTACCTAACTCAAAAACGAAAAATCATATTTTTTCCGATTTAACCAAATTTGCATCTCTTGTTATTAACGAGATTCCCATACTGACCTCCTTATCGTGGACATACTATATTTAACATCCTGTATCTGAAATCACTTGAAAATGACCACTGTACTGGACACTACTTGCGGAGTACTGGATGAGTAGTAATAGAAACAATTATGGTTTCTAGAGATTCTTTATTATTATTAGTGTTTGTTGTTTTGATCAATAGCACCTAGTTAGTTAGTTAATAGTATTTGTTGTGGGGAGACTGTTGTCAAGCAAGTAGGTCTTCATAGACCGTTTTTGCCAACCCCGTGGAGAAGGTCTAGGCATGCAGAGTACCAACTACCTTAGTCCTAATTAGAATTTGGCCGAGATTATCCATCTTTAAAGGCAGCTAAACATAAATTATTATTATTCTTACAATTTTTATTAGAATGTTCCGAGTGACGCCTACATACCTATTAGATCTTCAAAGAATAAAGAGAAATAATGGCAAATCATGGCTTAGTTTTACAATTTTAAAATTAGATTATTAGGAAAGCCATCCTGAAAAAATTCTAATGTTATCTTTTGTTACAGAATTCTATCTAACACAACTCAACCAGCACATCTAGTAACTGTTCTAGCAGTAATCATAATAGCATGCCTCACATATCCAAATTCAAATGAGCAGCACGACAAACCATCTCCAATTCTAAGCTTGGTCTACTTGGGGTCCGTTAGCGCCCACTTTGGAGCACAACTGTGGATGAGCTTTGTTTCAGGATTGTCTCTATATTTCTGCCTGCCACGTCACACGTTTGGGAGGGTGCAGAGAATCCTTTTTCCCAAGTATTTTCTTCTGAATGCCATACTAAGTCTGATCTCGTTAAGCACGTTTGTGAACCATAATACCTCTCAGATTGCTGCACCACATGTGTCCTTACAGGTGGGTACTTTAATTTTAAATTGAATTTAATTTTATTGACTTGTAACGCTATTAGGTCAAAACTAACAAATTTGCATTTCAGATAGTAGTCCTTACTGTCTGCTTCCTAATCGAACTAATCGTTCGCCTCTACTTAACTCCGCCATTGCTGCTCCTGATGGATAAAACCAGTGAATTTGAGAAAGCGGCTGGTGTTGGCATGGAAATAGGAAGACATGATGCTGGGGTGCTCGCAAATAATCAGCAGTATTTATCGACGTACAAATCCTTCAGGAAAGTTCACATCGTCATTGCAATCGGAAACGTCATTACCTTAGCATGCAGTGTACTACATCTTCACTATCTTTCACATAAGTTAACTTTTATATAGATTTCAATACTTAATTATTTTAGTGTATAAGTTTCTTATTTATTGTGTGATTGTAACAAATTTGTTAGGTGGAGAAGTATTTATGCGGAAACAAATTGACTATGTTTTTAGTAGCTAATAGTTTTCTAAACATGTGTTCAGTAGATAAGTGTAAAAGTTGACTGAAATCTGGAAATGGAGTTAAGTTTGAATGTAGGTATAGGAATAAGAGATAAGTTCCTGATACTGTAGGTATTTATTAGACTATGCGTGTTGTTTATGGAGAGATGTATTGCTGAGATGAATTATCCCAGTGTTCTATAAATCTATTTTTATACTGATATTTAAGCAATTCAATGTCAATTAAACTCAATGGTATTACTAAATTTATACTTGAATAATAAGGTACTCGACAAACATTTGTATTATATTTATACACTTATCTCGCAAACTAATTGTGTTAGTTTTTGCACAAAGTAGACAGTACATTTAAATCAAAGCAGACATAATGACTGTTATTTTAATAACAACCTTAGACATTTATAAAGGCAGTGATACAGAAAGTTACAGACTACAGTAATTATTAACTGTATTAACCAAATATCGGCGCTTTAGTATTAGCAAGCGTTGGATCACAAGGCTGTAGCTGTCCAGTTTTCCTGTCGTAGGTGCCCAGGAACTTGCTGCAGTGTCGACAGTAGAGGTGCATGTCGTTGCTACCACCAAGTAAGAAGGGAAGGAAGCACAGTGGCCAGCAGCCTACTAAACATAAAGCACCGATTGAGGATTGGGTTACCTGAAATGTATTATTTGTGTTAGTTTAATATGAAAATAAGTACTTAGGTATTGATACAGGTACAGGATGAATTTGTTTTAATTGTAGTATTGTAGATGGAGAAGCGATAAAAAGGAAGACTTTCATGAGCTTGCTTTGGCACTACTATATATTTTGATAAACAGATTTTTAGCTAGGCACACTAGGGACTTTTAAATTATTAAGTTAGTTATGTGTCGAGCCATTTTGGTTTGTCAACTTGTAACTGATGTATACGATTAATATACCTAAATTACCACGAGAGGCCTTCAAAGGCTCTTGGCTTTTCAGTCACTTTCTTTAGCTATACCTTATTGTTGCTGCCAGAGCGTCCTGCTTTCCTACTTTTAGTTCTTCCCATTCTTTTCGAGGGCATCCTCTTCTGTTTGCAGTTCTCTTCCTAGGTGACCTAGTCATCTAATCATCTTCACTATATTGATGCATTACTCAACATTCCGTATAGTTTTTCATGTGTCTGTCTTGCCATTCATTTTTTTCTTTAATCTCTGTAAAGATTTTACTTAATATCGTTCTCTCCCATATGTTGATTTAGGGTCCACACTTTGCATCCGTATAGCATTGTCGATCTTGTTATTATTTTATACCTCACATTTTCATCGCTCAAGCATTGTATCTGGATTTTGAATAATCTTGAGTGCAGAATGAACCAAGTTTCGAGAGTAGTGTTGCTCACAGATTATTTTTATACTTTATCTAACTTGAAACTAAAGCTGAATGTCACCAAGACAAAACAAGTTTTATAACATCCCTAATGCAGGAACATCGGCCCCTTCTCTTTGAGGAGGTGTTAGGCATTAAGACCCCACGGTTACCAAAGCTGGATAGGAGAATCACAATGAAGACTGTTGGAGTTAGTACTGGAGCTTGAACCCAGATTTTCGGGTCAGAACTTCTGAGCCACCTCCATTATTTTATAACTTGGGAAAGATATATTAAGATGGTATGTTACCTATGGCAATTCTGGCTCATTTATTATTATTAAATAAATGTTAATTAATTAAAAATCAAACGAACTGAATTGGTACAGATAGAAGTATTATGAGAATTATACATTGATAGATTTATAAACCATAATTGATAAGTCATTTATAATTTAATTAGACTAAGAATAGCAAATAGGTTCCAAAAACGATAACAGCAGGGTTTCGATTAACTTAATTCAATGTTATGATTTAAAATGATGTGCTGCTATGATTTTGGTAAAATGCTCAAATATTTGAAGTAACGTAAGACATGCTAACCAGATTGAAAAAGTGCAGTTAGTTTGTATTCAGTGCAACATGCTAGGCTGTTGGTCAATGAAGTTACGGAATGACAGTGATACGAATTATGTAACATGCCTAAGCGCGTAAAGCAGCCTGTAGTGTTAGCATTGAGTGCTTAAAACCAGAGAAGTGAAAGTTGTGAATTAAAAATGTGGGGTTAGCGTAACCATATTTGACAATTCCAGAAAACAAACAATTAATTTATAAGATCACAGTAGGTTTACTCACAAACAATAGAATGTAGTAGGTTACTTAACAACGTTTATAATTAAAAAAAAAATAAGCTCTCCCAAGCGAAGCCAAGAAGTGGGTTGTGCACTGGCTTCGAAGTACGAACGTTGTAAATTTTCATGTAATTAAAGTCTTTGAGTTCTAACTGGTTGTAACATTGTTATCCAGACGTGGGCTATTTGTGTATAGTGCAGTGTTTCCGGTAGTTGGTATAATAGAAGATTGAAGCAGCAAAACTGCGGACTTCGACACACCGTCACGATTTGAAGAAACCAGCTACGAGTTGGAGAAGCGCAGCGACGATTTCGACCAGAAAACGAAGCCTGAGAGCAGGTAAGAGTAATAGCAGCGACATTGGGAGCATTACCGAAGGCAGTTCAAGCAGCAAGGCGAGCCACCCTAAGAATCGCAGTAGAGGGAGCTACCGGCATCTTGGATGAAAGTGGTTACAGCGAACAGACGACTCTTCGGAGTGAAAGAAAAAGATGCATTTTGAGTAGTTTTCAGCATCTGTGCCCCACATTTAACATTGGAGCAGGTTGGCGTACTTTTGAAATTCTGATCGTCAGTATTGGATGGAAACGGCCTCGCTTGTTACAGGTTTTCTTAGTTACAAAGTTGCAATTATTTCATTGTTATTTACATGTGACGTAATTATCAAGAGCTTGCTTTGATTAGAGTAAAATTGAACGCAAATTTCTGTGTCGTTTCGTGACCAACTATTTGAGGTTAAATTTATTAAGAAGCATCCGACATACTAGAGCAGTTATCATACAATTGCGTAAATTTTCAACTGTGTAGCGACTCAACTCTGGGACATGAGAGTTATGCAAACCTAACAGCTAGTCGGGGCAAAAGAATTAACTAGGGTGATTAATAAATTATTGAAGGGCAGCATAACTGATAACTTTTATATTCATGCAAAAATAACATTTTTATTTAGCCATAAAGAACAGCTGCAATTATATTGCTAGTTCATGTGGATTTACAAATTAACATTTGAACAAGTACTGAAATTCGTATATTTGTCTTTTAGGTGAATCACAATAACGTTAGTGAAGAGATTTAAGAAAGATTAAAACTGGTGTGAGAAGTCTTTATGCATTAAAGAATCTTTTGGCATTATGTAAGCAACACAATTTAACTGAGAATTTACCAAAGCATGATAAAAGCAGTTGTCAGAGGCAATCTTTAACACAATCTTAAGAATAGGAAATTTCCTATCACAGTGAAAAGTTGCTCAGATAATATTTATTCACATATAAGGCAAATATTCATCTGAAGCAGCATTTTATCTCCCAAATAGTACGCTGCTAATAATTTGAAGTTTTTGGAAAACCCAGGAAGAATGGAAACAATATTGATAAAAAAGAAAGAAGAAATACTGGGAATTACCAATATATTAAAATAAATATCAAATATTTTGACATGAGCCAAAATTAACGAATAGGAACCAGCTGGAATAAAATTAGAAAAATATAGAAGACTCAGCATATAAAGATCTAAGCAGAAATACAAGTAATAGGCTGAAAACAAAAAATAATGCAATGATACACCATAAATTAAAAGGATGGAAGCAACAGAAGGATACGAAGTTAAAAAACAATGTAAACGTAGTTTTGTGGGACCAATAAATTTGAAGACTGATAAAAATGTAAATAGAAGTAATAGACACCGATTTCATAAAAAAAAGTTGTAATATTTTATTCTACTGTTTAGAGAAGGTAAAAATCTTGCAATGAGATACATCTGACAAAATAATAATGTGCTGATAATAGTAATAGACGTTGAGGAAATTTTAAAGACACTGAATAATTGAAAATTTAATGAAAAATTGCTCAGATAATGATGAAATATTTTTATATTCACTAACAAAGAAGTAACACTTATTTAATATTCGTAATATTCATATTTAAGACTGTAAGTACTCAAGTTATGTCGATTATTTTTGGGGTGGTAGGTATCACAAACGTCCATTGCGCTTGGGTACAAATATGCAATGGACATGAGTGATGCCACCCCAAAAACAGTTTACCTAACTTGGACTACGAATAGTATTCGGGGGACTATTCAGTGAATTAAACCCATTTTTGAAATTAAAGAGGCTCACAGTTTATGTATATACATGTTAAAAACTAATATTTGTTAATATCCTTAATAAAGATCTTAATAATTTCTTCAAGATAGTCACTCGAGTACTAGTACAATATTCGCTGCAATTCGGTACTAGTACAATAGTCGCACCAGTTTATTTTGATTGGGTATGGAATGCAAAATCTGACGTTTTCGTTGGTTCACTTTTGACAGATGACAGGTGAACTGAATAGTCCATAAAATACTGAAAGTTAAGGAACAAGTCTAGTGATATGTCTGTTAAAGTAACTCCTTGAGAGGAGATGTCGATGTCCCTGCAGTGGAGATGCTATAACTAGGCTGATGGTGATGAAGTTCTAGCAACTTGGAGATCATAGTGTGAACGGGGTGTGTTTGGGTATTACATAGTTTAGGTGCTTAGATCCTTTAAAGTATCAGTCAATTTTCTTTGAGGTAATTTTATGCTGTTTTCTATGATTATTATCGAATCAGTCTGGCTGTCTCCGACAGACATCTTACATTCTTTCGTACCGACCACCAGTTCCTGTTCACACCATCGTGGCTAAATGACTTGCTCTCTCGCCTCATAGCAGCGAATTATTCCGGACCGCCAAGTGGGGACTCGCATTCGGCCGAGGATAGTCGCTTCTGGCCGATCACATGCTTCTATTCACCTTTACGTGCTTTTGTTATTTGGTTTATGTATTTACGGCATAGCGATTTTAGTAATCTAAACATTTATAATTCGAGTGTTGAAAAACTGGACTTAATTAATAATCCAGTCCGTCTTCAGCGGACAATAATTTTAGAACCTTTTTTTACATTGTTGTTTTTATTTAGGGCGCCTTATTCGATTTTCGGGTGTGTTGGAGGTCTCTTAAAATTTACCAGTCGTGAATTGAACTACGATACGTAATTAGGCATTTTTGTTTTGCACCGGTAACGTCACGTCGTAGGCACCTCTTAGAATTTCTTGTATTTTGAGCCGGTTGAAACTGATCTGATACATGCAAAATGTGATTTCCAGGTGAAAGCATAAACATTGTAATGACCAGGTAAGTTGCTTCCTTGGCCGATCAGCTTTCTCGACGCCGAGGAAAAATTACAATTTGTCACAGATTTTGATATGCGGCGAACAAACAAAAATACAGAAGTGCTCCTCTCTTGTCCAGTGAGCTATAGACACAATCTCACATCGCATTACTGTGTCTTAACTCGGTTTTAAATTGTAACTTGTCAGCAAATTTTTGTATAAAGTTTTAACCGAAAAAACAAATACATTCCGCGAACCAATAAAAGGTAAGCTTCAACAGTAGCAATAAACTGTTGAGACGAAAGTTAGCATAATACCCATATAAGGGTGACTCAGTAATGAGTTATGGAGAAATAAACAAATTGGAAAATAATAGTCTGAATGTGCAATGACATAAAAAGTTATATAATGACAGACATATGATAAGGGTGATGTAGGGGGACACACATTTAGAGCTAGAGAAGTAGTAAGGGATGATAAAGCCCAAGGTGCAGCAACGTAGGCTTTAGATGATAAACAAAGTCGATCCTAAAATGGAAGTAGGAAGTTGTTAGCTTTAAGTGATTCGTCGGCTAAATCTCTTAAAATTATAACATCAATGGCTACGTGGATACAATTGCCGGCCGGCTAATTCAGGGAGACGGATTGCAGTTCTTTAAGTACTAACAGTTAACTAAAAGAAAGCCAAAATAAACGCCGATGAATCTTTTAATTAACTGCAAGTGTATACAGGTATCACAGAGAATAGTCAACTAGAACGATGCAGGGTCTGTGCTTTAACGTTCAGTTTTTTGTTGCATAATAATAATTACAGGCAAAATTTGGAGTTACCACCAGAGATTTTTTTTTCGATTTTTTTATATTAGAATGTTTATCTAAAATTGTCATGGTCACTTTTTACATAAACGATAGCAAATAACTTCTTTTGCTAATCTGACTGGGTTCAGATGCTGACTATCATTGTGCAGGTTTTATCGAGAAATATTTTCAATCCGTGGTTGCCCGGAATAAATTTTCAACTTGTAGATCACTCCACTGCTTGATATTGCACAGCCACAGGGGTTTCTTTTGTTTGGTACATCTCTTTTCCTACACTTTCCGTATAATAAGACAAAAAATGTACAGCGACTCCTATAATTGGCCTAACGGCTGTTGGCTGAATACGGAATAAATAAAATAAAATAAAAAGTAAGGGGTACTTGGGTCCTCTGAGAAACTTCGCAACATTTTCAGTCCTTGCATGCAGCATTGCTCTCAACTGGGAATATTCAAGCCCTTTCGAGATTCATTAGCCTGTGAAAACGTTAATTATCTGTATCCATTACGTGCGCTTGTTATTTACAATTATTTATTACCTGTGCTCACTATTTGCTGGAAGATTTTTGCAGGTGAACAATAATATTGATTTAGAAATAATGTTTGTACTGGGTGCACCCTAATATTTAATTTGTAAGCCGTTGGATAAGTGGCAAGGTCAAGGTACCAGTCAAAGCAGTTGAAGAAACCCTTGGTTTACAATGTATCGCAATTGCGATTGTCAACGTGCCTGAATTTATTATTATACTATGTTCTGATTATTATACATATTTTTATGATAATGTGTTCGTGTTTTAGTTACTGCAAATTTTTTATGGCTTTGCTATTATATGTGTTTGTTTCAGATTATATAGCAACCGATTATATATTTAAACTTATGAGTTTTTGTTTCTATCTGGGCGTTGTTATTATATTAACACTCGCAATACTATAATATACTATGTAAAACTTAAAATTACCATAACTGATCCAGAGTTGATCCAAAGCTATATTGATATAAAATATGTAGTTACTGTTTTAGAATTGGTTTCTTATAATAATTATTTATGGTATAACTGTGTTATATTACAAATATTAACAAAAGGAAAATTAAGTCACCAAGGCCGCTAGGCCGAGAGGGGTAATTTCTCGAGTAAATTATCTACAATAACACCTGCGCGCCATGCAAAATTATATCCAACAACTCTATAAATATAAAAAAAACATAAATTTTGTATTGATAGCCGTGGAAAGTCATAGTGCTAAATTGGAAGTACCGAGACATCAAATACATTTATAATTCGAGTCACCTGTGATTCGTGTAATACGTTTGACAGTATTGAAGTGTATTGTTAGTCTGTGTCAAATTCCAGGTTAGTAGGTTAGGTTTTTTTTTGTTATTTGACACAGACTGACGCCAAACTTAACCTGAAAATCTCAAATTTGATATAGGTTAACAGTGTTACCAACAATACAGTTGTGAGTGACTTGGTTTTTATCTCCCCGCTAGGGGTTGTGGTTTAACTCGTTAGTGGGTTATGGGCCCCTTTAGAGGTCTAAAATCGATCTAGTAATAGCCTTATAACTTGGAGGAGTTGGATAAAATAGATTTTTTTGTATTCGCTCCCCAAACTGGTTACTTTGGAAACTGTCTAGGATCCTCAAAATGGCCATTTAGAGGCCTTGTACTTAAAGTCGTCATGGCAACATTTTAGCGGACTCAAACATTAGTTGCCATGACGACTTTAAGTACAAGGCCTCTAAATGGCCATTTTGAGGATCCTAGACAGTTTCCAAAGTAACCAGTTTGGGGAGCGAAAAATACATTTTCGCGCGGCCTCCTAATATAATGCCGCGTTAATAGTAATTGAAACTTCATATTATAATGTTTGGAGAGCTAATACAAAAAAACGTTGTATGCAACACGTCCTCAAATGGCTTTAGATGACTCATCTTCATATTACGGACTCGGCTGCGCTTCGCTCCGCCTCGTCCGGAAACATTACGACTCGTCCCCTAAAGCCTTGCTTTGAGGACTAGTTACATAAAGTACTATAATTAAAGCATAGTATTTTTTCTACTCCTGTAACTAAAATGCCATTTAACATACTAACATACACGTCGCTAAGTGACCTTTTAATCATGCCTTCATAACCTATGACTAAAGAGCCTCTTAGTTATGAGCTGAAGTTGGCAACGATGTTTTAGTCATGGGGTGAAGTTAGGTTCAAACAGTATTTGCTTTATTAGCCACAGTCAAAACTAAAATCAAGTTAGTTTTCAACCGTCACTTTTACGTTTGTCAAGCATAATTTAACCTAATATAATAAATGTCAAAATTTTAATGAAATAATATCATGTTATATTCTCTAAAT
This sequence comes from Agriotes lineatus, assembly GCA_940337035.1. Taxonomy (NCBI): domain Eukaryota; kingdom Metazoa; phylum Arthropoda; class Insecta; order Coleoptera; family Elateridae; genus Agriotes; species Agriotes lineatus. The sequence goes on from OW679199.1 coordinate 135,584,578, forward strand.
TTGTGGTCGTAGAAAATAGTTATTTACTATACAAGTGGGATAACAGCATCATTAATATACGTGTGTGTAAGCACACAAATATATTAATGATGCATTATCACACATGTATTGTACAAAATTTTATCTACGACTGCCTAAAATTGAGGAAAGTGCATTAAGAGAAATGTCAGATCTGTCATTTTCAAAAATATTTTAATAGGAAAATGTGATTATGTCATTCATTTGGCACTATTTCAGTTACGTAATGAAGTCATTACACAACTCAGTTGCGTAATGAAACCATTACATAACTGAGTGGTGTAATGAGCTTCATTACCTAACTGAAATAGTGCCAAATGAGTGACGTAATGCGTTACTTATCCCACTGGAGTAAAAAGTATAGTATGCAACTCGTTTTATAAACTTACTAGTCACTCATTTTATTAAACACTCGCTCCGCTGCGCTTCGCTCGTGATTAATAAAGCTCGTGACTAAAATGACGTTTATAAAACTTGATACATAATATACTATTACAGCATTATTATCATCGTGAACACAAAACTTAAAATAATAACATAACGTTAGTAAATATTAGAGATCATAGGGACTCTAGTAACTACTAGTTGAAAATACCTTGTTTATAATTATCAAGTTCAATTTATTTAACTATACAAAATTCTAAATTAGTTGAATGACGATATAATTAATAGAGTGGATAAAATATAATCTTGTTTTATGTCTGTTAAGAGTCAACATTTAAAAATCCCGAAAAAACGCACTTTCGGATAAATATACATTACAAAGTTTGCTCATCATTTTGTTCATGTTCGTTAAGAGCTAAAAGGTTGTTCTTCAACTATTCTTATTCTAAAGCCATCTTCGTGTAGAGCTCTTTCATGATTATTCTCTCATAAATTTATCTAATAGGACTGCTTCAAATTTGCTTTTATTGTATTGCAATATGATTTATGGTTTAGGCTGTTTATCTTCACCCTTTATTAGTAGCTTCAGCGTACTTATGCGAACGTTTTGTCCGTCCGTCCGTCCGTCTGTCTGTCTGTTTGGATCGCCTGTAACTTTCGAACGGCTACAGATATCGAAATTTTGAAAGGGGGCAAAGTTGTTGCTAAGGTCCCGAGCACCTTCATGCGCTATTTGGTTTTGGCTTTCCACTTTGCAAAATTTCCAAGCATTGTAGCACAGTGGCGGCTTGTCCACTTGGCGCCATCTACAGAAGTTCGGTGGTCACGTTTTGAACTACACATTCTGGGTGCACTATAATACTTAATGTTTTCGCAGTGCTGAAGCTACTCTTTAGACCTGTACTTGAGCAGTTTATTAGTAGCTTCAGCGTACTTATGCGAACGTTTTGTCCGTCCGTCCGTCCGTCTGTCTGTCTGGATCGCCTGTAACTTTCGAACGGCTACAGATATCGAAATTTTGAAAGGGGGCAAAGTTGTTGCTAAGGTCCCGAGCACCTTCATGCGCTATTTGGTTTTGGCTTTCCACTTTGCAAAATTTCCAAGCATTGTAGCACAGTGGCGGCTTGTCCACTTGGCGCCATCTACAGAAGTTCGGTGGTCACGTTTTGAACTACACATTCTGGGTGCACTATAATACTTAATGTTTTCGCAGTGCTGAAGCTACTCTTTAGACCTGTACTTGAGCAGTTTATTAGTAGCTTCAGCGTACTTATGCGAACGTTTTGTCCGTCCGTCCGTCCGTCTGTCTGTCTGGATCGCCTGTAACTTTCGAACGGCTACAGATATCGAAATTTTGAAAGGGGGCAAAGTTGTTGCTAAGGTCCCGAGCACCTTCATGCGCTATTTGGTTTTGGCTTTCCACTTTGCAAAATTTCCAAGCATTGTAGCACAGTGGCGGCTTGTCCACTTGGCGCCATCTACAGAAGTTCGGTGGTCACGTTTTGAACTACACATTCTGGGTGCACTATAATACTTAATGTTTTCGCAGTGCTGAAGCTACTCTTTAGACCTGTACTTGAGCAGTTTATTAGTAGCTTCAGCGTACTTATGCGAACGTTTTGTCCGTCCGTCCGTCCGTCTGTCTGTCTGGATCGCCTGTAACTTTCGAACGGCTACAGATATCGAAATTTTGAAAGGGGGCAAAGTTGTTGCTAAGGTCCCGAGCACCTTCATGCGCTATTTGGTTTTGGCTTTCCACTTTGCAAAATTTCCAAGCATTGTAGCACAGTGGCGGCTTGTCCACTTGGCGCCATCTACAGAAGTTCGGTGGTCACGTTTTGAACTACACATTCTGGGTGCACTATAATACTTAATGTTTTCGCAGTGCTGAAGCTACTCTTTAGACCTGTACTTGAGCAGTTTATTAGTAGCTTCAGCGTACTTATGCGAACGTTTTGTCCGTCCGTCCGTCCGTCCGTCCGTCCGGATCGCCTGTAACTTTCGAACGGCTACAGATATCGAAATTTTGAAAGGGGGCAAAGTTGTTGCTAAGGTCCCGAGCACCTTCATGCGCTATTTGGTTTTGGCTTTCCACTTTGCAAAATTTCCAAGCATTGTAGCACAGTGGCGGCTTGTCCACTTGGCGCCATCTACAGAAGTTCGGTGGTCACGTTTTGAACTACACATTCTGGGTGCACTATAATACTTAATGTTTTCGCAGTGCTGAAGCTACTCTTTAGACCTGTACTTGAGCAGTTTATTAGTAGCTTCAGCGTACTTATGCGAACGTTTTGTCCGTCCGTCCGTCCGTCTGTCTGTCTGGATCGCCTGTAACTTTCGAACGGCTACAGATATCGAAATTTTGAAAGGGGGCAAAGTTGTTGCTAAGGTCCCGAGCACCTTCATGCGCTATTTGGTTTTGGCGAAAGGTGGCGATTTTCCACTTTGCAAAATTTCCAAGCATTGTAGCACAGTGGCGGCTTGTCCACTTGGCGCCATCTACAGAAGTTCGGTGGTCGCGTTTTGAACTACACATTCTGGGTGCACTATAATACTTATTAATGTTTTCGCAGTGCTGAAGCTACTCGTTAGACCTGTACTTGAGCAGTTTATTTTATGTTCACGCTACATGTTAGACAGCATTACTACTATTAGTTTTTGGAAATTTCCTTTGTGACATATGAAGTTATCTAATCGGCAAATAAAAAAGGTGAAAATGTCAATTATTTCTGTTGATGTAAACCGATTAAAATAATAAAAAAAGGCCACATCATGGTTATTGGTTTCTCTATTCAGTTAGACCCTGAGGACGTTGAAATTGGAGATGCAATACCAAAACCGTCTAGAAAACTAAACAGCTATGATTAAGCTAATTAAAAATCGCGTGACTAGCATCACTGAATAAAACTGCTACATAAAATACCACAATCGGACCAGTAGCGACCCAATCAACTTTTTCAGTCACATTTTGAAGAGACAATGCAAATGACATACATTTTGCAATAGGTGTGAAACAGCACTATAACAACATTCCTAGATGGATTACGTTTACAAAAAGTTGACAAAAATTGTTTAGAAAAAATCAATTTCTGGGTCAAATTCGATCCTATTTTAATATTGGGAGTGTTAAAACTCATTGGCACCCTTTGTAATTTTATATCGAATTTAAAGCCAGCGTACATAAATTAAACAAGTAGAGACACTCACTGTCGGTTCCTTTGATGTCAAAATGCTGATCTGAATGACCTTGAACGGCTCCTGGGGAGGGGGGGGGAGGTACTTTCCCATAGTACTAAGAGATGGTGCCACTGCTTTATCACATATGATTAGGAGCAGATCCAGTAACTGGGCTCTGATTGGTAGTAGTGTACCTGTATAATACTTTAGTAAGAGTAGAGCAAGCAGCGAAACATTTTGGATAATTTTTTCATGGCTACCAAGATTTAATGATATATTGAAAAACAAGGTTGGTAAAACTGACACACGAGTTGTCAGTTTCATCAAATTCAAGGTTAGCAGGTTAGGTTTTGTGTCAGTCTGTGTCAAAACTGACGTAAAACCTAACCTGCTAACATTGAATTTGATAAAACTGACAACTCGTGTGTAAGTTTTACCAACCTTGTTTTTCAATATATCATTAAATCTTGGTAGCCATGAAAAAATGATCCAAAATTTTTCGCTGTTTGCTCTACTCTTACTAAAGTTTTATACAGGTACACTAATTGGTAGCAGAGCCAGTAGGTATAGGAGAGTACCGCCACGTCCGCCATGTTTGTTCCTTTGTCATATGCGTCACTTTGAGGTTTGTAGCACAATTCCGTCAACGTGACATTTATTGGCAATCCGAAATTTTACTTAAAATTGGCAAGACTGTAAGTCTCTGTCAAATTCGAGGTTAGTAGGTTAGGTGTTGTTTGTTATTTGACACAAACTGACCGAAAACATAACCTGATAACCTCGAATTTGACATAGACTTACAGTCTTGCCAATTTCAAGTAAAATTTTAGACATACCTCAATCAGTCATTGTTGGTGGGAACAAAAATGGCGGCCATAGCGGCATTTTCACGGATCAAAGAATGGCGGTACTCTCTATATCTACTGGCTCTGATTGGTAGAACTTTGTGCTGCCATCTGATAGTCAAGCTTAGAAATACCCCCCGAGTTACTGTTCCAGGCACTCTAGACAGGTTTCAACATTTGGCATGAGTGTCTCTACTTGTTTGATGTATGTACACTGTTAAAGCTTTGTATAAGAACCCATGTCGTCTCCATTATAGCTAGTCGGCTCTCGAATGTGCTCGTAGTCACGTGGTAATTTGAAATTATTCTCTTGAAAAGCCTCTTCGTTTAAAGATCTGAATGCTTAAAAATCTGTTCATTGCTATGTCCAGGCCTCGTAAGCGTAGAGAAAAATCGATCATACATAGCATTTGTTGCTTTTGTTGCATAAGCGTATTTCTTCATCAGTGCTCTTACCATTGCGCCACTTGGTGTTATAAAATTATACTGAAAACTAAGCTGCACGTGCAGATTCTTTTCCTGGGTTCAGTACACGTTGAGACACAGATAAATACTTAAAAAAAGATGAAAAATATGTAGTAGGAGACTGACCAAATCGATGAGAATTGTTTTCTTTGCAAACTAAGGAGAGCACGTCAAGCTAAAAGGGACAATTCTAGTAACAAAGTAGAAGAGTGAGCTTAAATAGGCTTTGTAACCTTGCAAGCCAATGGTAAAATTGATATTCAGAAGCAATACTGTTTTGTTCATGCAAACTATACTACTAATATGACTAATGGGTCTTATCGAGTTGCGATATATTTGAGTTAATGTAGAGAAATACCTACACCACTTACTTTATTTCGCCGTTTACGAATTAAGGGTGGTCCAGTCTTTCCACAGGATTTGCATTTAAGTTCTGCCGTTCCTGGTTTCCAGGTTTCAACTGCAACGAGGTTAAATGAGAACTTATTTTCACTTACACTAGTGTACCAACCAGTCGTCCTATACATCTTTGGAGCGTGTTCTAAGTTATTGTATATGCATAGATCATCGTCCAGCGTAAAATGAGTAATACTATTATCCGGGTGTGTTTCGAAGAGATGTTTTCCTAAAGCATTAATTTGTGAAGAATTGTAGTCCACTATTTTCCCACACAATCTACATTTAACTTTAGACCCCATCTGAGGTAAAAACACCGTTTACATCCCGCTTGTATGCTTAAATTTCACATTTTGTCAATTTGATGGCAACTCAATATGAAGGCGATTCAATCGTTAAAAACTTGACAATTTTGAAAGTAGTAACAACTTTATGATTTGACACTCATCAGTCAAACTGACAAATAAAACAATTAAATTCGTATATTTCTTTATTACCTATGGTTTAGAAACAATAAAATAACAGGAAGTTTCTACGAATTCATATCAAAACTTCTGACAGTGAAAGTAGATACGCTTTTACGCGGTTCCCGGCTGAATGATGTTACGGAGTCCCTTTCGTATTCCCTTTCGAATCTCTTCTCGTTAAAACGAAATTGTTTACTAGCGCGACTGGCAAGCCTCTTCTTTGTCGTATTGTAATTGTTATCCTGTAATCTGCATAATGTACTTTTAATGTTCAGCCACGTGTGGCACTGTGGGCAATGGTAAGTTTCCACTCTGCATCGAGGTATCATGTAGGGCAGGAAACAAGCACCGAAACAACACAAAAAGTAGGACAACAACTTGTATGGTACAGACAGTTTATATTCCATGATGGGACTCACAAATTCGTTACAATTAGAACACCAGTACTGGTAACCCATTACAGGCGTAATGTAGTTACATTGACAGTTCGGGTTTATTAAACTGGATAAAGTTCCATATGCGGTACAACTTTATACAAGTAACTGGAACGATTAGATATATTAATTCTGCCATTTCGCAACTACTGGTAATTTAGCTTGTGCAATTGCGACAGCTGTCATTTGCAACGCATGCCGAAAGTGGTGGGTGGTTTAGACATTCATGGCATACTTGCTGCCATTTTCTGCTGTCAAAGATACCTTCATCAGGAAACGTAGGAATTTTCCAGAGGAAGATTCATATCTTGCCACTGCTAACCCAAAGGGAAAGCTAATGCGTTTCTACCGTTGAACAATTTGGAAAAATTAAGACTGATAAAAAATGGTAAACTATGTTAGCTTTAGAAAAAAAATACCATCTCTGCTTTTGCAGCTCGAACACAATATGCAACAATTTAAATGGATATGCCATTACCACGTTTATTATTTAACTGCTGGTGGCGATATAAACCCTGCAAAGGGGACAGTTATGCTGGACACGTTTGCAGTATTTAGAGCAGTACGGGATGCAGCAAAGTCCAACAGGAGTCAATAAGCAGGCAAAAAAATGTGTTCTGTTCGATGTCACATATGAGGAGTCGGGGCAAACGGGTCTCCTGCAGTTGGGACAAGTAATATACTGGCTGTTTGTTCCAAAATTGTTTCTCCCACAGCAGGGACAGCAAGAGGACAGCTGTTCCTTAGATAGGGAATGGGCGTTCGCTATTTTCTGGATTTTTTCTTTAGATTTCGAGGTGACGGTACCTGAAAGACAATTGTTGTAAAGATCGGTATAAAAGAAGAGGAGAGGCTATATACCACTTAGAGAGACCTTGGGTATGGTTATAATTTTCTTTTCGGGCGACTCCGCTAGGGGATCTAAAATAATAAATAATTTAACTTAATGAATTATTCATACAGCTTATAACAATGTAATTACAGGCTAGCCCAGTATATGTTTCTTTATTATTTCACAAACATGTTTGTTAATGTAGTTTCGTCAGAAATGGTACGTTATAATAATAATAACTTTAATTGCCCAACAGATAAATATCCAATTACAGGACATTTGAAAATAACTACAAATACGTACATTTTATAAGAAACAAATTATGAGCAATATAGATTTTTTAACAAAATTGAAAGTAACCACAAATATGTGTAGCAACCAAATCATTTGAGTAGGTACGATACTAAAAAAAATAATTAAAGGTAAATGTAATAATCTAAACTAAATCTATAAGAAGATTATTGGTTAGCAATATAGGTTTTTGCAGTAGTTTTAAAAGTTAGTAGAGATATAACGTTAATGTCATAATATTCAGAAATACTGTTATAATTTTGGCACATAACAAAAATTGGAGATTGACAGCGTAAATTAGTACGAGCAATAAGACACTGAAACGCAATTGCGCTGCGACTGGAAATTCGTGGGATGTGAAAATTTAGAAGCGCTAAAAGGTCTATGCTGTCTATGTCTATGTCGTTGTGTAACAGTTTATATAAGAATGTAAGACTGATCATTCATTATACGACTAAATTCTAGATAGTCGACACTAAATTTATATAGGAGCACCTGATGACTAAAACCAACCTCTGGATATACTGCCTCAGTTTTGAAATATAGAACTTTTAAAAATTTCCGCTGCACTGATTCCAAACAGTTTGTTACGGTATTAAAAGAACTTTACGACACCCACCCAAGGTGAGCATCGCACCACGGAATCAGTCCTGAAAAACTGGCACACTTGCCCTGAAATCGGTTCGAAATAGGCTAATAGGCCACGGCTGGAACGCTCAGGGAGTCGGGCGTGAGTCACACGATACGTTCTGGGCAAGCGTGTTGTGGCATAATATATATATAGGGTATGTCGAAATTGTGAGGGCGCCACCAAGCCTGTCTTAACCCGGCTAACCGGGCCTGGACGGTTAGACGGGAGCGAAGCACGCAAAATACTCCGCCGATAGGATTACTCAAGAAATGCAAGGTCGAATAACAATTTCGGGATTGCCTTATGCAAGGATTGTAATTAGGTGTCAATCCGACCGCGACTACGCAGCTGTCTTACCCATCTGTACGCTCAAAGCTCCCTCGTTCCGTCGCACAATAATCAGTACACTGAAGGGGGCGCTTATCTGTAACAGAACATGCACAAGTCGAAACAAAACAATAGTTCCCTTAGCTAACAAATCATGTATTGACTAACGGGTTACAATGGTGCAGCAGAGTGCGTCGCCCTATATCTATAAGTAGATTATAACTAAGGACACCAGCTGGCGCGCGCTTTAAACCTAGCGACAGATGTTAAACAGTAATGAACAGTAATGAGCAGTAATGAGTACAAATATGCTGGCGCGACGCCTTATGCAGCGAACAGCAAAGATCAAATTAGCACTCGCGACATGGACAGTCTGCGATTCTGAATGAATGTACAAATATGCTGGCGCGACGCCTTATGCAGCGAACAGCAAAGATCAAATTAGCACTCGCGACATGGACAGTTATGACGACAGTGCTTGTAGGCACCAGAGATGTGACGGCTCGCTCGCGTTCACAGCGGTAATCAGCTCTAAGACACATACCTTAATAATGTAGGCGGTTGGGGAGCCTGGTACAGTTGAGTTGCGACAGGCTGCAGTCTTAGGTGGCAGGTACCTTCGATGTTCGACGGCTATAGGGATGAGTGCACATCCGCCACAATGGCGACGTGAGACGCGTCAGGACGCGTACGACGGGACGACGAAAAATGGGCCACTTTCGTTCTGCGGGACAGATCCTCGTAGGTCGAGATGAAGGGGGCACGACCCCTTACTTACGGAAGCAGGAACTGGGCTCAAAAACACCCACGCTACGCCGAAGACAATTCGAAACTCCCACTCACAACCACCACACGAGCGTTCTCTGCAACGGGCTACGGTCAACTGCCCAGAGGGAAGCGATGGCAAAGGTCACCTTGGTCGCGTCCCCACGTGACTAAACCTCGGCAGCCAATCGCGGGACGATAAAATGAAACAAATTAATGCCGGAACCAATGGTATCACGCCTCAACGGCGTGCTTTCTAGAAGATTCGGAATTCTTGCGGGCGATACGCTCGGCTGCCACAGCGCCATCAGAGGGGAGCTCCAACCGACGAGAAATGCTGCGCTTGGGGCCAAATATGTGCGAAATCATGATTCTGGAATTAGGCGATGGAGCCAAATAAAGAACTAAAAGGGCTTAGCATACGGGCACGCTGCCCTAAAGCCTAGGTGGCTATTTAAAATACCAAAATGACCTAACAAGTTCTTATATTAGTCGTAGTACGGAGACCAAATTAAAGCACAGTACTCAAGTTTAGAACGAACAAATGAGAAATACATAGTTTTGAGAGCTAAGATACTAGAGAATGATTTACAGTTTCTTATAATAAAACCAAGCATTCTTATGGCAGATTTACATATTTGGATCAATGTCAGCAAAGCTAAGTTTGACGTCAAATTGAACACCAAGGTCGGTAACAGAAATACATCGCTGAAGTGCAGTTGAATTGCAGCAGTATCCTTTATCTAATAGACGTGTCTGTCTGGGACGCTGTTTTGTCCGGGACGCTGTTTTGTCCGGGACGCTGTTTCAGCAGCCAAACCGTAAGAGATAGAGAAAAAAGTTATTAAAGTTATATGTTTGGAATGGTCATGTCAGGTCAGGAACAGAATTTCAGTCACGTGACACTTCCGGTTTTCGAGAAATCACAAAAAGACCGTTTTTCAAATAGAACGCGTATTAAATAAAAACTGTTTCGGCCGCCAAACGTAGCTGCGACCCTCTGCGCCTTAAATCCTCGATCGGTTAGGCAACCACTTTGACACCTTCCAGGTCTGGTTGGTTGCCTAACCGATTGAGGTTTGAAGGCGCGTTAAATGAGACATTTGTCTCACTGGACTGCTAGTGGATATATAATAGCATTGAGTTTTCTCGTTTATGCGACTATTTTGCATTTTGTAATATTTAGATGAAGATTATTAAACAGTGCACCGTTGTTCCACCTGGTTTATTTGAGACTGAAGATGTTCACAATCTATTTTAGAATTAATCCGAGTGAAAATTTTTAAATCATCTGCAAAAAGCAACTTTTCGCTAGAAATACAGTTTGGCAGGTCGTTTATAAATATAATAAATAAGAGGGGTCCGAGGTTGGATCCCTGTGGGACGCCGGATGTGGCGACGAAGAAATCGGAAGCATAGCCATTGTAACATACGTGTTCCATGCGATTATTTAGATATGAACAGAAGAATGTCAACAGAGCATCTGTAAAGCTAGCGCCTTTCAGTTTGGAGATAATATATGTACGGCCGATCTTGTCGAAGGCTTTACTGAAGTCGGTGTAGACCACATCAACTTGACCTTGGGAATCGAGAATATCAGATGTATATTCGGTGAAGTAAGCTAGGTTAGAAGTTGTTGATCGACGCTCCATAAATCCATGCTGATGTGGAGAAATATAGCAATGAATCGACGGGTATATTTGACCATAAAGAACTCTTTCAAAAACTTTTGCAAAATTTGATAGGATAGTAATAGGACGATAGTTAGTAATCAAGGTCGAATCACCATATTTAAGAACTGGACTAGCTCTTTTCCAAGTTTCCGGAAAGGTAGAGTTGTTAAGTGCAAGGTTAAATATAATCGTTAAAGGTTTAACAAGTATTGAAGAACAGTCCTTGACAAAGAAACTAGGTATTTGATCCGGACCTGAAGTCATCTTATTATTTAGTTTACGTATAGATGATTCAACTTCATTTTCAGAGATATGAGAGATATGAACAGGTGCTATATTATTAACAATATCACCAGAAAGTACTGCAGACGGCGGTGATATTTCATAAACGCCACCAAAATACTCCCTAAAAGCGTCAACAATAGATTCCGGTAAATCATAGTCATTGATACCGTTTGACATCCTGCCTGGAATTCTTGTACTCCCTTTAGTATGAATGTACGACCAAAATTGTTTAGAGTTCACAGAAATAGATTCTTTGACGCTAGGCATATAGTTATTATAGGCGACAGATTTTTGTGTCTTTGTAATCGACCTTAACCGACGAAAATTATTGTAAGAGGTGTTACAGTTGTATTTCCTGTATTTTTTGAGATAGCTGTTCTTGAACTTAATATATTTCATTAACTCAGGAGTGAACCAATGAGGAAATTCTTTTTGTTTGGGTTCATATCGGGGCACATATAGTTAGAAAAAGGAATACAGTTGCTTATAGAAGTCTTCACAAGCCAAGTTAACATAATTGTAGTTATTTAAAAATGACCAATCTATACATAGCGCCGGAAAGTTAGCTTTTTTAAATTATAGGGCTTGTTAGTATTATTTATTTGGAGAGAAGTTTTTATAAGAATTAGACTTTAAATGAAAAGTTAGACATAAGGCCGGGTGGTAGTAATCTTCATATACGAGTAGTATAGGAGCAGTATCATGCACAATTTCAAGAGTAGTATTTGCTATGACAAGGTCAAGAATGGGCCCGTCAGGATTTATAATCGAATTATACTGAACAAGGTTTAAAAAATCAATAAAGTTATACAATAATCGATATTTTGTGTCAGTTACATTAGGATTATTGAAGGTGGGTATATTAAAATCACCCACTATTAACACATTTTCTTTGCGACAATAATCCATCTGCTCGAAAATATCAAAGAAGTTTTGAAAATTTGCAAGTGTAGTGGCAGGTGGTATATAGATTACAAAGACGCATATAACAATGCATTTAAAAGAACATTTACAACCTAATACGTATATGGTAGGTACGAATGTAGTTAAATGCGTCAAGTCCAGAATCCTTTATCTAATAGACGTGTCTGTCCGGGACGCTGTTTTGTCTGTCTGGGACGCTGTTTCAGCAGCCAAACCGTAAGAGATAGAGAAAAAAGTTATGAAAGTTATATGTTTGGAATGGTCATGTCAGGTCAGGAACCGAATTTCAGTCTCTAATACTAATTATTATCTTAATTATCCTAATCCTAACTTTTTAGGTTAGATTCTAGGCAAATTTTATTAAGGCGAATGCGACTGGTAGTTTGCTACCAACAATGACGTCATATACGTACGTGTGGTGAATACGCGTTCTATTTGCAAAACGGTCTTTTTTGTTTTATTAAATGAGACATTTGTCTCACTGGACTGCTAGTTTCACACTAATGTAAGTTTTAGCTGCCAATAGCACTCCACCGCCCCACTTTTGGTTCACTTCATCATACTGCCGGTCACGTCTGAATACATTATACCTACATACTCGGAAAAAATTCTGTGTTTAACATTCCACCTGTACGAGCAGTTTCTACCAAAAATATTAATACACTCAACATCTAAAAATTCCCGGGGGTTAGTCCTAGTTTGGCCTAGTTACAATCAAAGGACATTTCTTTGGTTCTCGAGGTTGAGCTCTCGTCTTATGCAGTGCGACCATTCAGTTCTATTATCTTTTGCATTTATTAGATACAATTTCTGCTCTTCGTCTTTTTGGCGTTTATCTTCTACTGTTACCCCCTAGAACCGTATTCGCATTAATTTAGGGGATCCGGGCGTCACTTAGGCTAACCTAATTAAGCGAATCCGGAACGCCCTAGCTGGGAGTCGAACTCTCTCCCGAACGTTCCAAATTTCGGTGTCGCCTCGGGTGCAGCGGTGGACGCCACTCGCCCACCGTCGCCTCTGGCTTTAGGAATAGTTTTCCAAAATGAAATTGCAGAATGATCTTCGCACTAACACAGGCATTGAACAAAGGTGTCATTCTCCTCTTCATCGAACCTACGCAGGAGTCTTTCTTTAATCCTTATGTTGTATAGCTTTTGTTTAATCCGCAATCCGCAGTATGCCGTTAAGACTTCAAGAACTTCTGCTAGATTCTTATTATCAATGGCCTGAAGGTTACCCGCCGCTTGCTTGGATCACCCCATAATTATTAGACTTAGGTTCTCCCATGCCTGGGTATTGTATTTATTATCTGTTGATACTATTTCGTAGCGTGTTCCACTTGAAACTCATTTACGACATGCATAAAAATAAAATATGCACACGGTTTGCATCAGTGGGACCTGGGCGGGGTTTTACTTTGAAAGTGTAGGCGTTTACTAATAATCGCCAGTTGAGTAGAACGTAGAAGGTGATTGTTATTGTTTTTTAGATACCACTGAGTTGTTTACTCTAGCCTGAAGATGTTTGCAACGCTTCCAACTGAGAAAAAAAATAACTCAATTTTCCTTCATCCGCTTGGTTTTATACGATCTGTAAACGCTTCTGTATATTTGTCTTACAATAAATAAAATTCGTTATACCCAACACATAATATTACAAGCATATTCTCATCGGGAGCAGAAGCTGACTGATTATTAAGCTATTGGTACGGGGCGAATTCCCCAAGTAATTTTACTAGGCTGGCCGCAACCCAGCCGACGTGTTCCCAGAAGGGAAAAACTCAAACATGGGGTTCGTCATGTGAGTAATTAGTAATAATACATGTGTAAACAGTATAAAAGTCAATTATAAAATCAAGGAGGCGTAGCTATTTTATATACGAGAAAGGACTATGTACTTGCAGGAATTAACATGCAGTAACGAGGCGATTATAGCGAAATGTAGTAATTCATGCTACCGAAATTTTGAAAGAAAAGCTGATCGCCATCTTAAAGGGCGACCTCAATGGATGGCGATGTTCAGAATCCTAGACCCGGAAAGGTAACGTAGGGTGGACGGGATAATGGCCCACGTAGTTCGGCAACAAATTCGAGGCACTACCTTGGGGTTCGGAAAGTTTGACTAGGCATTTGTATTCGGCACGTGTTGAGAAGAAACAAAAATCAACGGAAACTGGTCCGATAAAAAATCGATTGTGGAATCTGACGGCAACTCGTTTAACAAAAAATCGAACCTCAAAGGTTTAAGCGCTACAGAAGTTTTCATTATTCGGTAACAATCCAAGCGTCGTCATGCCTGTAAAGTTATATCGACAGTAATATGGAATCATGAACATGGAAACACGTAAGCCGCCTGGCCACAAACTGTACATGCGGTTCGCTTGACGTCTCTCAACTTACCATCTTCACTGCAGATACAAAATCATCCCTTACAACGGTTTCGTACTAACGGCGTGCACTCGACATTTTACGTAGGAGAAAACCAATATAACAAGTGGAGAGCTTTTGATTTGCTATCTTGCAGGAATGTAAGCACTACCACTACTTAGCTTTTTTCCCATCAGCTCTTTTTCACTGCCACCCTAAGTTAGACCGTTTGCCTCAGCGTTTCAATATAGACTTCAGTGCCCTGGTACCCACATCAAGCGAAATTTACGGCGTTCTCCCAGTTTCGTCAGTTGTTTATAGACGTGCAATATAAACAACAGTCAAGATGGACCCATGCATTAAGGTTTGGATATAGGTCCAAATGTCTGCAGTTTCAGTCTGCAACTCTGTGGAAAATTGGTGCAGGTTTAGGTTTAGCTGTAGCATTTCCTGATTCTTTTTTGTAATTTACATTTTTGTTTCAATCAATTCATCCCGTATTTAAACTAGGTACTTTACGGAACTCGAAGAAGTGTTTGGTTTTGTCGGACTGTGCCTGTAGGATGTAATGTTTGTCCATGTGTCATATTTCGATTATATATTTTCAAAACGCAGAATAATTGCTATTCTCAAGATCTAGAGCCGATGCGACCACAGGTAGCAGTAACAGATAATAACACCAAAATGCTAATATCACATTATAATTGTATCTAATTCGGTAGCATTCAGAACAAATAGAAGATAATTAATAGTACAAATTGCAAGTACTTGTTAGTACAAACTTCAAATACTGATTGGTACGAGATTAAAACAACTATTGGCCAATTTAAGGTTAATTAGTAGTACAAATTTCAAACAATTATTGACCAATTTAAGGTGTACATTAGGCTTGTGAAGACAAAGGTTTACACAACGGGCCTAACAAAGATACAAACATGATCTACCACAGTTTAAAATTAAATGCGGTCGCAATTAACCTAGGCGCCGTGGTTGGAAAATCAATTATTCAAGTACGCAGTTCGTGAAGCGAACTGTACAGTAGCAGCCGAAGTTCGAATTGGTAGCAATCGGGTAAGCCTCCAATACTGGTTCACTGATCGCATCTTGTATAATTTCACTTAAAAAAAAGACAAAACCTGATCTTAGCTTCCTTTAAGCCCCTTCCGCACGCTGTGATGATCCAGCTAAGCCGAGGCCTACACATCCGAAGGTTGGAATTCAGGCGATAACAGCTCGAACCAGGCAAATGGCGACGCGCTCGGTCGCGGGGATGGCGTTTCACGGTCAGTGCTGTACCTACGAGTTTCAGGAGCCCCGGACTGGCTGTTGAAGAAAAGGGAGAATACAAATAGACTCATGGATGCTTTCGATAAGAAGTGGCGCAAACAATTTCGAAAGGACTTACCCCAGATGAATTTGGGCCAACGTTCCGCTGAATGACAGGTGAAGCGCATATAAACTCCGACAACTAGATCGAAAAACAAATCCTCCACAAAACTGTCTGGGCTACAAGTATCCGCAACTTCTGCGGGGGCCACGAACCAAAACAAGTATATTCTGTAAGCCAGCAAAATCGCAGGGCAATTTCAAAGACGCTACAACCAAGTCATCATCAAGGAGTTCCAGGAAAAAGAGACGCGTTCAAACAAAAGCCAACATTCGAGTTGTAAAGATAGTAGAAGAGCCATCTAAACGTAACAATGTTCTATCAATTTTTGTTTATATAATAGTTCCACATTTAGTTAACTTAGTATTATTTCCTTTCCAGTTTTGTTTTTTCTAATAACTCCCTCTATTTTGCTCAGAAACTTCACTTCGCCTGGTCTTTCTTTTTTAGTTTTATCTATACTCGACTGCCATAGAATGCAACTGAAACTGCTAATGCGTTATGGAAATGTATTAGTGCCTGGATTTGTTTTAAAACATTTTACCAATTATCTTACATACTGACCGGTATTTCTTCAACTGTGTTCTTGTAATAATTTTCGTATAGTGGAGGTGCTAGGTATAAAAAAACTGCAAATTGTGATAAGAAGATCCCCTTTGGCTGAAATGTAGTTTATGGATATACAATTCATTTGAGAAGGGGAGGCATCTCGAAAAGTTGTTAGAATTCAAGATGGCGACTGAAATTCAAAATGGCGTCATACAATGGAATTGTTTGCAGTTTTCTTACTAACCGTCACACAAGAGTGTGTTCGGTGTCAATTTATATGTTTTTTAGGCCAACAAGTTCATTTTTCATGATAAAAATACGTTAAGTATCAGTCCATTTGAGCATACAGATGTCCTTCTTATGTACAAAAGGCATTTTGTGATAAAAAAAATCGAACAAACTTTTCTCAGCTATCAGCATCGATCAAGCGCACGAGCAAAACAATGCTATAGTAAAAGGAGATTGAGGTGCAGTAGGGTTAACACAGGATCCATTGGCACTAACACGTTGGATGGTAGCTGGACTGGAGATTTGCCACTTGATGCAAGAGTTTGAGTGTAAGATTCAGACAAAGGTCGAAGTTAAATTTGTCACTAAGGTTCAAGCACTTTATGATACCCTGAAAGAGTTTAGAAACCCATTATTAGAAAATGGAAAAGATTTGGACAGCAGTGTTATTGTTGATAAGGATATCAGTGCATCTGTTTATTTAGCTGAGTCAACTGGTACTACACAGTTCCACAGTTTCATTGAGGAACGCCTGGTAAAAAGTTCCTCAACACTATTTCAGCTTTTGAAAAAGAACAAAATCCCCCTCTCCAACAAACAGCATAAGCAAGAAAAATTCAACTTTGAAGATTTTAAAAACAGACGTCCAGCTGTTTTCCAGGCTCTTAATAGTTACACAGAATCGTCAGCTGCATATGCAGGACTTTTTTAAATTCGAAAATCAGCCATTTCCGACTGCGTTTTCCAGTAATGGAAAATTTCGACCCAGCCATAAAAGTGATCTAGCACATATTTTAGAGGAAATTGTTGAAAAGAGTGACATCATCTTTCCAGGAACCTGTCATGTTGCAATTTATGATGGTGCAGTTCGTGCCAACATTTTAAAGCTTCATCAGTCTTCAAAGACGTTTAATGGTTATTACATTAATACATTTCATCCTCACGTATGTAACGATATTGAGAGTTTTGGCTGCCGTAGAATTGATTAAATTTGGGACAGATACATTACTCCGAGCATTAAAGGTGAAGCTAGGCAGAAGAGGGGTACCAGAACGAGGAGACACGTGCTACCTCATGTCAAGTTACCTACAAATTGGCAAGAATTTTTAAGATATTCAAATAACAAAGAAGAACTATTTTCTCTACCTGGATCATTAGCAATGAATAACATAAACAAAACACAAGTTATTACTACTTCAGATGATAAAGTTGAAGGAAATGTCAGTGCTGTAAGTATTTTAGTTGGAGTAACTTGCCCTGATCATGAAGAAGCAGATTTAAGGATAATACTTCATCTCAAAGAAAATTGTAGAAAATGGATTGAAAAATATTGTTATCCGCTCTGTAGATACAGATGTATTAGTTTTAGCAATTGCATACTTCTTTCAACTGTCAGATAAAAGCCTGGAAACACTTTGGGTTACATTTGGAACAGGGAAGAAATATAGACTTAACGACTTTGCAACAAGTCTCCTATGTTGATTTTATCCATATTTCTGATATTACAAATGAAATTGTTTGCCTAAAAAACATATAAATTGATACCAAACACTATTTTGTGCGATGGATAGTAAGAAAATTGCAAATAATTCCATAGCATGACGCCATTTTGAATTACCGCCGCCATCTTGAATTCTAGCGACTTTTCGAGAAGCCTCCCCTTCTTCAATAAATCGTATAGTCATAAACTACATTTCTACCGAAGGAAATCTTCTTATCACAATTTGCAGTTCTTTTATTAGGTGAGCCATGTAGCACCTCCACTAGTATGAATAAGTAGTAATGTCGTAACTAAGATAGTTAATATGTCCAACTTAAGAAGTTTGTCTGGTAACAATGCTAACAATATTTTAGTTCTTGTTTTTTTTCTATACCTATTCTTTCGTAATATTTTGTTACTGTTTTATGGGTAAATGTAGGTCATCCCCAATTGGAGCTATTTATACTTGGTCATCTGCAAATAAATGGTATATTAAGAGAATAGTTTATGTTAATCTTTATTCTTTTTGGTGCAACTTTTTTCCATTCCTCTATTATTTGATCAACATAATATATTAACAAGAGCCTCTATCTGAAGTTTCAATTTGTTTTTCCAGTGTTCTAGTAGCAGCTCTCTAAGTATTATTTCTATTAAGTATACAGGCAACGCTTTGTTCTTTAGTACACCCCATAATTTCTTTCTACGAGGGTAGCATCGTAAATTTCTGCAATCTAATATTAAAAAGTTTCGCAGTCAACAATAGTAATTTATTTTACAAGATGATAAAGTTAAATTTTATCCACGAGGGAATCGTTTAACGTCGAGACGATATTTTTTCGGCTACCACATATTTATGCTAAAAGAGATTACAAAATGTCAACGTCATTTCAAATTGAAAATTCATTAAAAATCATATTAGGTATGCTTGCATTGTTTTATATTGAAAACTCACCATATTTAATAAATAGTTTTGACAGTGTGCCATAAAGTGACAGATGTGTGCAATAATATTTTCATTGCAATAAAAACATGCTTTTGACATACAGAAAGTGTTAAATAATAGCCTCCTTTAGGAAATGGTAGTCAACAATAGTATATTATTATATGAGCGATTATGACAGCCATTATTCACGAAGATGACATTTGCGCCACAAGCCGAAGGCGCGTGAGTGAATAATGGCCATAATCGCGAATATAATACGATATTTTATCTACTCCTATGCAATAGGAGCCTTGTGTTCATATTTCAGAATTATGACATTTGTGACAGCTGTTAACTTCAAGTCATTTAATAATAAGAATGAATTTTGTGATTGGCTACAACCTATTGAATAATGAAAATAGAATTTTCTGATTGGTTGCAATTTGAAAACTATTGAATAATGAAAATAGATTTTTATGATTGGCTGCAAACCGTGAATTATGAATCATAATTCATGGCCATTGTGCAGTAGGAGTAGATAATTAGTAGATTATATTATAAGTGAGAGAAATGCATCATTATTTGTGAGTGAGAATTTTGAATCGCGAGTGCCCCAGCACGAGCGATACAATTTCTCACGAGCTTATAATGGCATTTCGTTCACGTGTGATATACGACGTTTTATCTTACAGTAGCAATTCTTATGCCTAAATAGTTTGCGCAGTCAGAATATGTCGCGAAATAAATTTATAATTAGTCGCCTATGATTTGTGACATACGTTTGACAGTATTGAAGTTTATTGGCAGTACTGAAGTGTATCGTCAGTCTATGTCAAATTCGAGGTTCGTAGGTTAGATTTTGTTTGTTATTTGACACAAACTGACGCAAAACTTAACCTGAAAATTACGAATTTGACATAGCTTGACAGTGCTACCAACAATGCAGTAGTATAAATAATGAAAACTCACATGTGAATAAAACTTCATTTTAGTCACTGAAAACAGTTGTATAATGTATGGTAATAGCTGCTACTGTAAGATAAAAGTAATTGTTTACTTTTTATGTGTCTACCATTTTTCATCGATTAACATCATCTAAGCAGGGTGTTTCAAAATAAGTGCGAAAATTTTTAAAAGACAATTAAGGGAGACTTTTGCTATAATTTAATAGTATATTATACATCAAGGTAGCGAAGCGCAGTATTATAACCTGAGCGCGTATTAGATACTGAGCGCGCAGCGCGAAGTATCTAAAGCGCGAAGGTTATAAGACGATTCGCTACCGTGGTGTATATACTATTTTTTGCACTACCAAACGGCTTAATACCTAAATTCCCAACAAATTTCGAAAATATGTTAACTGTCAACCTGACAATACAGCTCTTTAAAACGTCAAAATTAAAATAGTCATATTTGGTAACTTAGCAATTTATTAGTTACCACGGTGAAAACTGTTTATTTTACTTTCTCTCCCTTGGTGGAGAAAATCAATTTCACAACCTCAAAATAGGCCAATAACGGTGCGTTCTGAGACTAGTAGTGCAAAATAGTATATTATACATCAAGGTATAGAAGCACAGTATTATAACCTGAGCGCATATTAGATACTGAGCGCGCATCGCGAAGTATCTAAAGCGCGAAGGTTATAAGACGATTCGCTACCGTGGTGTATATACTATTTTTTGCACTACCAATCGGCTTAATACCTATATTCCCAACAAATTTCGAAAATATTTTTTCCCGCTGCTGATCATGCAAGTCAGTGATACAGCCTTCGTAACAAAACGTGTAAGTCGGTGATTATATTTGTTTGCTGCTTTTTCTTGACAACGGAACTTAATATTATTATTAAGTTCCTAGGATAATAAAATTAGCAAAGCAAGATACAGATTTAGACGTTTTATTTATAAATTGCAAGTGTTTATGTGACATGTAACACTCACAGGTAATACGACTCACGAAAATTAATCCTGGTGACAGGTGACAGGCGACTTCGTCTTGGCTTGTACTTGCCTACCTCAAATGTTAATAGGTCCTTACATTCCTTGTTACTTAAATAGCTATAACTGTCAACCTGACAATACAGCTCTTTAAAACGTCAAAATTAAAATAGTCATATTTGGTAACTTAGCAATTTATTAGTTACCACGGTGAAAATTGTTTATTTTACTTTCTCTCCCGTGGTGGAGAAAATTAACTTCACGACCTAAAGATAGGCCAATGAGCAATGACGGTGCGTTCTGAGACTAGTACTGCAAAATAGTATATTATACTGTTATACATCAAGGTAGCGAAGCGCAGTATTATAACCTGACCGCATATTAGATACCGAGCGCGCAGCGCGAAGTATCTAATAAAGCGCGAAGGTTATAAGACGATTCGCTACCGTGGTGTATATACTATTTTTTGCACTACTAAACGGCTTACCTAAATTCCCAACAAATTTCGAAAATATTTTAACTGTCAACCTGACAATACAGCTCTTTAAAACGTCAAAACTACAATAGTCATATTTGGTAACTTAGCAATTTATTAGTTACCACGGTGAAAATTGTTTATTTTACTTTCTCTCCCGTGGTGCAGAAAATCAATTTCACGACCTAAAGATAGGCCAATAACGGTGCGTTCTGAGACTAGTAGTGCTAAAACTTTTTTGTTAAACTCCTCATCGATTAATAATATCTTTCCAAAGAGTTAAAATTAGGTTTCTGTCATGATCGGGCTAATAATGAAAGGTAAAATAAAAGATACAAGACCACGAGAGATCACCACTAAGACATATAGATAAAATAAAAAAATGTATTAAGAGAAGGAATATATGAAACTAAAATAATATCTTTATGATATCACCACGCTCTTACGAACAGCTATGCACAGAGAGAGCAAATGTTCGACCAATTTTAAATTTGTTCCATTATTGTTGGCGTGCAATTTTCTTCGCATTTTCCCCTTGTAATTCTCTTCGAATTGCTCCTTGTCTGACAGCTTCTAAATATATATATACGAGTATACATATATTTTTGAATCTATGTCTTGTTAATTTCTTTATTTCAGATTATAAACGTATTTATTTTTTTCTTTTCTTTTCCAATAATTACGTTAGTCACTGGTTCTACCTGTTGATTCGCAATCATTGCTTCTTCCTTTATTTTATATTGTTAATACTTAGTTGTTGCTATTACTACGTGCTCTCTTAGCCTGGTCCCGCGTAGATATTTAGGCTGTATTATGATAAGACATGAACCTTTACTAACACTTGTGATAATTGCTTTGATCTTGTTTTTCTCAGTACAGCAATATCTAAGATCATCAGAAACTTGCCCGAAGAGATGCCGTTCTAGAAACTCTTACATCTGTCCTAGTTTACCGTGAAGTAGTCAATAAGTGACGGATCTCCTCTTCCATTTGGCTTAAATTTGTATATGCACGTTGTTACATATTTGTAATTTTCACTAGAATGAATGTTGTGAATTGCGGTAGTTTCACCACTCAATAAAAAAAGATCGTTTTCACATAAACTCAACACTTATAATTACCAAAAATTAAATATCATCGCCCCCTGAAACTGAAAGTTTATTTATTTAAACACCTGCGATATTCATTTTCTATGACATTGAATTTGCAAGTGATAACTGACTATATTAAAAAGTTAATATCTTCATTTTTTTGACGATGTAATACGTCTCTTCATATAAATTAATAAGAATTGCATGACAACTAGTGCTGCATTAATATTATTATATCAAAACATCTTTTAACTTTTCGAAAATGAATTGTTGACCAGACTTACCTATTTGCGAAGTAACTGTTGATGATTTGCTGTCTATGTAGAATTCATCCCATACCAACTGATCTAAATACACAAAAAAATATGGTATTAGTCAATTCAATAATTATATTCTCAGCTGAATCGAACTGATAGAATGTTTCGAATCTACAACCGAACTGTCTTCAGTTAAATGGGGTAGAAAAGCTTAGGTGGGTTGAAACAGCATTCAAAATAAATTAATATAACAAGTAATGATTTTAAATAACATTTGAAAAGTAGAAGTTTCAAAAGCTTGCAGGTGAACGTGGGCCATAACTAAATTTTGAAAGAGTGAGTGGACTGCAAACAGATAAACGCATATTTAACATGCAGTGTAATGACTTTTACCGCTTTCGGGATATCAAGCCTTTGTTTACATAGGTACACAAAAGTAGGCTGGTAACTAAGTTATAACTGTATCTATATGGCAATATTCCTTTACCGTACATGGTAACCATTAGCATACTGAAACAACTGATCTGTACGGTAGTATTCCTTTACGGCACATGGCAGTTATGATACTCATAACATACCTAGATATGTTAATAGCTATAAACGTTTGACTTCATATAATTCCATTATATACAGGGTGTAGAAATGCTTTACGCACCAAAGGATCTTCAATGGTAATTTTTTCATATGACAATATTTGCTTCCCTAATTATTTTAGAGCAAACTTGTAAATAGGTTTTTTGTAGAGCAAACAATTCTGCATCCATTTATGCCATCATTTTTGTCATTTTACGTCAGAAAACCTAATAATGAAAGAAACTAGAATTATCATTGTTTCAAAAATCGGTGCAAATTGTGAAGTGGTGGTATGCTGGAAGCAGACCAGGTGCAATAAATGCCATGGTTGCCGCTACATTTGACAGATGCAAACCAATAAACAACAAACTAATTTGTTGATGCTTTGAGATGCTTCAATAATTTCAAGGCACCACTGATTTGTCTAAAAATGGTAATTTTATTGCTTTAAATTTTCGGTTTTCCGAAATGTAAAATGACAAATGCTGGCATAAATGGATACGGAATTTTTTTCTCTGCAAAAAACTTCCATACAAGTTTGCTCTAAAATAATTAGGGAAGCAAATATTTTCATATGAAAAAATTACCTTTGAAATCCCTATGGTGCGTAAAGCATTTCTACACCCTGAATATATTCTATGCATTTATGTAACACCGTTGTATGTAAATAATAGTATTTAACCTTACTAGCACCTTAAGAGGGTTTTTACTGGCGAATAAAAGGATATGCCTGGCGAGCCGCAAGCGAGCCACTCACCTTCTTGAGCCAGTAAAACCTGTTACCTTGCGTGTATTGTTGAATATTTTATTCGTTCCTCACTTGTAAATAACTAGAAATTTACCATTTATTCAAAATGTCAAACTGACAAGCAACTAAATTAATCAATATGACACATACTAAGGAAGACAACTCTGGCTTTGCACGCTATCATTTATCTATGAGCACGCTTGTAAAACTGACAGTTAACTTGTAAAGATTTTACAAGTTAGTAAACTTTCTTGATTAATACAGTGACTTGATAAATTGATATTTACAAGTGAGGAACAAATAAAATCATTAAACGATGTTTGTTTTATACCCATCTCCCAAAATGCAAAGCAACATGTAAAAATTTTGGAACAAACGCAAAAAAGAAAATTTCTAAACAATTTCTGAAAAAAACAAGTTCCTGCAGTTTTATAGCATTCCTTTAAATTTATCTAACCCTTCCTTTTATTTTCTGAAGTTCTTTTGCTTTTGGCAACGTTAAATTTTGCTGTGTTGTTGGCAGGACGTCAATGAATTTAAATATGCTTTAATGCGAATATGGAAATTCGACTCTTCGCTGTTAGTTATTGATATTTGCTAGAAGCTATTTCTTTTTGGTTTCCTTTTAGCCTTTTATATGATTTTCTTTCTCCGTAACGGAAATATATTGCAATGGTCGGCTCTCTAATAATAATAATGTTATAAATTTTGTAAATTTAATTTAAATAATTAGAGTTACCAAGCAAATATTATATGGGTTCGTACTAATTAATCTCAGGGTTGACTAAAAGCGAGTTGTAAATTGACTCAAATAAATAAATGGTTGTATGCCCCCACTGTTATTTTATTTACCTGCAATTCGAATTATTAAGGCTAACTCAAATAGGTAAGAGATCTCATTAATCTTCAGGGTGGATTCATCGTGTTGTTAATAGTGAAATTTATGTTACGTAACTGGGCAGAGTTCAATGCCAAAATAAAATGAGCAAACTCGAACTAATCTGTCAAACTGCGTATCACTGAAAGCTACTAAATGCAGGTCGTGCAGTGTTTTGAAATTTGAATATTTATGAGCAGATTAACCAGGTAATTTTGAAATCTCGCGCTTTATTATAGCGTCAGTAATTATCTTTTGTTTTAGATCTTCCGCGGGAAGGCTGTGCCTTCATTTGTCTTGGGACGCGTCGCTTTTAAGAAAAACATAACCTCAACTCTTAATTTTACAATTTCAAGATCTAAGGCTTTTTCTGGAAGTTATATAAGCCTGGAAACGGCTTCGTCGCGACGTTCTCTTGCTGGCTGGTAATTTCCAGGCCTCTAGTGCGAATGTTTTCCGCATAAACTAACCTGTACAAATCTGCAGGCTGCGGCAGCTCCTCGGAGACGTTGTAAGCAGGCAGATCTTCCCTTGGGGTACTGGAATCGCTGTGTCGGGCTCACAGGCGCTGGACGGGCATACAGCAGATATCACCTCGTGCTCAGGACCCTCTTATTGCCTTTGGGTATGGGTCGTGGGCTGGACTCGGGTTGCGGAAGCTCTCTCGCAGGCGTTGACGAAGATTTTATTTATTTATTTATTTAGCGTATGGCTTGTTTGGCCGGGAGTCCCGGGTCTGCGACCCGGGATGTTCGGCCGCCGACTATATGATATATATGTATATCATGTGTATATTGTATGTAGCATGTGTTGTGTGTGGTCAGGTTACTCTTTCCCATAGACCAGTCTTCCGGGAAGAGCGCCGTTAATTCTATCCCAACGGCGAATGGTGACCGAGCCCGATACCGATCCAATGGACTGCGGAAAATTTCCGACGAAGAAAATATTTGTATATCATGGAAATCGTAACCCACATTTCCACTTGGGCTCTAGGATATTGTGAACACCTTGGTGCACTTTTTATTGATAAATTCTAATGACTACTATATAAAAACTTAATTTTTCTGGGCATACAAAAACGCCTGTCAGTCAAATTATTTATTCATTTGTTAACCGATTGTAGGTCGTTATAAACAATAGAACATCTGGATTAATAAAAACGGAAATTGACATAATTCAAAACACTTACTTTTACAATTAAATATTCTTAAAACTAAATAATTTACAGTAAAACCTTATTCATAAAAATTGTCCTTTCAATCTTGCATTTTATGTCTCTTAGTGTCACTCACTTTGCACTGTTTAATTGTCTGTTCACTTATTAATTACACTGAGCAGTTCACTCATTCACTTCCTTTTACAAACTTGGTGTTCAATTAGGTGTCTGTTTTTCTTGCATTTTCCAAATCACTGTTTGAATTTCACCAAATTTTCGAATCTTGTCGTTCCATGTTATAATAGCCTTATTAGATCTGGTCTCGTGCTCTTTGCACATTATTCCAAGGATTCTGCTTTTCTTTACCTTTGTATAATAAGCTCATAAAACATATTTTAATAATTATTATGACTTCTAACTTTAATTGACACGCATGTAATATAAATCTTTCTGTGATAGATTTATTTAACTGGATTGGCTTTTACTTTCCACCAACCTTTATTATTATTTTAAGCTAATTGAAATCAGGTGACTCCAACCTAGAAATTTTGAGCTCTGCCTTTTGCCTTCTGTTCTCAATCATTTTATTTACTAGAAGCATTGCTTTGCAAATGTAATTACTGATTAAAGTTTTTATGATACTTCTTGCAGTTATATAAAATATCACACTCTGAGCATTAGTGAAAAATTCATTAATTTGCCAATGCTAACAGAGTTGAGTTCGTAGGGCTTAAAACCATAGCAATATATCTTGTCACGAGTTGTAAAATTGTTTGTATAATCCATTGTAATCCAATGTTTCCCCCTCCCAGTAGGCTGTCATATGTTATTAATAGGTTGCATGCATAAATTGTGAAAGAAGTCAAACTGTAACATTAAAAAATTACAGCTGATTTATTGACATTGATGAAATTTTGTTTGTTGTTTATAGACAAGATTTATGCATGCGGAGGAGGTACCTTAGATACCGACTGCTTTAGTCATATGGTTAAAGTCCTACTTAGAGTTTGTGTCAAAATGCCGAAAATTTTATGAAAAGAGAAAAACAGTGTAAGCCTTCAAAAATTATAACCACAGATTGAAAACAACATAACCCAATTTTGTCACGTCTAGTTATTTCGCATGCGTACCAACAAAAATGTCACCCTAACACAGTTTGCTGAGAGGAGAAAACAGCATTGAAATTAATAGAGAGACAACATAGGGAACCTAAAGATACCTACTTACCGTTTGCGGTAGTTGCAGTTATGGATTCGCCCTGAAGCTCTAGCGGAATAAATGCATCTGAAACAATTTCATTTGCAAGTTAATATATTTCGTTTGTTAATATTCCCATATTTCTAAAAATCTTACCTTTTTTTGAAATATCAGGAAGAGATTTACTTCTTGTACATAAAGAAGATGACGGATCTGAAATATACATTCATTTTTGGAGTTTACCAATGAAAGGTATTGGTGGATAATACCTCTTTCAAGTAAAGTTGGTGCAGGACCCTCTTTTAAATTAGATTTTACATGCAAATCAAAGAAATCTTCTACAACAATATATCCGTTACATATTGAATTGATGGAAAAACATTAGAGAAACTTACTTGTACTTGAAGAAACTTGGTCAGACTTATTCCTTGCATACAAAGAAATTACTTGAGCTCTATCTAAAAATGATATAAAGTATAAACTCAAATTAATTGCTTGGCGACACAAAAGTCTTATTAAAATGGTGGTATAAGTAAACTATTAATTATCAAACTGCATTTCGTTATATGTCCAATTTATAGTTAGTAGTTATGTAGCTACAGGTGCAATAATTTAGTCTCGAAACGTCAATTTTGACAACTAGTAGCACAAAAAATTACCCTGCGTTGAAGAATTTAGTTCGGTTGTGCTGTTTGCTCTTTGCAGCGGTAGAGTTTTAACTAAATAAACAACAGTTTGGTTAATATATAAATTATTTAAAAGTGTTCTATAACGTCAATTAGTTTAAAATAAATACTTAACCACATGCAGCACTGCGTGACCTAAAGCTTTGGGATATAGCTGGTGTTCTATCCATTGCATCATAGAACATTTCTTCATCTTCACAAATATAATATGGCGTATTCATCTCCAAGTCACTATCTGGGTAAGTGTGCGTTTATAATGGTTAGCTTGAATGTTTTTGTTGAAAATATCACTTCTAAAATTTTTTTCAAGAAAATGATGTACAAATACCTTTCTGAGAAGCTCTGGCTGAATGGTGTGGATATTGGAAAAAATAGAACTTGCGGTTATATTCTAATACTGCCCACGAGGACCTAGTAGTTTTCGCTGTCAAGAGAATTTTTAAATGTGTTTTAAATTTTTCAGCGGCCACGGCAGCGTATGCTTTTGGGCGTGGGGCTAAAATAATTACTCTTACGACCAAAACTGAATTCAGTGTCTATTTGAAGTATCATTGGATCCGTGTTTAACCTTCTTAACTACTTCATTGAAGGTTTGTGATTCTGATCTTTGAAGTTCATAGATTTTGACACGGTTAGTGACAAGTGTAGTGCACGAGTGTCTCTATTTCAGATTTCAATTTTAAAATTTGTTATTAAACAACATTTTTGCTCAAGAATTCAATTTTTGAACTGTGGTTTTAGAAAACTGCCGATTTAAAGTTGTAGAAAATAGATTAAAATAGAAAATAATTATGAATTATTTTCAACGTGCGAGGGAAGAATGAACAGGTAAAGGAAGGCACAGCAAAAACCAAGAATAACGGAAACTGCAAGCTTTTTATTAATACTTCGTGACAGGGTTGGCATAGAGCGGTTTTTGGTATGCGCAGTTTGAGAATCCAGATCATTAAGACACAATCAGTCTTCGTAATTTCTCGAAACGGTGCTTTTAATGTGGTATGGCCGCTATCATATTATGTTACATATATGATTGTGCGATATGTGCGACGAGTTTGTTTAAAGAAAATTCGCAAAGTAGACGAGAACTAATTTTGGCGATCACAGACAGAAGAAATAAGTTTAAAATCTAATCTGCGATTACCAATTTAGCCCGCATGGACAGTTGTTTCTACAATCTACATATAAATATGTGTGATATAAAATTAAAGCAACAATTAAGCAAATAATTTGTAATAGAACAATACTTTGCAGTCTAAAGTGTATGTTGCATAAATGATAAACATTGAAGTTTTTAAAAGTGTAATAGTGCATGACGTATTTTAATTTGAAATACAATGCAGATGTGTATTATGTTACTATTCTAAAATATATCTTGAAAAATACCCAATCGTGTCTTGAAGTAGAGAATCTATTTGAGTGCTTATTTGCTTATTATCTCTGCTAATACCAAAAAATAAAAATAAACACTACCTAGAGTGACTAATATTGCATGAGTGTAATGCACCTATTTATATATAGTGCCAATTCAGCCTACTGATTAGATTTTATAAATCAAGCAAGATAAAAAAAACGGAATTACATTTAACTCGCAATTACATTAAATTAATTTCATAATAAAGTAATACAAAAATGACAAGAGTGTTAATAAAAAACATTTAATGTATTTTTGTGGTTTACGCCCTATCGGCTGTTGTAATATTATTAATTTTGTGTAAAATAAATGACTATCTTATACGGATGGGGTCTCTATATTCTAGCAAGTATTATCTTGATTTGTATTTTTTGCACTTCCGGGACTAAAGTTGATACTTTAGTCCCCGTAAACAGGGACTAAAGTAGATCATTTAATCCCTAGGGACTAAAGTAAAAATGATACCGTAACTATGGTAAATTTATGTACACACGAGGTTAGTAGGTTAGGTTTTGTTTGTCATCTGACACACACTGACGTAAAACTTAACCTGCAAATCTCGAATTTGACATATACTGACAATACACTTCAGTACTGCCAACTGATTCAGGCTATCCAGGACCTGCTGCAATTCAGTTTGTAATAAATTATAATTGTCAGTTTCCAAATTGACAGATTCCAAATTTTGGAAATGTTTGATGATAATGTTCCCAAAAGTGCAAAAAATAGCGTATATACCTGGGGACTAAAGTGCCTAAATCCCTTGAGTGGTTATTGCCCTCGGGCTTCGCCCTCGAGGCAACAAACTCCACTCGCGGGATTAAATGGTGCACTTTAGTCCCTCATGATATAATATACTATTAATTATTGGATATACATTTTTTGCTATCAACTTAATTATCGTGATATATTTTTTTGTTAAAAATAAAGTCCGATCTGAAACATTGATGAAATTCTACAAAGTGGCTTCCGTTCCCGCTCTTACATATGGCAGCGAATGCTGGACCCTAACAAAGCAAGATGAACATAGAATAACAACTTCTGAGATGCGATTTCTACTACCTACAGCTGGATACAGCCTATGGAATAGAAAACGAAATGCAGATATAAGAGAAGAGCTTAATAGTTTTGACCTTAATTGTAAAATAAAAGACTACAGACAACGATGGCAAGAACACCTAGAAAGAATGGAAAATGATAGACTACCCAAGAGATATTTCAGATATAGAGCAAAAGGAAGAAGAAATCTAGGAAGGCCAAAAAAGAGATGGAAAGATCAAACAAACTAATACAGAATGATCGTAATATCGCAACGGATGAATGTCCAAAGCTTGAAGGAGAAGAAGAAGAAGAAATTGTTAACGCTTTGAACAATGGGATCGCTAAAATACACATAGACTTACAGTGCCACCAACATATTATTTATACGTTGTGTAACCATGACCATTCAAAAACGTTCAATTTATTAAAGTTTGTGGCAAATTGTGCCTATTGTCACCACTGTCTCTATCAAGGTACTGTACTACCAATTACAGTGCCTTTATATAGACAGTGGCGACAATGCAACTAAGCCACAACCCCGCCGCCATTTAGGGAAATTTCTAACGGGTGTTCATTTAAATCCGAGTCGACTGTGATACGTGTTTTACGTTTGACAGTACTGAACACATTCTAGATTTGCAGGTTAAGATTTGCGTCAGTCTGTGTAAATAACAAACAAAACCTAACCTACTAACCTCGAATTTGACATAGACTAACAATACACTTCAGTACTGCCAAAAGTATAACACGAATCACAGATGATTTAGCCTAAACATGGCGGCTAAAACCACGTGATTTAGGGAGCCAATCAAAAATAGGACACCCCATTGTCGCCACTGTTTAAAGTCTACACATTACCCTTTTTCTGTGACGTCAAAAATAACAAAACATAGCGTTTAAAACGTATGTCTTATATTGCATTTTAATTCAAAAAGATCATTTAGATCGCAGGTAGTAGACTTTCGAAAGAATTTGACATATACCTAACCTTTAATGTAAGGGATGCTCATTTAAGCACATTATTCAAACCAAGACATTCTTGACCTATGTAATCCGACGTTTCTCCTCTGCGAAGAAATCCCTAACGCTTAAAATAAGATTTTGGGCTTGCTCGCTTGTTTGTTATTGTGCGTTATTTTACTGTCATTTTGGACAAATGTCACATTGACAGTATTATAAAACAAGCCATACTTAAAGTGGACCTAACCAAAACTTCATATTTTTTGTTTCGTCCAGTTCCTTGTAGTTAAATAAAGAGAGAAAATTGTTACGTGACAGCAAAAGTGTAAATATACTGTGCTCACTGTATAGAAAGTCGGCTTTTGCGCCCTAGTTTTAGGAAACAAAACTGTCAATTGCTCTTGCATTTGTGTTTATGTCACCATGGATATCACACCAAAGCTTTACAACGTTATGCTGATTTGGAAATTATAAAAAATGTCACTACAGAAATCTAGAGTCACTGTAATGATTTACTAAATCAAAATTTTTGAAATTTCGGAAATTAATACCTTTGCTCCCTAGATATATAAATAGCTATTGAATAGCTGTAGTTGTTTTTGTTACTAACATTTTTATGTATTCAACAAGAATGTTTGTATTTGTTGAAATGACAATCCTGACATAACCTTAAATTGACAGATATAAAATTCCTATGTGACTTTTACTACCCGACTGCCAACAAAATTTTTTGATAAAATAATTCCATAGCCCTCTAGACATTGAAAGTGTTCGATCACACTGTACTAAGGTTTTTATGTTTTTTTGGGTTTACAAAATACCTGCAAGGTTATTTTAAACTTACTATGCATTTTATATTTAACTTTAAATGAGAAATAATAAAAGGGCTATTTATTATTTGACAATGGCAAACCACATGTATAACCAAACATTTGACAATGACATCGATTGACAACTTAGAAATATCAGTGTTAAACCTTCAACTTTAGATTACATTGACACGCGATAGCAGCAACTCTAGTTGTAAATTTAGATGGAATGGGCAGACTTGTTATAACGAATCAACGCAGACGATAGTCTATGCATATGTATAATCAATTCACTCTTTTTCTGCAAATCAGTTGATCATGGAAAAGCTTCCAATTTACTGTACTTTGTGATGTTATGATTAAGTAAGGTTACGTTGTCGCAATACTTTTAGGTTATAATGTTTGACAGCTACAATGTTGTCACACTGTCACGGACCAAAAACTGATTTTTTTGCGTAGTGATCATGAAACTCCTATTTAACGCAAAATCGTAAAGAAAGTCATACTTTTTTTAAAACTATTTTATTGAAACTTGAATTGTTTTAAATTCTGATCTCCTTTTCGACCAAATTTCTAGTTACAAAATATCACTATTAAAAAAAGTGTACAATACGTATGAAAGCAAAATTGTTTACTCAGTTGGTTGACCAATCTTCCAACTCACACTACTACTGGTTTGCAAAAGAGGAGCGAATGGATTATACAGGGTGTATCTGAAAAGCAGATCACGGCTTTGTAGTACGTGTAAAATTAAGACAGGAAGCCTATATGAACATATTAGTCCTTGGCGAAACGGTTACCGAGATACAGAGTGTAAACATTTATTTTTTTAGTTCTGTAGTAATTTTTCCTGAGGCTGGAGGAGAGTTAATTACATTTTCAAGATCAGGTACCTTTGACTATTACTCGCATATCAATAAACATTCCAAATCAAAAACATTTAAAATGTGACAGAGGCGTATCAAATATTCTTGAAAAGAGGGACATCTTGTTCGGTTTCTTCTGGAATCATTCATTATTTAGCCAGTATAGGTTCATTTCTGGACATAGGAGTCTCTCATTTTTCACCATTTCTCTCTATTTTGAGCTTCTTTCATCCAGTTAAGTCCTGTTGTTCGTTTTATATCGTCCGCCCAAGGCATTGCGGGACGTCCTCTAGATCGCGTCCCTAGGTAGGGTCGCTATTTTAAAATACTGTTGCGAGAGATTAAAAAAAACTGATCTTCAGCGGGCTGTGTAAATTCAAACAATATGTTGGTGATACTGGAAGTCTTTGTCAAATTCGAGGTTAGCAGGTTAGGTTTTGCGTCAGTTTTGACACAGACTGGCGCAAAATCTAACCTGCTAACCTCGAATTTGACATTGACGTACAGTATCACCAACATATTATTCATACGTTGAATTTCCACAGCCCGCGGAGGATCAGTTTTTCTTATCTCTCGATATTTTTTTTGTGATTTCTCAGGGACACAACTAGCATTCGTCTTTCCATTGATCTTTGAGTTCTCTGAAGTTTTCCCATCGACTGTTTTGTTAGAGTCCACATTTGAGAACCATATGTCAATACTGATTTGGACACATTGTTCAAAAACCTACTATGGAGACGAATAGGAATATTTTGGTTTATTAGAGTTCGGCTTAGTTTCCGGAATAAGGCCATTGTTAGTCTTCTTCGCCGGTTGATTTCTTTGGTTTGGTTTTCACGCCTCAGCGTTATCATGTGTCCCAGATAAACATATTTATTAACATTTTCAAGCCTTTCATTTTTAATTGCGATATGTGGGTTCTCTTTAAACAGTACTTTGGCTTTCTGAAGATTCAAGTTTGAGCCGATTTTGGATGACTCTCTGTCTGATTCCGTAAACATTGTCTACAGCTCTTCTGGATTCTCCGTAAATATAACAATGTCGTCAGCGTATCTTAGATGGTTCAGTTTCTTTCCATTTATTAAGATGCCTTTATCTTCCCAATTTAAGTTCTTGAACACATCTTCTAATGACAGCGTGAACAACTTAGGTGGTAGAGAATGGTCCTGCTTTATGCCTCGTTATATTTTGATAGGTCGTGTCATGACATGTAGTTTTACTGTAGATGTTACCTTTTGGTATGTTTTATGTTATAAGCTGCGTGTATCTGTGATTTAATTAGGTATTATTAAACGATTCTTCAATTTCCCAGTGCTCCACCGTATTGGAGGCTTTTTGGAAATCTACAAAAGCCAAATATAGGTGTAGGTTACATTCTACTGCTCATTTAAAAGTACCCTTATCATCAGCAGAGGCTGGCTGGTACTATAACCTTTATGTAAGCCAACCTGTTCTATAGGTTGATAGTTATCTGTCTTGTTGGTCAGTCAATTTGTCAGAACTTTGGTAAGCAATTTGAGTATCTGCGATAGTAAACTGATAGGCTTGCAGTTTTCCAGATTTGTTTTGTCTCCTTGTATAAGATTACCATAATATCATTATTTCAATTATCAGGAGTTTTACCTTCTTTAAGGCACGTGTTGAAAATGTCACGAACTTTTCTTAATAGTTCTTTTCCGCCTTCCTTGAGCATTTCTGTTAGTACACTATCTTCCCCTGAGCATTATGGTTTTTCAGAGCTTGTAATACGTATTGATTTTTCTCTTTATGTATGTCTGGGAACTCTTACGAATCTACATTAGTTATTTAATGTTTTTAGTTTTGTGGCGTTTCATCAGTGTTGGATATTTTTTATATGTATAAATTTTTATACTTCCTATATTTGTATGATGTTTCTGATGTCATTTAGATCTCTCATTTCCTCTCCGTTTTCAGTTTTTAATGGTATTATTTGTTCTGAGGATTTTTATTCCTTTGATATTTTCAATTAGTTTTTCTATTTCATTTTCGTAATATTTTCTAGATCTCTTATATATAGTTTCCTTTCTTAAATAATTTCGTTTTGTGTTCTATTAATTTCGAGTGTTTTGAGTCACTTCTTGTATTTTTCTGGTTGTTCGTTTTGCGATTTGTTTTGCAGCATCATTTAATACTGCAGTTAGTGTTTTGCTCTTTTCATTTAAACCTTTGTTCTTTCATTCTCTTTCACTATCGTTCTTTTTTTTCTATTCTGTGTTTGCAACTAGTTGATTCTGATTTCAAAAGTTCTGGGTCTATATCTGTCTTAAGCTGTTGTTTTCTTTTAGATTTTCTAAATTTGGTGTTTATCTTTGTTGTGCCGCTTACTAGCCGGTGATCGCTACTTATATTAAATGTATTAAATGTAGTTATATCTTGTACAATTTGTCTTTGTGACGATTTAATATAGTCGATTTCATTTTTTGCTTTATTATCTGGGCTTAACCATGTCCATTTTCTTTGTTTCTTTTTCTTAAAAAACGATTTAATGTCATATAGTTGATGGGAGGTCATAAAATCAAGTAGTATTGTACTACATACCGGGTGCTGACTTGCGCGACGCACCATAGGAATTTGCATAGTAAATTCTTTATGTTCAATTATTTGCTCCCCTAATATTTTAGAGCTAAAGTGTAAATACTTTTTTGTAGAGAAAAAAATACTGCATCCATTCATACTGTTGCTAACAATTTTTCATTTTCCAGAACCGAAGGAATGCAAAAATCAAACTAGCATTTTTACAAGAATCAGTGATGCCATGGAATTATTGAAACAAGCCAATGCCAACGCAAGTGCGTGCGGGACGATCATCCAGTCACTGCCGTCAAAAGATTGAATGTATTGTCGTTTTTCTCATTTTGGTGTAAGTTCTGAACCTCATTATTGCACCTACAATTATTTAATAACTTGCCTGTAGTACTGTTTGGAATTTGCCTATACGTATATTTTACAATAAACAAGGAGCTTACTTAACGAACGTCCACCATACTCGTAAAACCATTTTTGTTATGGACAAGGTCTAGGTACCTTAGAGAACATACAAACAGCACATATTGTCGCGCCGCACGCATTTGCGTTGGCATTGGCTTGTTTCAATAATTCCATGGCATCACTGATTTTTGTGAAAATGCTAGTTTGTTTTTTGCATTCCTTCGGTTCCGGAAAATAAAAAATTGTTAGTAGCAGTATGAATGGATGCAGTATTTTTTTCTCTACAAAAAATGTATTTACACTTTAACTCTAAAGTAATTAGGGGAGCAAATAATTGAACATAAATAATTTACTATGCAAATTCCTATGGTGCGTCGCGCAAGTCAGCACCCGGTATATTATTTTCCTCGTCAAAACTGTATTTGCATAGGTATTCTTTACTTTCTCATTGATTCTTGCCCAGTTTTGAATTAAAATCGCCCATAACAATTGTGTTCGTCTTGCTTAGACTATCTGCAAGGACTTCCTAGAAAGATTCCATGGCTTCATAATTGTTTGCCGTTGTTGGGGAATTGCACTGGATTAATTTTAGTGTGGATTTAGGCGAAATTTTTATTGTTATGGTAGCCACTCTGTCCGATTCACAATCTAAACTGAGAACGTTGGATTTTATCTTCTTATTAATAATGAAGCCTACTCCTCGCTGACTTTCATCTTCTGGTCCTTTACGGTAAAGTAAGTGTCCCAGATTTTAGTATTGTAGTTTGTTCTGTTCTTCTCTACGTCTCATTTCAGATAGACCAACAATATCCTATTTTATTTTCTGTAGCTCTTCTGAAATGTCATATTGAAATAAAATTACTAGTGAAAGGTGCCTAGTATTGATTAATACTTACCCTGAAAATTTCATTAACTTTCTTCCAGCCTGCTCATAGGAAATCAATACAGTTAAAAAAAATAAATTTTAACACCCTGTATTTTAGTAACCGTTTCGTTAAGGACATAAGTTCATATAAGCTTTTTGCCATATTTTTACATGTAGGTACTTTACGTACACGTGACCGTGACCTATCTTTTAGATATGCCCTGTATAACGCACTGCCTGCCTACTCAACCATTTAAGTCTGATAAATGTTGTAGTTATTGTTATTATTATTTTATAATAATGACATATAAATTTTTATGCCCAACACATTAAATAATAATATTTTTATTCTTGTCTAATTTTATTAACGACCCAAAATCCGGTAATCAGCCAGCTATTATGCCCTTTTTATAAATTGAATCGTAAATGTATTATTAGAATGATTAGCTCTCGGAGCATGCAAAACTCTCTCAACAGGTTGGGTCTTTACAAAAATTGGTGCTATGACGACTTTGATAATTAATATTGGGTTAAATTCAAACCACAAGCACTCGACCTCAACATAACCTCAAATCAACCCATATGCTTTTTCTATTAGAAAAACCTTCACAAACAAATTGATATAGGCATAATAGAACATGATATTTTATAATCGGGTAAGAAAACGAACTCTTGTATTTATTGAGCACGCTATTATATCAAACTTCTAGATTATTTGGCAACATTAGCTACAATTTCCAGCCTCCTGGATTTTCGTCGAAGTCAGGACAGCAAGTTTTTTGCGTCTAAACAAAGCAAGGCACACCAGTTCCCGCCAGCTCCTGCAAGTTTCTGTCCGTTTCTTACGAGCCCCTCTGAAGTCACCGAAGATGATTCCGAGATGGCCTCAAACTCCTGCAGCAGCAACAATGCCTCTTCTGGTAGCTGCAGGATACTCCAAACCAACTCTTATTTAAGTCTCCAATTCGGATGGTGCCCCAAACAACTCCAAATTATTAGCATGAGCACATGTTAAATTTAATTATTCACACTTTCTATACAAAACTTGGGACCCAACACCAAATTTGTTGATGGTACCCCAGAATAAAATTTATTATTATTAATTACTTCTTGTAGTTACAATATTTTAAATTATTTTTCATATGTACAAATTTGATTTGTACATGACTATATTAATAACTGTCATATTTTGACAGTTCAAACGAAGCACCTTTTCCGATCACAATCTTAGTCCACACATACACATGTTTTACTTTCATCTCAATCATAGTCTTTGCAGTTTGCTCTTACGTTTGATTATGGCCTGCTGTACATATTTACATGCAAATTTGAGAAAATTTCTTATGATCATAACGTATTGCAATTCGATACTAGATTTAACATGTCTTAATGCTGTTTGCACATCTTTAAAATGTCATATCATTATTGATTTACGTAAAATGCTTATATTCGAGTTAATTAAATGTAAAATCATCTTGCACTAAAGCAATACCTATAAGTATTATTTTTTTAGAGTATGACTTCTCAAATGCATCTTGTTTGATTTATTAGTTGTGCATTTTTACTTGAAAACCCATATTATGATTATTATAACATATAAATCGTTGTTTTCATTCAACAACTCCTTTTTATTCGGCAATATTAAATATTAACGATTAAATTATAATCAATCCTGTTTTTTTGTAGTTTAAAGTAATTACTTAACGTTGCAACTGGCACCACTAAACAGAACTACATATTAGTTATTTGGCATAACTTTCGAGACTATGACATGTATTACCTGGGCCCCATTTCATAAAACGGATTTTAAACTTTTTACTTTGCGATTTTCAATTAATTTCTGCTACATAAAAATATATTTGAGAAGTTAAAAAGATATATTTTATTTTCAAACGTCATAAAAGTGACTTGCTAGACAAGGCAAGGCGTTAGTTTTACGCCGGCGCGGCGGACTAAAAGTACTTGAAAACTAGATTAGCTGCTTTCGAGTATTCTTGACAATGGCCGTTTCGACGTACACGTAAATTCTCCAAAATCATAATTTTTGAAATATATTGCAAAAGCTCCACGATGCAGGGCCATAAATATGCAATGGTGGCTTGGCTTATTGTATTTTACAAGCCATTCAGTTAATTGCTGTAATATTATGTAAAATATTATAATGTTGAGGCGCATTTTATTTAATTCGAAGTTTTATATCATTCTGTTTAATAACTGTAATGCATTTGAGACTCTTAATAGGGTGTGGGTCGTTAATCTAGTTATCTGTTCGTTGATATTCTAATTTTATATGAATTTTCAACTATTGACTGCCAATAAATGTCAGTTTGTCTTTAAACAACTATCAAACAATAATCAAATCAAAATGACAAATA
The DNA here is from genome assembly GCA_940337035.1 of Agriotes lineatus. Lineage (NCBI taxonomy): Eukaryota > Metazoa > Arthropoda > Insecta > Coleoptera > Elateridae > Agriotes > Agriotes lineatus. The sequence goes on from OW679199.1 coordinate 135,623,700, forward strand.
TTCTTTCCACTCACAAATCAAAAACTCAATGCACTAAAGTAAGTACTGTGTTATATGTATTTCAAGTGTTTAATTGTCATTTATTCAATATGCTTCTATACGACTAATTAAAAACCAACCTGATTTCCTCTTATTTCGCTGTTATTCACATTTAACACCAGTGCTCCTGACGTTCACAGCTAAGCTCATTAACAGCCGAACCTCGATACTCCTCCAACCAACTCGAACACGTCCAAACCCCAGGCTCCTGTACGTTACCGTCAATCGAACAGCCTGCTGGTAAGTTTCCACTAACAGATGGTATCCAAACTAATTTTCCATTGTCCTCAGCTCCTACCGTGTAGTAACCAACCCAAATCAATCAGCTATACTGGCAACTCCCTTCAAAAGTATTGATCCGTCCTCCGTATAATCACCAAATCCAGTAATTAGTATAAATTATTCCTTGTATCTAGTAAATTATCCAATTCTAATTAAATATTATTTTATTCTTCTTACTTGCATCTAATCAAACCATATTCCATTATCTTTTCAATGACTGCACACTTGTATCATTTCATAATTATATTTTCACTTAATTTCACCTCGCAGATTTGTTAAAAACCTTTTTATTTGTATTCAACCAAATTATTTATACAAATAAAGGCTAAATTTCCAGTTTTTATTAATACAAAATATTTTTTTCCAAAAATATGTCGACATTTTATGAGTTTGTTATTATCACTCTCTTAAACAATTTTTAAAATTATGCACTCTTTTTTAAAATTAAATGTTTTGAGTTTTACCTACTACATGCTATATTCTAGTAGAAAGCATATTTGTCACATGATAACATTATCTTTTTTTTCATATTAACTTTCACCACCCTGATTGAATACTCAATTGCTATAACTTAACAAAATTAATTATAAATTCTATTACTCAATTCAACTTAACCAACAATCTTATTCAAAATTTTCTAAATTTGATTGTATTAATATTCCAAATTTATTTCATTTAATTTTTTATTTATATATATATAATATATTTATGTATTTCATTTTGAAACCATAATATTGTTCTTTGGCCCTCGATAGAGGGCGTAAAATGGCTTTTACAGCCCTAGGGCCTATAAAGTTGCTAAGCAGTATAACAAGCACCAACAATGTAGTATAGCAACACCAACAATCTGCATAGAAACCATAGCACACCAAAAATGCACAGCGCCAGCACAACGACGACGCAGTAGTCTGTAGCCAAAATACTGAATCCTTGATTTTTGTCCATTTTGCGGACTACTTGCCTAATCACGATTATAGCTCTCGGGTAATTCGCGTCGTGCTTTAAACAGTCTCTCGTGCTATAATCTATTGATTATGCCCTTACACAGAAATAACTATTATATACGTCTGGGCGTTTTAAAATAAAATAGCATAGTTATTCGGAGTAAAAGTGACTTTGTGTGTCTGGCCCGGACTTGTCCGACTCACTTACGCTCGTCAGTCAACGCGTCCGGTATTGCCACACGAAGTGTCGCTTTTACTCCTAATAACATAATAACCTTTTATGAAACACACATTTTGTCATTTTTTAAAATTTAAAAAACTGTAGAGTGCAAAATGAAAAGTTGCAAAGTTGTTTTATGAAATAGGGCCCACTGATCTTATCCTTTCAGCCAAGACGGTCTATATTGTTCCAAGCCATGGTACTGGCTCTGATGCCATATTTTCGGGTAGGACATTCCAGAACACACTAAGTTTTAAGTTTTAAGGCAGTTCACATCCGTTGCAAAAATGCCTTTGAAGTGTTGTGTACCAAGCTGCAAGTCAAATTAACTACGCTTCATCAGTTGCTCCAGATATTAGAATGTTAAAACTTCCATTGAACGAAACCGTGACACAAAGATGGTGCCAAGTTTTGAATTGAGAGAATTGACGAATTAGAAAGATTAGTAGCTTAGACTAGCTTCAAAGCCAGTTATTTTGAAGAAATTATTGTTTTAGATGAAGTCAAAATTAGTAGTTATTTACTTGCAATGGAGAATTAGGTATTACCCATCCAAACTGTCAGTGCCAAATTTTTTAAAAATGTCTTGACTATACTTCCAAAATAATGTGCTTTTTATTAGACTGTACATTAATCTAATTGTTAATGTAAAAAATAGCAGTGGTGCCAACATACTGTCAGTTTGACTGTGCGGATGTCAAGTAAATGGATAATACCTACCTACTAGGAATTGTTTTTAAATTGAATATTACGGTCAAGTGACGCTCTACAATGTAAATACCAACGATAGTAGTGCACTAATGCCAGTTCTAGAACCCACGTAATGCAGGTGTACAGGTGCATTACTTGTGTTCCAGAACCGGTATATATACCCTACTAACGATTTTAAAGATTTTTTTTCAATTAGAATGTATCAGAATGACAGGGACAGTGCATTTACATATTGTCCATTACGTGAAATGTAGTAATTTTTTGTTAAAGGTTTGCGAAGCCATGTTGCCAGATTGTGGGAGTTCATTTGAAAGGCCACTCACTTTGTAGACCCAGTGTCACGGCCTGGAACAATATAGACCGCCTTGTTTCAGCTCGTTCTGAGCTGCTGAGACACCTTGATCAGTAAATATTTACAAAAGATTCATTAGGACTTCTGTATTATTTTTACAGTTCTAGTTTAATGAACAACTAATAATTTAAACACCTTTGTATTTTTTCCATTATTTTCGTAGACATACCACTTTACTAGTATAAATTAGGCCAGATTTTGTGTGTTTTTCAGTTCATGCTATTTATTGTAAGACGAATGTAAATTTAAATTCCTGAAGATGGTTTGTTGAACATGTTAAAAATATTACTGCAATTATTACATTCAACATGACTGATATCGTTCAATGCAAACCATTTTTTTTTAAATTGGTCAATCCCGAACTAATTACTTGATAAGCAACCTACGGATGCTTATCAAGCGATACGTGTCCTAGGGATGATTATTGACCCCGTGAATGGTGTCATAAGTAGAAGTAGAAATGCAACAAACAAGCAAGATTTTTGCCGTTATTAGGTCAATTCAAAATACAAATGCGGGCGACATACTTACAAATAATTTTGCTCGTGCCACGAGTAATCGTGCTGGTTGCTCATAGAAAACTGCCCTGGGGCAGTTTTCATTGCAACCAGAGCTTGACCCATGGCGTGTGCAAAATTATCTGTAAGTATGCCTTGCCCTTGTTAACCTTGTTAACACCGGTAATGGTATTGTAACGTAGAATATAAGAATCAATGTAGACTTTTCTGCAAATTTTATTACAAGTTCATTACACGTTGATGTAGAGTATTTATTACATCTCCTAAAATGCGGGTGGAAAAACGGCCTGCATGGAGTAACTATAAAAGTTCGCAAGCAGTTTTCTCGCCCATTTGCATAATCCTACTTATAGCTACCTACCTACATAAAAAACTTAGTTGATTATCACAAGTACAATAAGGCTTCGTACAGGTGTAAAACCTACCCTATTCGTAACATTTGACTCATACACTTACTTATGTTACAAAATATTTCAATAGAATGGAACACTTAAGAAAATATATTATATAGATATGTTTATAACAACCACAAAAATAAATACCAATCTTCATTCTCAACTCTCGTGTAAAGGTAAACGTTTGGGTTTGACACTGGAGTACAGAATTGAGCTATTTCCTGGAATGGGTGCAAGAAAGCGCTTTGAGCTTGTTAAACCCCTCTTGACTGTGTGGGAAAATCAGCAAAACGTCAGAACTCGCCCGTGTTGCCATCGCTCGGTTGTAAATTAGAACTCACTAGATTAACTTAACTTACACATTATTACTATTAGTCCCGTGAAACCAAGGACCTACCGTTACTCACTATCTGTAGTAATTTTTACAGTGTACGTTTCAGCTTGTGGTGACTAGATTTGTACGTCAAATCCGTACTGCAGACGTCTTTTAGAGGTTATTACTCATTACATATTTATCTGTTGTGATTTCTGAAAACGCAGATAAGTTGCTGATTGAAGTGCTTTCAGAGCTGCCAAATTTTAGGTAGAAGCAGCAGCTCGCAACGTTATAGTTCTAGAAAGTTTCTTCAACAGCTTGAGCGCCTTCAATCCAGTTTGTTTAATAATAAATACGAATAATTTTATTTGCAAATATTATTTTTATAAATGCTCTTTAATATGCGTTTTGCCTTTGTCAGCGAGTTAAAATGTTAATAATTGATAGATTTGAACTATTCAAAACAAAGTTTCTTCTAAAAATAAAAATCTTGAACACTAAGTGTCCATAGTCTTTTCAGAAGTGTGTTACCTCAAGAATAAAATAAATTACTTTTGTTATTGATTTATAAAACAAAGTTTAGAGTTCAGACATTCCTACTCAGTGTCAATTTAGCTGCGTCGATGATACAAAACTTCTAGAATTCTTGGGGACGTTGAAACATTTCGCATATAAACTATTGCTTTTAAAGCCCTCCTTGGCAAGTTACACCTTCGTAAAGAGGATGGCTATATAAGAACATTTTAACGAACAAAACTTCAATTATACAAAAATTACATCAGAAAGTGTGATTTATGTAAATCGGCGACTTGTAGTTTTTTCGTGTAAAAAAATAAAATAAATTACGATGCATCCCATAGTTATACAGAAAAATGTCTTGCATCATAATGTATTTAATTTTTTACACACAGGTTGTTAGCCCTACGAGAAAATAAAAAAGCGAAGTCTTGTTCGTTAAGAAGTTGTAATAAAACCTGTTATAATAGTTGCCAATTTCAACCCTTTCTCGTAAAAATGAAAAAGAAATATTTCATAAGTATGTGTGCCATTGGTAGACCTGCATATTTTAACGTTAAAACTATTTTCTAGTTTTCAGTAAAATTACAAAAAACTAATTTTAACCCCTCTCTTAAGGAGGGTATAGACTAGCGAGACGGATTTAAAATTAAAAAAAATATAAGCGGTTTGTATGTTTCAATGCCCTCTATAACCTCCTTAAGTTTGGCACTATGTTATTAGAACACCCAGTGTAAGGCAACTCTTTTTATACATTCGAAAGCAGGTAGGGAAAGGAATATCAAGATAAATTATACAGGGTGTTGCGAAGATGGCGGTTTAAATCCATGTTACGTTACCAGATTTTGTTAACGTCAAGATTGGCTGAACTTGGAACATTGTTTAATTACAAGTAAGTAAAGTTTCATGAATTTTATGATAATAACATTTAATTGAAATAACTTCTATGTAACTTATTAAAGGCACTGCACTGCTATCAAATTAGTAGAAGCTGTTGGGTTTATTTTAGTTACTTTGCAAAATTATTTATATTCGTATAATTAGCTTTAAGTGTGTTTCTATCGTAACACTGAATACCGAAGATATTAAAAATCAAAACTTTAGACCCCCATTAGGTACGTATTCAAAAAATACAAAGATTTCTTTAATAATTTTTCTTACTCAAGAAGTTTTTAATAACGTAATATGGAGTTAATGTGTCATTTTTGCAAAAATGTTGTATATAAAAATTGAAAAAATGCAGAAATGCGAGATATCCATTGGGGTTCTCTGAAACAATCGTAGCAGAAAAAAGAATCGGACAAGGGGGCTCTCAGAGCCCGTTACTATTCAATACTGTTACGGACGAGATAATAAAAAAAAAGCATATACGAAGATATAGAATCGGACAAAACAAAATAAGTATTACGTTTTCCTTTATGGAAAAACGGCGGCGGAAACTGTTTTAATGCTCTGAGAAGCTTCCAAGGAAGAAGCTTTAGGTAACGCCCATAGTGGTGTTCGACTTTCAAACGAGGTGAAAAGTCACCAAGCAAGATTTGGCTGAACTTCATCAGGCCGAAAATTTGGAAAATTCCGCACCATAATCTTCGAAGATCGCGGTTGCACCATTGATGAGATTTATGAAGTGGTTATCTTGAAGTTTTCGTCTGCGAATGTTAACTAAGTATTTGAAAATGGTGGTTCTACATTTACCCTACTCACTTGACCTCGTACCATGCGATTTTTTCCTCGTATAAAACGTCACTTGACAGGGAAACCCTTTACTAATGTCAGTGAGGTGAAACAAAAATCTCTGGAGGCCTTGCAAAAGAACCATTCTGAAGGGTACCAAAATGCTTCATGCAGTGGAAAAAACGAAAGGACAAGTGTATTGAGTCAAAAGGGAGTACTTCAAAAATGCTAGTTTTTAATTGTAAAAAACTAATAAAATTTATATTAAAGGGGGTGTATAGCAAAACACAAAGTAGAACGAAAAAATCTAAGAATAAATGTTCAAATCGCAGTTCTTTATGATGAACTATTAAAGATATATTTTTTAATAATTGACTTCAAAGCTTTTATGATTTATTTCGAATTTATATAGGTACCTTTGTATACAGTTGTCTGCTTAATGTTATTTTTTTATTGGCGTTCGTTATGTTTGTACTGTTATTTGGTTTCCACGGCCACTTTACATCCCATGGGAATAAACGCTTACTCCCTGTTCTGAAGGCAGTAAATTATTATTCCTATTCGTGCAAAGGCATATTTAACTTAACGAACTGATGAATTCTCGGTTGTACCAATAAGCTAAGAATGAAATTCGGGAATATAAATGCAAGGGGAGTGACGAGTAGTTATGGTACACACAAGGATTTCCCAAACTTGGAATATATTGAAAACTCTAAGAACAAAGCGAAAAAGTTTCCTATAAAGTTTAATTTCGTTACGAGTCTGAACGGGTTCCATACATAGCTATTAACTAAAGTATTTATATAATAAGTAGATAAGGGTGACGCAAACTATGACATTTGGAAATTCTAAAAATTGAAGTTTGTCTTAAATGCAGAAATGCACCAATTTTCTGGTAAGTTCATGAATATCACTGTATCGTTCTCAGCAGTTTTTCTTTATTTCTCAGCACATTAATATCCCAGTTGTAGTTTGACTATCATCTTCATCGTAGCTATTTTATACGCTTTTGTGTTTTGTGAAAATCGAGTTGTCAGAAGAAATCGAACTTTTTTCTCGTTTTAAATATATTTTGTAAATTTAAACGATGTAGTTGTTAAAATAATCATTTTGGATAGGTTTACATGAAACAATCATAACATTTTGGAAAAGCTAAAAATCTAAGTTTTCAATATATTCTTTCAAATTAAATGTGCTCATGGCTAAAGTGGTGGTTCTGGAAGTTACCATTTTGAACCATTGATAAATAACGTCATTGAACCAAGCGGTTGACAATGCAGTGTAGTTATAAGTTTTACCAAGTGCGAAAAACGCCTATTTAGCCTTCGCGCCGAAGATTCGTATTTACGGTAGGTCATTTGCGCTGTAGTTCTTTTGATCATAGCCATTTCGTGGGGTTTGCGGTCGGCTTTGCTCGCCGAAACTTTTTTTCGTAACTCGGCTGTCGAACAAGATTGGTCAGTGCGCTGACTGTCCTCATCGTTTCCTTATGTGTGCTGAGTTCGGATTTGCACGCATCCTTTGTGTGGATTTAGGGCTAAAGGCCGAATTTTAAGGAACGTTTTCCTACGTCGTTTGCGGATCTACGCGCAGCAAGCTCCTGAGAATCTCGATTCGCGGCCCAAACATTCTGGGCACGCACATCCGTACGTACGATTGTAGGGGGCGTTAAATCATCCAACCCAGTTTGAGCGCCATCACGCGCAGTTAACCTCACTTTTCAACCACCTCGTGGTAGCTGTTTTCGAGGTTAGCAGCCGATGTAGTCCATCCAAAGCTGCCTTCGGCCTGATAAAACGCCCGGGGCGCTATTTGGTAGTTCGAACTGCTGCCGTACTGTGAGCTGTTCCACGGATGAAAAATTGGTAACGGTCGTGGCGTTCTAGTGACTCATCGTGTTTGCTTGCGATACCGGCCGAAGTCCCTTAGGCTCCCCCGGATTTTACTTTGCATTTGATCCTGTGCCTAGTGGATTTTGGGAGCCGTTCTTTATACGGCGTTTAGCCTCTTCAATGAGCAGCTTTCAGGTCTCTTCGAAGTTTTTATTTTTCTACTAAGTTTAACGTAATAACGATATTCAGCCCCTGCTTTATGCTTTTATTTTAGTTTGTAGTCATGCACATAAGTTTGTACTACTACACTTCATTGTTTGTACGAATTAGATTAGTACTATAATGTTAGCATTGTTGTTTGTTGTATAAAGGGTACTGTATAATCTTACACGTAAGTACTGCTGTACTGGCTACCATTTTATATAATGTTATTGACTAGCCATTTTATAATTGATTACTATATACTGTTACGATTTAGAACGTTATTTTGTTACTGCGGCCCTCTTATTTCAGATATATTGCGATTGACTGCTGCTTTTGAATTTATGAGTTCTTGTTTTCATTTGAGCACATTTGCTGTATAAAGACTCGTTGGCGCCCTCAAAATTTGAATTGTATTTTCTTGCAAAGAACTGCACGTGGTCTCCACTATTTGGCTAGCCGACCCCTCAAATGTGCCCATGTAGAGTAATGGTTATTTAGCAGTATTATATACTAGTCAAATGGTATTAGTTTCTGCGACCACGTCTTTTATACCACAGCTGACATAGTGATTTAGATTTAGAACTTTGTAGCTAGTGAATAGCGCCATCTTACTGAAATGGTCTATCTATTCGTTGTTCACATAATTTAAATGCCACATGCCCTTGTTCATTACAAAAGGATATGTTATAGATCAACAATCCTATTTGGTAAATTGCATATTCCATGCAAATCTATTAAAATTCAATGTTTTTTGTTCCTAGTCAAGAACGACTTTATGTTCTTAAATAAATGTTGAGAACATCTGCTAAAAAATATTTTGCTCCTCGTCGAATGGATTTATAATAACATTATAATAATAAAGTGCTTCACAAGGTTATATGGCTATAATTAAAAAAAAAACTCAAATTCCACCCGTTTTCACAAATTGTATGAATTTGCTGTACTTTTATCTAATTATTATATAGCTACTCTATTATTAATAGAAGATAGAAAAAAAGAAGTGGAAAATATCTTCGAGGAGTATCTCACAGATGACACGGTCTCTTTAGGTCGAAACCTCTATATGAAATATTAAAAAATGGTCGTAATCTTTGACCTGAAGTAACAGTAAACCCTACAGAACTAAGACAGAATAGTTCTGATAAACTTTTAGAAACGTTGATGTACATCCTCAACATGCTTCTGAGAGGAGACGAGCTGCCACCGAAGGGAAGATCGAGGGATACCATTTCTTGACATTTTCACAGATCAAGAAATACAAGTATGGAGCCATGAATACGATGTAGTTGTAATTGTATACATTTGGAGGGACGGAAGACAACTGGTTCATTACTAATTGCCTTCCTGAAGTTTGGCATGGAGTGAGAGCTAAGAGCTTGACTTTATACCAAGATAATGTACCTTCACATACTGCGAAGACGACCTTTGAGCAATATTAATACAATTCATTTTATCCCCCTGGAATTTGATTATGTGTGACTGTTGGATATTTCTATTTTAAAAAGTCTCTACGTGAACTTCAATTTTCATGTGAGCAATAATAATTTTTTGATAATATTCCAAAAACGGATTTCTGGCTGCTTGTGCTTTATGAAAAATGCGATTAAATAAATGTATTAATGCTAGGGAGGGGATTGGTTCGAACATAGCTATAACAAAAATGGTAATAGAGTGGTTAGTTGGCTTGTATCATACAATTTGTAGCTAATTCTCGTGGATTTAATATCTTTTCAAAATTAATCCGCAGTTGATTACGTCTAGTCTTTAGTAAAAATGTTGAAGACGCTGGTATGGTACAAAGGAAAATGTTTCAAATAATCAAAAAATATTATTTCTATATTTCGAAGCACTTATTATTAAATTAACTGGCTTGAAGACTGAGCTATTGAGCGGACATTTCGAGAAACCTTAAAAATATTATGCATTGGCAAAGTAGGTATAGATATAACTTTTATATATTGTATTAAAAATTAACGATGCTAATAAGTTAATAGGTTAACAGTTCGTGCAGTCGAAATGGCTTTCAAGGATTCCCTTAAAATGTAATTCCTTTATGACTCTATGTTAGATTCTATTTTGATTTTATAATTAGGCCCCTAATTTAACTAACCAAGTCCTCAAAGGAAATGCCCCTTTTAAACATGTTCTGAAACTCAACAATCACTTGGCAGTGGCGTAAATGCAGAAGTGCCACACGTAGAAACCGAACCACTGGAACAGTTCACCTAGGCAACGATTACAAAACATAGCACAAAAATTTGGTCGCCCTTCCCGCCGCCATCAGGTTGGTGTGGCGCTACATCGTCTTGTGGCGAGGGTTGCCCTCCGAGCTCGACTTTCTCCTGCTTTCGAAGGAGCGCAGCCGCCGCCGTCCTGAAGGAACTGACAGTGTGTCGGGGATCCCACCGTTCGGCCTGAAAGTTAATACATTTTAATTACACGTTCTCATAAACTTTGCATTCAGAATATTAAACGCCTCCATTGCGAGCTTCGGAATTTAAGCTCGTAATTAGTGGAAGAGCTGTTTTGCTTTTGTTTAATCTGGGGAGATGAGTCCCCGTTCTCGGGGCTTTTTGGCATTTCTTTCCCCGGCGCAGTCAGACAGCATTGTCTCTTTATGCTTTCAAGACTTCTTTACGTTGCCGTAATCTGTACCGCCCTTTTAATTTTCTTGAAGTCTGAGCTACGTTAAATTTGTTTACCTTGACTATATACAGGTGCTACGAGCATTCGGGCATTAATTGTGCGACTTAGTAGTAAATGATTTTTAATAAAAAGTAAACGAGGAGCATTGGACGAATAAGAACTCTCTAAGCCATTTTATAAGGTTTTATTTATACACACTTTTACATTGGAAATAACATAAAAAAATAGATATATCGTCATCAAAAATGCAGATTTACCGAAATGGAGGTTGCTGAAGTTGAATTATAAATATTTTCCGTAGTAAATTTTAAATTTCATATACACAGATTTCGTCCTCCAATATTAGTGATTAATACTCCCAAGAGGCATATTTCAATGTGGCAATTAAATATATGAAATGCCAGTAGATTAGAGTATATTTTTTGAACAATTTATTTTCACGTTAATTTTAATAAAATAAAATTTTAGTGGCAGCAATGCTAGAGAGCTTCAAGCGGTATTTGGATCACGCCTGTAATATTTGAATACAAGAAAATTTAACTAGCGCTCATGAACTCATACATCCGTCAAAGTCAGCTCACATTATGTGTGCAGTGTTTTTAGCGCGGTGTCGGAAGTTAGGGTTTGTAAGCGCAAAACGAGTAATTGAAGGCACACTGGTGAGAACAAGCACTCAGCAGGTGTGCAGTAATTTTGGCAAGCGGATAACACGGCCGCGCATCGACTTTTTCTGCATTTAGTGGGGGGCGTTAAAGAGTTTTTGGTTTCAAGAATTTGTTGCCAATCCAGAGGGCTACTTCTTTAAGCACCGTACATAAGTATATAAACCAGGTGTTAAATAGCGGATTCACATCAATAGACGTAGTGCAGGTTCGTAATATTCTAACTAATTTGAGCACGAAATAATAGCTGGCGTCGTAGCGGATTTCGTCATAGTGTGCCTCAGCACATGGGGGAGGTCTTGTGTCCACGTCGAACCGATGATTTGGGCAAGTGACGTCAGTTTATAATTCTGAAATGGTTACTCATACTACAGTGAAAGGCGTTGCAAAAGGTTTATATGCGAAGCTTGACTTTATACTTAAATGTGTGTGTATTAGAAAGAGTTACTTTGGCGGTTATTTAATATTATGTAGAATACAAGTCCATGCTAGAGACAGTTATTCAGGTGCAAAAATTCTCCTAGATGCTACAAATATCTTGGTTAAAGAAAATGCGAAGAAAGTTACCGTAGCTTTTGCGCTTAAAACTAAAGTGTGTAGGAATGACCATTTATTCTAGGAATTAGTTTCCAATTCCACTATTGTTTATGTGCGTATTTAACAAGTAAATACAAATTTGTTTTACATTGATTATAAGCTAAGTGGCTTTTATTTTAGTAGAATTTTGAAGCACATGACTTCAGTCAATCACAGATTCGGGTCAGCTTCCGATTTCTTGTAGCATTGAACTACGAGCTCGGATAATAAGGTAAGGGACAATTCAGTGTAAACTAAGCTAGCTGGCAATTAAACGTAAATGATTTGAAAATTTTTAAAAACGTATGAGAACGCTCCAGAAAATCGCCGTGTGCAACTAAAACTGACCGCAGAAAACGTGTTTAGAACTCGCCTTCTATGGAAGCAAAAGGAAAATATAAAATAGGCGAGAAAATACCGGCGATTGAAATTAATGCTAAGAAAAACAGTTTTGAAAAACAAATTTAAAGTTAAAGAATAATAAGGACCATTTATGTATCTGGATCAGGATTTAACACGCAGGGACAGAATATTACCAGCAAAATTAGAGCAAAAGCGAGAGGAGAAAAAGAAAAAAGTATTACTGAAAATAATGCATCAAAAAATGATTAAACATGTTTAGAAGTGAAATTATGAAAGGAAGGAGCTGCAACAGAATACAAAAACTAGTAAAAATTAAGGCAGGGCAAAAACAACAAGTAATAAAAGAACACAACATTTCATAAAAACTACAGTAGAATAGGAAGATAAAATATTGAAACAGTAAGTGGGAAAGAACTAGAGATAGTTGAAGAAATTTCACAATAGAAAATCTATATATTAAGATTACTTCAAAGGAGGAATACAAGATAAATTAAATTCCTCTAACACCACTAATTCAAGCACAATATAATTACAAATTGTTAGTTTTGACAAGTAATAACCCAATTTTTACATTTCAGAGCCTATGTTAAAACTTATGACTATACCCCATACTTAATTACATTGTAGGTAAATGTTTCTTATCCTAAGTAGAACTGGGAGGGCAGCATTCCTCTACCGCAGTACAGGGACAGTTTGTTATAATAGAAGTTGCAAACAGGTTACCGAGAAGGGAGAGCATGTAGCTAACAGTGTGGAAGCGCACAATAGCGTTGTATATTAGTAAAGGTGTTTCTAAACTAAAATGTACACCCGTATAAATGTTCCTTTCAGCCGGATCTAATTTACTTCAATTTTTAAAGGAAATTACAGCTAACATTTATTCTTTTACCCAGGAAGAAGTCGTTGGGGAGAGTCTTACGTCGAAAATCGCCCGGCCAGTACCCACATCGGGCATTCACCACTTTTACAACAACAAGAAACCGTGTGAAAAGACGTAAATCAAGCACCGTCGTGCACCCGCAGAAGATGCTCAAAATATTTCTTTTTGTTCAACCTGTCCTAATTACTTGTACTAGCAGCATGTCACCAAAATTAAATTAATTGAAGGTAGAACGGGAAAAATAATCCAATGTTTGCAAAACTGAAAATGTTTCATCAATAACACGCCGAAGAATTAACTGAATTATGACTAGCTACTCTCACGGTAAGATGCAATTGAAGGCATTTTGGATGAATTTTTACGTGTTAACGGCAACATTTTAAGTTTAGAGCTTTCCGACAAGGATGTTTTTACTTCAGATGCAAAATCCATTAACTATTTGAAAAAGGCTAATCATCCTTTATTTAAATATTTTTCCAGCAGGTGCTCAATCAATTGTCACCTTTATAATGTACTCAATGACGCATTCCTGCCTAGCAGCTCTAGCAAAAATTTCCATAAGAAGGAAATGCTACGGAGACAGACTTGTACCGTAGAAAATAAGGAGAACAATACTATCCTTCCAAGTCGAGTGAAACGGAACTTGACCTAATTCCACCTGAGCTCATTGATAGTAATTAATAGTCTTTCGATATATAGCCATTTTGCGCATTTGTATGGAGTAATATCGAATTCTAAGTAGATTTATCCGGCAGCGTAAACCAGCGTCTTTGTATGTGCAGTGTTTTTATCGCATTTACGGAAGTGAGCGTTTAAAGCGCGAGACATTAATGGGCGCTCGCTGAGAACAAGAGTGTACTTAAGGCGGGTAGTAAATTTTGATTTGAGGGAGCCAAGCTAATTCAAAATTGCACCTTTATATCTGGTATCGGATGGAATAGCTCTGCTAGCGAGCAGTTAAGAGAGCACCCGGGGTTTGCATCAATATATCGTTAGCAGGGTTCTGCCGACCTAAGGAAGCAACAGCTGTCAAAAGGAAAGCATTGCTATGTATCTGGTGAGACGACTGAGCTCAGGTGGCTAGTTTTACGCTACAATTTACACTGCAAGAACTTGATTTTGTGCATATTCAACGGCATATTGCGCAATTAGGGGCAATCGGCATACAGTTCGCGTTGCAAGCAGTAGCCAGAGCTCTCGGCTCTATGTGAAGATTCATTGTGAACTGCATAGATTTTTTTTCTACAAGAGCACAGGGAAGCAATTGATGTTTTGTTATGGGACAGCTGCGTTAGTTACGTTCACAGTAGAAGGCACATAAATGCGTGGTTGAAATAACTTTTAGAGGGTTTATTGTAATTTTGTGTCACATGATTTTAGTTGTTTCGCGAACAGGTCTGGGTCAACTTCAGAATTCTTCTAACATTGATTTTCATTAACCATGAGCTGGATTTGAAGGTAAGAGGTAACTCATTGAAAACTGAGCTTGCTGGCAATAAAATGGGCACAACAAAAACATAAAGACACGAAATGCACATGCACGAGCCCCGTCGTACATATGGTAGGCGCCGTTTATGTTGGTGAAACTGTGGCACTTTACTGGAAAATGGTAGTCAGGTAAACTTGATTTCATAAAAGTCACAGCAACAGCTGACACTCTACTAGAAGCAGACATTTTTTTAAACATTTTAATTCATGGTAGAATTAAGTTAGGAAAGATGTTTTATCCCACGACCTTTCGGGAGTTTTTGATCTACTCCCGTCGTCAGGTGAATGAACTCCTGGTTAGTTCCGTGAACGACTGCTTTTTGTACGTCTAATATCGCAAAATACGTCTGGAACGAAGACCACCACATGCAATGGGATACCGCATCAGTTGTAGCTAAAGAAGAAAATAGGTTCCGTAGAAAGCTGAAAGAAACTACATACATAGCCCTGGCAGAAGAACCAATTAGCCAGGCTAGAGCAGAATTAAAGCCCATATGGATGCCACTACTGCGCTGAGAATTACAAAAATAGTCTACTGCGCATACAGCGGTAACATATATATAAGTTTATAACTAAAACATATAACCACAGCCATCAGTGGTACCGGGTTGAAACCCCGGGGTAGGCACGTATGTACGTGAAAAGACGTACAAAAATAAGTCCTTCTCAGGACTAATCAGGAGCTCATTCACCTGAGTACGGGAGTAGATCAAAAACTTTCGAAACGTCGTGTGATACACACCCGAGACAGTGGACAAAGTCGGATAAAACATCTCATAATAGATCACTCTCAAAAATGACATCATTCAGAGAATAAGTTAGGAAAGGCATCACCTTCGGTTGGATTGCAGGTTGGAGCATTCCCGATAGCAAGGATACATGCAATTGCAATTTTATTATGACTTCGAAAGATAACTCTTATTTCTATATTTAAAAATTGTAGTAAAAGTACTGAAATTATTAACGGTCCTTCAAGGCGATACGAACGACTCTTACAAGCAGAATTGCTTTTCTATAAACGTGACGCAAAATAACAAAGGCAAGTTTATCCTCCCGCTTCTATTTAAAACTCATGGCCAACATTTGGGCGAATACAAGTACAGCGCTCAAAAGCGATTTTTCAACTTCTAGATGCATTATTGCAGGTAAATAGCGGCTTACAAGGAAAATATGTACACCAAGCTTCCGCATTATTACTTAAGTAATCATACAGTTTTAAAGTGCGAGACAAGTTTGCTAGTTATTTATAACAGGCCATCTAAGACCTCTAATAATGTGTCCCCGTACGACATTTTCTTGACAGGGCGGGTGGTGCAACCAAGTTCACTCTTTTGATTAGTTTTTACACATCAAGATATGTTAGTTTCAAGAATATAAGACGCATGCATAGTTAAATTTTGATTACTCATAAATCTCAGTAATTTTTACTGAATACATGTACGAACAGATATTCTTATAATGCCGGCAACTTACTCGCTGCTAGTAATATAAAGTAAACTATGTGGATGTCTCAGTGATGAAAATATATTGTCCAAATTAATAAACGAATTTGGGATCATGTAAGCTTTTTTCCGCCCAGATTTACTCTCTTTGGAGGCAAGTCCTTCAAATGCCACCTTTGTCTTGTTATTGGGAAAAGCACGTTCATTTTCAAAAATTAACCACAGTTTAGTTCAAGCAACGTCTGTTTCAAATAGCAATTTTTTAATTCGACGTCCCACGACTGCTCAGAGAGTACGAATAGCAACTCTAGGGTAGATTATTATGTTATTTTCAATTTTTGAATTACCTTGTGTTTTTCGCTTCCTAATCGATGTCAGGGGTGAACGCCGTCAGTTCCTTCCCTCAGTCCCGCATAATATCTACAGGAAATCGAGTGCAGGTCGCACTCGCCGTGATTGGGCGCATTACGTTCATTATTTCGTGCATTTGGAAATTTGGATGGTCAGAGAGAAGCATCGTCTAACACACGAACTCGAGCGCTTCTAATTTATACACCATACGCGGTGCGAATGTAGTAGTATGGTATGTGAATAATCGGTTTTAAACGGCTTTGAACTGCTTAAATATGTCGGTCGGCCTCGCAATTGTGAGCTATTATTCGGCAAACTGTAATGAACGACTGTGGTAGGATTTTTCGAACACACACAATCCATTCTTGGGCTCTCTACTGCCAGGTTGAATTCTCGCATCTATTTCCGACCTTTTCTGAATAGCTTATGCTCAGCTCTTCCATGTTTATACTTTTCCTTCTAGTAGTTAGAGTTTACCTACATCTATATGTATGTATGCGATTTTACAGCAGTCGCCGTCTTACGCATCCTAGTTTCCCGTTAATTCTGTTGCTCCAATTTCCTTCCTCTAGTTTCCGCTGCCTCATTGCCCTAGCTCCCTTGTTGTATGAGGCTTTTCTACTTTCTTCGTTGAGGAGGTGTCCAGTGAAGTAAATTTTTGGAGCATCTTTCATCTCTTATTCTACAGGCGTGTCGGTACCATCTGAGACTCTTAGCATCAATCGTGTCTAGCCTGTGTCTATACCGATTTTTTTGAGTATTTCCACGTTTTTTACTAGATCTTCTCTCGTTAATCTATAGCACCGTCAGTAATTCATTTCTATACCTACATTTACAATTGGAAATAAATCAACATTATATGTGCGTCATTCGAGTGCTCGCTTCACGGACATCAGCTCAAGCAGCTAGAGACTAGGTAAGTCCTTTACCTTCACCAATGTTACCGAATCCCCCACCTTTCGCCGAGGTCGTTCTCTTCTGGATTAAGGAATGCAAGTTTTCTCTTGTGGCGAGAATTCATAATCCAGTGGCACTCGACAAAAAATAGTTACCAATTTCCACGTCCCTCTTAAATCGATTTAGGAAACACCCACGCTTTCTATAAAATTACCAACTAGAGTTTATTATAATACTGCACGTGATAGCAGTTTTCAATAAACTAAATGCCTATCTACGCAGAATATGAAGCGAATGTAGTTCCTCACGGTGTAGTATGCCCTCTATGAGGCTATAGTGAACTGCACTTGAGTTGTTATGCATCAAATGCAACATCTACTATGTCATGAAACGTTTCCTGCATGTCTAATATACGATAACGAAGCAAGATACAACAGAAAAAAATAGTGAAGGCACCATTATATATTTTCATAAAGGATATTCAGAATATCGATGGTTCATGAAACGTTTCGTGCATGTTTAATATATGATAACGAAACAAGATCTGTTTTAAACAAAACGCGGCAAAGGAATAGCGATGAATTAAGCTCTAGTTACATTTAAGAAGAATTAAATTGAATTGTCAGAAATGATGCAGTCTATCTATAAACTAATATTCGCTCTGTTGATCTTTACAGGGCAGCAAAATGGTTGTACAGCAATCCAACCCAGCTTTTTCAGGTTCATCACGCCTCGTCCGTCGTAATTAACCCTGGCTAGACGATTGCTATCTGGGGGCGATTTGCTACGTCTGACCCGAGAAGTATCTGCAGCTCTGTAACTATCTCATGTAGCACCCGCAGGACCTCAATTTCATTCTGAGACAAAATGTAGGACACCCAGTGGGAGTTAAAAAAAACAAAAAACAATCATAAAAGTTTCCAGCTGAATTAATTCAGATAATTTTTTCTTAATATTTGTATTATTAGTAGAGGAAAACTCCAAACAGGTGCGTCGTTTAATCTAATTAGAGGGAGAGGCCGTTCTGATGTTATAATAATTGTGCTGTTCTCTAGTTCGCGACGGAGTAATTTTCTCAAAGGCAACTCTGCATCTTTGTACATTGTTTACGCAGAAATGGAAAACGAAAAACTGCTTCTGACAGACGGCGGATTGAAAGACTGCCGTTATTAATTTGTGCTGAGAGAGACTCCCTGAAAAGGTTCATTTTGGATACGAAATTGAAGGAGAAAGTAATTCAAATTAACTAGCACCTCTGGCCACAAAACATTAATTATTGTGAGGAATTGCCCGTTTGTTCGCTGCCGCTCCAGCTGGTTGCTAAGCTGCAATATCGTGTATAAAGGTATACATATACAAAGCTGAGAATTTCCATATTAGGGAATTGTAATTATGAAAACCAAACTCTCTTCGAACAAAAACCTATTCCTGAATGAGTAACCGCGTTTTATTTTCATTCATACTCATACACGTTCCCCGCTTTTAGTAAAAATAAGAAAGATACCTAACGGGGATTTTCAGTCATACAATTGATTGTGAAATGAGGCGCAGATGGATAAAGGATAAAATAAAAAATAGGAAAAGAAATACTCTTTGCAACATATATCTCAACTTAAAAAATAAAGGAAGACGGCATAAAAAAGCGAAAATAGATATTGAACAACAGGACAAAAACAGAATATTAGCATGTACGATTTTTTAAACAACAGCAGATGATAGAGAATAGCTGAAAACACTAATATGTAGATAATATCGAGTTGTCTGCAAAAACGTAAACCACGTCAAAAACACAAAAGAAAACGTTTAGGTCGGTTTGAAAATTCCCGCCGCCACTGCATTTGGCGGGCAGATATTAGACGAAGGGATTGACGTTTCGTTGTGTTAGTCAGCAAAAGATTTAGGTGTGTGATGTGAGCGTTATCGCTCCATAAATATAAATGTTTTGGAATCCCCTTACCGTGCCAATATTGAAAATTTTGTCGGATATATTCAGCTTACCTCTCTGAAATTTCGACCTCATCTCATTTGAATGTTGCGGAATTTCGTATCAATTTCTCGTGGTATATATTTACAGACGCCCCCGTATAATCCCGTTATCTAGCATTTAGCAATCATGCTGTAGAATAACGCGAAATTTCGCACTTTATAGAGCCCCATATCTCTCGGTTAACAGTTCACCGTTTATTTGAAACGTATCTTATGTACCTAAACCTAAGATTTTGTATGCATGCAATAAGTACATTTGCATGTTGTGAAATAAGGAAATCTTCTCGTTAGAAGTACAGCTTTCTGCACCAGGGTATCGATATTGTTTTCCCTGGTGTAATTTTTTCTCGACTGGACACATATGAAGTTTTTGTTTATCGCGCGAGGTGATGTCGTATGTAAGTACTTGTATTGATGTTATCTTAATAGAGTTTTTAAATTTACTGCACTACTCTCATTTGTAAAGCGCAGTGTAGTTCCTCACATTTTAAAACCAGCTATTTCAGAGATTACGAAACAAGGTAGGTCTAAATCTCATGTTTCCCATTGTCGGGGAACATTTTCCTGTCAGAATTTCTGCATTAGGTCACTGGTACAAACATCAGGTGGCACCCTTAAATAATACTATGTTTTCCCGGATTTTTCCAAGTGCAACTGTTTTGATTATCGCGAGTGAGTAGCGATTATAGTTTTCTACGAACTCCCTTTAATGTAAGCTACCGGAACCCCTTCAAGATTGTTACCTGTTGTACCTTGCCTATGCAAAAAGACATTAAAAGTAATCCAGAAAAGAAAATAATTAATGGAATCCCATGGAACACCGAATGGTATTGACATTGGTGATTTTATGAGAAAAATAAGGAAACGGCTAACATAATGCAATAGAAACTACTACTAGGAAAGATCTGAAATCAGTACTATTATCTTCTATTAATGCAGGAAAATTAAACATAACCAAAAGAAAGTCGCTATAACAAAGAGTTAGGATAGTGTTACGAATATTTGTACCACAGAAAAATCATAGCACTCTTTGGAAAATAAAATGGAAAGGCTAGGATAATAATGAACGCCGGCTGAGGAAATTCCAGAAAATTGGTGCGTATCGGAACAAGACGATGTAATTGCATTTAAGTTAAAAGTTAGGGGCGAAGCTGTGTTTAAAATTCTTTATAAACTATGCACCTAATAAACGTCTCAATGAACTTAACAGAAAGAATTTGCTCATATTATATTTCGTTGTGATTTTGGGCGATTAACTATATTCTGTTTTTGTCAGTAGAGCTTTACTGAACAGCAGTGAATCAGAATAGGTAATAAGAGACATACATATCTATGGTTATTTATAATTTAGAATAGGAACATGCTTCAACTTTGACCAAAGATAAATCACGGACGTTGAACAAATGGAACAAATATCCACTTACCGGAGTATGTAGTAGTAATGTTTTTGTCTTGATGTCTAACATGGAATCCAAAAGAAACAGAAGAAGCTTGTTTTACTACTTACTATATTATTTAGATATTTTAGATACATGTTCCTTGGAAATTCCCGGTGAGACTTTTGGGGGTGGCACCTTCCCCTATTTATGTATAAGCAGTTACTCCGCATAATGCGTTTTCATGTAATTAAGGATGTTTACAGCACACACGATCAAAGGTTGCAACTAACCTAAACAAGTTAGAACCGAGAATACACAAGCAACTGCTTATAGGGGTGACCCAGGTATGTCGAACGAAGTTTCATAATAAACTGTTCAAATCTGTAACAGAATATGCCAGAAGAACGGACGCAGCGCAGGCGATGAGTTCCATCACTGACTTCGGATACTCAGTAAAACGGCGGAGAGTTTGACAGCTATTATTACCTTTTTTCGCCGAAACGAAACGAAATAAAATACATAAATGTCTTGTCTAGGATTTAGGAACAATTTTCTCTTCCACGTTTCGTTACACGGTGTCCTAAAACATGTTTTTTATGGCTTCTAGTTTTAGCCTCTTTCTTTTATTTTCTAACTGCCTGTAAGGTCTGCGTTTTATTTTCTACCCACTTTTCGTGTAAAATTATATCATTCAAAATATTGTTTACAATTACTTTACAAGTTTGTTACATTTTTTGCATTATCTCTTCTAGTTTTGGTAAGTGTCCCGATTTTTCAACGTCATGAATGTTTTAGGAGAACCCAGAAATTCTTAAAAGTGAAACTTGGGAAAAACTGTAGATACGACTAATGGCCTTGCTACTGTATTACTGTTCAAGCTGCATCTCTCAAAATGTACAAACATTTATAGGAATATCAATCTGAATTAAATTTTAATTTAGGCCAAATTCTTAGGTTAAACTTATAAATGAACACACAAAAGTTCAAAAATAGGTAGGTAGCAATATCTTCATGGAATTTATATTTTCGCAAAATTTAAGAGTAGTATCTGGTTCTACGGATCAGCTGCAATAAAGAACTACTTGAAATTGCTATTCCAACCCATGCTTTGGACATTTAACTCGTTTATTATTCTTTCCTACTTGGAAGAAGCAGCATTGTTGAAAATGCTTTTAGTTGCAGGACTGAGCTTCCCTCAAACTTATTTTACCTGGTTTTGTATATGAAAATCTTCTTTTTCTATATATGGTGTCTCAACATCTGGAAAAGTTGAAATTACATTTTGCGGATTATTTGTAAATATGTAGATATTGACAGCATGGAAGGCATTCCCAGTTCAAAAACAATATTTTATAATGTGATTTAATATTACTAATGACGTATATTTTAAAATTTATTAATTTACTGCACCTTACATTTGCTCCCATATGTTTCAATTTGAGAACATAAATGAATACATTTAATAGTTCAACGGGAAGGAACCTAAGTTTATTCTGGAAACATATTTAAACTTAATTTATATTAGAGTACCTTATGGCTAGTATCAATAACTTCGTTTATGTAAAATTATTATGTTTCAAAACGACTGTAAAGGCGGCTTACCATACTTATTTAATTCTAAACTACAATATTTTAAACTCTAATCTACAATATTTTATATTTTTTTAATCGGTTATTTAACAG
The DNA here is from genome assembly GCA_940337035.1 of Agriotes lineatus. Taxonomy (NCBI): domain Eukaryota; kingdom Metazoa; phylum Arthropoda; class Insecta; order Coleoptera; family Elateridae; genus Agriotes; species Agriotes lineatus. The sequence goes on from OW679199.1 coordinate 135,646,056, forward strand.
TCAAAATTAATGACAAAATCCGCCATAATGGCGTATTGTAATTTTCTGCATTTCAAATATCTCTTATTGATAAATTAACAGTAGAAAGAAGATACGCGGAAGGAACACGCGAAACGAATGTCAGCAATAAAAATTCAGCGAAGAGTTTTAGAACACCTCCTATAAGGAAAAAGAAATATAGGCAGGCCATTAAAACGATGAAATGAATAACTGCACGCTGGAACAGGCCGCTTGGCCTAATCCGTGATGTTGATGATGAGAATGAGGATAAAGGCAAAGTAAAATAATTATACCTTGAGCTTTTATATACTCAGAAAATTTTATCCTAAAATTCTAATAGTATATTACAAAATACGTCAGGAAAGTGATGATATACAGGTCGAAGCGGCTGCTTCAAATGCTTCCAACATTATTATTAGAAAAATTACTAGCAATGAAACAGGGACTCCATTGTTGATGGCTTAGAATTAGAAACAGCAAGAAAAGCCAATAGTCCGGTAACAGGATACATAAACTACTTAGTAGGCATTTAAGTTTAGCTTATTTCAGGATTGTAATGGCCATCGGGCGTACTATATAATTCTGTAGCATTAATGGTAACAGATGGACTACCGTACATGTGCAAATGTGGAGGTTTTTTTTAATCCTACCTTAATCCATTTCACTTGTATGACTGGTGCATTGAATCTTGTTTGTAAGAAATGGCTCATGGCGTGAATATTGTTTGTGAGAAAATTAGTTGTGATAATGTCAATGAACTTGTTGCAAATGTAAAAAAATATTTATGAAAACTTCTCCGCGAGTAAAATTGTGCAAAGAAGCTTTACTAGATTTTCCACTGTCTCCTTGACCCGTAGTCACTCGTTGAGAACAAAGCTTACTACGGCATTTTTTATGCTAAAAATTACGGTAACATAAAACCTGCAATTACTTAACTATTAACTCGATAAAATTATTTTATTTTTAAATACATTTTACGGGTTATAATGGCTTTAAATAGTGAGAATTCCCAAGCTATTGAAAGAGCGCAGCGCTTTACTTTAGAGACATCGCCATAAAATTTGAAATGTATATTAAATCATATTTTGGAATACTAGTTCAATGTATTGATAATCTTGAAGAAGTTGCTCTAATTCTGACTGATTTAATAAACATTATTGAAAATGTAAAAGAATTCTTAAGGACTTCTTCTGGTTCGGTTACTAAAATAGCATACAATAAACTTTTAGAAGTTTTAAACACAAACCCTGGCTATTGGAACGGTACATCTGCATCCCTCGCCGGTAATGTTTGTTTTTACAGTTACAGCCCAAGTCAACTTATATTTTTATATGTATTTTCTTATCTAAGCAAAAGCCGGTCCTGCGCTGATAGTGTATTGTGCGATTTTAATCTACGTGTGTGCTCCGATAGCCCAACCACGGAGCGAAAGGAGATTTCAAATTCCAAACCTCTTCCAAGAAGTGCATGTGTTTGTGAGATTCGAAAGTATAGTACGGGAATTTTGCCCGGGCGATATATGTTAATCAGAAGTTCCCTGAAAGGATCTGGCAGCCAACGTTTGCTGCAAACAGTGTTAAAGTGCAGCGAGATTAGTGTTCGTAATTACGCTATCGCATTTTCCCGGTGTACATGTAAGTACACCAATTGTACTGTATTCCAAGGCTCTTCAAAGCGTCCATTTGAAGACGTTAATTTACGCCGCATCAAAGCAAGCTCGGCAGATAAATCGTCCAGCCACGCCACATAAAGATAACTTTTGCTCCTAATAACATAATATACTACTATTTGCGTTTTTAAGACAATGATGTTAACGCCATTTTTATTAGATTTTACGTATGTACTCGCAGACTCGCTATATTCCACGTATATTTTACTAGGTGCTAATTCTACTTTAGGTTGATGTAAACAAATTGGCTTTTCTTGTTTATTATATAGTCATTTTCAGCCCTAGACAATACTACAAGGGGGGACCAGAATCCGGTTTTTGTAAGCAGTGATCTTTCGAAAGCCACTAACTGGGAGATTAAGAGTTTTATGTTCACAAGTCAGCTAACCGGATAAAAAAGACAAATAATCATTCAAATATTAAGGCGTACGAGACTTCTTGCTCAAATTTAATGTATCAACAGAGGGGTGAACAAACTCCGCATTTCAGTTTGGTGCTCTACGAAGGGGCGGCACAAATGCAGCATTTATTAATTAAGACTTTGTCAAAATAACAAATTTAATTGAAATTTCTATTACTATTTCAAATGTTCCCAACTACTCCATTTGCGCTGACTTGTATAAGCCATTGTGGTTGCATATAAAAATGTATATACTCGTAATATTGTAGAGGGGGCGGCATGATACATAACAAATAGCTAGATGCTTAATGTTTATAAAATCATCTGCCTTGTCATGATTAATAATATTGTAAGACATAGTAGGATGCGATGTATGTGTATAATTGCTGCACTAGCACTAGTTTTTGTAGTTAATCTAGTATACATTTAGCCGTTATAGGCTCGAGAACGATCTTACTGCTGTATAAGGTAAAACCGATGCTGTTAACATGATTCCAAATTCAAACTCACAAGCACGAGCACACTCAAACGCAACAGCAGGTAGCTAACTACTTCATCAAAATCTGGCCATGGTTGTTTCGCTGATTGCAAAATCCCAAAGAAAAAACATATACTGAAAGAAACCAAAATGGTTGTTGTTGTAGCATTTGCTTAAACTTCTCAACCTCCTCTTTTGCCTGAGTTACTTTGACCTTCATGGGTTTCGTGTGCATCTTTACTGTTTGTGTACTTCCTTATGTAATCTTTCAAACATCACCAAGTTTTCTTGAAATAAGTTATTGACAATGCAGTTTCGGTCCATTCAGCTGGAGAGAGGTAGTTTGTTGATAATGCTTTCCCAAAAATGAAAAAGAAGCGCTCTTGCCGTTTGAATGCTTCCATTGCGCATTTGAAGAAAGTAAGTGCGCATAGAAAACCCTTTTTAAAATTATAATGACTTTTTTGAATAATTGTATTAGTAGCATCGACGTCGCTAAAAATATTGACATGACTGAAAAATCAAATGTTCCCATCTGATTGAGGAAGCTAATTGCATTTGCGCTACATTCGTTTATTTGCGTTTCCGTTACTTTTCTGATATTTCAGAAGAGTCAAATAACTGGTAAGAATAGAACTGATGAAGGCAAATCTTATGATCCATCTTATTGGGTTGAATGGAGGAATACTTCCACGTTGGTTTTCCCTTTTTGTTCACTTTGAAGTTGAGAAAATATCGAAAGTCACTTATAAAACCTTCTCACAAAGATAACCATTTCCCTAGTAAGGTTTAGAGAATTTCAACATCCCACTTGAAGCTAAATACCGCCCTGAATAACCAAATTTAGAGTATGTGTTATGCAATGCACATAAATCGCACGAAGCTAATGTTGCAAATTGGAACACCACAGAGTTGTTTTATTTCCGATTCTATGTTATTTTAATATTTGTCAAAATTTGGATTGCAACCGAGTGAATTGCTACCGATGCGAATTACCACTACATGGATTTTGTGACGACATATGAAGCCTTTCAATGTGTATTAACATCAATTACTTTATTAAGATACTGTAATTGCTGCCAAATAATTTCGGAAGAAAGGTAAGTTCGTGGTTATTCTTGGAAGATGTGCTGTAGCAGCTGTTGTCGGAGGTGTATCCAGTCGGTGGTAGTATGCACCAGTACAGTAAATTCACATCGGTTGTTACATTCAGAATGTGCCTCTATTAGCTTTGCAGGTCTGTTCGCGCAGTCTATGTTTTCCGGCGTCTGTAACACATGATTTGAATTTCGCGCGCTCCCCGTCCGCTTATATTTTGGTTTCTATGGGTGCGATAATAACTTGAATTCGTTTTGTGCTTTCTTTCCTCTGGTGTCATGGTAGAAAGTAGTTAGCGGCTGCTAGAATTGTCTAAGTTTCTGCGGAATATCATCTCGATGAAATTCACCTCGCTGGTGACAGCGGGAGTATGCCGTTTGGCAGTTCTTTGACGACAATTCTTAGCCGATTTTTCGGGGAGCACTCTGGTGTCCTAGTTATATGCCTGCGGCTCGATCACCTAAGCAGTAATTTGGGAGCCTCATTTTAATCCCAAGCGTCGTTCAGAAGCTTTCTGCTGATCCACATTACGCCCACGAGCGTGACCTGGTGCCGCCGTGTAATGCACATTTATAATCTAGCCTTCTATGTGCGGTTTTTGGATATAACCTTCAACTCTTTATGTAAGCAGTCAAGAGGACCTGAGGGCTCAACTAAAGGAATCGAAGTTACGTATCATGTATTGGTTTACCTTTTGTTTTTGGCACTACCTTAACGTTATGTATGTTGATATCTGCGTTGCCGCAGATTCTTGCTTGGAATCCCTTTAGAACCTCGAAGGCTGTATTTTGGGCTTTCGCCGTCATGTGCAGTTCGCTTCATAAACTAAGTACATTAATGCACTTATTGGTTTTCATCTTCAGAGCATATGTTAGTCTCCGTTACAGTTTTAAATTGTTATGAGTGTATTTACTGTAGTTTATATTTGTGTATCTTTTAGTCGGTGTTACATGTTGCATTTAGTAACGAGTTTATTTGTTTTGAAGTGCACCTTAATTTTAGCAGTTATTGATCACCTTACGTATTTACTCTATTTTTGATAATCACCTGTACTTTGTACTTATGATATTGATTTTGTGATTATATACTGTGATACTAGAATTTGGTGTTGTTTTTTGTTACCGTTATCTCGATTCGTGTGCTTTCTTTTAGATTATTGTGCTATTTTGAGTTTTCGAATTCTCTATGATACCTGAATACACTTGCCGTTAATAAAAAAATTGTTGGCGCTCATTATGGCGCCTTTAATTTAACCATAAGTACTGAAGGAACTGTACCCCGTCTCCCTGAATTAGTACGGTTGACAATTGTATCCATATAGTAATTAATGTTATATTTCTGAGAGTTTTAGTCGATGAATCGATTGATGCTAACACGGTGGTAATCCACATTGGTGGTAGTTCAGATCGGTGGTAGTTCATGTTGGTGGTAATAATTTCTATTTATCCCTTGCCAACCATCGTTTAAGATAGGGCACAGTTATTTGGTCCAACATTTGCTTTGATTTTATTCGCCCGAATTCAGAACAACTCGCACGTAAGAAATTAAAGCTGAAAAATGGATCTTGCATCATAACTATAATTCACAAGCAAAGCAGTCATTGCATATCCACCTGGATATCAGAAAATTAGTACTTTTAATAATTATTGTGGATTCCAGGAACCCATAAACACATTATTGTGAGTTCAAAAAGTTGCTTGGCCCACGTATCAGAATAACACGTTTTTCCTAATGTACTCAGTAAATGGCTTTGGGGAAATTATATTTCAACCACTAAAAGTGATACTTTGTGTGGTGAAACCGTGACAGACAAGCGTAGCAAATCAGACAAGTCCGGATTTTGCTACGCTCGTCAGTCAAACGAGTCCGGTCTCGCCACACAAAGTCGCTTATACTCGGAATAGCATATGCTATTTTATTTTCAAACGCCCGACAGTCAAGAAGGCCATGTACAAGGTATTCTAAAGCTAATCAAATTTTGTAGTACTTTTACTCCACTAGTATAAACGTAATCACTTTTCTAGGCACCCGTCCTGAAAATCCACCATTACTGTTCAAAGGCTGGAAAGTATACAGAACGATTTAGAAAAAAGATCTTTACAGGCCTATTTTGAAAAATTGAGGTTCTGATTGGTTTACAATATTTGTTGACTGTGGTTAGTAAGGAAATCAACTACAAACACCTCTAGATCTGTATGAAGGTATAATGCTTGTTTGTTATGTAATGTTCCAACATTTAAGTAAAATTATGGAGAAACGCGAGTGCCTAAACGATGTTTTGTGTAACTCATCCGGAAACGACCTCTACGGATTTTTTGCCTACGCGCCCCATAAAGATAATGTTTCCGGACTTATGTAAACTGCTATTATGTATAGGCATAAAAGTAACGCATTTACGAGTACGTAGTCAATCAATCGACATAAGTTGTCACTTTAATAACTTTTGAAAACAAAAAATCATTTACTGATCTAAAGTACTGTTTTCACAATATTGAAGTGGTAACTTTGTTTTCCAAGGCAGTAGTGATTATGATAAATATGTACGAAATCTCAGAATATCATGCTTTCCTAAAATAGTTACAGTTCATTTTTTTTTCGAAGTAAAAATAAAACTGGATTGCAAACGAAACCAATTATGAATTATAGAATAGCCAAAAGTGAATAATTTAGATTACTAAACAGCTTAGGGCAAATATATTGCAATGAATGAGCGCACTATTATTATTATTATTTTTTATACATATTAAATTTATATATTTGAAGCTACTCAAAAATTGCTTGTATAAATATTAGATACAAATTTAAATAAAACCGAGCTCTGTGGATTAGTGGTTAGCACGCTCGCTTAGCATTCGGGAGGTCGTCGGTTCGATTCCCATGGCCGTCTGCTCTGATTCAAGCTTTTAGGTGGTTTTCCTGAGTTAACAGATTTGCCTTCTCTGCGGCGAATGCCGGGGCAGTACTTCTCCACCTTTCCTGGCCTCTCTTTCATTCTCCACTCTTCCTGTCTCTCGCCCATCATTTCGTCATTTCAATTTCCGTTATAGTCTGAAGAGGGACGCAAGGTAGCCGCCTCCAGTTGGGGTAATTGACTTTGAACCTTTATCTTTATATTTTTAAATAAATAACCAGATATTGTGCTCTTTAGTTTAATCGTGACATCCTTATTTCAGGTGACTAGCTCGGTAGAACATTATTTGTTATATATTCATTTCATAGTAGATTTAATAAAATTTTTGTAAATGTCAACAATTTGACCCTTGTACAATTAAACACATTTTAATGATTCCTTTCAGTTCACAATTTTAATCTTGCTTTCAGGTAACTTCTGTCTTATTTTTTATCTACAATTACACATTCTTTATGTGATTCATGTGCAAATTTCCTTAAATTGTGCTCAGATTCATGTAACTATCAACATGCTTTATGTGACCAATCTTATTAACATTATTTAGCATTGCTTTTAATGTCATTTCAGAGTAAACTTCAGATTAATAACCTTGCGTTAACATAACTATTCTTAATAAGTGTGACACCGTTTTCTACTGATTTAAAAGCTATTACTTAAATGAAACCCATTTCCAAGTTATATTCAATCCTGTCCACCTAAACCCATTTGACGTTTATATTAACAAGTAATATATCGTTTTTATATTTTCCAGTATGGACATTTTCATAATTAAACCATAACCAATCTTATTAATTTAGAGCATAAAATCATCAATTCAACAAAATACCCTCTGGTATTGTTATCATAGCAATATAAATAAATGCATTTTAAACACGCAAGAAGACAGATCCGACAAATGCATCGATGTTAGTATAAGATTTCCACGGTCCTCCTTGATCTTTAGCGAAATTTACCATTGCGTTTCTCTATCTTCCGCATGCCATCAGACACGCTGTACATAATTAGCTGCACGAATATTAATAAGAAAACATATTTTAGTGCTTACAAAGCCTTTGAAAATATGTCAAAACGTGTAAGATTTATTACAATTTAAATCGGCTCGTAAAGCAAAAAATCGAAGTGCATTTTAAATCTTCAGTGTCCTGACAGTTTGCGAGAAGACGACCTCTGCATAGTTTGTCCCCCAGCAAACGCGCCTGTGACTGCAGATCATCTTCCAGCGTCAACCTCGAAATTCCTGGGTTAAATCGACTCTGAAATGGATTTGCGTTGTTCGTGTGAAATCGGTTGGCAGTCACACACCCTTGGCAATGCATTACAATTTTTCAATTAGGAATTTCAACGTCGGCGTCGCCAGGCGCTCTAAGCAAGGCGGGCATTAAAATTCAAAATAAGGGAATTAAAACTGGAGCAGAAGGTAATTCTGAAACGCCTTTGAGGAGCATACAAATGTTCTCTTTTGCATGCACTCCAAACGCGCCCGACGCGAGGGCTGGTAAATGTAGCCTTATACATATGTATTTCTGCTAATGCGGGAATCTTCAAACTATGCACCGCGTTTGGGCGGTGTTTATGTTGAGGGACATTGTGCAAATTTTAATTTTAAATTGAGCGTTAGCGCAGTTCTTAAAGCAGGTCTTAATTTTTTAAATGCCGATTACAAAAATGAACATTCCGCATTACTAGATTTGCCCACATCATCAACTAAATTAATTTATTTAAAACCGTCATAATTTGTTTGATCCTGGTCTTATATTAGAAAATATATTTTTAAAGACTATCACAGAGTGTGTGTACGAGTAAGATTCATATTTGTCGATTTGCTCACAGCTGCAATTCTTCAAGGCTGATTACAATATATGATACAAGTTCTGGCGTGCATAAAAAAGCCATGCTTCAGCAAGGCGTTGGAAGATACAAGGATACATTAAATATAAATAAATATGTGCGTATTTACAATATAAGCAACAGTATTTATTAATTTTGTTGTAAATAGTAGTAAAACTAGCATTTTTAGTATATCTATGTAAAGGCCCTTTTGATTTTGGCGTTGACGGCTTCGATTCTCCTTGTTAATCTACGCCTACTCTTTTCTTTATTATTTATTACTAGCTCCATTGAATTTTGGGGAGTAGAGCTAACTTTACTTTGTAGTTTTTGTGGGGCTGGCACCCCTTGCTTCTCGGAGAGCCAAGTCAATAGTTCCGCTTTGTGGGGCAGATAGAAACCGGAAACCTCCATGCCTTATTCCGAGATTATAAAGTGTTAAAAGGCATTTACAGCTTTTCTGAAGCCAGCGTCGTGGTATTTTTTACAAGATGCGTACCGTGCAGTTTTAATTTTCTACTGCACGTGATCGTGAGCCGTTATCGATGTTAAGATAGGCCAGTTATTCCTTTTGGTTTACTGTTGCTAATTAGGCGATTCGCATTATAGGTTGGTTAAGAAACAGTATGAACTTCTAAACCGTATGGAGGCATTCGTTTGGATCCGACTTGCAAATCTTTGACAACTGCACCGCTCCTATTAGTGATAACTGAAACATTCTGAGGTCGTACAAAATTTGTCCCGTTTTTCGTTGCATTCTTATGAGGCGATGGCGTTGCTGCCCTCGGAAAACTAGCCGTAGCTGCGTTAGGGAATAAGCTCTATTTTAAAATTTTTATATATAATAAAGAGTTGTGGGTAAGGTAGTATCAAGGGAATGTTCTCTTTTAGCGCGTATGGCAGCCAGCAAAAAGTATTTAAATATTTTTTTTTATATGACATACTCTGTTTTTATTTATGTTTTTCGATCTATCGACAGACTTGTGTTATATTTATCTAATTAGAGATTAGTTTTTTTACCAGCTCCTACAGCCAGCGCGTCAGATAGCATTGGTAATAACTGTATTAGGATTATAAACCTTGATACTATTCAATGCAAAATTCGCTTTTTATGCCAAAATTTCGATAAGCTCTTCTCGTTATTTAATTTTGATCATTTTTTCGCTTTGATACCTAACGTAGCTCATGATTACTGTATTAATATGTAACCCCTGGGTCTTGTTGAATTCACCGTCCCAGTTTAAGCTTTGTCCCCATTGTAAACAAATTGTAACATTTAACCACGGTTTTTTAATCGACGATCCTCGTTTAACTTTCATGCGTTTAAGACGTTGTTTATTTTGATGCTGTTATTTTATTTAACTGTATTCAATCAGTAAAACTAGTAAAGCCTCATTCTCATCCTTTACTACTGATATATTATGTTTATACGACCCAACCGATACCTGCTCATTATTACAGCATAGGTTAGTGTAAGCTATAAGCTGTACATGGTAATTGAGTTTTAATTAGCCTGTGAGTTCGACTATTTTTGTGGTTGTCGTGGTTGACGATTGGCGCCCTTTTGTATTTTGCTTCATTGTACTTCATTTATTGACCTTAATAATGATTCCCTGATCCTTATAAATTGCCGGGAGTTTGAGCTAGTCAGGGTTGTGTACACCTTTTGCTAAAGAGTGGTACATCTAAAGAGATTGTTTAATAAATTTAATGAAAAAGTCACAATTTGTTTATATAGCCCTCTGCAAGTGAATAACATCAGATAAATTTAAATTACGAGATTACTCAGTTGGTTTTAAATCAAAAATTAGTATTGAAATGATTCTGGCTATATAACTAAATAATTCTATCAGCAGTTATTTTTGGCCGTCCTCTTCTTCGCCCTCCGAGTCTACTCTCTCTTCAATTCAGCTTGATATCGGCAGTTTTTATTTTGTTTCGTGTCTCCTCATTCTATATTTTGTATAATTTGGTGACACTCATGCATTTTCATCTTGGCAGCATGGAGAACTGCTCTTCCTACTTCTTACTTACTACCTACTCTATACATTATGGTAGTGTGACTACAGTTTTGTAGAATTTGTATTTTAGCCTTTCTTTGCTTCTGGTACAAACACCAGGTATTTGTAATATTTTACGGAAGATAACTCTCTTTCCTCAAGTTTGAAGGCATTTTTTGATGGTTTTAGTGTTATCAGAGTATAGTATAATATTAAAAAAAAAATTTTTTATTTTATTTTGTACTCAGCCAACAGCTGTTAGGTCAATTATAGGCGTCGCTGTACATTTACGTCTGCAAAGATGATATTGTATGGCGGTTCTTTCTGGATTTGTGCTGTTATTGCATTTATGACAGTGTTGAATAAAAGTTGACTTAGTGTAGGCATGTCTAACCCTAACTGAAAACTGCTGATCATTTCCGGAAGTGTGTGTCTTTGAGTATAATTTTTCTTAAATATACATTTATTTTTCTTCTTTTATTCCTCTTATTATAGGCCAGTGGCCTGTTTAAATCTACAAAGTTGTGATTCCATGAGCAGGTGGCTAGCCTTGCCCGTCGAAATCGAGTGACAGTTTCCTTGTTAGGGATTAATGACTACCACAGGTGTTAGCGTGGTAGCCGGGGAGCGCTATATCAAATAAAATTAACATTTGCAGATTTCCTCTTTTCCTAAATAATTATCGAAAAATCAAGTTGCATAAAAATATTCTAATTAAAGTAGTTTAATTTGACCGATCAATGATGAGGCATCCGTATAATTGATTGTATGGATTGCTGAATCATCGAAGTCGTTGTTTAATAGTTATTTACTATATAAGTGGGATAACAGCATCATTAATATACGTGTGTGTAAGTTACAAACGAGTGCGTAGCACGAGTTATTTAAGCACACAAGTATATTAATGATGCATTATCACACATGTATTGTACAAAATGTTATCTACGACTGCCTAAAATTGAGAAAAGTGCATTAAGAGAAATGTCAGATCTGTCATTTTCAAAAATATTTTAGTAGGCAAATGTCATTATGTCATTCATTTGACACTATTTCAGTAATGAAACCGTTACATAACTGAGTTAGTAATGAGCTTCATTACCTAACTGAAATAGTGTCAAAGGAGTGATGTAATGCGCTACTTATCCCACTGGAGTAGATAATAGTAGATTATGTAATGAGGGAGAGAAATGTGTTATTTTGCTAATCCCGGTCGTGGAAAAAAGTGTATGTATATAAACTCTTACCTTTGACGTAATTTTCGCGGTTATTATGTGTGTTAGCTGACTGCCATTAGCATGCAGCTTGTCTCGCAGAGTATCAGTCATAGGAAAATCAACACTGGAAAATGCTGAAGGGATCAACTACTGCTGAGGACGCACCAAGGTCAGAAATGAAAACAATTTGTAATTAATTTGAAGTTTGTCATTTCTGACCAATCACGTATGATCGATCCCTACAGTAATAGTTGATCACGCAATAACTCTGTAATGTTATTTTTGCTATTTCTGATAGTTGATGAGACACACTGTATAAATGCAGCTGTTTGATAGTCGTAAAGCAAAATAAATAAATTACTCCTTTCTGGACTCTATGAAAAGTTGATTTGAGTTCGTTCCTTCATTATATTTATTTGTAATCATAATATCTACTTTAGTACAGTATACAGAGTGAGTATTAAGGAGTGAGGAAAGAGCGGGAAAATTTGAATTATATTCTAGCAATTTTTTGCTTTTATGTTTCTCGCAGGTGTATCACCCCAACTTGCTGGTTACATGTCCAGTGCCACCAATGCACTGTATATGGATGTGAAATTCGAGGTTACTAGGTTAGTTTTTGCGTCAATTTTGACACAAACTGACACAAAACCTAACCTGCTAACCTGGAATTTGATATAGACTTACAGTGCCACCAAAGAAATGTAAACAGAAAGTTGGGGTGATAAACCTGCGAGAAACAAAAAAGTAGAAAATTACTAGGATTTAATTCAACATTTTCCGCTCTTTCCTCACTCTTTAATACTCACTCTGTATTAATTATAATTACTGCAAGAGCCACACGTATACAAGTAAAAATGTAGCAACTAAACTGAAATAATTGTATAAGGTGTTACGCTATATATTTTCTTTTTACATCAGTTCTTTCATCTACATCAGCTTTATGGTTGAATATGTCTAATCAACGATGTGCCATAAAAGGGATTACTTTCTGCTGTCAAGTATTTGTCCCATTGTTCTGATATTTACTCTGCTGACAATTTTTTAATCACCCATAAAAAGCAAACTAGTAATTATAGTATTTAACATTACAAGCCAGGTAAATCAGTTTTTACTGACGATAGGATTGGGATGACTGGCGAGCCGTTAGGCGAGCCTGTCATATCCTTGAGCCACTAAAAATGGTTACCTGGTGTGTTTTGTTGAATATTTTATTTGTTTCTCACTTGTAAATAACTAGCAATTTACCATTTATTCAAAATGTCAAACTGACAAGCAACTAAATTCATCAATATGACACTTACTAAGGAAGACAACTCTGGCTTTGCACGCTATCACTTATCTATGAGCACGCCTGTAAAATATAACTGGCTAGCCAGTAAATTTTTTACTGGCTAGCCAGTTAAGAAACATTTTCAAGGTGAATACAGTGACTTGATAAATTGATGTTTACAAGTGAGGAACAAATAAAATACTTTACTAGACTATGTTCTATTGCTGTGAAATGCAATGGGTACAGGTTTTCATTTCTTCTTCTTTTTAAGTAAAAAATGACTTCAGGGATTGGACCGTGTCATTATTGAAGTCGAAGAACTCAACGTTTCGCCCACTTTCGTAAGGGACTTCATCAGGAGGAAAAAGCAAGGTAACTCAACGTGTTAACAACGCAATACGCGAAACTCGACTAACGATCTGAAGGAGAAAGGCGAGAATTTATAGGCAAGCGCCGTCGTGGTTCAGTGGCTGTGGGCGGGGCTTAGGAATTAGCACTTCCCACACAGAAGGAAGAGGAAAGCCTTCGTCCCGATTGAGATTGTTAGGGTGTTTGTAAATCTGAATGGCTTTGCGAATCTTTCTGCTAAAGAAGAATGGGGATTTGCAGATGATGGAAGTTTCATCAAAAATGATCTTATGGCCGGTATCATGCTTGTGTTCGGCGATGGCTGATAATGAAACGAGACCCGTCTTGAGACAGCGCTGGTGCTCAGAGATGCGAGTTTTTACTGAACGTCGTGGTTCACCAATGTATACAGCATTGCAAGAGCAGGAGACTCTATAATAACCTTTAGAGGGCATAGTGTTTAATTTATCATTAGGTGAAGGAAGAACCTGTGAGATTTTGCTCGGGGGTTTGTTTTTGAAGAAACTTTCCAACGCGATGGATGACTTGGTGGATATAGGGAACAAATACACTTTGCTATTTTCACTTATTTGCAAGTGCACCATGATGTTTGTATTTTCATTCTTATAGTTTCTATTCTTAGTATTTAATTTTGCATTAATCTTTCATGTTCGAAGATGTGCTTTCTATTTTTTCTCCTCTTTATGTTTTAACTATAGTATGATCAAAAATTAATTTCATCTAGTATTGCTGTGGAAGTGCAAACGAACGCCTTTAAAATTGGCTTACATACTTCTATTTAATTTAAACTGTCAAATTTTATTATTAAATATGTTTTTATCCATCTTATTACGATATTACGTATATTGAAATAATCGAATTTGCACGTAAAAGTAATGTAATTGTCCAACAAATAAGATTGCGCCGGCGCCGGTTGAATACACACTTCATCTTAAATCTAACCTAAAAATAAAATATATTGGACCCAGTTTTAAAGGCAGCAATTTGTTCGATCATAGCCATACTAGATGAGATTAATTTTTGATCATACTTTATAATTATTGCTTCAATCACTCAGCGAAGCTTTATGTAAAATTTAAAATCAGAACTTCTCAACGCTTTTGAATTTATAGTAGTTTTATCACACCCAATGTACCAGAATTCAATACCCGAGCAAAGTATTCAACTAGTAGATAGAGGTACAAAAAATTAGAACAAAAAGGTGACTATACAAGACTTTAAATTTGCATCTACACACAAAATGAGTTGGCTTAAAAACTCTCAATGGAAAGGCAATGTTGGGCCAAGTTCTAGTTACTTTATGCTCTTTGTAGATAAACAGCTTCTCATATTGTGCTCGAAGCACTAACCTATAGCGCTTTTATTCAGAGTCTAAATTTTAGGTAAAATTAAGAATTGAAGCAACAAATCCCAAACGAGCCACTTAGCAAAATGAAACCTTAATTTGGCAGTCAGCAAAAAATACGTCTGGGACGTGGCGCTGAAAAATTGCTCAAAACCGTGTTACTAGCAAAAGTTCAGCTGCTTTGCTGACTGGGGGCGGAATAAATTAAAATATTAGTAGCTATAGTGGCGAAGTGCGTGAAGGAGATATACAAAGGAGAAGGTTAAGAGCAAATTGGAAGCGGTGGCTAAATACTATTTCCTATACGACAAAGAGGTGCAAGCGTTATTCTTCTCATAGCGTTGCTAAGACAGTAAACAAATGAGATTTAGCAATCAGTAATTAAAGAAACTATCTTGCAGTTAACACCAAAAACATGGAATTGTTTAATGATTTAAGCATGTTAACACTAATGAGCCACTGGTGCACTAGGAGATTTAGAACTAACTATAATAGAAGGAAATATGGTTAATTCTTTTTTCGTTTCTATAATTTTTTGAACCACTACCAACTCATTCCATGTGAAATGGTAACTTTAGATCTGTCACCGTGTTTGATGGACTTATTTTGATAGGTTTGCAATATATTTTCTTACATTTTACACGTTCGTTGAATATTTCATTTTATTGCGAGGGCTACCGACTTTTCCTCTCCTCGAGGCATCCCCGGTTTCACTTTTTGACGTTTTGTTTGTTTCGGGTTCAATTTCGTTACGCGCAACAACTTCTAGTCGGAAGTATGCGATTTTTATCCATACCTTTTGTTTTCACCTTATCGAGTAGTGAATTGTATGCTAGTACCCGAGGGATTTTTTAAATAATATTTCGGAAACCAAACGCGAATTTAATCAGAACGTAGAAACAGGGACTGCAGATTTAAAAACAGTTGCGGCATCGCTCGGGTTTTTGCAGGGCTTACGAAATAAAGAAACACAATCGCGTGGAACAGGAATTTAATAAGACCGAGGTAGCATGTGTTGAATGGGAGGAAACAATGCGACCTTGGAAAAATGCGCAATTTAAATGTTTCAGATTTTTTGGCTATAGAACTCACGAGGAGAAAATATATTAAAGAGATACCTGCTGACGATCAAGATGAGTATTTCTTTTCAAATTTCGTGTAATGCAGCTCACATTTATCGTTAGAAAACGTTATATTGTTCTCCGTTAGTTTAGTAATTATTTTAGGGAATATATTGCCTTATACAGCTTTCAGTGTTAAGTAATTGTTATTGGGCCATTACTCTAGATTTGATTGACCATGCGTTTAATTTTGTGGAGTAACAAACTTTGTCGTAACCTTTTAGTTAGTGCCTACAATAAAACTAATGGTGTTTATCTGTACAATAAATGTGCAAAATTCGAGGCGACTCTTGGAAGGCCCCAGTTCTACAAAATTCAACTAATTTTACAAATATCTTATTTAAATAAATCCTAAAATAATAAACTAGTAGTTCATGAGCACTAGCAAAAATATAATATGACATGGCTTCTATGTTAAAGTGTTCATGGAGAGAAAAAAACAGTTTCTTAAAGTGAAATTGGAAACTGCATCTTTTAGAAACTTAAACAATTTGATTAAGTTGATAGCATTGAGTGAAAAGTTAATCGTACATTTCAGTCACAGTTTGGTGTGATCTATTTTTAACAATTTCAAACCATTGGAAGTTCTCAAGACTATATTAAGCACGTCTTACGAGTTCACTTGGATATACTTAATCTTAGTCACCTTTCAACCAAAATTTCACCAAAAAGTCGCAGGACGCTGGAAATGGATGTTTTTGAAAGCCAACAGTTACCGAACAAGTAGTGGTGTTCATGCCACAGTGAGTTTCAATTATGGACAATTCGCTTACATTTAACTAGTTCTTGCCTTTGGCCCCACCCGCGTGCAGATGGGTACCTGCGGTAAGGCTCTTGTATGGTCGAAGTAAGTTAAGCAATGCTTTTTTCTCCGACCTCTCTCACGTTTCACGCCACTGCCCATAATAATCAGGCTACCAACAGAAAAAATCGCAATCCAAATCGATTCAGTAGATCTCGAGTTTCAAGAGAATATACAGACAACAGACTGACAGACATATAGACACCCAGAAAGACTTTCGTTATTGTGCTTACTGACCGTCGTTATTTTTGATATATTGAGACAATTGTCTCTAAGCTTGTCGTAATGTGAGAGCCTCTGCATATTTTTTTAGAAAACCTCATAAGCAATAATACACAGCATAAACATTCAGTGATCGGTCTGGTAATGAAATACCAAAAAAGTCAGTTTCTCTTGCTGATAGAACTGTGACTACACGATGATTGAACTTAACTGATATTGCCTGTAATTTACTGAAAAATACATTATTGAGCATACTTTGATACTGCTGATTGTCTGTTGTGAGTTTAACATCATTTTACTCGAAAAACTGGACAGATGATGTAATTTCGGTTATCCGATTTAATAATCTTTTGGGTGATTTTCCTCTAATTAAACCCAGTATTTTAATTTATTCATATTTTATGTGTAATTTTGCTCGGGTACAATTCCGTGCGCACGCCTATGAATTCGCCCCGTGGGTAGGAATGGCGGCGCGCCGAAGCTGCTTCTACTTTCTTCTATTCGAGCTCTTATTTATTGTTTACAGTCAAACCAGTTATAATTCCTTACTTTTTCTATTCGATTGTTCGTGGTTCGTTTTATAAATTACCATATATTTGGCTTTCTTTAAATTTATTTAGACACCATATTACTAGGTTCATAGTTACACCTTGTTATAACCGTTTGAAAGTCCCGCTTCTAATCTAAGAGGTCAGCGTGTGGACATATTTGTAGTTAGCCTGATACAGTCGAGCATAGAGGCTGTGTGCGGTGTGTTATTTTGTTCCGTGAATATCGCCGGTTGGGGAAACCTTACTGTGAATGTTTTGGGTAAATTACGACGCATGTCGGATTTGAAATTCTGAATCCCGTCTCGATTTGCAGAATTTCATGTCGACCGATGGTCGGATACCTTAAAAAAACATCACGTATCGTCCTGGTACACCCTTGGGCCCGCCTTCATCGTTCAACTTTGGCGGCCAGCAATTCTGTACGCCGGTTCAAGGTTCTGTACAACGCTCGGATCTATGACTTTTCTTGATATTTGCATTTAGCCAGCGATGGAATTGTATTTCAGCTAAGTCAAACTTATTGTTATTACCTAATACTGCATGTGTAAATTACCGCTAATTGATAATGCACTAGAATAAGAATTTGCATGTGTTTTAGCAAATAATTTTCATGTGGAGAAATAAGTTGTCAAGAACATCTCCGTTAGCAGTGCTCTGCACCGATTTATCTATATTGATCTCCTCAAACATATACTAATTTTGCTTATCGCGCGACATGACTTACGAGGAGCAGGTAGAAATTTTGGCATTGCTTTGAAAGCCCTTGTTGTGATCACAGCTGCAAGGCTGGTCGCTTAAACGTAATATTATGAATGTTATCTTGATATAGTCTCTAAATTTACTGTGAGGTTTCATTTTTTAAAGTGTAGTGCAATTTTCCGTATTTTGAAGTCAGGTAAGCGTTTTCAGAGATTCGCCATGAAAGTCATAGCTTGAGTTTGAGTATCACTCACATTTCCCATAGCCTAGGAGAGCCTCTATGGTGCAAACTTCAAGTTCATCACTGACATCCAATGAACCATATGTAAAATTACACCAATTAACCCTGTTTCTTCCAAGTTACAATCATTTTGAATGGCTTATGTATTATACAGGGTTCGGCAGAATAATGTTACTATTTTTAAAATGTTATAAGTTTTGACAAGATGCAATGGTCTTAAAGATCAAACATGCAATAGACCCTACATACCTTTGGATTTGATATGCCAATAAAAATAGGATGCTGGCTTTTGCAAGCAAACATTTTTGTGGTCGAGCAATATGCAAGGTTGAGGTGAATCATCAAAGGCAGAGTTGATGCACCACCGCGACTGGTCATTCGCAGATGAGTTAGAAAATAGCAAGAAGATGGATTTGTTCATAACAAAAAGGAATGGGTAGTGGAAAATCTGTTAGATATGAAAACAATATTGAACGAGTAAAAATTGCATTTGAGCGTTTCAGCGATATTTCCTGGGTATTAAGTAGACCAGACTTGACAGCTGCAGATCTTTTTTCATGAAGCTAGCTGAAAGAGAAAGTTCTTTTCCATACGTGTTAACAACAGAGACGACTTGAAAAACTGCATTCATGCCAAAATTGAAGCTATCTGCGGGGAAATTCTGTGTAGTCGTGGTACATTTCATTGAACGACTTCGAGCTTGTATTGAAGAAAATGGTAGTAATTTGAAAGGTTTGGTAATAGGTCATAAAATCCAAATGTTTGTAGAACATTTTGTGATAAAAATAAGGAGTGTGTTATGTTTTGTTCAAAAGTTATGGCGTTTTGAAAATGGTAGCATTATTCTGCGGAACCCTGTATAAATTAAATAACATCGATAAGAGTATGCAATCTTGTCTAATACCTCTCCTAATTTCCATTTCTTCAGCGTGATCTTTACTAATGATGACTATATAGGTCCTTGCCCTCAGCATATATTTTCTATTATCTATCGATGTTTTCTTCTGCTTCTGCTTGATAAACTTATTGTGCTTTGTTGTAACGAAATCTTTTTCGCAGTCTATAAATTACAGGTATACATCATTATTATATAAATTACCTTTATTAATACAATGACCTCAAACAGCGCTTCTCGTGTCCATTGCTGAAGCTGAGCTGCGTTGATTCCATCATTTATGTAAGATACTACAGAATGATTTCATGGCACTAATGGTTTTAAATTGTGTTCAATGGATTGCTCCATTATCTATGATCTTTATTGTTGTGGTCTGTCTTGTATATTATGCGATTATGTATGTGTCTTTATTTCGCTGAGTTTTCCTTTATATTTTCTTCTTTTTCCACCATTTTAAGGATTTCATCTGTTATCCATTCACATTTTTTGCTCATTTCTTCTTTCTATAACTTTTCTTACTGTTTTTCAATTTTACATGTTTGGGCCTTGGATATGTATTATTATACAGGGTGTTTCACATCGATTGCACCATATTGTAGCAGCGTGTTCTAAAGTCGGAAAGATATCAAAAAGTCTTAATGAACAAATGTCCGCAGATGTATGGTATCCAAGATAATCACATATTAGTTTAACTGTCATCTAAAAAATAATTACAGACAAACCTGTAATTATAAAACTAAAAAACGAGCTGCTCCGAAATGCGTACCAGTTTTTTCTGCTACCAAAGGTACTTTAGACACCGACTTTACATCACTTGCGAATGGTAGCATTCTGCAGAGGTTTTCGTTAGAGATCCTGCATATAGTTTACTAACTATGTACAGGATCTCTAGTTTCCATCAAGGTCATTAAATCACGTTAGCTATGCTAACACAGGTAGGGAAATAACCTTTGAAAGGTAAAAAAAAACGAGGATGTCAATGTCAAATTTACCATAGGCGTTACTTGTGACTGCATAAATAATTTTTCATATTATCAATTTATTGTTCGCATGCGATGCTACAATCGTTTCTCTAGACTGTAAGTTAGGCAGATGATCGTTTTTAGCCGTAATTTAAAATGTCTGGTCAGACATCTAAAGTGAACTGTTCATATAAAAATCGGTAAAGGGCTTTACTCAGAACTTCCCTCGCAAGTGGACTTTGTGACACTATAAGTTGTGGCAAAGGAATTTAATAGAATCTCGGCGAAGAACCAAAACACAAGCTCGCGTTGTGATACTCGAAGCGTTGGAATGCGGCGAGCAGTATAAAATATTCGATAAAGGTTTATATTTGTAATAATTAGTTTTTATGCAAGAAAACTTTAAACATTTTTGTTATCTAATACTTATTTCTTGCGTTTACGTTGCAGAGACTTAAATTTATTTCTATGATAACCTTTAGACTGATTTGTGTACACCACTGAAAAATCGAGTTTGGTTTGATATAAATAACATCGAGTTTCCTACGTATGTTTGCATAGCTACTGTGATTTACTGACCGTAGTTTTCATCCACATTTTTTTAATTTTTAAAAGCCCCACCAGCTGGGAATCGAATTCGGGACTCAGATCAGTAGTCAGGATGCTTGCCACTGAGCTGCCAGCTCGGCATTTTGAATGTTTGTTTCCATTTTAATTTTTGGTTCTTATTAGGTTACCATAACTTTGGATTGTTTTCATGTTTAACTTCAACAAAATTTCTTATCTTTTAACACCATTTCAAGAACGAAATACGAATAGTTAAGACAAATTAGTCGATAATTTTTACCTTAAATGTATTTCCTATTCATAAAATATACGTTTTATTTAAGTTTGCTTTATAGTTCCTTATTAGTTGCTGTTGAAGGAAAAAACTAAGCTGCACAGGACATTTTTTTGCAGTTTTGTGTCCAACTTTCGTGATAGAAAAAGGTTACCTGAAGCTTTAGTGGGACTTGCAGGATACTCTGTATATGGATATTTAGCACTAACCGGTGATAACATTGACTGAAGTTAACGGATAATGTCAGATAATGTTTAAGTAATCAATTCGAATCGAGTGGAATTCTTAAAAAGTTTTAATACATAATAAGAAACAAATTGTACCGGATATAATAGATATAAAGAGGAACGCTTCTATTCGCACAATTTATTTTCGTTCCCTGTCAAAGAACCATAAAAAGAGCAAACTGTTTGCGTGCAGCGATCAATCAATCTGGCATCGCTTATGGTGGACCGTTTCTAGATGTATATGTTACATCTTTGCTGATTTACTCGTCTCCGTTACACCGAACGAATTTTATTCGGCGAAGTTGCAAATGCTGCTAGACAACGCGCGCGCTTTGAATAAAGTTTAGAGATATATAAAACAGAGGCATCGCTGAACGGGGCCTCCAATACAGATAAAACCCACGTTTCAGTACGCTGCCAATTCCTGCCAGACAAGAATTAGGAGGGCAAATTGTTTCTGCAGCGCTGAATGCACTAGGTGACAGTTATTGATTTGTTAGTCAAATTGGGTTGTTACACCCACGACCGCGTGCTGTGATAAATTACCTCAGTTCGACTCGAGTTAGTCGTTGCTTCAACTTGGCTTGACTTGCGCTGAATTCTGCGACGAGCCTGGCGAGTCTTGTCTGCAGAGTTTCCACGGCGCTCTCCAACCGCATGACGCTCTCCGTCATAGAGTCCTGGGCCTCCCTGGCTCTCCTGAAGACATCCTCGTCTAGCAACCCGTCTTTCCTCAGAATCTGGCAGCCGCGCTCTGTCAGTGTAGCCCTCGCCTGAAAAATACGGATTATTTATGTTGGATTAACGTTTATTCGATACACAAGGAACAGTTACACTATTGACTTGAGTAGTGGAAAAGATTTCTGGTTGGGTTTTTAAAAGCGCAATTAAGTATGGTTGTAACGGCTCTTGTCAATTGTTTGATTTCTACAGGTAAGAGGACAAATGACAGAACAGCAGGATGTTTTGGAGAACATCAAACAGATGGTAATGACTGTTGCACTATATATATACACATACGATAGCTACTGACTGTTTATCTTTGTATCGATAGGGATACTTGAATTCCGATTTAATAGTGCAGAAAATTGGGAATGGCACACCGTAATATAGAAGACGAATCGACCATGTATTTATGTTTTATAGACATGAGGTTATTTATAAGTTTACATGGATTTAACAAACAAAATAAAATCAATTATAGTCAAACAAAAAACAGCAGCATAAGTAGAGATCGTCCCTAATTTAGACTTGCGTATTGGTTGATTGTACTTTCAATGAGACTGAGGATCCGTCCGGCATCCGGAAAGCCATAAACAAGCCTGCACTGACGCAACGCGATACTCTATAACCACCAGACAAGGAAGTGTTAGCACGTCAGCATTCATTCAGAATTCAGCGTTTACGACTGACACGTGTGTCCAAGTCCTTTGGCTTGGTCATTTGCACCTTGTGCGTTTACTAAAATTTTCAAAATATCATGGCGGGTAACTGGTAGCACCCGTAGACAACAACATCTTCTACAGCAATCAAAGAAGAAAAATGGAAATCGTGGGATACGTGATATCACAAAATTAAAATTAGATTGGAGGAAGACAATGTGTTAAAATCAATCCTTTAAAAATTACACGCCTTATTGAGTTTGGCGCGCAAAGAAAGAAGAAAAGAAGGGGTTAATATTTTAGTTTGGCTGAACCCGAAAGCTGAAATTAGCTCAGGGTAAAACAACAGTGGTTAACCGGCAATAAATGCGTCAGAATCAATTCATTTTGAAAATTGACCAGGGACAGCTAAACTGGGGGAATTTGTGTTTGTAATATGAACGTATCGTTCCATAGTAGTTATTTAGTAAAGGACTACCGTGCCCAATTGAAAAATCTATACAGCTTTCCCACATCTTAGGCTACTAAGTTTAAAATTCCGAATTCCGTATCGCCTTGAAGTAGCGCGAAAATTTCATATCGATCTTTGATTGGGTTTGAGGAAATGACTATTGTTCGCCGCGTATAGCAGCCCTTCCCGCATATCGGCGCATCTCTGAAGAAATTTTCCGAACATCGCGCGTAGGTTCGCCCTGAATGCCCCTTGAAATTTTTCCAACAACCGTTGTCCATTCTTCAAATGAAGTTCTGGAAAAGTTCTCTCTATACAGAGTGCAAAATTGACGCCTTTCCAGTCGGTAGAGTTATCCGTTTGAGCCACAACTTTCATTTTGTAAAGTCCGCCATTCATCGCTCAACTTTGGCGCCGTATTCAGCCAAGATTTTGTGCCACTTTCGGGATCCGTGAGTTCTCCTGGTTTTGGGCATTTTCGCACTGATCGAACTGCACCGAGTTAAGTCTCATATATGGTCTGCTATTATTATGCATGTGTGGTTTACCGTTAATTTGAAATGTATTTCTAGTAACTAGAATTATATTCTTCTCTTCTGTAAATTGTTAAAGTTTATACCTGTTTAAAGCAAGCTTGTTATTGGGAAATAAGTTAAAGGGCATCTCCTCGTTCTTAGTGCAAATAAACCTTCAGCGTGCTGCACCGGTGGACTAATATCGTTTTCCTTGTGAAATTATTTCGCAGAAAAAGCCGTCGGCTAAATTTCTTAGGAATTGTTACTATCGCAGCTGCTAGCATGGTCCGCACAAATCTAATACTATGTATGCCATTGTAAAAGAGTTATTTGAAATATCTTCATTGTTTTTATTTGCAAAGCGCTGTGCAGTTGAGCATTGTATAGATTTCCCATCGCCAGGAGGTTTTTCTAGTGAAATTTCCATTAAGTCATCGGCTGCAACATTAGGTAGCGCCCTGAAATAACATGATTTTATCTACGTATCCCCCATATCTTCCACGATATAATTAATATGAAATTTGCACGCGAAGAATGGAAATTGTTCTAATAAATATCGATTCATAAAAAAGAAAATACATGGAATTGCGAAAATTACAAAAGTTCATTAATAATGAGTACAATAAGCAGAGTGTATGGTAGAATATTGAGCGAAATGGCCGAAAACAAACAGAGAAACAACGAGGAGGAATAAGTAACCGGCTTGAGAGCTGTTTCGTCTCACCGCCTTTTCATTGATTTCCTTGTGAGGGCAAATATGACAATATACAGATATTAAAATTATAGGAATTTTTGAAATCAACCATTTTTAATCAAACTGCCTTAACACAAAGATTTTATCGAAAGAATTTATTTTAACTGGAAGTGTAATTATAGAAACCGAGTCCTACGTTTTGCTGTTGATTTAGATGAACGTTGGCTATCGGTTCTTAAAGATAAAATCAAGTAGTCACCTTCTAGTTTTAAAGCGATCTATTGTAAGTTGGTTATACTGCAGCTCCAGTAAATTCTAAGTTTTATTGTAAAATTTGCGTATATTACTTGTTCTTTTGTTGAAAATGGGGATGGGGTCTTTCCCGAGACGTTCGTAATTTGTTATTTTTAATTTTTAATTTGGTTATATACCCAACAAAACAGTATGAATAGTAGAGTTTCATAGATTAGTATTGCACACAACGAATTAAATATTTCTTTCTGAGTGTTTTTCAATATACCTACCTATAGAAATCATTCCCGCAGTTGAACGACCACTTCAGTTATGCCTCTAGCAAAAAGCAGGAATCAGTACAATTCGCAGAAGGTGAGGTAACAGGCCGTCAAATCTTATATCGTATAACCGAGGGTTAAATCCCTACGGCTGTACGCTCCGCAAAAAGTATCGTTTTGCCGTTACTGGTTTGTTTACTTTTCTATCCGCAAGATATAGATTGCCGGTACATATTTCTATGCTCCGTTAAATACACTTTGCAGCATTTTGCTATCTTAGGTGGCGGCTTTGGTTGCCTTGCTAGAAATGTGTTTTAAATTGAGCACATACAATAATTTACTCCAATTCTAGTACAATTTTTGAACACTTTTGAGAGATGAATCATAGGATAGTTCCAAGTTTAGCATAAAAACAATGAAAACGACAATAAGATTGATAAAACATAACATTAAATACTCCTGAAATTGATTTACTGTGTTTTGGAATAGCCATCAATTTGCTAGAAGTTTAAAGGGCTTGCAGGTGGTGCTTAGTGTTGTGAGGAACGGAAATATTGCAAAATATCTAACGACTGTGACTAATTTCACATTATTCACATGTTTGTTACATAGCATAATCTGGAATTCCGTTAATGATTACCGCTTGTATATTGCAGTACTTATAGAAGAGAAGATTATTTTGACTTAAACAAAACGTATTTGCATAAAACAAATTAAAACCGAAACTTGTTTATAGAGCTTCAGAATATAGATGACTCCTAAGATAACAAATGAAGCAAGGACAAGGAAACTATTATGGAAAAATACATTATAAGAATTGCGTGCTAGAATATATGATTTTGGAATAAGAGGAATAGAAAATAATTAGAGAAGCGGACAACTTCTACTGTCAAGGGCGTAGCCAGGGTTCCAGTTAGAGGGTATATTCACAGTTGACAATTATTATTATTTTATATTTATTTATCAGTTTCAGGATATTAAGCCTTTGTGTACATATATAAAAGTAGGCTAGCAACTAAGTCATAACTGTATCTATACGATAATAGTGCTTTACCGTATGTGACAACCATTACCATACTGAAACAATGGTATATGTACGGTAATATCCCTTTACCGTATATGGCAACCATTACCATACTGCAGCCGATAAATTATTGAACAAACCACGGATGTTATCTATCATACCAGCCTTAGATGTCTTAAAATCCTCGCTCTACCAGCTCGGATTTTAAAACAACATCTGCGGCAGTTACGATACTCATAACATTTCTAGATATTTAAATAATAATAATAATAATGGTGAGGCACTAACACCCCACGAAGGAGCTTGGTCTGCAAAGCGGAAGGTCAGAGCTTCCGTATCCTCGCTATAACACCCGGCTGTCGCGTGTCAAATTCATGACACGTGGTGATGTGGTGAGCATCACGCATTAGACAACTGCATTATTACCCATTGTTTGAAGCGACTGGGTAGGCCGCCCGCCAGGCATCGAACTGGGACTTGAACTCTAGACTTCCACACCGCAGTCCAATGCTCTAACCATTGAGCTACGCTGGCGCTAGATATTTTAATAGCTATTACTAATTTAAACAAAATGTAAGTTAAATTAACGTTAGTTTCTTCATCTTCTAGTTCCTTCCCTTTCTTCAGCATCTCTTTTTTTCAATGTACACTAACATACATATAAAACAGTCTTCTTATATTGTTAACTGTAACCAAACGTGCGAAGCATGTTTTAATCAGTAGAAACACTTTCAGGGGTGGAAAAATGCTCCTTCCTGCCCTCCCCCACCCTTGGCTACGCCGAGTCTACAGTTGCGCATACTTCCAGAATAGAAAAAAAAACACATTCAACACCAAAAATACGGTCAAAGACGAAGCAGTTCATTAAGTTTCAGTTGACAAACAGCAGTAAAGTAAAATTACCATGGATTATTTGGAATTGAAAACGAAATTGGTGCGGTTAAACAAACAACATCGAATTGAATGCCACTATGTTATGATATTTTAAATTTTTAGGCTACGGTGGAGGAATTTTTTGCATTCCGACTATGGGCCCTTATTTAAGAGGCAACCCCCTCTATCGCCGCTTGCGCTCCCAATACCTGAAACTCTGCTTCACGAGCCTCTCTTCAAACTGGTTGTGTAACTGACATCGACCTTCTGGACACCTGCTGGTCTCATTGTTTCCATTAGTTTTCCGCTCCAGATACTTGTTCGCCATCTAGAGTCCTCTCTTGGACCTGGCGGTGCCGGCACCTTCTTGGCTCTTCTACATGTATCGTACACCTGGTGGGCGCCTGCTGGAGTTGTCTTCTATGGCTTTTAGCTCTCGTAGCAAAATCTGCATTTCCGCTACAATGTCTGGACAATTTTTTCAGGCTTAGATTTCATATTTTGTGTCGCCAATTATGGTCTTGTTAAAGTGATTGTCGTTTATAATTTGTGCCTTTTGCTGCCTATTCACCATTTTTCATGTCTTCTGGCTGTGATTTTAAAGATTTCAAATATACTTTTCCATAGTTTGTATCTGCCTTACGTTACCTGGGGAACATTAGCCTTAATTAGCCGATTCAGTATTTCATGTAACCTGTTGTACTGATTATAGCGCTTTATATATCGTTTTTGTCTTTTTTTATCATAACGTTGTTAGGCAGATATGCAGAACGTATTTTGATAATAAAATTAATAGATGAAAGCTAAAGTACATGAAGCAACCTCCAGAACATCATTTTCACCCCACTTGTTAATATTTCTGCGAGATTGGAAACCTGTTAAGCACCTGGACTTTAATTATTGCCCTCGTAGCTCCAAAAAAATATGATTAATATTATCTACCCTAATAAAGCTCCTTAATAAACCTTTTTAAAGCAAGGTAAGTAAGATTTTTTTTATTATTTCATTTCTATATTTTGTATAGTATTGTATTATACGGATACTAGAAAGAAATATTTATTATTATTATTAAGACACACCTACTTTAGTCGAACCGCCCATTGCCTCGACTGTTAGCTCATTTGACCAATTGTTGTTACAGGTTCTTTGTTTACTGTGCTGATAGCACTTTGTTGGTTAATTAATTGTTGCCCTAAGCGCCTATTTCTTCTATAACACACTGAGGGCCGGTTGCAGAAAGCTATGTTAAGTCTGGTGTTAGCTAACGCGACGTCAAACTGAACAAAAACGAATCAAATCTCAATTGCTTATGGTAACTAATACATTAGTAAACAAAATTTGATTCGTTTTTGTTCACTTTGACGCGATGTTAGGTAACACCAGACTTAACATTGCTTTCTGCAACCGGCCCTGACACTACCAACGTGAGCCTTATTTAATGATTTTCTTAATTGAAATTTCCTCTGTAACAACCACTATAGAAAAACCAGTCTATGTTTACCCATAAAATCATCCCATAACTGTTTAAAAGGAAAGCTCTTGTAATAGGTAAAGTAAATATAAATGCAGTTCTTAACACTAAATCCTGGTTTACGAAAGCCATAGACTTCGGATGTGCAAAACAAAGGGTATACCTTCAATACATTAGTACTGAGAATGGCAGAGATTAAGCGACATATAAATATATAATATAAGAGTACGAAACCGGATTAATGCAATCATAAATGGCTAACAGTAAGAATATACAACACCCGCATTAGGCCAATTATTATAACGTCCACTGGCGGCATCAGAAAAGAAACAATTTAGAGAGAACACTGAAGGCGATAGCTGACAAAACGACGGAATGAGGAATAATGTGGTTAGGGAGTTACTTAAGTTGGAAGATATTGTAAGATAGGCAATAAGAAGAAGAAGAATGTAGACACAATACGTGCAGCGAATGATGGCGATATACTTGCAAAAATTCTTTTCCATTTATGCAAAGGTTTGCAGCCAACATTAAAAAAAGTTACAATTCGAAATCGGCTGGCGTGCATTTTGCACTGCTCGCGTTCGCTTCGAGTCACATACTCGATTTAGCAGGCTTGGTATAAAAATTGATGAGCTTTTGACAGCAAATGGAGGTGGGAGTTTATCTTCTTGCACCGCGTTCCTTGCTTAAGAAATCAGCGTCCTTTTAATGTTCGTTTCTAAAGCTGCTCGACGTGCTCATGCCATGTGCTGACCTCATCCGTTGAAGCCGCCACCTCAGGCGACTGTTTCGTAATCTGTTAGTTCCCGCTGAGAAGCGAAATGCCTATAGGCCGCATGCTAACCCACGTAAACTATTTTCGCGATTAGTTCTTCGTAGAATAATGCTCAGGTATTGTTTAAGGCCTCTTACGTTTTCCTCTATTTTCTTCTTTTTTTTTCGTTCTCTGTAATCTTAGTTTTTCTGTCCCCTTTTCTCGCCGACTTACATGCGATTGTCCGTTACTTACTGTTTGTATTTGCATTATTGCGTGCTGCACAAATTTCTCAATTCTATTCAATATTATCGATTTTAATAATAATATCCCACTGTCCGTCTTCATACCATCTATCCGCCCGAACTAATCGGCGATTGTAGCGAAGGTTAACGTTGGAATGTAAGCAAAAAATAATTAATGGTTATATGAAATCATGGCAATCGAGAAGAGCTCGTCGAAAGCATTACCTGTTAAGCGAAATAATCCGGGGCTTTGTTGGAGCCCTGATTGCAATAATTCATTTAGGCCTTCGACTTTTACTGCATACATTCCGTACGGTATCAGCTAAATCAAATTCTTATTAGCAGCGTGTCTCGTGTGATGGTCTTACACTTCACTTTTATGTTAGCCGCTGTACAAATAATTTTTCCTTCTGGGTTCGTTTCGCATATGTGTGTCGCTTAGCTTAACTGTGCTGATGGTTTTTGTGTCATCCGTACGTTAAACCCTCTAGTCTAGCATAATATTTGGATATTATTGTAAATAAACGAGTGATTATATCTTTTGTTCTTTGGCTGTTCGTTATTCCTTCCAGTCAGTTTCTTCGCAGCACATTCGCTCCGCGTGGTTCTACGGAGTCTGACTTGGTCAGTTATTAAACCTGACATCCTTATCGATTTACTCATCATTGCTTGTAACAATTGGTGAAAATCTACCTCTCTATGTCCACGACTGATTATTCGGCACTTCTGAGCTAGTTGCTTGGAATAATAAAAGTTGTGACGCTGCTAACCGGTAGTTTTGTTTTACTCAATATTGGAGTAACAAAATTTATACCCTACTGAATAATGCTTGTAACAAGTTATCCAAGATAGTACTCCTGTCCAAGCCCCTTCGTGCTTCTTATAGAGTACTAGGAATAGTATCGTATGCCTTTCAAGTACATTAATATAAGACGTGTTTGTAACTATGTTGTACATATAGGTATCGTTTCGTTATTATTATTATTATAGCCTTAGTTTATAATTATTAGCTCGGATGCATCGATATCTATATTTTAGGGGCTTTACTTGCTTCTTAAGGTAAACCTTGGTCGAGGTTCAGCAAATGCGGTCGCGGTTCAGTGACGGTGGGCGGGCCTTAGAAAGTAGCACTTTTCACATGGAAGGAAGGGGAAAGCCTTCGTCCCGATGAGATTATTAGCGTGTTTGTAAATCTCAATGACATCGCGACTCTTTCTGCTAAGGAAGAATGGAGATTTGCAGATAATGGAAGTTTCGTTGAAAAGGATCTTATGTCGACGTCTGATGATGAAACGAGACCCGACTCGAGATAGCACTGGTGTTCAGAGATACGAGTTTTTACTGAACGTCGTGTTTCACTAATGTATTCAGCATTACAAGAGCAAGGTCTTCAATAAACACCTGCAAATTCCCATTCTTCTTTAGCAGAAAAATTAGCGACGCCATTCAAATTTACAAACAACCTCATAATCTCAATCGGGACGAATCCGTCCGTCTATGTGGAAATTTCTAAGCTCCGGCCACCTTCACTTAATCGCGACGGCAGTTGCCAATAAATTCTCGCTTTTCTCCTTCCCATCGTTAGAAGAGTTTCGCTTCTGGTGTGGTGAGTTGCCGTGCTCTTTTACTTTTTTTCGCGATGAAGCCCCTTACGAAAGTGGGCGAAACGAGTTTTTCGACCTCAATAATGACACGGTCCAATCCCGGATCGCGTAAGTTACTTAATGACAATGGCCGTGAAAGCCTCCGAAATCAACTGCTTTTGTAGTTTTTGGTAGCTTGCTTCAATGTTTTATTTGCAGCTTGATGCATTGTTGTCTTTAGAGACTGATCCAACTGTTATGCAGTTTGTTCACTCTCTTCGCGTTTTGTACAAAATGGCTGTGGAATAATTCTCTAAAAATGTTGTTCGCATTTACCAATCTTTTTTGCTATTTAACTATCGTATATTTATTTTCTGATATAATATGTATGTATGTATTATTTTTGGGGAGACCTACGTCTAGCAAGTAGGCCTTTATAGGCCCTTTTTGCCAACCCCATGAACAAGGTCTAGGCATGCAGAGTACCAGGTACCTTTGTCCTACTTATAATTTTGCCGAGACTAAGGAGTTCCAATCTTAGCAAGGGATCTTTTACATGCTACACATCGTAGTAACATGGGACCCACGGCTTTACATCACTTCCGAATGATGGCATTCTGTAGAGGCTTTCATCCGCATTTTTTAATTTTTTTAAAACCCCACCGGGTTCGGGGATCGAACTCTCGACCCTTAGATCAGTAGCCAGAATGCTTACCACTGAGCTATGGAGCCCGGCCTGATATAATAAGTTTTCTATATTTGACAGTCTGCCAACGGTTTTGAGGTTCAGTCAATCGAAATATTTTGTGTTAGGAATAAAATAATACCAAAATTTGGAGTTTCTTTTGATTTTCTCTTCGAAGAAATATTCTCCATTGTTAAGTCGGCTTCAATGTGGTTATGATGGACTTCTAAAAATATTTTGTTTATCAGTTACTCTGGGTTTAATTTTGATCCTTCAGATACTGTAAATTCGCATAGATTTCTTTTAGTTATGTATCGGCCTTTATTGACTGTAATGTTTGGATAATTGGTACTATTGCCACATCTTGATAGCCACCTGTTGATGTTTTCTTGCTATTGTGTAATTTAGGATAAACCGTTTAGCCTTTGTTACTTCTTCCTGTGTTGTACGCTGTACAGCGACAGTTTTTCCATTTGCACCTAAATATTACCTACTTAGTCTATGTAATCTGGAATTTTAGGATGTTTCGACGTTTAAAAGTCTACAGTTGTAAGTCGGGCGCTGGATAAACCGACTGAGATTTTCGGTTCGAATCCTTTTGCCGAATAAATTCCAGTTGTGCACTAAATCAACGACAACTTATGTTTACAAAATCCGCAATAAGTGAATCACGTATCTCAAGATTTGTATTCACCGTGGTACTGCGACTTTCTAATGCTCTGAAATCCATTCCAGTGGACTAATGTGGTCACGTTTACCAGCGCATGGATGTAACTCGAGCTTTTAAATTTCCGTTGTCAATGCGAACTTTGGCAAATCGGCGCGAGCATAACTGGGAGTCGCCCCAGTGGATTTCGGTTTTTTTTTGTTAAGGCGATTTCCGTGGCCAGACATCCAGATAATAACCACGCCCGTGGAGCGCGTCCCCAATTTTCCTGAAAGTTTTTCAGTTTCCATACCGAGGGCGTTTCGGGCCGCTTGAAAGAGCGACATAATGCATTGGGTCTATATGATTACAGCTTCTAGTTGTGCAACTTAAACCTAGTTTATTTAATCCGAAGTTTTCGTCTTCCTTCCTGAATTATTCAGTTAAGTTACAATTTAGACCCAAAACGTGCTTTATTTCGTACAGACTTAGGTAGGAGTGTATAAAAACCGAAATGGTAATAGCCTATTGCCTCATAAATCGATGGAGCATTCGAGGAAATGGGAATAATGTATAAATTAAGTTCTTCTTCTAGCTTCTTTATTTTATGGTTCCTTTGACCCCAATCGCGGTATTTTCAGATACTTTGTTTTTATTTGCCCCGGTTATATTAAATTAAGTAGTTTTTTGAACCTTGCCTCTGCTTCACTCCTTTTCCGCGATATTTGTGGTTAATCAAGTTGTCTTACCCAAACAACTTCCGCTATCTTTCATAGCCTTCTGTTTCTGATTTGTTTTTACGGGTCGCAACTGTAGTTCGTCATATTTATTTTGTAGGCTATACATATAAAAATAAATGGAAAAGCTGTAGATATCGTTAGAACTTCGAAAACACTGAAAGTTAATTATGAAGTAAGTAAGCTTATCTCTGGAAAAAGATGATGGAATTCCATGCAGAGTGTAATAGTAAATATGTTTGAAAATGACATCAGATATTAACATAATAACATTTTCCTTTTTTGAGAGTCTTTCGATGTAATGTATTTTTAAAGAATAAAAATACGACTAAGTAACAATTAAAAGCAGTCTTAAGGTCCTATTTTTCAATAAGAATTGTTAGATTGTGCACAATCAAATTATTTTCTAATAAAATGTTCTTAATATTAAAGGATTTTCATTACAATCTGAACATATCCAAAAACACTACAGACATCTAAAAAGATTGAAAACCACGTGAACACGTACTATAGACAACCCATAACATTTTTGGCAACCATGTTTATGAAAATAAATCCGATAGTAGCAGTGGCATACCACATACTCAAAAGTAAGTAATCTCTCTTTGAAAGCAACTGTGGTGATGGAAGTAACGTATCACAAGTTGAAGAATTAAATCAACGTCAGAATTCAATGCTCAAAAATGTTAATTCGGTGCTTGCATGCAAGCTAATAACACTAGTGACCAAGCTATTCACCGAATATCTTTAACAAGACAACATCCCAAATGCATAAAGCATATGAACCTAAAAACAAGCGGAATTTATAAAAATAAACTCCACAGCTGATCACCTACTAACAATGAAACTACTTATGTAAAAGTGTCTTCTTCTTCTTAACAGCCCTTTAGAGTCCACTCCTGGACGTAGGCCTCCTCTTCATGTTTTCACTCTATTCTCTGTCTCCAGTTTAGGACTCGTTTGGTCCACCTATTTTCGTCCTCTCTTGTAATATGGCACATTCAACTCCACATCGTGGTAGATATTTGTATGGCATCTTCGTAATCAACATAGTATAAGAACTGGAACAAGGGTTCTTATACGTTGATTTCGTAAGTGATCTCTACGGATGACCCCTAGCATAATCCGATCGATAGATCTTTGAGTTGTTCTTAGTTTGTTGGCACTTCTAAATGTCAGCGACACTGTTTCCATGTCCTGTATCAGCACTAGGAGAATACACATATTGAAAACCTTTGTTTTCAAGTTGTAACGCCTCATTTCATTTGTGCGTACTTTCCGATTCGTTCCTCGATGCGGCTCACATATCTAATATTAATATCCTGCGCCCTCCTCTTTTGGCCGAACGCAGTGCGGAAGAGTTTTGGTTTTTCGGAAAAGGCGCACGACCTTCGATAATAAAGATACTTGGAATGGGATTTTTGCGAGTGTCGGCTTCGATTGCAAGCACCCGTCTTGGGCGGTTGTGAACGCCGGACAATTTCAAGCCTCCTGAGGGAGTAGAATGCCTTGAGCTAGTAGGCTATGTTTCCTAGCTGTAAATTGTTTCTGTTGACAATTTAAGAGTACGCTTCGAGCGTCGTTCTTTTGAAAACTTACGCGAGGTCGACTTCCATCTTTGGAATGTTTGTTACTATTGAAAATCGGCCGGAGTGAATTTTTCTCCGCTTTGGCTACAGATTCGGAAATTTCGATCTTTCGCGCGCGCTTTGGGCTACCTATTAGATTAATAGGCATTGAAAATCAAATTCGGGTTGCCTTTGACACAAATTGGAGATGTGAGGCAGACCTCTTATGCATAAGCGAATTACAGGGAACGGTGGAGAAAAATTAAAGAGGCGTATATGGGTGTGAGAAGCTAGAAAAGAAGAATCCAAACTTCTACCTGATCTGGTACGTTGTAAACTACACCATCCACAAAGATCTGGGAGTGCTCTTCATTCACGAAGAGATACGTAAAAATCAACTTATGTAATAACTGTTGGCAAACGTAATACACAGACGATTAAGCATAAAGTGGCTTCTTCTTCTCATTTACGGCGATAGGCCTCCTAAGTTTCTTTCCATCTTGTTATGTTCTGGGCTGTATTTATTCATTTTAATCTCTCTGTCATTTTGATATCGTCCACTCAGCACATTCGCAGTCTTTCTCTAACTCGCTTGTGGTCGTATGATCTCCAGTCGATTAGCATTTTACTCCCCTTATTCTACCTCCAGAGAATACGTCCAGAGCATTTCCATTTTAATTACGCGATGTCCTGCACTTTGTACATATTTCTCAGCTAAGCGGTCGCTTACCTGTCTTACCATATTTCTCTGCACTGCCCTCTGTGTTGCCTTTATTTTATTCGTGGTGGGCAGGCAAGACGTATTGACTAAAAATGTCCGCTTTGAGTTTATGCGTCTTTCGATTTATTCAGTTTAATTTTCTTTTCCCAGTTTCACTACATATTCCAGGTATATATATTTATCCACTTTTTCCATTTGTGTATTTTCTATTTAGTTACATTGATGCCCATGCCTCTTGTCTTTCCATCTAACATTTTCCAAGACCTTCCTGTGTGTCACTTCTTTTTTTACTTTTACATTGTCCATAACTGATGTGATTTAACTTGCAGAAATGTTTTCAAATACGGTTTACACGACGATTGTAGACATGTTGCCCATTGTTACATTTGGCACTGATTTTAGTAGTGTCCATGTTTCGATCGTATTAAACGTCTTTGCTTAATCTATATGCTATCGAAATTGGTATTTTATATTCCCTATCTTTCTATTTAATACTGGCATCCTAAAGTCTCTCCTAAAATCGGCTTTGTTCTCTTCTAAACATCGGCGTAAGTAGTTTCGTACTTTTTTCTAAATCTGTAATATCTTGTTACGATCCACAATTGAGCTTGAAATTTTTCACCTTTTTTGATACAGTTTCGGAAAGTTCGAAAGTCCCCGCGCGCTTCGAACCGCCTATGTTATTTAATACGCTTTCTGACGCCAATTGAAGGTAAGAATTTGCGTCCTAATTTCTTCGAAAGCCGCTTGACCTGCTCGTGCCATGTGCGGACCCCATTTATCGGAATCCCAAGCGAGTGTTTCGTAATGTGGTAGTTTCCGTTGCAACGCTAGATCACCGCAGGCCGCTTAATATCTAAAGGTCAGCTTTTACAAGCCTTCTCTATTTTGTCGCTTCGTTCACTTTAGTGTTTCTCTTCAGTTCGAGATGGCTGTATGTGCCACCCAGCAAAGGATGGTGCAGTTGCTATCTGTATATTACCGAGGTAGGGATTTTCCAATTGCGGCTGTTAGTGAGGCGTTTCGCATGTCCCGGTTGGAAATTTCAGAGCTCCTCGGATTACGCCATCATTGAAAATTGGCGGATGCGGACCCTCTTTTTGCGTCCATATAAATTTTATGGTCGACAGATGATTGTTCGTCGTTTACTGTTTGAAACTGTCTTGCGCCATAAGGTGCAAATATTTCAATCCTGTGTAATAGTATCAGTTGCAATTAGAACAGCGTATGGCTTGACTTCATAGCCTCTATTTATTCGAATTGATCAGCGCTTATAACGAAGGTTAACGGTGGAATTTACCAATACGTAATCTTACTTTAAGGACGAATAAATAAGGTCAGATGTACGTACGAGTTGCATACATAAGTTTATGTTTAGCTGATTTTTTACTTAAAGAATAAAGAAATATCTAGTGAAATAAAATTTATAGCATGTTGAAATAGCTAGAGTGGATTGATGGATATTGACAGATATTTCATGAAAAGCACTTACGATAACAAGAAATGTGTAGTAATTACTCATTCCTATAATAATTAATCACTGATTATTCACTTACAAACACTGTTTCGTATTAATGTTTAAATTTATTCAAATATGTTATCTTATGTACAAATTTATTGTAACGCTTATTGACCGTGACAATTCGATGAAATTCACTTTATCATTATGGTACTAATATGGTAAAGTACGATAAGGTGACTCTAACAGTTTTACAAATAAGGCCTTTATGATGCAGTTGAACAAAAAATATTTTGTTGTCGTCATATTGATAGCATTACGTGTGAAGCGAATGAATCGGTAGCTTTGTTGGAGCGTTAATCGGAATTCTTCATTTAGGACTTCGAATACTTTAGCTGGATCGATTTCGAACGGGGTTAGCAAAACCAATTTCGTACTATTGGTGTCGTATGCTGTTCATATGCTTAACTTTCAGGTTATCTTAGTAGCTGTATAAATATTTTTTTCTTTCTGGGTTCGTTTTTGCATCTGCGGGCCCAGGGTGAATTTAAATTCATTAATGAAAGTGTCGTTTAGCTTAACTGATAACGTAAACTGGAGCATCTGTAATTTCTCTTGTCCTGATGTTAATGTCACCCGTATGTAACGCCCTTTTTATACCGGATATTTGAATTTTATTGTGAATAAGCGAATTATTAATTGCCACTAGCCGATGCTATTTCTTTTGTGTTCTTTGATTGTTCTTTAATTTCCAGCCTGTTTCGGTGCAGCTCATTTGCTCTGTGTGGTTCTACGGAGTCTAATTTGATAAATTATTGATTCCTTGTAATAAATGGTGAATTAATAAAGTACCTTTCTATACCTATGACCCACGCTACGACGTATTGACTAGACTAATAGAAGCTATGGCGTTGTTTTTGGTCATTTTTTGTTCAAGTTACGTTTTGCTTAATATTAATAGATATGGCATTCTGCACGTAAAGAGAGTAACAATCTTCTTGGATTATGATCCCGTCTCTTCTCGAATTCTTTACGTGTCTCCTCTGCTTCAGGGCTTGCTTATCTCATCGTCCTCTGAGTTTACGTTTACGACTTTTGGCTCGACGTTGTGTTCTCTTCTATCTAAGTTTTGAATAATATATATTCGCATACTACGCGGAGATTCTATGCAGAACTTTATTTAGATCCGTCATAATAAATCCGTCGGTATCTTTCAATTTCTTTTCTAGCTTTGCATAGTTCCTTCATCCCTCATACCCTCATATAACCTTAACTTCTTTCTTTATTCCCAATACTTTTTTACATTTTCTTCGTTGTTTTCACATATTATACTTTATTTTATTTCAAATATTCAATAGCCTTTCTTTTATCTTTATTAATAACAGTTTTTGTTGTAATTTTGTGCTTATGTTTATATTTCTCTTGTATCTATTAGTCTTATTTTAGATTTATTTTGGTAGCTGTTCATAATACGTTGATTACTTTTGTAGTCATTTGAGTCGTTACGTATTTTTGTTTTTTCAAACCGTTGTTTCGATTACATGTTCATTTCGATGTTCTTCTAATTAAAGTAGTATTATATTTATTCCTTTATGATTTACTTTTTAGTTTAGTTTTATGCACATTTAAAACATTCACGTTTTAAATTACGTGCTTATGTATTATGTGTTGAGAGAATATGGTCAGTTTCATTGCTGTGACAAAATCAGCTGGCTCACGTCGCATTATCAAGTGACTTGCCTAGAAGTTTCATTGGTGTCATACAGGGTTCACATTTTAAATCGTGGCCCGTTCTACTTCTGAAATATAGCTACCATCTTAAAATTACGATTAAATATACTTTATGCATTAGTCCGCCTTGAATATTTGAAGGTGATACAGTATTCAGTACTGTTGAGCATCAAAAAAGGTAAATATTCCAAAATCGTCAGGACTTTATAGCATAATACATTTGTTCACTACTCGGTACGAGTAAATAGTAAATTTTAGACATCAATAAAAAATATGAACCATACATTACTATGGAGATTAGAATTGAACTAGACATAGCATTTCCTAGAAGTGCACTTACCTCCGGGTAATCGGCCAGTGCGACCCAGAGGTCGTCCTTAGCGAGGCAGAAGAGGTCCGAGTAGCCGAGGGACCGGACGTTGGCCGTTCGGCGATTTCCAGTGCGGTTTCCGGCGATCTCCAGCACGCTGACTTCCCCGAAGACGGACCCCGCCCCCAGCGTCGCCAGGACCGTCTTCCCGTCGTCGGCGACCACTTGCAGACGGCCCCGCTTCACGATGTACATCTCCTTGCCGACGTCACCCTTCCTGCAGATGTAGTCGCCCGGGGAGAATACCTGGAGCGAAAATTTCAGTTCCTTGACGTGCATAAACAGGCTTAATGGGAGTGTTTGCATGAGATTATGATTGATGGCTGAGTATCAAATTTTGCAGCAATTTTCTAACGGGGTCGCGAGTTGCGTCAGCGTGTACACAATTTAAGGAATGTCGCAGTTCGAGGGGAGGTTAATATTCGCAGGGCGATTTGCTTGGTAAACATTGAGTTGAAAGGCGTATGACGCACCCTTCAACCTGAAGTTAAAACACTGAGAGGTCAATAAAAGTCATCAAGCACATTTCTTGTCAGTGGAAAAGGTGTCTATAAAACATTGACTAAAAATGGAGAAAAACGCACTTAAAGCTTAAGACGAACAATTACAAAGTGATAGTGACTATAATACTACCGTAGAGGCTAAAAACGTATTCTAGCCACAGAGATGGGCAATTTACTTAAAAATATATTTAATTACCAATTACCGCCCAATGAAAAACTGTAATTGAGTTATCAGAGATTTCAGTTACTCAAATAAAATAGTAATATAATTATCAGTTACTTGGCTACAGTAATTGTAATTGCTCAACATAAATTGCTTTTTCAATTACTTTCACTAGAGCTTGTTGTCGTATATTATTTCTATTTGATAGTATTTAGATATCCCTGTGCTAATACATCGTTTTGCACAAGCAAATTGAAATTAATAAATTGTTATTATGAACCAATATCGTAGAATAGAGTTAGTTGTCAATCGTTATAAAAAAATTTAAATTATATTCTTTCAGTACTTTACTCTGTAATCTGTACTTACCGCAGACATATTTTTCATTTCTTACATAATATTTACTAGCAAGATACAGTGGTACATCCTTCGCAGCCTACATTACACAATGCACACCTGCATCAAATATCTCTTTGCTCGTGCACAAAGTTAGCTGTTATCCGAGTAATCATAGGAAACTATAAATTAGCTTAACATGTTACTTAATAAGGCCTTATCTTATTCTTTGCGTTCTAGAGATTTAATACGCAATCGAGGCCAGTAACTTAGTAATTGAATTACTAGAAAGTTAGCTGAAGTAGTTTCAATTACCACAAGTAGCTCAAATACTGAGAATCATTTAAATTCTTCAGAATAATTTAATTCCTCAAAAATAATTGAGTAATTGCATGTAATAGTTAATTACTTTCAAAAAATTGTTAAGTACTTTTTAACAAGAGTGGTAATTAACAATTACAGTTACAGTATTTTGAAAAGTAATTCAATTCCAAGATAGATCAGCAAAAATGAACTAAATTAGTAATCTAATTATAAAGCTACTACCCAACTCTGTACGGCCATCATTATTTTATATATCCATCTTGAACTTTTAAGTACGTTTTTCTCCGTTCTTAGTCAATGTGGTATAGACACTTTTTCCACTGACGTCTTCGTTAATAATAATTCCTTGAAATTTAACCACACCGTTGGCGCTACCCTTACTCACTGTATTAACACAGTCAAAATTCAAATATCATCAAATGACGTCTGGAACTTGTTTTAGGAGGTGCCTTCGAGTCAGTTCAATCTTTGGTATATTTAAATCGGAAATACATAACTGTAATTATTCGAAAGCAAACATCCATTTACGTCTGCGTTCCATAAAAGGAAATAACTTCTTACAAACGCTTGCAATAGTACATATACAAAAATCAAACTTTAATCCTAGTTCACAGATGTACAATGTGCACCAAAATTTAAATTACTATAAAATCTAAGAAGACATCATAAATATGACATAATATTTATCAAATTTTGGACATAACTTTTTATCGTAACTATTTAAAATAGTAATAAGAGTACCCAGGGTGTTTCATGTGCCAGCGATTGTTTGCCACCGTTATAAAAAGCTTTGTCTTTTCCTGTAATACGTTTATAATAAATGGTTGCGTCATAAGTATACAAGGTGTCTTAAAAACATGATGTTAAATGTTTACAGAATGAAACGGATGCTCTATTGGAGAAGACAGTTCATATAAACATATTCGAAAATAAAAATATACGTATACTAGCAATATATCATTTGGACAGGTCTTGGGCACACACAAGATGAATATTAAATAGTTCAGTGAGTTTTTAGTCAGCAATTTAAATCAAAGAAAACAAAAGAGAAAGAAGGGCGTTATGCTAATGTTATACTGATATCCTTCGATGCATAACATTTACCAGAGAAATGGAAATATTTGTGCAGAAATGTACAGCATAAATAAGTAAAGAGAAAACAACCTAATAAAATACTCAAGCCACAGTTAAAAACGCTAAAAAATATAAAATAAGATCAAATACAGAGCTAATATATAATCACAAAATAATGAACTAAATTAAATAAAAATACAGTGAAACGAATATAAACAAATAAAAATAACAATATGTGAAACAAAATGATTTAGTTCCACGTAAGAGATTAATAGTACAGAAAAGTAACACAAAGGTTACATACGTCATAGAAACATAAATAATTGTAACAAAACAGGAAAATAGAAATACAGTGGGAAATCCGATAAAAGAATCTTCATCAGAAATGCTTAAGTTACTTTACATTATATAAGAGCGTGTAACCGACTCGAAAAGCGTTTGTGTTTGCAGTCGGCAGGTAGTGGGTTCGAACCTGACACCCAGACAGTGTTTATAATTTACACTCTCAGGCCATCATACGATCACCTGTGGTGGTCGTGATGCCTATGAAAGGTAATGTTCTTTAATTTAATGGGTTTAACTGAGATAGCTCATAAAACTGCACACAGTGTGTGAAAGTAACAGACTTTCAGCCTATATTAAGAGGAAGAAGACTGTCCATTATTCAAATAACTATCGTAGCATAAATTAATTTTGTATATAGCCAAACACTAAAAGAAAGCATCTTAGAAATCATGACTATAAGAAAGAAAGCAAATAAAATACCCTAGGTAAAAAAGGCAAAACAGAGTTGTTATTTTAGTTTTTTGAAATTCTACGTGGTTTTTGGGCACTGATCGATGGCAGAGGAGATATTTTAGTTCTGACTGCGGTCGCGGCTTGTAAATGCGCGACATCGTCAGCTATTTTTCTCTGGCCGGCCGGCTCCTTGGTAGAGCGAGTACACCCTGTCTGGTTCTCGTCGTTACCTCAAATTCAGCTAATAATCTTCATTGTTTCGTTTGTTTTTGTATATTTTACTAGAGAAGGGTAACAACTGGCAATGAAGCCGCATTTGTGAATAAAAAGGTTCCTGCTTTACGCATTATATGCGGTGCGAACGCAGTGGAGTTAATTATTTCGCCCGAATATATATATATAGAGTCGGTTTTAACTGGATTGGTATTAAATTTCGAACTGCTTAAATATCTTAGTCGGTCTCGCTATCGTAGGCTGAGTGTTGCTAGTCTTCAACTTTCGACTTTCGACGTACCACAATAAATTTTTGACCCCGCTGCGTGATCATCCTCGTCAGTCGGTTGTGTTCCCAGTCCAAAGTCCCACAACTTCTACAGAGTTTGTAGATCTTGCATGTTTCTACTCGCCTTCTAGTAGCTAGAACTTACATATCTTTATAATTGGAAGTAAATCGATGCTTTACTACAGGTGTGCGTTGCTCTGCTTCACGGATACCAACTTAAGACTCCCTCCTCTGGGTGGGCCTAATAGGTTTGATGAAATATAGTTTCTAATCGTGACTTCACCTTAGGGCAATTTTCCTCAGATATAACATATCCAATTAGCGATTAGCTCCGTCGTCAGCCGAATGTTTTGTTCTGTAGTCTTGTGCGTTTAATATGGGTAATTAGATGTACACTGTGTTGCCTCTACTCTGTACAACAGAATTCAGTGAATTAAACGTTAGTAGGTGGAGGAAAGGTATCCGCTTTGTCGAGCTTGTTCCATTGTTACGGAACACCAACCATCTCTTGGCGATAGTGAATAATCCAGTGGCGCCCGATAAATAAGAATTACCTACTTTCTACGCCCCCCTGAATTAATTTAGACAGCAATACCCACGCTTTCAGAATAGAACCGTGCTTGTGTACCACTGTAGTTAGCTGGATGAACTTTTGGGTTCGTTACTTGTAAATTTATTTTAGGGCAGGTAGCCAGATAAAATATAAAAAAAAAACAAAAAGAGGTACAAGGATTTTCAGAACAAAGAGTCCTAAAATAATAAAACTTAACATAGAAAATTACCAAAAATAGATTCTTCTCGTGCTGTAGCAATTTGCGTGTGTTCTAGAATATT
The DNA here is from genome assembly GCA_940337035.1 of Agriotes lineatus. Taxonomy (NCBI): domain Eukaryota; kingdom Metazoa; phylum Arthropoda; class Insecta; order Coleoptera; family Elateridae; genus Agriotes; species Agriotes lineatus. Next base: position 135,689,099 of record OW679199.1, read on the forward strand.
GGTCAAGGAAGAGACTAAATAATGGCTATAATAATAAAATATGCCCATTAGCATTGTTAGAAATTCCTTCTTCGTTACTTTAGGTCGTGTATACATAGAATATTGTTCGGTTAAGATCGTTTTGCAGAGTAATCATGAAAGTCGTCGAAAAATCGTAAAGAAAGTACCACATTTTTCAACAAAAAATCGTAACGAAAGTAATACTTGTTTAACCATTTTATGGAAATTATGAATTGTCAATTTGATAGTTCTAAATTCTGACGTCCTTTTCGACCAAATTTCGAGTTACAGGATATCACTATGCAAAATCATAGCGTGTACAATACGCATAAAACCAGTATTTTTTTACTATTTGGTTCATTCAAAAAGATAGAAAAAGTATCGCTTTCATTACTAGTCAAATAAGTAACTGTTTCCATTATGAAATTAGATAAATTCTACCCTATGTTGGTGTTAAGACAAAAGAAAAATAATGATTCGAGGAGTCTCTTGCATTCATTTGGAAGTCTCTTTTAGTAGTATATCCTTTAAAATATGTTTAAAAATGTATGCTAAAACGGTAAGAGGTCTGCGAGTCAATAGTACTGTAAATTGATTTATCGAGAAATATAGTTAGGGATGAGCTACAGATAGCAACAGAACATCAAATAAGTGAGGATCATTCCGAGCATGTGTGGATTACCTATTTGTAATGCAACTTATTAAAAACAGCTAGTAGAGAAGAAGAATGATATATTGTGCAGCTAGTGGGAAAAGTGATATATTCCCAGCCGATTGTGGAAATTGCTGACGAAGCATAAGCTGAGACAAAGGAACCACAGAACGTCATGAAGACCACTTTTCGTAAGCGTTACACATACTATTTTTTGTTTTTCACCGATCGCAATAAATAGTGCGATAATTAATAACTTTACTGTTACGTGACATTTTTTTGGCCTAGGTCGAAAAGTAATATTCTTCCTCGTCGTCTAAACAACGAGTATATTTTCGTACTCTGATTCCTTGTTGTTTAGCAACGACGATAACATGCCAGGATCATAAATTTTGCAGCCCGAAAACACGTTGTAAGAGTGTAATTTTTCGTTCGGTAGGAGAAGAACACATTCTATTCAGACATCTGGAAAAAACTTATGAAAAGCTGGTTAAAGTGGAACTCTAATAATTCCAATAAAACGCCAATCCTCTATTGTGCTATTCTGAAAGCATTGCTGAGGAATTATGTAAAAATAATAAAGCGTGTATCACAAATACATCAGATGAGGAAAAAGCCAATGTTATTGCATCCCATCTCGAAGACGTGTTTACTACGGATATAAACAACAACCACGATTTTACGCAAGAGGTGAATGATACTATTGAAAACTATAACTATCGATACCCACTCCACATCTACCCGACCTCGCCAAGAGAAGTACAATCCTATATAGCAAAGCTGTCAATAAAAAAGTCACCTGGGCCGGACTTGATTACAAACAACATTCTGAAACACCTTACAAAAAAGGGTGTAGTCTATCTTGTAAATGTATTTAATGCATGTCTTAGATTGGGGTACTTTCCGAATATATGGAAGCATGCCTACGTACTACCATTTCTAAAGCCAGGAAGAAACAAACACAAACCTGAAAGTTATCGACCAATCAGCCTTCTATCGGTAGTCTCAAAACTGCTGGAAAAAGTAATTTACTCGAGATTAGAAACAACGCTAACGGAACAAAATATTATACCTAACCATCAGTTTGGATTTAGGAAAAATCATTCCACGACACAACAGCTACTGCGATTGACAGAACTTATAGAGAAAGGATTTGAAGACAAACAATACACGATAGTGTCATTCATAGACCTCCAGAACGCCTTTGACAAAGTTTGGTTAGCCGGCCTACAATATAAATTGATCAAGCTTGAAATACCAGACTATCTTACCAAGATCATTGTATCATTTATTAGTAAAAGAACGTTCGCAGTTAGAGTTAACTCAGCTGTCTCCCAAATAAAACCAATTAATTGTGGCGTTCCACAGGGAAGCATTATAGGTCCCATATTATTCAACATATACGTCTATGATATACCTGTTATGATGAACTCTACACTAGCGATGTTTGCAGATGACACTGCAATTGCAACACAGAATGAAAATCTCGCAATTGCCGTAAATGAACAACAAAACGCGCTAAATAACATCAATAGTTGGCTTAGCAAATGGAAAATATTTATTAATGTAACAAAATGCCAAGTAAAAGTGTTCACACTCAGAAAAATAGGAAATTTACCCAAGATATATGTAAATCAGAAAGAATTCCAATGGGATCCTAGAGACTCCGCTGTCAAATATCTTGGTGTATACTTAGATACCAGATTGGGATGGGGATACCACATTAATAAAAAACTTAACGAGTGTCACGCAAGATTAATGCTTCTATATCCTCTGCTAAATCGAAAATCTCACCTGCACCTAGACTGTGCCCTTTTAATGTATAAATCAATCTTGAGGCCAATTCTAACTTACGCGTGCTCAGTGTGGTGTAACACAACAAAAACAAACTTAAACAAGCTACAGGTTATGCAGAATAAAATTTTACGCATAGCAGCAAATTCCCCATGGTTTGTGCGTAATAGTCAACTCCACCACGAACTGGGCATACCAACCATCCTTGAACACATAAACAAAGTGAGAACTAAATTTTTTGTGAACATTAACCTGTGTCCAAGTGCAGTGCATTATAACCTTGGGAAAAAAAACATACATGTAAGACTGAAAAGAAAATTGCCCCAAGACTTAACAGACTAATAGTACTACCGTTGATTGACGTATTATATAAAACAACTTAGATATTTTAGCGCTGTAATTCATATTAGTTACAGAGGTTTAGTCCTCCAAAGCTATTTATATACAGTCATATTGTAAATTATTGTAAAACAACTGTGTATAGCATAAGAAAGTGCTGATCCGGTTCAAATAAATTAAAAAAAAAAAAAAAAAACAAATTCCTTAAAACCCCTCACCACACAAATATTTAACAACTGCTAAATACGCATTTCGACAGCCACGCTGTCATCATCGGTAGCTACGAAAAACTGATACAGTAAAAAGAGAACGATCTACTCGTGACCAAATCACAAATGGAAGTGGGCGATGTCCGCGCATTTTACATCTGTTTATAGTGTTTGACCCGGAGGCGTAGCCGAGGGCCAATGAACTTCAAACCATAAAAAGCATCGCTGTGTAATGGTTTTTCTTCTAAAATTATCGATAATTTTATTAGGAAACAAACGCCAAATTGTAAGTTCGAAATTCCACAACTCTCGCCAGTCTTAGAAGTGAAGGACTCAAGTACATCAAAATTCCATTTCACCCGGCTACAAAGGGCCTAGCAAACATATTTAAAGAATCGGGCCATAAAGTTGTGTATGGTTCAAACAACAGTATTACAAATTTGTTGGGAAACCCAAAAGACAAACTGAGGACTTTAGAGAGATCTGGAATTTACGAAATTAAATGTTCCCATTGTGATTCTAAATATATTGGGCAAACACGTCGTAATTTTGGTAAAAGCTTAAAGAGCATTTAGCTCATCGTAGATTGGACAGATTCGAAAAATCGAGTATTGCCTAACATATTTTCGAAACGGGTCATGGTATAGAAGATGATGACCTAAAAATTACCATTAACTTCAACAAATCAACTAAATTCTTTTGAAAGCTTGGCCATTTTTAAGAACCGAGATAATAAACTTTTGAAGAAAGATGGAGGACCAATACCGTCCTCCGTCTTATATGATTTGTTGAAGTTACATTGACCGTTCTCCAAGTTCATTGGCCCTCGGTTACGCCTCCGGGTCAGACAGTATTAATAGATGTAAAATGCGCGGACATCGCCCACATCCATTTGTAATTTGGTCACTAGTACATTGTTGCCTGCTTACTGTGTAAGTTTTTCGTAGCTACCAATGATGACAGCGTGGCTGTCGAAATACGTATTTAGCAGTTATTAAATATTTGTGTGGTGAGGGGTTTTAACGAATTTGTGATATTTTCAAACCACAGGCTCCAGCAGTGTTTTAATAAAGCGCGTGCTAAAGTAAAGGGATTTAAACTATGTTCTGCTGTCTTCACTTTTATTTAATTTTTATTGAGAAAAAAGACTAGATAAACAAATTGAGAAAATTATCCCAATATGAGACACTCACCTATCCAGCATAATCTTTTTAGACATTCAAGTAGTAGCTCCTGTAGCTTTTAATTTAAAAAATATGCTGCGTGCTTGGGACACAAAAACCAATTAAAACAACTCTTCAACACAAGATAAAATAAAGCAAAAGGGAATTGAAAAAAAAATATATAAGAGGATATATAGCATAAAGCAATGGAGTAAGTACCACCACGGCAGAAATGAAACGAAAGTTGAATGCAGTAAGGTGGCTTATCTCTATAGAGGAAACATAGAACTACTAGGAAATAAAAAAGCGAATGAAAGCCAAGGAGAGCGTGCTGTATATATGCTAGATGTAGCGAGATTGGCCTAGCTCGCTTGAGTGTGTTTGGAATAGTATATCAATATACAGCCGATGTGTGCATATAAGAGGATGCTGTTCTCTGAATGTCATTTTTTGGCAGTGGTCTATTATGATATGTTTTTCGGACTTTTTCCACTGTCTAGTAGCTAAAGAGGAAAACAGATTCCGTAGGAAGCTGAAAGAAGCTACATACATAGCGCTGGCAGTAGAACCAATTAGCCAGGCTAGCGCAGAATTAAAGCCCATTTGGATGCCACTACTGCGCAGAGAATTACAAAAATAGTCTACTGCGCATACAGCGGTAAGGCATATATAAGTTTACAACTAAAATATATAACCGCCCTGGTGGCCTAGTGGTTAGAGTGGCAGACTAGCGATCAGCGGTCCCGGGTTCAAACCCCGGTGGAGGCACAAGTTTACGTAGGACAACGTATAATATCAGTCCTTCTCAGGATTAACCAGGAACACCTGAAGACGCGAGTAGATTAAAACTCCCGAAACGTTGTGTGATTTACACCCTAGACAGTGGAAAAAGTCCGAAAAACATATCTTAAGAGGATGCTCTTTGTTGTTTTCAGTTAGGTATGTATTAATAATTAGGTAAGTGGGCCAATATAAGTTTTAAACGAGTGCCCAGGTGTTGTGTATTTTCGCCACATTTATGCGCGTGCTTCTACCACGTAAAACTGCCAGAAACGATTGGTTTTTGCGGAAAGCCTTAGTGTGAGCTAGCAGCTAGAGGTGTCGATTTTTCTATCACCGACAGAATATGTGTTTTGGTTCGCGGGCCTAAGCGTGAACGTAGGTCGAGCCAGGTTTGAAGTTGAACACAGTGCCAGCCAAAAGTGAGTTTCGACAATTCTTGGAGAACTACAAGCGAGGATGAAAGGCAGAGAAATGGCAGGCAATATTCAGCACAGAGCGAGATGATCTGCAGACACTGACGATTTTGAGCTAAGCATGCACTAAATGAAGCGGTAGAGTCGTCGAGTGACGCGATAGGTATGACTGTGGAGCTGCACGAGCCCACAGTCCAGCTAATGTGCAACGGAAATTATGCACTTGCCTGCGAGTGATTTAATGATATGGTTTTGCGCTCACTGCGTTTGAACACTTTTGGGAGTTAGTGTGCGTTATATAAACACGTAGTAAACACAATTTTTGGCGGTTTATTTAATATTCTTGTGTTTATAAAGGAGGGATAGAAATGACCATTGCTTTTCTGATCTAGTTTGTAATCTAGTGTTATATATCACTGTTTCTTTAACAGGTAAATATGTTTGTTGTTCATTTGTATGCAAACAAATTTGTTTTTATTTGAGTAGACTTGTAGAGCTAACCTTTTGAGTTTAACATCAGTCAATGTTAATTGCTGGGTTTGTTTTAATATGGGCTCTCCTTAGCCACGACTGGCCTAAATAAGGTACAAGAGATCTCATTGCTGTTGAATTAGCTAGCAGAAAGAGAGGGCAAAGATGATTAATAAAAACGATGCTGATATAAATCGCAGTGTTATATGTACACGATGAAAAAGGGACCGTTAAAATGAGTTAACCACATGACATGACCATTAGAAAATGATTTAATATACGAGTATATCACCAGGTAAAACAGAAGCAGGGTATCTATGCATCTATGGAGATGCTGAAACGAAAACATAGAGGGGACAAATGAGAGAGAAATAGGTTAATCTTTTGAAAGAAGATGTCCAGAATAGAAGATAATGAAATATTTTTTGTGTAAATATGTTCGAAAACCGGTATAGGCCTAGAGACTGAATTGGCATCGAGCACAGGATACAGAGTGAATGAGAAAAATGAAAATTGGCGTCCAGTGTTTTGGTTCTACGTAAATTATGGAAGTATCGCAGATCAAATAGGTGTTATTTATCGTCGTAAGTATTTATGTAAGAGGTCATTCTCATCAGGTGTTAAATAACGGTGAAAATATAATATCTGTTTACTGATAGCAAATAGCCAATTATCTGTAGCCGTGTTTAACAAAAAACATTACAGCAAGTGTAAACAAAAATAATACAGAATGTGAGAATTATAAATACATATGCAAGAGGAGGCTTCGCGAGGAAAATGTAGACTCACCTAGTTAGATTGCGTGGGGAAGTTGGAAATGTTAAACACTCGTGTCTCTTAGCGATTCAGTTGGCAACCTGTGCATATTTTTAGGGTTTGCTTTGAAATGTCCTTTGGCCAGGACATCTGAGAGCTGAGAACAGCTCCCTTAAATGTATATTTCCTGTAAGCACTCAATTGGCTTAATTTCCAAACAGCAGGAACATGTCTACATGTCTGGCCCAGTTTGATTTAATTAATGTGTTGGAGCACCAGTTTATTTTATTGCAGAATTAACATTATAAAATTCAGTTGCTTAAAAATTGCAATTTGTGCACGTAATTGGTCTGAGATATTAATCATCTTTAGTTTAGTAAAACGATGTTGTATTAACCTCTGACCTTATTAGGTTTCCTATGTTAATAAATACTCTTGTTGTAAATAAAAGAATTTTGCCGAAAATACTCCTCGTAAATAACAAAAATAAATAAAACTCCAGGCAGAGTTGTATTTATGAAAGGTTATTACAACAGTATGTAATTTATGTTTCGAATTGTTTACTTAACGTTGTCACAAAATTCAGAAATTTCCTAGAGAGAAAATACATCCATAATCAGCAATAGACACTCATCCTTTGTCTGCAGACGTAGGTTATCAACGATTTCCTGGTCCCAATATAACTTATCACTATTATAAATCATTCAACGAATGTTCTATCTAAATGCCTTGAATGTTGCTGATATTGCGTAGGTATTTAGCCAAGAGTTGGTGAAATATGCATGACGTTTACTCACTAATACTTCAATTTCTGAGTTGGAAAATCATATTTTGTTGATTTAAGCTCAATTGGAACACGCTACGACAATTCAAGACCACATAATGTATTGAACATTAACATAATAGTTTTATTCTAGGAGATTAATACAGAATTACTGTGGTACTTCAGCTGTAAAGTGCTGGGAATCGTTAGTTAAAATGTACATAATCTCATAATTTTCTTCTAGGTTTTCTGTAATATCTCAAAACTAAGATTACGTGTCTGTCTGTATTTGCGACTCAATATCTCATGATATTTTCGGTTACATTGTTAAATGTATATATACATATTTGCTACTGCTTCCATTGATTTTGTGTTTCGTGTTTACACCAATATATTCGTTTCTCTAACATGCTGAAGTTCTTGGAACTTTGTTGTCCTGATTTCTTATCTCACCTATACGATTTTGATTTATACGTCAACTGCTCTACTATGGTGTTCTATAGTCAGTTTCCAACCTGTAGGATCATTTGCTACGAGACTTGACTTGTCCCGTTCTGGAAAGATCTGCATACTGGAGACCTAGTTAAGAGCTAATAGAAGTTGTAAACATAGAAGCTAGCACAATTTATCTTCAAACCACAGCAAATTATATTACTCTGGAAAATAAAGAAGAATAAGAATGTCAGCTGCCACCATAATTTGATCGGATCAATTATCCTACCTTGTGCTTAAAAAGTGGCCGGTTATAATCTCTCCATATGGTAACATATCAGTTTTTTCCTATCCCCTTTTCACCATAACCGTTCCCATCTGAATTACAAAAAGATAAAATGCTCTCCTGAAGGTCGTTCCAGTACATATATGCCAAAAATCGTAGGAAAACATTTGGATGTACCAAATTCCCAACACTGTTGTAGACATTACTCATTATCACCCTTGATACATGTTGCACCCGATATTGCTGTAACGTTGCAAATTGGCTTTGCCATTACGCTGTAGCTCTTTTTAACGCTTTTGTAAGTGGCTTCTCGGTATATTTTTCTTCAAAATATGGCAGAATTGTCTCCTAGACCGTAGATTGCTGCAAGCGCTTTCGTGCAAACGGGTTTCATATGTTTATTTTGGCTCTTTTTTGTTAAATTTTGCAAATGTCAGTTTGGTACCTCGTTATTTTTGCATCGCTTCATCTGGTGTTTTCCTGGAATTGACGACTAGTCTTGCTGCCTTCGCAGAAAGCGGTTTTCTACCGAAAGGGCTTGGCTTACAATAGGATTAACCCTTTTAAGCCGGCGCCATCTGACATCGTGGTGAATTTCGCATTGCGTATCGACCATAGTTTAATTGACTCGCTTCGTCCGGACGGCGTGTACATTTATCATTGTCGTTCGCTCTTTTCTACGGCCGTTTTACATCTGCAATGTCCTGAGAGTTTCCTCACCTTTTCATGGACCTGAAGATATGTCTCGAGCGATATTTAATCACGGCGCCTCTGAGATAATTCAAGGCCAGGTCAGAATTCTGTTTTACCACCTTATCAACCTTTATCACCTTATCCCGCGATAGAGAAAACACTCGCGCGCGTTCAAATTTATTTAAAGTAATAGATCTGGACACATCATGAGAACAAACTATGAAAGATGGACCAAAAGGATAATAGAAGACAAGGAAGAAGAGGAGTCAGGAGATTACAACTGAGATGGATGGTGGTATAAAGAGTGGTTGGAAAACAATGGCAAAGAAAACCACAAACCAGAAAAGATTGGAGATTAGAAGGGAATACCTACGTCCAACAATTGATTGAACAAGGTTGATGAAGAGGAAGAATAGCGTTCAAGAAAGGTCTCGTTGACCTTTCTCAATATTGCAAGGGATACATTTATTGTTTATATAACGACCTTTGTTGCTTGCTAATAGTTCAATATTTTAATTATCTTTGGAATCCATCTAATTGTAGAATGGTTTGTTAAAGTATTATGGGCTCATTTGACCTTCACGCCCATGATGTTGAGCAGAGACTGTTGTTTTTTGACGAAGCTTGACTGAGTTTTCTAATGCACTTCGTTGTCCAAAGGTCTTTAAGATAAACATCGCGTCCGCGAATTACGTTTAAGAATTTAGCTTTTTGGAGTGCCCGAGAAGCCTCCTCGATAGAGTTATCTTCGCTTTTCGAACTCAAGCGATAAGAAAGTAAAATATTTTATTTGCTTATTTAACCAATTTTATTTTTTACCTCTTCTTGTTTTACGAATGCGGCATACACATTCATTTATTTTAACAATTTGAAACGTCAACGACATCCTATAATTTGAATTGATGCTATTTTGGTGTACCTATAAATCTTAAATTCATGAAAGCCTTGGTCCTTACATTTTACTTACGCTATTTCTTTAAGCGATATCTATTCTTTATTTAAATAGGTTCGTGTAAGATAGAAGCCACCAGGAGAGTTGTTTAGACTGCTAGTGAGATCGAGTTTATCGTTGTCACTGATGGCAACTGGCGCTTATTTGTTTTTTTTTACTATAAGAACCTTTTTGCTTAATTCATATTCACTACCATAATCGCCGAGGTTTGGGTTAACCTGGGCAGGGAGTCCTTCAAAAGTTGTATAGGACGAATCATTACTAATGTTAAGAAGCATGTTTGATGGTAATTTATAGCAGAAGTTGCATTGTCTGAATTTTGACAATAAGATATGTTTAAATTATCTTCTATAGATTAATCATAGTTTATTGTAAGGCGAAACCCTTCCCCAATACCATGTATCATCACCATCTCTTTCTCCAATTCATAGGCATTAGTGCCACTTATAATACCCCATTCCATTTTATTGTCTTACTCTCCGTTATACGTGTTCAACTCAATTTTGATGCCTTATGGTATTGTTATGAGGAGACGAACGCAGTGGTTATATACAGTAATATCCATTTCAGCGAACCGATGGTACTCCATTCTATTATTATTTTAATTACGTGTAATCGTTGCTGTAATTTTATCTACTTCTAGTTTTTTATTTAGATAATTGTGCAGTTTTCGTTGACATAATTCTGATTTAGCATAACATTTCGCTTTGATTTGTCATCTTTCAACTTATCGCTGTAGATGTATAGTTTATTACAATTTTTCAGTATTATTGCTGATGAGGAAACTATCTTCGAAAAATCTACAGTATTTGATGAGCCCATCTGTTTCTAACCCTTAGTTAACATTATAAAAACAACTTCAGTGAAATAGTAAACAGTAGCCTAATTATGACTGTGTTATAGAGTTGTTAATGTTTCTCTATTTCTATCACAATTTTTGTTATTTTCAGCCTTTTTAGCTTTTAGTATTTTATATTTTCCTTTTGCGTTACGGTTTGTTTTTGAGGTGACAGTAGCGCACTCTGTGGACCCGGAGTTTAACTGTTTAGTAGAGTTGTTCACCGCATTTCTATAATTGTATGTGCATATATGAACGTAAGTAGTCAGGCTTAGAGTCTATATCACGCTTCAAACAACACTATTAGGTTTGATTAGGCATTTACCTATAATATTTGTGACTTGCTCTTGCTTCAGATTATTAATTTAAAAAATGAGCAGTTATTCGGCAGAGATTTTGGTATCTTTGTTAAAGAAATTTGATTTGGCACTATTTCACTCGTTAGTTTAACACTAGCATATTTGAAACTTTATCACTACCCTTATGTTTATATGTATTTCAACTAGTGTTTGTTGTTTGGTTCTTGACAAACAAGGGTTCCAATTGATAACTCTGTTTTTGTATATTGTGTTTTATATCTTTTACATTATTATTTCGAATATATTTTCTAATTTTCCGTTTTGTGTATTTTACCTTATGCTATTTTCCAGGATTTAAAGTTTTTTCTCCATCAATTATCAGGAAACTTGACTGATTGTACAAGCTTTAAATTTAATATTTACTGCTGTTATTTTATTATTCTTGCAAAAACCGCTTTAATTATTTTACTGCAAAATAAAGTGGTTGTGTAATTTTCCGATTTGGAATATCTTTATGTAAGGTTTCCAGGTCTTACTATACCGAACTCTGATTTATCCTTTCCAGTGGCGTATTTATTTGCAAGTTTGAGATATTACTTTAGTTTATAATTTTATTTATTATTGCTACATACTGAATGATGTATTTTGTTTTCCATAGTTTTCTATACGGTTTTAATATGATTAGTCATTTGAATAACAGCATTTTGGGCATCTCAATAAATAGTCAAAAGGAATATCTTTATTCTAAAAATAGATGGAATATATTTACTTCATCACTTGGAAGCTACTAATTCTGATAGGCTGATAGAAACACAATCTTCTTTCTATTTTAAAACAAAATTCAAAATAGCATTACTATTCTTGTAACCGAAGGTGGCTGGTTTCCAAATTCCACCAGAAACATCGCGCTTTATGGGGAAATTCCAGGTTATTTTATACACTTCTTTGTATCGCAAACTTATTTGCACGTACAGAATCCCCAACTACTACGTACGTGACGCTGAAATGCGATATGAAGGATGCCCCAGGAAATCGACTTCGCCAAGAATATTGTTTCCCGTCTGACAGTTTCGGAAGAACGTTCGTGATCAAACTAACTTAAAAACAAACTTAACGTGTAATTCGACGATGCTCACACACCAAGAAATGCCAGAACTGTTGCACTGCTCATATATGAAAAGCAACAAGTATCTGATAATATTGTCGGTTATTTTAATTTTCTTACCTTTTTGTTGTATTTATTTGTGAAATTGACACATACCGCATTCATACAGTAAAAATAAATATAGTTTGAGTTTTACCTAGTTATTGAAAGTAGGGCTACAAATAACGGTAGTTATTACTAATTACATAACATAAAATAAATAGGAGTTGTTTAGACACGTTAATATAGCGTGCCATAGATTGTAAATCTAAATTAAATTTAAGAAAATGGTACAAATACCGTTTAAACAAGTACAGTACACCGGTCTGATTCAAAGCATGGGGCGATGAACCACGCAGGCTGGAAACTGCCTTCGTGTTAAGTCAGAGGGTTCAAGACAGCTACATGCGAATAAAAGCTATCACTCCAATTTCAATATATTAAACGTACACTCTGAAATAGAAAGGGGAAGAACAAAACCATATTCTGTGAAGAGCTTGACAAAGTATATGACCTACCTAAGAATCACAGTAATATAATTGTCGAGAGCAACTGTCGCTACAAACGCTGAGAAAGGAAAACAAAATGATTTGCTGACAGCTGCAAAGTAGAGAAATGTCAAAACGAAAATACGAACCACCGGCTCAGAAATACATGTTCAAGGATATAAAAACAATACACAAAGGAGAATAAAGCGAAATTGTAATAAGCAAGAACTAACTGAAACATAAAATAAATGCGGAAACAAAGTCATTTCTATGAAGAAGTAAAAACGCAGAAAGTGTACCATAGTTCGACAATATGCATAAGAAGTAATCAAACCGATTTAAATGGAAACCAAATTCAAATAATAAAACTGATTTGAAGCCTCAGCTGCAACCTGATATTGATCGCCCTTTTATAATTAATTAAAGTTATTGTTTTATAAAAGCATACCCTTTGACTGGATGCTAGGGACCCTAATTGAAATGGGAGCCGTCTACTATTCTAACAATTAAATAAACCATGTTAGTGAACATTCCATTCCTTCATCAAGCAAGCAACAAGTTGTAAGCAACCTGCGTTCCCCAAGCGCATACCTGTAGGTGTTGATCGGCCTCAAAGATTACAGCCGGAATAGTGTAAAATAATGTAGTAAATGATCGAATCAATAATGTTGGATAATGAAATCATAACATGAACAATAATAGCAATTAGTAAGAAGTATCAGTACTTGCACTAGATACGTTGACCAACAAGATCAGAAAGGGAAATAAAAAAAAACAGAAAGCTAGAACGCTAGGCCAGAAGCAAAATACTAAAGCGAAATAGAACAAAGTATAATGTCCTTGCATAACAAATGACAACTTATTACACCTAAAACCGTTGATAGGAAGCTGGATCACTAAGTTACTCCTATATGTTTGAATGTCTGCAAACGATTTACATATATACGTGATATACACAATATATCTTATATATATTTCTAAAAGTCCTGACTGACTCACTCACTCACTCATCAACGCCCAGCCCAAACCCTTGGACCTAGAAAGCTGAAATTTTGCACAGAGGTTTCCTTTATTATGTATACAAGGAATAAGGAAGGATATTTCGAAATTCAACCCCTAAAGGGGTAAAATGGGGGTTCCAATTTTGTATGGAGAAATAATATTAAATAGACATTTCGACTTGAAACTTCGTAGGAGTACTCCTAAAAACAAATAATCAAACACGTATTTCGTGATTTTTCGAAAATCAACCCCTTAGGGGGTGAAATGGGGTAAGTAAGCCTAAAAATCGATATGGGTGTCGTTATTGAGGTTTTTTGGGACGTTGATTGCGAAAATTACATTTATTTTTAAGTCCAAGACGGTGAACATGACATAAGGGAAGAAACGGGACGGGACGGGACTAGACTGGACGGAACGGGACGGACTGGACGGGACGGGACTGAGCGGGACGGGACTGGACGGGACGGGAAGGGGCAAAGCGGGACGGGGCGGGGCGGGACGGGTCGGGGCGGGGCGGGACGGACGGGACGGAAAGGGAAGGAAAAGGATGGGATGGAAGGGGAGGGGCGGGACGGGACAGGACTGGACGGGAGGGAAAGGGGCGGGACGGGACGGGACGGGAAGGGTCGAGACGGGACGGGGCGGGGCGGAACGGGATGATACGGAAAGGAAAGGGAAGGAATGGGATGGAAGGGGAAGGGACGGGACGGGACGGGAAGGTACGGGACTGGACGGGAAGGGACTGAACAGGAAGGGACTGGACGGAAAAGGAAGGGACGGGACGAAAAGGAACGAGACGGGACGGGACGGAAAGGGAAGGGGAGGGTAGGAATGAGATGGAAGGGGAGAGGCGGGACGGGACGAGACGGGACGGAACGGGACGGGACGGAATGGGACGGTACGGAGATGGGGACGGAGAAAGGGACGGGGACGGGGATAGGATGGGATGGGATGGGATGGGATGACAGAAAATAATTAGTCATTATTTAATACACAAATAACGAACCTCGCGCGAACGAAGTCGCGGGTAAAAGCTAGTATTATATATAATCAATAATTATTAAGATAGTTGGAAATTAAAAAGAAGAAGACAATTAATTGTGTTCTACAAGTTGGCATGATAATAATTGCTTTCTTACATGCTGTGAGGTGGTGCATTTCGAACATTTGCATCGGGTTTGTTTTCAGAATATTCAAAGTACTTTTTGCAATAGACAGAAAGCAAGAATTGTAAAATAACAGAAATGTAAAACTAAAATGATTTTAAATTAATGCAGGTATAGGATTTTCCTACTCGCATCTGTAATACTCATGGGATCATTTTAAAACTCACAGTCGAAATAGATCAAATTGAATTATATTTTCTCGTGCAAAACAGTTACACAATTTCGTCGTCAACAGCTTTATGAGTGATTTGCACATGGATATCACCAATATGTACCTTTCTATTTCGTGGTATTGGATAAAAAGTCAATTCCGAAGATTAAAATTAGGTAGCCTCAAATTGCAATTGGTCAGGCCAACATCGACTTAATGTAAATACGAGGTGGAATAAAATTCAATTAATGATTTTTAACGTGTTAACTCCACTGTTGCATTCAAAACGCAGCAGAGAAGCTTTGGATATGAGTACTTATAGATTACCTGTTGACTGGAGCGTTTTAACACGTTCGCAGTGTTTCCAGTCATGCGTAACCCGCGTCTAGCTTGACCAATACCACCTAATGAATAAAAGCTTTGGCCCTTTAACGTCACGGGCTGGTGACGTCAGCTAAGGAAGGTCAGTTGTAGTCGCGGAGGTGAACTATAAGTATAGATCTTAGGTACATGTTTATTTCAATTATCAATTATAACTGAGCCTTTTTTAATAGGCATTAGTGTATGGTAATGTGCGTATGAGTGAATTATTATCAGTATTGCACAAATAAAGAGGTAAATAACCGTTATAGGCGGTTGTGAAATAAATATATTGTCACCGTATGGCGATTTTTTAGCAAGGCATGCGAATTATATGTACTATAACGGTGCTGGTTTTCAAATTTCTTACATAGATGCCACCTCCCGGTAATTCGGAATAAAATAAATTTAAATAATTTTTAAACCAATTTAACGGGACACAACAGGAGGGTTAGGAGGTGATAAGAGTAGAAAACGAAATACGTTATATAATAATAAATAAAATTTAGAGTTTAATATTTTATAAGAAAACTAGGAATTTAGCTTTGACTCTTCGCTCTCTATTACAAAAAAGCGAATACGGTGCGACTAAGAAATCAGTTCACGACTGATAACCCCATTTCCACAGGGCACCACCTTAAGTTATGAACACATGTAAACACTATGCGCTTTAACGCTAATTTCTACTTAGAGTCAGCCTTCCTGCACTGATAGCATGCCGTAAAGTTGCGGTATTTATTCTTTATGTGGTATTGGTTTGACCTCACAGAACTGCGTACCCTTTCTTGTGATGGCTGTTTTGAGTATGGTAATTTTTAGTCAAAATTAGATTTTCAGATTGGTGTGGTATCTGTCTCGAGCGCACTGATCCAGTTGCAATTTACTTTTCCTGCAACAGAGCTTACCACACCATTCCAGGTACCTAGTTTCACTTCAAACTATCTACCCAAAGAGTCACCGATATCTCGTAGTGTAGAGAAACATGGTTCGAGTAACTGATAATTCGAGACGTATGAACGATGAGTTGCGAAACAATGCGACGAAGTAGGTAATGTATTAATATGTTGCAATAATTAAAAATTGATAGTACTCACCTGCAAGCGCAGCTTAAGCACCAGCGCCTCAAGGAGTCCCGGCTCGCAATCCTGGAATATTCGCACCTTGCGCAAGGTGTCCAGGTGGACCCTGATGGCGATCTCAGCCTTCAGCTTGTCTGGCAGCGCCGAGAGGACGCGCTCCTCGTCAAGGGCGCCGCTCTCGGCCCACGTGTAGGCGAACCATCGGATGACGCGACCTTCCAGCTCGCGGCCGACCTTGCGAAAGGCCATGTACTGCTTGACGCCGTCCATGCGGTTCTGGAAGTCGACGCGTGCCAGGTTCATGTTGGAGATCATGGAGCCGATGTTGCCGACGATGGTGGCAAAGATGAGCACGCCCGCTAGGAAGTCGGCCACCACGAACAGGTACTCGGCGTCGTTCTCAGGCACTGGGGTTTCTCCTATTGTCGTCAGCGTCAGCGTGGACCAGTAGAAGCTGTAGATGTACTGGCGTGTCAGCGTCGAGTTCTTCGGCCCGTCGATGTTGTACACCCAGTTGTCCGTCCCGAAGCCGATCGCGTAGCTGATCGCGAAGTAGAGGCACGCGTTCCAATGGATTAGCACTAGGATGGCGAGGACGACTTTGCAGATGCGGAATACGTTGGGGTAGTTCGTGTCCGTCTCTGTCCGTTCGAACCAGTCCCACAGCCGTGGCAATTTGAACAGTCTGTTTAACCGCACTATCACAGAGCAGGGCACCTTCACCTGGCACTCTGACGGCGGCCACCAGCAGTAGATAATGTCAGTGGGCAGCAGCGACAGCACGTCGATCCTCCACTTGCGCGACGACAGGTAGTTTCTCCGCAGCTTCCCCGGATCAGTCACCAGCAGGCCTTGCTCTAGATAACCTGGAAGAGAGAGCCATTAGTGACGGTACTGGACATAATTCACCTGATAACTATACAAAGAGGTTTGGGAATACAGAAAGATGGTCTTGAAGATTGTGAATCAATCTTCATTCATTTTCACAAAACAGGTTCACCAACAGCATGTCACTTATTCGCACTGCAAACAACGTAACAAGACAATTAACACTTCAGGAGATATCATAGAAATCTTATAAAAATTATATTAGAGATGCAACAAAAGCTGGGTCTCATAAAAAACTAACGAATAAGAGCTGCGGTTCGCCCAGGAACTAAAAGTTCAATTTCTAGAAAACAAAAAAACTGAGAAGATCGTAACAACTATCTAAAAATTAGTAACAGGCTAAATTCTGAAATCAAAAGAATGAAGATCGATTGCCGTGTCAACTTCACGAACAGTATTATACATACATATATGGTGATCAGAAAAACATACGAGCCATGTTAAGGCGGTGCAGGCTGGAGGCACACAAATTATGCAGACCTAAAAAGTGTAAAAGTTGACGAGATCAACCATTTAAAACCATTAGATAAAGAGAATAACATAATAAACGATCAAGAATCCATTAAAAAAGGAGGAAATGAAGAACCAAGTGTTACCATAGAAAACTCACTTCTTTAACATATCAGTAGAAAGTTAAGTATAGCGAGAAAGCTTTCTGACATTTTTTTTAAAACTCCTAGACGTAGATGTAATCGACAAAATTTCAAAAAACACCATCGTACTAATATTTAGAAAAGAAGGCAAATCATACTTCCGAGCTGTATTCTTAAATCATTAAAAAGTATGAAAGATTATCATAGAATAACTAGGCTTTCGAAAGAACCTATTCGCACTTGATGCAATTTTTATTATTAGATAAGTAAGAGAGTAATCTATTGGATATGAAAAGCCTTTTTATATGTACGTTGAACATCTCGCCTTTGATAAGGTCAAACTTGTGTCACGGTCCGTTTTTGCGGTAACCGTAGCGCACTCTATGGGCGCAGGGTTCTCTTATTTAGCAGAGCGTCTACTTCATTAAGTAGGCGTTTTTACATGTACTTTTATGTATCTCTTTGAATACCGGAAACCGGATTTAGGCCCACCTATCAAATATCGATCATTCACGCTGTAATGTCATATTTGATGATATTATACGGGTCTGCTTGGAGTATACCACATTTCAAGTAGACGTGGAACATCCTTCAGGGAAACCTGTTCCAACATCAACCTTGCAAGATTATAGCATTAAAATATTCACCAAATTTGGTCTAGTATTGTATTGACTGTACCATTGACTAGACTGTGAAATTTGGTCTAGTATTTTATTGACTGTACCATTGACTAGACTGTGTGTATGTATGAATATAACCAATATTAAGTTTCAAACAACAATATTTTGAAGCCGGTAGCGCAGTTGGGAAAGAGCTAGGCTTGCATTAAGCAAGCCCTCGGTTCGAATTCCGCGCCGAAATTTTTCCGCAGCCTTACCGACTGGAATCGGGCTCGATGAGACCATCCACAGTCGGGCACCACTCAGCTCTACTTAGAACCACAGAGGTCAACACAGGTCAACACATCACGAAGACGCACCGCACACAATGATTGCTGGAGTTCGTTTGAAAACTATTGGGTACTAAAGAAATCAAAAGCCCCAATACAGATCATTAACTTCACTGGAAAACTAAATAGCTCTATAGTCAGCCACATATGGGATAACGGTCAACTTAAAGAAGAGGTGCAAATAATGGCGGATCTAAGACTGAAACGGGATTTGGCCCAGCTACACCGGAGCTGAGTGATAGTAGTTAATAAGGCCGATATACTGCTAAATTGTACGTTGAAGTAATATTGAGATAGAAGTCTATTTGGTTAGTCTATTTAAATTGGAATAGCTTTAACTTAGGCCCCAATGCGTATACATTGGCCGAATCATTCCGCGTTTCGCTTGAACAGTGGTTTTAACAATATCCCGGACGGGGATGTTTTAAAGTGCGAAAGGGACATTAAGTGAAGTACCTGCGTGGAGGAAGAGCGGTATTCGGGGTGCAACATTTGCTGTGAGCACGTTGGTCATTTGCGCTGCCGAATTGGGCCAACGTCCAAAAGAGTGCGAGGCGTTGAAATAACTTCTCGGCTTCAAGAAATTGTTTCGAGTCAGGCTCCTAAGTAATTCTGGGGACTCTCAATAATAGTCAGTGGTGCACACAAGCTGACAAGAATCTCCAGTTAAAGCACTGCAATCTAGGAACCTCAAAACTTGCCAAGTGCGGCCACGCAATCGAACAATATCAGAAAGCCTGCCCCTGCTGCACACACGTGAAATTGCTTACCTATACGCAATTATTTAAGGTTGGCAATTTTCCCGTGTGAAAACCGAAAATAGTGAATTGCACCATATTACATAACCTCGCATATGAAACCAAGAGACGGTTTGGAGCAGCACCTAAGCTGTTGTCGCAGCTTGTGATATCAAACAGCAGCCCTGAGCTGCAGGATCGTATCGCCTTTCGAGAAGCGGCGAAATACTGACGCGAAGTCGGACTTTCATGTAGTTGAATGTTCTCGTATAAAAGATAGTATTGTTTAAATATGGTGACTCTTATTTGACTGGCAAATGCGTGTAGCACTCAGCAAAGGCCCGTAGATTTTATATTATTAGATTTTATTATTACCGTTGTGTTTAAAAATGACCATTTATTTCAGTTTAATCCTATTTCCAGATTGTTTAATGTGTGTATCTGAAGACGTGTATATTGTAATGGTATTAACCCACGACTCGACTCTGCTAGCATTGCAACATAATGGACCAATTCAATAAGCACAGAGTTGGCGTGTTTTATGTAGCTGCAATGTTAAACTAAACATTCAAACAGTAAATGCATTGATAACGAGATGCAAGAAGTAATAAAGTAGTTGAGTAAGGAACGCAGAAGGTAGAGCTCGTTTTGACAGGGGTCGAAGTTGAATTTTAAATAAATAAAAATAATAGGTTTGTGCATAATAGAAAGCCGAACCGAAAGAAATTAATAGACACAAAAATGTTTGCTATGTGCAGGTTAAAAGAAGCGTAGGTTTTCATTAAATGTCAATAAAAGTGAAATTTGTGAGGAATCTAAAAGGTAAAGAAAGATAGAATCAAATAACAGGACATTGCAAAAGATCAATTTGGGAAGCAGGCAGCAGGACATGAACGAAGCAGATGAGAAGCGGTGAACTCGAATAAATCAGTGCATTTAAAATTACAATTAGTGCAATAGCAGAGCAGTGGTTAAAATTAAAGGTGTGTGGGCGCAGCGCTACCGAAATAATTTTAGATGTAAGAAAAGACAATAACTTAGATTATAAGAAAAATGTAAAATAGAATTATGTAATCAAATTTATTTCCATTTTGTACTTTAAGTTATCAAACATAATTTAAGTTAATATTGTCTCATAGCAGGCAGATTCGTTTTTGTTTAATAACGGGTGGGTGAACAATTGAAAATTAATTACTTGACTGTTGAAATTTGTGCTCCATATTTTTATACAAATTTGATAATAAAAGTGTTTTTCAAGCTATAAAAAGTATACCAGTTTATTGCCCAAATGCCAGTGTACAAATGGGTGTATTTTCAACAAGTTCCGTAACAAAAAACATCCAAATTCCATAATCTCAAATAAGAAGATATCGGGGCCAATCAACTCCATTTTGCGAACTTCGACTACGGCCAAGAGGAGCATCGGAGCCAAGAGATCAGCAGTCTACGGCAGAGTCCAGGTCTGCAAGAACGTATCCAGCAGATTTGGCAGCAAGGGGACCAAGAATGGCGGAGAAATTCCAACGGCGTCATTTCCAGAAGGGGCGACGCAGTTATAAGGTACGATTTAGCCTAAAAAAGTTAGTGTCAGCGTGCGGAAAACGAGGTGCATACGACTTCAGACCTTGTTAAAGAAGAGGAGATCCTTTCCAAAGCTCTAGCTAAGCCGCATTTTAAGTAATTAGCCCGGCGTCAGTAAAATCCGTGGTTTGGGGGAAGTTGAAGCTGTGGAGGAAGCGACCAGAAACAATTGCTATAATTTGGACGGCGTCTGTCTGGCGCCACGAGATACGTAACTGCTAGAAACAAAAGTTGCTATTTGTCGGCAAGCGCGAAATTTTGAATAATTACCTTGCGAATTCTCATATTTCACGAGTATTTTAACTTTCAAAGCACCGCTGTTCGCACTAGTCAACAGATTTGTGATTTGACAGATTTTTGGATCTTGAACTACCGCGTAGTTGAACTACTGACTGTGTATAGTACCATTTCAGAACAATTTTAAAATACAGTCGACTTCGGAACTCACCCTGGGATTAAAGAGCTTCTATTCTACTGAGAGCTAGCGTTTTTCTAATTAATTGCAGTTGAATAAAATATAAAGAGGGGCCTACAACCATTTATTTTGTGCACTAAATCAGTACATTATATTTTAACCAGCCTAGTAATTTAATGACAGGCAGAGTACAAACACAATAAAATATTAAACAGTGAATTGTGTATTTGGATTTGGCTCTAAATTAATATAAAAGACAATTACATTAAATTAATATAAAACAATTATAGAGCATCTCATCTCAAATTATATTTATGTTACAATAATTGTGAGCAGATTGGCTTCTATTTGAGTAGACTCTTAGATCATATCATTTCAAGCTACGATTCAGATCGTCAACTTCCGGAGCTTTGTTGCATTCGGTATCCACAGCCACGACGGGGAAAAGGTAATGCTTTCTTTTGTTGTGAATTGAGCTAGCTAGCAGCAAAGGGCAAAATGAAGCACAATAACGGCGCTACGAAGTGGCTCATATCAAGACATAATCGACGAAATATGAACGGTGAGGTAGGCACATCTATTCAGTCAGAAGTAGAATATGGGAATATCGATTGCAAAAACAAAAACAGTGGTCGTACCAGAGAAACCAAAAGACGTAAGTTGCTAATTAATAACATATCTAACATGTGTTACCTTTACTGCTTTGCATAAAGATTTCGTCACGAATATGCCACAATTGAACATGTGCACCATGTAAGCAAGAGGTATTGTTCCGCTTCTTTTTTCGACATATCTCAAGCTTTCGAGAAAGTGTGGCACGAAGGCCTGACCTACAAATTGAAGACCAAGCAATAGAAGATGCGGTAAGTCTTATACAACATGGCTTCGTTCCTTAACGACTTCAAGGGGACGTCTCAGAATTAGCAAGGATGTGCCTCACGACGACCTACTTTGTTTGGGAAAGAACATACTACAAGCAAAAGGAAGAAGCCGCTATGAAATCGGCGCTAGCCCTAGTTATTGCCAACATCTTAATGGAAACCTTGAAAAAGGAAGCGATTGAGTCCAGAAACCTCAAACCTAGATGTTAATTCCGCTACGGCGACGACACATTTGTTGTATGGCCTCATAGAAAAGCAGCCTCGTGAAGATTAACCTATACAGTATATCGAAAGAAGATCCTCACTGTTCGCTATCTGCACATCTCATCACCGTCCCCAAAACAAAGGTAATTGATCAAAACGCTTATTCATGGGGTCAATGCTGTTTGTGATGAGAGCACAAATTAAGACATGTGGAACAAGCTCTACGGAGGAATAGCTACAGTCGACGAGATATCGGGAAAGCATGCCAAAACCGCGGAAAAACTAAATGAACCTAAATCTAGAATAAGAAAAGCCTTGATAAGAGAGTACACTGAGAAAGATAAAAAAGTTATTCCTTTCAACAACAATTCTTTGTCCAGACAATATATAAAAGCCATTATCAGTTCCAATGCACTTGTGGCAAATCTTACATAGGACAAACGGGAAGAAGCGTCGAATGTAGAAAATAAGAGAACATCAAATTCAAACACGACTTGGAAATACAAAGGACTCAGCCATCGCTGAGCGCTTACTAGGACCCCACAAACATACGTACTAGCCCCGCATTATTCAGAAACATCTAGGGATTATTAAAAATTCGAACAACTTGACTCGGGAAGACTAGTGCCGCCTTAGTAACACATGGAAAATAGCCCTAACCAAAACATACATACATTTCACGTGAGCAACTAAACAAAATAGCGTTCCCCTAGAAACACACAAGAGTTGCATGTGCAGCCAACGGAACGACTCCTCGGTATATAATGAGAAGTACGAGGCTTCTTCTTCTTCGTGGCACTACAGCTCTTCAAAGAGCCTTTGCCTGCTCCACAAGATTTTGCCATTCTCTTCTTTTCTCAGATTTCCCTCTCTATCTTCGTACTCCAATTTGTCTCAAATCTTCCTCCACATTATCCAACCACCTCTTTCTAGGCCTTCCTCTTAAGCGTCTTCCCTCTGCTTTCTTTTCTAAAGCTATTTTGGGGGCTCTACCTTGCTGCATCCTGTGCACGTGTCCCAACCATGCTATTCTATGGATTTTGATTATTGCCACTATATCAGGTTCTTTATATAGTTCTTTCAATTCATGGTTCATGCGTCTCCTCCAAACACCAGCATCATTTGTCGGTCCAAGAGCTTTCCTTAGAATTTTCCTTTCGAAAATTAATAACCTGTTCTTATCCTCTTCTGCCAATACCCACGTCTCTGATGCGTATGTCACTGTGGCTCTTATTATGGTCTTATATATCTTTAGTTTTGCATTGCTAGATAACATGCGAGACAAAGTATTTTTGTAACGAGTAGTAACATCTGTTTCCTGCACAGATTCTTGCCGCTATATCTGCTTTGGTGTTATTTGTTTCCGTTAGTATACTTCCTAGATACTTAAATCGTTCTACTTTTTCGACACTCTTGTTCCCCAAATGTATGGATTCTAGATGTCTTCTTCTTTCATCTCTTGTCTGCAGCATGTACTTTGTTTTTTGGTCGTTGGTTTTTAGTCCTGCCTCCGCCATTTCTCCTTCTAATTCATCAAACGCGGTTGTGAGCGTCTCTTTTGTTCTTGCCAGTATAACAACGTCATCTGCATACGCCAGGTATTGTACTGATCTATTATACAATGAACCTCCGGGATTGTAGCTAATAGCTCTAATGCCTTTCTGTAATACAATATTAAAGGGGTGTTGATACGTAGAGAGTCTCCCTGTCTGAGGCCTTTGTTTATTTCAAACTCTTGTGATGTGGCTCTCTCTATTCTTACCTTGCTTCGTGTGTATTGCAGTGTCATCATTGTCATTTTAACTAATTTATCCGGTATTCCCAGATCCCTCATTGCTGCCTCCAGGTACTCTCGCTTCACACTATCATATGCCTTTCGGAAGTTTATGTAGAGTTGATGAACCTTTATGTTGTATTCATAACACTACTCCAGGATTCTTCTTATTGTGAATATATAGTCCGAAGTAGATCTATTTTTTTCTGAACCCACTCTGGTAATCTCCCAGAATTTGTTCTATATATTGTTCTATTTTCTCTGCTATACTCACCCATCGCTGAGCGCTTACTAGAACCCCACAAACATACGTAATAGCCCCGTATTATTCAGAAACATCTAGGGATTATTAAAAATTCGAACAACTTGACTCGGGAAGACAATTTCCCCCTTAGTAACACATGGAAAATAGCCCTAACCAAAAGATACATACATTTCACGTGAGCAACTAAACAAAATAGCGTTCCCCTAGGAACATACAAGATTTGTATGTGCAGCCAAGCGGAGCGACTCCTCGGTATATAATGAGAAGTGCGAGGCTTTATTCTGAAACTTATGAAAAAACTGACACGAAACGTAAAGTTTACATCGAAGACCTCGGCATAACCCGCAAGAATCTACCACTATGAACAACGAGTGTGAAAGCCTGCATTCAACTAAATTCCATATAAACTCACACTATACTAGGTGTCCCATGTAGTATGGGTTATAAAGTGACTGCCATGTTAAAAAGACAAAGGATCAACTAACGCTGACACACAGATCATAGATGTTAATAAAAAATCTTTCGATACTTAGGAATGGTAACATCCGTTGCACGAGATAACGGACATACGGCATGACAGTTTTTGATATATTAAAATGGCATCGAAGGGAAAGTTTTTGATATAGAAAAATACCATCGAAGTAACGAGTAACGACATGTAGTAACGCTGTTAAATATTGTAATGGTCTTTGGTATAAGGGTTTAGTATCAGATTAATAAGGTTAAAAGAATACAATATTGAAATTACAAAGATGAATTTAAGTATGAAAAGGATATCAAAATTATTAAAATGTATTTGGTAAAGAAAGGAAATAGAATTTAAAATTCAAATGAATGAAGCTATAAAAGAAACACTAGGATTCTAACATAATTTAATTACTATCTGAAATGAAGTGGAGGATTAATGGCAAATACTTATTCGAGAAATACCATTGAACATAGTGGGTGTTAGACAAATATGATAAAGTTGTGTTGTGTTGTACTATAAAATATATGCTAAACTAAATCACTAAGGAGATATTTTTAATATATAAGTATGTAAAAATAATTTGGTAGAAAAACGTAATATATTTCTAAGCGGTTAAAATTAAAAAAATAAATCCTTTATAAAAGTTAAAAGCTGTTTGGTATATAAAAGGGTTGTGAATTAACTAAAATTGGCGTGGTGAAAATAAGAAAGGAAATGTTGAAAGATTAAAAGATGTGAAGACGATATCGATGAAGAAAATGGATGTGGTGAGAATACGTAAGTAATACAGTTATAATCTACAAAAGCAAATTTCTAGAATGGGATGCCGAACTGAGTTTATTGCCAAATTATATTACATCATATGAATTGTATAACAGGGAATGGTTTTACTGGAAGTGGTTTACATCGAGATTGTTAGCAGAGTGAGCGTTTTATGGGGTGGATAGGAGGTTTTCATCCAATGAAGTTCTAAGTCGACAAGCTTGTAACTTGCGTCTAGTCGAGGTTCGTGATACCAGGTCGTCGGTGCTTGAGGATTTTGGTAGGAAGACGTGGATGGCGTTTGCTACTGACAGCAGGTACTATTAGAGAAAGTTGGTAGGTGCCTTGTCATGTTTTGGCCAGGAAGTCTTTGCGGATCCAGGTGTTTTGGCAGAGTTCGTACTAGGATTTGTTTGAACGTTGGGAGACCTTTATGAGATTGCTGGATGCGTTTGACTTGGTAAAGGAGAGTATCGAGGTCCATCAACAGGTGACAGTATGAAGGTATTTCAATAAAAAACTGAAAGAAAAAGATAGAAAGAGTGAAGTGAGGTAATTTTAAAGAGGGAAGTACTTACTATTTGATATTTGTTGAATGGCAAGTAATGTAACGAAAAGTATTTGTAATTAATTTTGCACTTGCATAATTCAAAGTGACTGGTGACAGACGTAAAAGTTGTCATGAAATAAGAGAATCAAATTTCAGGAATAGAAGCAGTCTAGATTATAAACGAATCCCACCTGTGTTTCAGTTAAGAGTAAAAATGTTTCTACCGGAGTTAGCGATTTAATAATATAAAAGGACAAATAAGTTACTAAAAATTCAATTTTAAAAGGGAATTGATTGAAAATAAACTAAAGTATAGTAAAAGTCAAATGTAATAGCTAAAGTATAATGGTTATTGTTATAACATAAAACCATTTTAATATATAAAGACCATTATAACATAGTCAATTATAACATAAAATAGGCGCCACAACGTGGAGACAGAACAATATATGTTATAGAATAAAACTAAATATAGGCATTGTTGTATGTATTCCTATCGCTAAGAGTAGAAAATGTTAGCAACATAACATACGCTGATGAGACCTTAACTATAGCGTCCATAAAAAATTGAAACTGGACATACGAGTATAACCGAGTTTTTAATAAGGGTAAGACTAAGATTATGGTTGTCGATTGAATGTGAAACAGCCATCCTCAAACAAGAAATTTTGCAGTTTTCGAAGGGGTAAACCGTTTCTTATAACTTGGTACCTATGTTAACGACAATAATGTTGGGACAGTGTGAGCCCGAAATAGAACTATGGCAAGAGCAATGATTACCACACTAAAAAATTAGCAAATAGTTCTATACTTCATCCAAAACAAAATTAAATAAATAGTCAAAAGATGGATGCCTTACGATTTCAAAGATAAAGAAAAGTTAGTTAACAAATAATGTAGTGATTAGTATAACTCTAACTACACACGCACTATGCGATATTGCAAATATAGCACAGGATAGTGAAGCGTGATGTGAAAAAGGCAAATCCATTAAAATGGGGCCACCAAACCCTTACCTAGATAACGGATAGAGTGGGGCTGACTGTTACGCAGACACCCTGACCTAAATGTATCGATTGCAGGGCGGTGGTGAGCTACTCTACGGGATGCATCTGCATATAGCAAATCAGAAATGCAGGAAAGCAATCCTGCAGCTATTAGCCCCTATATTTATAGAAGTTCGAACCTTGGTCTAGATATTGTTTAGTCTGCCCAGCCGAGCAGGAAACTATTCATAATTAGACGCTGTTTATGTTCGGTAAAATAACCCCATGTTAGACACACGTCGTCAAACAAGAAGAAAGCATAGCTTGTTTGTAAACGTCGACAGGTTTTTTGTGAGAAAAATTTTTTTTTTCAATTCAAAATTCGAATAAAATCTTATTTGAATTTTAAACAAATTTTCTACATTAAAGTAGCTTTCCATTTACAAATCCTTTTCAAGTTTTCTATGCTTACAGAGTGAGTATAGGGTATCGCATTTAAATGCGTTATTATTAGAGCTAGAAGAACATTTTCACGTTATGGGATTAAGTTTTCGAAAGCAATTCTATATAGAAAATAGCAATAAAACTAATATAGAAACCTTATCTACTAAAAACCTAAAACAGCAAATGATTTCTCTAGGGAACAATTCAGTACAAATCCACACATAGAAACCATAAGCTATAACCTTATAATAAGTTGATATAGAGTGACCTATATAAAAAATAGATATTTATGCATTAAGGAAGATATGAATATGTTTTTTCCCTGAGGTTTACATGTGTTACAGACCGAGGGCCTCTGTAAGTCAACCGAAGGTAAAGAACATGAATATCTCCCGTGGTGCATACAATATTTTATCTACTAGCATATTCGTAAAAATAGTAGGAAATTTCAAAATGTCATAATGACATTTAAAATTAGAATATGTAAGAAACATCGAGGATTGCCTCATTGTATGGTTGCTAAGACGTTAATTGTAGTTGCATTGTTACCATGAGTTTGTTAGTCCCTTGGGAGTTATGAGTAGCTTTTCATATTTTGTTTCTATGACGAAAATGTACAATATCATGTTGTTAGTAGATAAATTAAATTACTCAGGAAGCGCGCTGGTCCAAAATATTGTTTGGTGGTACTTTTTAGCACACTACTAGTATTTGATTACGATTGAAAATATTGATTCTGATACTTTTACGGAGATACACAAGTCTGTTTTTAACTACCCCAGAATCGAAGAAAGAGGGTACTTACTGTTTATCTCGGTTGGCCTACAATAGTCGATTTCAATTTAAATAAACCGATAAGATTCTAATAGAAAGTTTGTTGCTACCATTAATTTGAAGGGTAATTACAGTTTAATTTGGGTTGCGCTTTGAAACTCATCATAAGTTACGATTTTTAATACTAGTATTCATGGAACATTTCAGACGCGAATTGATTTAAACCTTACAAATAGCCCATTTAATTTTGTATTTTTTAAATAGATGATTATATACAAAAGAAATTAAGCATCAGATAGCGTTTGAAATAACTCTGCCTATTTGCCAAAACGATGGCTAACTCAAGAAATTCAGAAAATAAAATAGAGGTGCAAACTAGTAGGAAATTAATTATCAAACTAGAGTGCGGGTTGCTCTAGTAAAAGTGCCAAATCCAAATTTAAAAAATCAAAAATAGTAAAGTTAATCCTATTTAAAATATTATATAATTTTAATTAGTAAATAAAAACAAAATAATCTTTATTTTATCTTTTCATTCATGGTCCGAAAAGGAGAAGAAAGAAAACAAAAAGAGAAATTCAACTAGCTATACCAAGAATTTGACACTCGACACAAAAAGAATAAATAGATGGCTTCAAAACAAAGGAGAGGGGAATAGATTAGTTAGGTTAGATCAGGTCAGGCCGGGCCTCGGTAGGCCATTGGATTCCGACGCTGCAGCCGAGGTCGCAGTTAAAAACGGGACGTTAAGGCGCGATTTCGACCCTAGTCCGAGCGTTCCTATGTCACTTAGGTTAAGTGACGCACGCACCCCCTGAAGTTACACGGAAGCGGTTTCAGAGGCATAGAGCCTAGGAGTTAAAGGAGCAGAGCAGATTAGATTGCTATAAGTCGCACAATATTAGTAAAGAGAGCTTTTAAAAAATATGGTTGGATATAGAGAACATTCTTAAAATACACACAGCTCTGAAAAGAGAAATCAGCCTAACTAAGGACTAGCGAAGACGCCTTTTTGGGGTGCCGCATTTCTAATCCATAGAGACCAGAAAATAACTGAGTGAATCATGGAAACGCATTTAATCGTGGTACATAAAGAGGGTATACCCACCTTCGACCCCGAAAGGAGAAAATCACATACACATCTAAACCTAGCTAGTCCTAATGCGGCAGCAAAATGCAAAGAATGAAAAATAACTGACTAAAACAACGCCACCGACTATGACAATATTATTTTGCCACTGGAAAAGAGCAAACCAGATCAAGATAGGGTAAACCCACAAACTAGATGGATGTTGGGAAATAAATAATGACTTAGTCACACCAGAGGAGTATATCAAATTAAGCAAAATTCAAAGATAACCTCCAAAAACCAAACAATAACGCAAAAAAGGTGTATATTAGTGGAATATGTGAGAAAGAAAAAGGCGATAACAAGGACAAATGGAAACCAGAAATTAACCTAAGCAATTAAGAAAAAGGCAAGAAAATGATATATAGCTGCCAGAATAGAAAATAAAGGTTTCGTCAATCAACCTAAATAAAACTCGAAAGAGTTATTAAATGCATTGATACAATCTGTGGAAACAAAGCTATAAAATATCAACGAAGAAACTGGGTCTTAGACGGAGAGTTGAATTGGGAGAAACAGAAATGGTACAAAATTGTAGACGAACAATTCTCGACTCAGAATATAAACCGTTGGAAAGCCATAAAGATGGTAGAGGTGTCACACTTCACAGCATGGGTTTATAGTAAAAAGCCGCTGAAATGAAGACTAACTCATATAAGAACCCACGTATGTGCTTACTGACAACAATGGATATCAGAACGCCTTTAACTCTGTCACTTCGGATGAAATTATCAAAGAGTTTAAACAGAGGAAGATTATTAATCATCCAATCAAAATACGAGCAGCTCCTTCAAATATAGAAAGATAATAACCGAATACAATAGAGAATTTTACATTAGTTTGCGGAGTACCGCAAGGGTCTATACTGAGACCACCATTATGAAACCTATTTTTCGATTATAGAGAAGACTAATATGCCAGACGGATTAGAAATCTTGTGGCACCCAGACGACGTAGCTATACTAACGACAGCCAAGGCAACGAGAGAATTCCTAAAGACGTTGATATGAAAAAATTAACCCTGGCTATAAGAAAGAAAATAAAAGGAGATTAATATTAAAACAAATCACAATATCACCATACAAAATAAAGAGTATGCAATATCTAAGAGTTAGCTTGTAGAGG
Source organism: Agriotes lineatus (assembly GCA_940337035.1). Classification (NCBI taxonomy): domain Eukaryota; kingdom Metazoa; phylum Arthropoda; class Insecta; order Coleoptera; family Elateridae; genus Agriotes; species Agriotes lineatus. Next base: position 135,719,858 of record OW679199.1, read on the forward strand.
AACATCGCGATTAGATCATGTAGACTAGTTGACAAAAAGCTGGCTTAGTACAAAATACTCTAAAAAGGTATTGTGTTTAGTAGCGTATTTCATACTACTGTGCGAAGCCCTAATATGGACAGAAGAACGATGAAAAAACATGAAACGTTACGTGATTTTCTAGGTCCCTGCTCGGGCGCCATGAAACCTTAGGTGATAACGTAGAGCGCCCTTCACAGGAACCTAGAAAACCACGTAACGTTTCAGTGCAATAGTAGTAAAAGAGCAAAGAAAGCTATTGGCTCTTAGAAAACTGATTCTAAGAAAGCCTTACGAACAATAGCAGATATAAAACTAATGGCTGGTAGAAGGCAGAGTCGAGGAAAAAGGAAAGAGTACAAGAAACCAACAACAAATAGTCTCAAAAATTGAGTGAAAAAACGGGAAGGGTCGGCTGGACGAACAGGCTGATAAAAAAACTAAAGGTACGTATGTGTGGACAGGAAGCACGTTGAGGCGAATTTCTATAAAAATTTGATGTGCTTTTGACACCAATTGGAGGTAAGAGTTAAAGTCTTCGACCACCGCGTTCCTTTCTTATGAAATTCGCGTGCTTCTAATTTTCGCTCCGAAAGCCGTTTGCCGTGCTTATATTTTGTGCGCACCCCATCCTTCGAAATCGCCACCCTAACCGAGTGTTTTGTCATGTGGTAGTTCCCGTTGCAAAGCAAGATGACCATAGGTCGCTTAATACCTGAAAGAATCCAAAGTTTTTCTCCGTTGTTCTCGATTTTTTCGCTTTGTCGTTCCGTTCCGCTCTTTTCCATTTTTATATTTTTTTTTTGTTTCTTTATTTGCTATGCCCTGATGCTCAGCAGTCCCTTGATTCTTCAGTACGCCTTGTGACTTGCTGGAAATTCCAGGTCTGACCGACTTATCCCACCAGTGATAATCGCTCGGTTTAGGTTTTGTTATCCACTGTTAATCATTACCTTGTTGCGCATTACACAAATATTGTAAGTCTATGTGATATTATGAATTATAGTAGAAATAGCCGAATTAATCGGCGATTATAGCAAAGGTTAACACTGGAATTTAACCGATAAAATAATTAATGTTTATGTGAAATCATCCCGCTCAACAAGGCTTTATCGATAGCTTTACGTGTGAATCGAATTAATCCGTAGATTTTTCGTAGCGTTAATCGAGATTATTCCTTTAGAACCTCAAATACTTTCGCTGGATCGATTTCGAATAGGATAAACTAAATCACTTTATTAATATTGTGGTGTACTGGTCCTATACTTAAGTTTTATAATAGCAGCTGTATAAATAATTTTGCTTTCATAGCTGTTACGTATCTGCTGCTCAAAGTAAACGTTGATTCATTAGTAATACCGTAAGCTGAAGTATGTGCAATTTTGTCATTATGCTGAGGTTCTTAGTGACATGTTGCACTCGCTCTATTCCTGATTTCATTTGGATACGGCTGTAAATAAATGGATCATTATTTGCTACTAGTCGATGTGATTTCTTTTGTGTTTTTTGGGTGTTCGTTATTACCTCCAGCCTGTTTCGTCGAAGCTCACCCGCTCCGCGTGTTTCAACGGAACCTAACTTGGTAAGTTATCAAACCTGTCGCCCTTATTGATTAATTCATATTTGCTCGTACTAATTAGGGAATTAATAAGCTTTTTCTTTACGCCCACTACCCACTCTCCGGCATTTTTGTTAGTTGCTTGAAAATAAATAAAGTTATGACCATGCTATCAGGAAATATCGGTATTTTTACGCTTAACGAGAGAAACTTTTCATAAGCTTCACATTATCTTTATTTATGCGATATCGTCATTAGTGTAGAATTAAGAGAAAGGTACGCGTATAATATTCTTTGTTCACTCATGCTGCGTGAGTTTCAATGTTAGTCAAAAAATGTCTCAATGCTCTCTCCTATGAATTATTGTTGTTGCCCTTTTTTATTTCTCGCTCTTTCCGATTACATTATAACGATCTTTATTCCACGATTCTCCGCTTAAATGAAACAAAAATCTTATGGATTTCATTAAATCGGATCAAACAGAAGGACCTCTCGTAGTGCAATAATTGGGCACAATATCTTTGAGTCAAAGTAACGATTTCACCCGTAGAATTTTCCGTCCATTAGAATACCGCCTACCTCTATTAAGTCCGCTCCAATAAACGCCGACTATTCAATTTCATTCCAGTCATAAATTTGAACACGAAAGAGAATATGAATTTTTAGTGTTGATATTAAATGCTCTCGTTGTACGGACGACGCGCGTGTCAGAAAGAAAACATGCTCTTCGATTTTGGCATGAGCAGGTTCTTTGTTCGCTTGTCTTTAGTACAGTAATTAATTTGGTATACTAAAGAGCCTTAATAAACAGTACTCTCAATTGTAAGTACAATAAATAATATTAAATTTTTTTTATTAAATGAATATCTACATCATATACATATAAATGTCAGTTGTTGATGTATCAATTATAATATCAGTTCTTTTAATTATTAAGCTACTTTATCAATGTTTTGATTTGGAAAAATCTCAAACTATCTTAAAAATTTGCTGATTTGATGACACTTTATGCCTACATTTGGTTTAGCTAATTTACCGACTTACATTAAACCCCTGAAACGATTTACAGCACTTAATTGAAAAGAATTCAAAGGAAATGCAACACCCACTGAAAATGGTTAATAGAGGGGAATCCAGTAAACGAAGAGACGTCTACTAAATAAAGTCCGAAACGAGAAGTGCTAAAAATATTAATTTAGAGAGGAAAATAAATTTGATATACACATGATAGAGGTTTTCAAATTGAAGCCCAGCAACAGCGAAGCCATAAATCACTGAAATTGTGATATCCAGTTCGGGAAAATATGGTTAACGAGGTACGCGAGAATTGGCTTAATTACAAAAAAGAGTGATATATTGAATGCTGTAAAGCCTCAAAATGAAATTAAATCCGACTTGTGTCTGTTTTATAGGTGTAATTTTGAATCCACAGATTGAACTGCGATTGGCATTTAATTACCTCTTTATTCACTTTAATGTTCAGCTTTTATTCTTATAAGGTTTTTATTTTAAGGTTGTGTAGATAGTTGTCCATATTTCATGCAAATTCTTGAACTTGCAGTTGCTTGTAAAACAATATTTAATGTCTGGAAGAAGTGCATCACATAGCAAACTTTTATATTATTATTGATTTGTAACCAAACTGTTGAGCAAATAAATATGTGAAAAAGCTGATATAGAAGTTGAGTGAAATTATCAATAAGAAAAGTAATAACGGAGTGAAATTCGGTGGAAGGACTATCTAGAAGAATCTGTAAAACTTAAAAAACAAGCATTCCAGAACTACTTTAGGAATCAAATAAAAGAAAAATTAAGCATATGTATTGAACTTCAAAAGAAAATAAAAATGGCACAACTAAATAACTAACTAACTTGTTAGTATTCTCCGCACCGACACACTGGTGTCATCTTAGGTCAAAAGGTGGTTTCATGCAAAACTTCTGGGCTTGATCTTCCTCAAAAGTTAATGCCTCTCCAATTGCTTAATTTAATTATTTTAATTCACACGATGTAACCTTTTAACAAGTTAACTTTAACGTTTAATCATTAGTTTACATTTGCCAAACGTTAATTCTCCATTTAGTGTGTTTTGCTATGACCTACTTTCATTTATCAATTTAAAATCTCAGTTTCACACATGTGCTTTCAACGTCGTCCCCTATTAGAAGGATGGATTACTCCTTGTTAGAATAAATGAAGGTTGGAAAGGAAATGGTATACAGATTGATAATAGTCTACGTGTAACGTATAAGAGTGGGTAGACTGTGGTATTGGTTTTCTTTTGCGTATAATTTGAAGCTCACGCTACTGCTCTTAGCATCCATATAGCTGGCAGAAGTTACTGTATGGTTGTGAAGACGTCTCGGTTGTTACTGGATAATTAAAACTTCTGCGGCGATAAACCCTTGGGTACCTTTTTCGTTAACTGAGTTACCGCCGAACTCCAAAAAAACGATTTTTTTTTAATCGGACCAGATTCCGTTGGCTTTCTTCTCAACGCTGTTTGAATGTCATTAGCCTCCAGGCTGCTTCACAAGTCCCAAGATTCTACCAGACTTGCTGCAGAACTTCGTGTGCAGTCATCACGAACGCGTTCAACTCCGCGCCGTGGAAATACATACTAAAAGAACGGAAGGGCATAGCAAGATATCTATTATTAGAAATAAGTAGCGGCTAAAAATAGCCTACGCGAACGACCTGGCCATTGTGGTCTCGGACAACAACGATGAAGAGGACTAATTTACAAGAACAAGGAGACCATAGAAGATGTGTGTTGATAGCTTGAAAAAAGTTTAAGTTGCCACATTATCGAACCGAGGCCGTGCTTCTTACCAGACGACGAGCCGTAGAGGGAATAACATTTCACTTCCAGAGAACCCAAATCTGGCTGGTTAGAAGAATAACCTTCTTTACCTACATGGAGACAACCGTCATAAGAGTTATAGAAACGTTGTCAACATTAGCACGGCTTATGTCAAACATGAACGGCTCTAAAAGTAGTAAAAGAGTCTATAGACTGGCGGAGGTTAGAATATCCGCCGTTTATAGAACGATTTAGGCTGACGAGGTAGGGTTATGGCGGATACACTACGAGTTCCTGGCCACCGAGAGGGAAGAGATATACCAAGAAGAAAATAAACAATTGCCAGAATATTTGGGATGAATCCTAGAAAGCTCGCTGGACAAAGATATTGATTCTGGAGTTGGAGAAGAAATGGACCATTATCGAGAAGTTCATTGTGGTGGTCATGAAATGATTACTAGAACATGAACGAACCAAACAAGAACAAGCATAAATGAAAGCAGAATGACACAGCATATATCCCATGTATGCTTGAGAGGCTGCGAGGAAAGGAGGAGGGGTTTTAATCGGTAAATATCCGGCACTACCTAAAGAGGACTGAAAGTGTTCTCTTCTCTGGAGAACTCCGTGGGGCAGTATTCCAACCTCCCCTCCATTACTTTCCCGGAGCTGGGCTTCGAACATCATTATTCATGGAGGTTATGGTTTCGAGCTGTAAGTTAGCTTTACCTTTAGAATTTTTTACATTCTGTATTGAACAACCTAATATCAGAATAGTAAAGGACATGCTATATAATATTAATTTTCAAGGAAAGAGGAAGAAGTGACCAAAACAATTACATAGAATTAAGTACCAACGAAGCTTTGAGTAACTACACTGTGGGAGGCTACAGATCTTTTGTCTCAGTTATACAGGCTCTTCGTTGAGAAAAAGCTTGATTTTGACCAACCAACAGATCAAACTTGGTTCCCGCTCTAGATTTGGTACCAATGACTTGACTGAAAATATCATTGAATACAATAGACCCCTAACATTCGCGGACTTCCAGAAAGTATTAGACACCACAGAAAAGACAATAATGTAAGGAGCCGCACAATGTGCTGATGATTATAGATATACCCGCCCAATTCGCATTTTTTACAAGACCTTCACAGCTAGCACACAACTCCATGGAGGGACTAGGAAGTTGCCAGAAAGGGGAGTTTCAGACGAGGAAATCCTGTCACCAAAGCTTTCATAGTAATTAATTTGGCATTTTAAAACCCTCCTGACCCAACAAAGGTGTTAATATTGGTGGGAAAGAATATCCTTCATCGTCCAATGCAACTAGAAACTATGAAACGGCAGAGAAATACAAGGATAGAGATACTGTTCTACATGATATGAAGGTACATAGAGCCACCAAGCAAACGAAATTAAAAAGATAGGTCTACGATGGACAGCATACGGAAGATTGATAAACATGTTCAAGACCAAGTTTAGTCTTAGCCTCAAGAAGGAAGTCACACAATGAATAGTTCTTTAATAACTGTTGATCACTTGTTTATTACTAGTCAATATCACTTTCTGTAGGAGGTGATAGGTAGACGTCTTGAGGAAGTCGTCGTTTTAGCCTGGCGTGTAGTTTTCTATGTCCCAGTTTGTAAAAGGTTGCGCCTGAGCAATTTTTGAGGTTTTGATGAAACTTTTTGGTTAATGGGGTATAACACTGCATTGGGCCAGCACAAGATATTTACAGATAAAAAAAATGGAGGGGTTTACTGTGAGAGTAAGGCTACTCGACCGGATCGGAAACAAGGAAATCCGTATAAAAATTGCGGTCTCCAACATGTAGACATAGTTAGAGCTTTAAAATGAAAGCTTCCAGGACCTCGGCGAAAATTAGGGACTACAGTTGGACAACAGAAGGACCCCCAACGCGTTGAAGAGATGATATAGACCGGGCAATGCGTGAGATTGGCACAGGGCAGAAACCCCAAACCCACTGGAGACGTTTAAGAGAGATTTCTATTTAGTAGTAGTAAATGTAAGAGGCTGGATGATGATAATGATATCACCAATAAAGAGCTAAGTGAAAATCCTAAACCGGCTTGAACATCTGATGCAAACGGAAGATAGCAGATAGCTCTCACAAACCTTTAGATAGATACTACCTAAAAAAAAAAGAAGACTTAGGTGGTAAAGGAGAGAACACAAGCATTGATGGAAGCACACGGATTAACTACATATAGACAAGTTTTAAGACAAATTGACACAAAATTATACTACAAAAAATGAGCAAAAAATCCTTTACCAATACCCTTCGAGTTTTCGAAATCTGAAAATGTAGAAAAACATTCAAGAGGGGTTCAAAAAATCATATCCCATTAAAAAAATGTACTATGGGAGGGGGGGATCGGAGCAACGTGGGGAAGTTGAAGTTAGGGACAACCGGGGGGAGCCCGATCCCGCATGTGTACATGCGCCTCCCTGTGCAATTCGCCTGTAACGAGCCAAATAAAAGCGGAAAGACCGCGCAATAAATAGAATTTACTGTGTAAGTGTTTGTGTGCAATGAGTCAGCGTAAAATCGCCTAGAGGTTTTGAGGCGTCACCGGTTGTTCCGTGACGTCATACACATTCTTGGAAAAATTCCATTCAAGGGATGACGTGATGCAGTTCAAGAGCTACGTCGCAGTCTTCAGCTGAGAGCTTAAAGTAACCTGATACAGAGCATGTTTGAAGTTTGAGTGATAAACGTTCGCTCCAAGCTGTGGGTAGATTGAGCCACCTTAAAGGAACGCGATTAATGCCGTCGATAGACAAATAAGTATGTAAGTGAAATAGTTATACCGGGAATTCAAAGTGAGTCCATTTAGCTGCATGTGCATCTTGCGTGGAGCTGGATTTCTATGCATAAGTGCGCGATGGCGATTTTTGATGCACCTTAATATTTGCGTAGAAAAGACAGTTATGTTAACGTTGCTTTATTGTTATTTAAATATAAGTGTATAAACCCGTGTAGCCACGAACCAATATATATCTGCGATTATTTGTGTGGCGAAATTGGCTTTTCTTGTACATATTGTTCGAAGTCGATTTCAGTTCTCGAGTTGCAGGTTGGGTTCCTGTTTTTGACAGATATTGACACTTCCTATCGACAAATTAACGTAAAAAGAAATATAATTTGTACTGAGATAGCTGGGTGAACAGCAAGGGAAAGTAATTTATAAAATATTGAAGCGTACGAGACGTCTCATCATAATTTAACGTCTCGAGCGATGGACCATAAGACACTCATTTCGTGATCTTCTGTTCCTTTATTTGAACTAATATATTTTGCTTCTTTGGTACTTAAAAGTATAGATGATACATTTTTTAAAACATTATATATCCTATACCTAACTTCGGTACAAGGCACAAGGTGCAGAAATTAAGTCATTTGATTTATAGTTTGAGCTATAGCAACTAATAACTTATCACAACAGCTATGAGGACATCCTAAGATAGAGAAGAGTGGATAAGGCTGATGGTGCACACAGTTTCGAGGCTAATTACGTAATGGGCTAGAACATATCGTAGGATATGGATATTTTACTTATGAACTTTAGGTTAAGCTACATGTATAATTAGAAAATTTCTCCCCGGAATTAATAAAACAAAAAATCGGCTAAGTAGTTGATATCGATTCCTGGCGATATTTCACATTTTTCTGCAGAAGTGGCACATTCGTGCGAGACGCTGATTTCAGAAGAGGGGCGCCAACGAGAGCCCTTTCAGCACTCTCAGGAGTACTTCAGGGACATGCTACCCATCCTTCCCAACTGTATATATACATCAATTTTCCTCAGGTTTCTGCAGCGACGTAGCTACGTCCAGAAAGGCGACTAAGTGCATAATGAACTGAGCCGGAATTTAATTACACTCGCAGTGTCACACTCAATGCTACTAATCCGTTTGATGAGCACGTGCGGCCGCAACTGATTGCAAACGACGCAAGGCACAACTATCGGAGCTGCGGCATTTCAAGTGCTCCCTCCGTGTTCGATACATTCCTGAAATGAGTTAAGGCCAACGCGCACTTGGGAGACGCGCGGAGCAGCGCGGCGAAGCGCGGCGAAGAGCCGAAGAGCCGTGCCAACGCGCACTTGAGAGCCGTTTCTGTCGACAACCGGGTTGGTGTTAACGGAATATTTTGTGGATTTGTTTGTGTTCGGTAGTTTTAATAAATAAAATGGATAGCTCGGACGAAGATACTCTAAATGTCTCTTTGCTTTGTGAAGAAGCTGAAAAGCTGGAAAAAAAGAAAAAAGCCGTTGTCAACTCCGAAGTCCTTTTCGATTAATTTCGACCAAGAGATCACTATGCAAAAAAACTACGTATACAACACGTTTTGAAAGTCCTTTTTTTCATTCATTTGCTTGATTAGCTCGAGCTTCGCCCTCGTTATCAAACTGCAAATTCATGAAAAAAGTATGACTCAAAACTAGTTGTACAATAGCAATTTGTACAACTAGTTTTGAAAGGAATTGATCGAGTTAACTTGTCAACCAGTGGCATTCTTCAATTTAAAAATAAACTACCAATCGAACGATTATTCTAGTGACAATATTTCGAGGAGCTTTATTTCAGCGATAATTTTTTCTGTAGGTAACAATTTTTTAATGAAAAATAATTTGGATTTTAGTTTTAGAAAAGGATACAATTCAAGGACCGCTAGTTTTGTGAATTTAAAATTTTAGTGTTAGGAATTTTTATTGACCATTTTCAATAATTGAAAAGTTAAATTGTCAAGACGAATAGGACTCTAGGTCAAAATATTGCCGGAAATGTTTGCTCTTCAGATTGTCTCGTTTCTGTTGCTTTAGAAAATAACGACTCGTGCAAGCACTCGTGGTTATTTTCATCGCCACAGAAACTCGTATCTGAATCGCAAAAATTATTGTCGGCAATATTTTGACTTCTTGTCCTATTATTACTGAAAATTAATAGCGAAATGCTGAATGTTAATGGAGCGGCGAGGCAGAAAGTGAAGTTTGCATCCAAATTATTTCAGTTATTTTATAATTCACATTATTTTGTATTTGTAGATTGTTTAAAAGAATGTTGGAAATCCCAATAACCTATAATTCATCAAATATCATGTCTGCTTAAAAACACATAAGCCCCCCCTGTAAAGATAATCCTTTGTCAGACGTCAATCAAACGAAACCAATGTTGCAAGCCACAATTCAGGTCACAGCATTTTATACGAATTTTAACGTTAAATGCGTCATGGGTTTGTAGTTAATTTCTATGAAAATGAGACAGTAATTTTAAATTTAAGACGAAATAGATGTTTCTAAGTAAAACAAGCATTTATGATTAAAAATATACTGCTCAACAAATGAACTGGACCACCCATAAAAATGTTATTATTGATTTTTATTGATTTTAAGACAAAAAGTCATTCTTTATAAAAAGTTCTGCTTTCAAGCTTCAACGAAAGACAAGAAAAAAATTCAACTCTTGCGTTTAGCGTCTGTCGGAATACATTCGGCTAGTTCCAACTGCTTTCGGAAAACTTCGTAAACCCCAATTCCGGCCACTTGGGTCGCAAGGTAACGCGCACTTGGGCGAAGCGACGCGCGGAGCGGCGCGGCGCAGAGAAAAATATTCTCTGGCAAGAATTCCGCTAGGGTAGCTTCGCTGCGCCGCGCCGCGCTTCCGTCAAGTGCGCGTTAGTAGGTAAGAAATACATTAAAGATATAACGGCTCGTCGCCGCGCTTCGCCGCGCTGCTCTGCGCGTCGCACAAGTGCGCGTTGGCCTTTAGGGTAGCCGCGGCAGCCCTGACACAGATATTCTTCAAACCGATTTCCTGGACTGTTTCCTAGCAAGATTTGCTAAATCCTATTGCGCGAGGATGCAGTGGCTGGCCTTCACCTATAAATTTCCAGACCCTCTGGGAGGCATTCTGCTTTTGGTGAAGAATTTAGTAACTGTGCGAAAATTAGATAAAGTTTTGTAGTTCAAATTTCTCTGGTTAACAACAGACTTTTTTAAATCTCGTACCACGAGTCCGCTAATCGCCGAGTCATAAAATAAAAATAGGCAACTCAAACAAAAGTCATGCCTGTTCAAATTGCTTTTGACCATACTTAATTTGGGTAAATTTTCCGAACAATATGTAACACTTAGGTAATTGTAAATATATCTTTGTGTAAGGAGCGCCTACAATAAAAGTCCAGTTCGGTAGGTCACGTTGAATTAGCAAAAAATAGCAAAACGGCGTACAAAATGAAATTGAAATAATATATAAATATTGTATCTGTATGTCATTAATTGTAATACAGTATTAGATCAGCTGTGTTCGTTTTCAGTGTGAGTTCGCGTAGGCTACAATTGCTATCACAAAAGGGTTTGACCTGCTTTTCTTGCTCGCACAACTTACTCCAACCCTGACAACCTTAAACATACCCTCAACAAGCCTCCGACGCTTCAGTAACTACCGAGCATATTAACCTGGTCCTACCAATCAATAAACTATGTAGGTACTCGGAACCAATTCTGAAAGTGCAATAATTGGACGACTTTAGATAATAGCATTAAGAATGTTGACAATATAACATAAGCAAAACAGTGCGGTAAGAACTATCTTTCTCTTTGTAGTGCCACGCCGAATACACACGCATTTGTTACTCTGTTATCGCCTTTCATATTTATGAACGGTTCGTAATTTTTTACATGCACGCGGCATTTTATAAGCTGGTGACAATGTAATCTCATTAATGCGTCAGCTGAACTCTCCAGGGCGAGCTACTCTATTAAAGTTAGTACTATCATTTTACATCATCAGGGTATCAATGCAGATGCCAGAAACCTAATATAAATAAATGTTATTTAACGTACAGCTAACAGTGTGTTGTACTAGACGACTGTTATCGTACATTCTCAATTGGTGCAAGTTGCGCTATAATTTAGCAGACGGGATTGTTAAAGTAACAGTTTTTTCTGGTATAGCTGTGCTGTTTCTGGGAATTAGCTCACTGAGTTGTGGAGCAGGTTTCTTATATTTATTTTGGTCGATTTTTAGGATATTTATAAAATCTGAAAGCTTAAGAAAAAGAAGGATTTACTCCCTAAGCCGTCGCCATCCTTTGTAGCGAGCAATTATTATGGCGTATTTACGTTAATCTAAGAGTGAATCTTCATTCTTTCTGGGCGGATTTTTCGTGATTAGCCAATTGTCACCTGGAAGTATGTGTTGCGACCTTTTGTTTCACGTGATTTGACAGGAAAGTACTGCGTGTATAGGTTTTCTTCGGCTATGCCGCATTTGTGCCTACTTCAATTATCATTCTGCTGTTTGGGAGGTCTGTCCCAAAACGTATCTAAGGGTAAAGCGCCGCTGCCCTACCTGCAGCTGTTGGATAACACAAGGTCAGAATTTTGTTATCTTCTGTCATATCCCTGATTGGTATTCAGAGCTGATTAGATATTAGGACTATAAAAATCGCTACAGCCCAATGGCGCTTGGTTCATTCGATCTCATAGACATCCAAACTCCAAATAAAAAACCCAGTGCGTTTCCTGTTACTTCAAAGGTCTCAGAGTCACAAACGTTCTATAACATATTTGCCACAATTCATTGAATTTAAAATCTACTAACTTGTTAAATTCATTTGTGTTTGAAATGTTGTTTCTTTGATAACTTAGTACTTGAAAACGTCTGTCTAATTAAACGACCATGTTTACTTATCGATTTAAGTAACTATTTTATGTATTTTGAGTTCAGTTAATGTTGTTTACGTAATTCTTAGGTTGGTAAACAGGTTCCAATTATTTTTAGAGCCCATGACGTTTGGCGAAGGCGTTAATTTTGTGTAGTTATGAATGCACTTTGTTATCTAAGCGTTTTTGTGAGAAGAGTCGAGCCCGCTGATTACGTTTAAGAATATATCACTATGAGAGTGTCTGAGACGATTATTTGATTCGTGTTATCTTCGCTCTTCGTATTAAAACTAATAATTAATTCCATTTTTTCATTTGTTTCTATACTTTACATCATGATTTTGCTGTGACAAACGTATATTTCATTATTTAATAATTTAATTTTTTGGATTGCAATGTTCATTATAAGAACCCATATAAATTTCCCAAGAAGAACACCTATATCGGAGTAACATTGGCAAATTATTGTGTGAATTAGGTACAATATTGTACATCTATATAGATCTATGATCAAAATGTGAACTTCCTGCAATACTTTTACAATATTGGCTATCAATATAAATTCTGTATAATTTCATTATATAAATTCAATATAGAAAATAATATGTTAACCAATATTGGCAACAAAATATTGATACAATAATGTAAATCTATATAGATCTGTGATCAAAATGTGAACTTCCTGCAATAATTTTACAATATTGGCTATCAATGTAAATTCGATATAGTTTTATTATATAAATTTAATATTGGTATAATACATTCATCAATATTGGCAAACAATACTAAAATCTATATAGAGCTATGCTCAAGTGGGAACTACGCAATGTTGAAATAATAATCATTGTATGTAATTATATCATATATATTCAATACTGGAAGCCAATATATTATAATAAATTGTTAACTAAATATTGGTAATTCGCGTAAATACAATTGTGGGTATGAATTAATCTATACAAAAAGAGAAAATCAAATAAAGGTACAGAACTGTAAAGATTCAAAGTAAACATATATTATAATAAAAATTATTCGTAACACTTATTTTCAATACGTATTTTTAAGAGCTAATATAAGTTACACTAATCACGACTTCTTAAATCAATTATCTAAAACAGAAATAAAACAGTAATCAATCACCCTAAAAAAATATCAGCCATTTGCGATTGCGTTTATTGGTGAAATGTTGATTAATTTAATTTTCATCGGAAATCTGAAAAACATGTTATTAAATAGGTACATTAAGACATATCACAACAAGCATATACCTGATGAGTTGTCTTAGTTATGCCAAACTTTCTGCCTCCATCTCTATAAGCAGCTGTTCCTAGGAAAAAACCGATATATTTTAAAATATCAACTTCTGTACCATGTTCGGACCTTATGAGCACTGCCTCTAAGATAATTATTAAATAACATATGTAAAATATAACTTATTTAATACTAACTAATCACAGATTGATAGATACTCATTAAAGAAAAACATTGATTCCTGCTACCTTTTCTTTATTGTTTTAATCTATCCTCCTTTCAATCTCTAAATATACCAATGCTATAAATATACTTCTGGAATAAGTAGTGAAATAGTATGTAACTATAAACAAAAAAGTTTAGTTACAAAATTAGTACAGACATTTATAGTTTACAACACACAGCATTAAAAGACCGGGAATCAGTTTTCAATAATATAGTGTAACATCAACATGTGAGCAAATGAAAACGAAATCAAGTGTGGCTTTGAAAAAATTACGTCATGTGATGTATTACTTCTGATGTTTTTAATTTAAAAATGACAGGTAAATGATGTTACAGATTATGCATACATGACAGTTATTATAATAGTCCATATCCAACATAATGTGAATTAACAATCGACATAAGTATGTTTTAATTTTCAAACAAGCTTGATTTCATTTTCGTTTGCTCAATTGTTAGTTATACTCGCGTATAGAAAACAAAAAAAATACTCTATGAATACATTTTGTAAGTTAGAATATGATTACCGTCCTTAAATCGAACATTTAGCTTTACTTAATAATAAAAAGTTGCTTTACTTACTTTTACGTTTGCATGCTGTATCGACAGTCAACAACGAATGTACCTACAGTAATTACAATGGCACTGGCACAGGCAGGAATAAAGATTAATAAATATGAAATTATGTATATAGACACAACGAAACAACGAGGCAATAGGTGATACGATTTTGTTGATAGTTTTGAGGCTGATGATGGTCTACAATGGCCGGCTGTTATTTTAGTCAGTGCATTCCTAAGCCTAAATCCTAACGGTTGCATTTTTCCCTTTCTCCTGTTCTGTGCGGACATCTGATTGTTCGGTTCAGTTTTTGAATATTTGCCATCTTCTATTGAAAGCGTGCACTTAACAAAGACAAGGAATATGGCACCGAGTGACGATTCGTACTTCGTATTTGATCGGGTGTCCTGTTCGGATCACCGAAGTGATAAACTATTACACAAAGCGCCCGTTCGTAGATCAGCGGTTAGAACGTTGTTTTAGTAATGAAATGTCCACAGGTTGGAATTGGACCGTCTGCGATTTTTTTTTCCGTTGCAAATTAACGTAATTCACGTTGCCAAGTGTTTCAGTATTATGGCAAAAATTAAAAATATTTACTTATTTTGTATATAATTTTGAACACTTGCTTTCTATATTAAAGACGTTAAAAACCTTCTGTAATTTTTTAATTTACAATTCAATTTTAAAAATGTAAAAACCATTTTAATTGGACTAAGCCTTCCTATGTGATGGGAATAAGAGCTAGTAGTAAATAATGATATGTAAATATTGTAAACCAGTATTGTATCACGAACATATTTATATAGCATATCTACATTGTCATCCTGATTGAAATAATATTTGTATTTATATAGATTCCAAGGTTGCATTCAATATTGCAGTGTTATATTGTAGCGATATATTGCTTATATTGAAAATCGAAATTCGCAAACTATATCAGTAACTATATTGTATTCATATAGATTATATGACAATATGCTATAAATAAATAATTGTATGAAAGTATTATAAAACAATATTGTGTCATTAACATATTTATATAGCATATCTATACTGGCATCATAATTGAATTAAATATTGTATTTATATAGATTCCAAGGCTGCATTCAATATTGCAGTGCTATATTGTAGCAATATATTGCTTATGATGAAAATCTAAATTGGCAAAATATATCAATAACTATATTGTGCTTATATAGATTACATTTAAATATGCAATAATTGTAAAACTATCATTGGGTAATCATAGATACAATATAGCGCTGCAATCTATTGGTAAATAATTGGAAAACAATATATACACTATATCGGTAGATTATTGACAATATTGAACAATCATTTAATATTGTGCCAAGTATTTGCCAACCGATTGCCAATACAGTGTTCTTCTTGGGTTGTATATAGGAGTCGCCTGACATTCAGTGTTGTTCGCATGTAGTGAACCCTTTGCAATTTTTATATTCATAATTTAACTTCAGAGTGACTGTGGAAGTTGTCTTTTGTAAAGTCTTCATAATAAAATTTTACTTGTGTTATTTTCTTTGATACGATCTACCAGTACCTTTTCGTGTTTGAATAAGTTGGTGTGAGATGGAGGCCTTCAACAGTAAGTGAAGTTCGTTTAGTTTGTTGGTTAGCCTGAAGTTATTGTTGTCGTTATACGGTAGCTGGCGCCCATATTATCTTTAACTATCTTTAACTAACGAATAGATTATATTTCTATTGCAGTTGTACTTCTGCTGGACCTAGTTTGAAAACCCAGTTGTAGGTTATGAATATTAGATAGACAAGGTCTCAAGTTATTGTGGATAACTTATAGAAAACTGAACAAAAATGAACTATTTTTAATAGGAATATTTATAATTTGATATGAGATGTTTGGACTACGTTAAAGTTGGAACACTAACAGCCAGTCTTATAAATCCCACTAATCTGACGTTAACTTTAATTCGTGGTTAAAATTAACAAAAGCGCGTCAAAACGTTAGTGCTTATGACATTTTATTCATTAGTAAACAAATTTTGATGTGCTTTTGTTTGTTTTAACAGCGAATTAAAGTTAACGTCAGATTAATGGCCTTTATAAGACTGGCTGTAAATGTTGTACCTAGATAATTAAAATATCACAACGTTCTTGTTAGCAAAATAAAATCGATAATTCATGTAAATAGAGCTTAAGATAGCCTTCTTGGCAAAAAAATCTTGAAAAAGAACATACAAATTATAAGAATAAAAACAAAGCTCGCATTTAACAATATTTCCTGAACATAAAGCAAAGCAACGTTCATATAGTAAATACATTTCTAAACTTCAGATACAGATACAGATTCGGCACACCTTAATAGTTTGGGTTCACCATATGAAATTGTTTCGTCCAATAGTATTGAAGATCGCCAGAGTCTCAAATTCTTTGCACCAACTGGGAAAAATACAGTATAACAAGATTGATACTACTCAAGTAAAGTAAAAAAATATGTAGGAACAAAACTTGACAATTTTACATCTGGTTATAAATTATAGGCCTATGTCGAATGTTTGAGACCAAATAGCAAAAACGAGCTATTGTGGCTAGTGCTACATAAATTAATGAGAAACTCGTCTTACAATTTCAATCAATATATCTGCAGAATTATGAAAATAAGAGCAATAATTTATCCGAATAAAGCTAAATACAGTCTCTTTGGTAAAACACTCACCAAAATTTAAATTTTTGGTGGTATAACGCAAATACAGAAAATTTGCACGCTGCCCGAATGAAGGGCGAAAAGTAGAAATTATATCAAAAGTCCATAAATGGTTTCAGTAGCAGTAAAATATTTTGACTTTCTAATTCAAATACATAAGAAAGCGCTTTTAAACATTATAGCACCCGCATCGCATGCCTTTCTGCATAAAAATCCAGATTTCTGCTTAAGAAAAAGTAAGGTTATGCTAATCTCAATAATACAAAGACTTCATCCTTAGTAAGATTAGTAACGATGAGTAATGAGGCCGAAGATGGCAACTGATCAGAATACGAAATAATGGAACAGTAAGAAACCATCAGCAAAAGCTTGGGGGAGAAATAAATAATAGGAGGTAAAATCCGGGAACGAAAAAAACAGGGAACTTGTTTTAGAGGAGAATAATATAATTTGCTGCTTTCAGACGCGATTTTCCTCATTTAAAAAATATAGGGCTTTTATTTGGTGATCGGAGCCTGCGGTTTCATCGGGCTTCGTTATTCAGCGTTTTAAGCAATCAGTTGAAATTAATATCGCATTTTTGGTAAGTGGATTGTAATTGGATCTCACTGCCATGAAGTTCAAGATGGAGCTGTTTAAATTTGGCTATTGCTTCTTCAATGCATGGCGTTGTTACTTATAACATTGGATAATTCAAGTCGTAGTTATATTCCTGTCTGTTTAAAAAAAGACTGCGGTAAACTTGAAATCGTCGACGTTTTCTGCAGCGGTTATTTAAAATGAACTTCAGCAATTACTTGTATAGTTATGAGGACGTCAATATCCTCAAAACTAGAGTTTAAACTGAACATGTTTTTTGTTAGGATTTTTAATAATTTAAAGTACTTGTTAATAAAAAATTGAGTTAAAACAGTTTTTTGGGATAAAACTGCATTTTATGTGACTCCTAAGTGCTGAAACAAGAAGTACAAGACCGATAATGCTTCGTTTAGTGATAAAAAGCAAGCTGTCATTCAGAAACAGCTGTCACTGCCTCACTGCAGAAAACGCACCAATGTTTTCTTCATGGCTTAGAAAATAACACAGCTACATACAGTAACACTTGTCTTAATCAGTAACTACTATATGATTTAAAATAATTCCTGCTTTTCGTGTTGTAGGAGTATATTAATTTAGAGTTTTAAACGCAAGAAAACCCATCTTTGTTATATCTTCGAAACAGAAAAGACTAATTCACAGAAAGCTATTACATTTAAACGTGTATATAATAATTTGTAAGTAATACTATCGAATGCTGCTGTTCAACTTACATTTCATTCTATTCTATGCAAACAAATAAGATGTTTGAGAAAATAAGAGCGCGCGGAATCGATTAGGGCGAAGTTTATGAAAACCCAATCTAGGTGGACATCAGCTCCTGCTAAAAAAGAGCCATTCACTGGCACGATTCACGCACCGCGCCGTAGTCGTCAAAGATGCCTCTCCTGAACATGACGCAATTATAAATAAGTTAATATTTATCGTATTAACAAATAAGTTCTTCGCACAATCGCAGGGTAGGTGCATATATTAGTGAGATTACACGTTTACTATTCTTGGCAATTAGAAAGTATGTGAATTCGGAAAACACTCGAAAAAATAAAAAATAGTATGCAATATATATAAATTATCAAACAAGTGAAATTAAAATTGGTAATCAAGTGATTGTTGATTGCGGGTTACCAAAATTGAAATTAATTCAAAATTTACAAGTAATCCCCAGTGCAGTTTTGAGCGTAGTAGGAAGCACAATGGTAGAAACTGCACCCTATGACCTTAAATTGTCGACAATTTGCGTCGAAAAACGGTTTGAATCGTAATCAAGCTGGAACGAATTCGTGCCACCAGGTGTTGTGACTTTATCCCAGCGTGCAACGCGCAGCTCCACAGATAGTGGATACCAATGCACGACTACTGCGTCTACCACGGTATTCGAGCTCAATCTTAATGTGGACAACATCGGGGTTACTTAAAAACGGTAAAGGAAGGAAGAGCCTGAAGATAATTTAACTGAATGGCAGCTTACGTTAAGATAGGAGTGCACACCTGAGGTGGCTTTACTTCCAAAATAGCATGAAAACCCCGAATTAAACAGGCAGGTGCAATTAGTCAGTAATGCATAACACTAAATCTGAACTTGGTTACTCGTGTTTGTAGGGATAAATCTGTTTTGTAAACGTCACTAATAGGAGCCCCAAAGCAACTTTTTCAAAAATTAGTAGTCTGTTCGTCTCTTCTTCAGTTAGTATCCAAGTCTCTGTTGCATATACTACTGTTGCTCTTATTATGGTCTTGCAGATTTTCAGTCTAGCTTTTCTAGAAAGATTACGAGGCTTATTTTTTGTAACAGATAATAGCCTCTGTTTCCTGCACATATTCTTGCTATCTGCTATAGTGTTACTTGTTTCCACCAGACTGCTCTCTACATACATCCTTCTACTTTTTCCACGTGATTACCCCCACCTTGTATCGCTTCAGGTTATCTCCTCCTTTCTTCCTTTTCTACAATTTTTTAACGCTGATTTTTAAAACTACTCTCTCCGCTTTATTTTATAATTCTGTAAACATTGTGAGCTCCTCTGTCGTTCTTGTCAGGATTACATCATCAGTATAAGCAAAATATGGTGTTGACCTATTATACAGTGATGCTTCAGGATTGTAGTTGATTGCGTGTCTCCCTCGTTGAGACTGTAGCGGAGCAATAAATCATAAAAGATCGTTGCCAAGAAGAGGAAACTCGCCCATAAAATTAAACAGTGCATGCAATAAAAATTCTTGAAGTGCGAGCAGTTAGCTTAAGTGCCATTTGAAAACTTTCGAGTAAAAGGGGTAAAAACGCCTGATGCCAAAAAGTTATTTGTACGGCGGAATACAAAAGAGAGAAACTCTCTAAACGTCCACGAGTTCCTGCAAACAAAAGCGAAAAGGAATTCTCAAATCTGACGAACACTTTTCTCAATAAGAAGCGAAAGTGGACGAACAATACGGCAGTAAATCTGCAGCTTCAAAAATCGAGAGTGAATGTCCAGTGGGTGCATCATAAACCTCCAAATCTTGTGCGCGCTAGTGAAAGTGTGTCGACCCTTCGTCCAATAGATACAATGCCATTGTTGTGACTAGAATAGGAAATCTTATGTAATTGTATGAAAATTGTATATATACGAAAGCGAGGAGCTTAAGGGATCATTGCATATCAGGTCTTCGCTTGTTAAACCACTTTGGTTAAACAGACACGCAAAGAGTCAGATCCTCAATGCGTTTACTATTAATCTCATACTTAGTGGAACATTTACTTTGAGTGTTTCCACGAGCCAAGTGTCAGATCCACAAACGCTCACATGTATGCTGATTAACAAGACCTATTCCATCCACACGTGTAATAGTATAGTAGCAAATCCGCACATTTAATTTTATGTCTGTAATCCGTTGCGTTAAATAAAGAATATTAAAAGTGGTATAGTTATTCGTGTGTAATTTCTAACGAACACCTTAACCACCCACTTTAAGACCTTTCTCGGTTTTAAATTCTTGTGACGTGTTTAACCCTAACTTTGTCTTACTTCGAGTGTATTGCAGTGGATCTTTGTCAACTTAATTAGTTCATCTGGGATCCCTAATCCCCTCATTGCTGCCTCTAAGTATCATATGCCTTTCGGAAATCTATGTACAGCTGATGCACATCGTGGTTGTATTTGTAACACTTTTCTAGGGTCTTTTTTAGTGTGAAAATATTGTTGATATACTCTTCCTGAAACCAGACTTTACTAAAGTTTTTCTGCTCTGTTCGCATCTTAATTTGTATTTTTTGCAAATTGAGCATATCAAACTACTGTTCCATTCTGATCGCATCATTTCCTTCTCCCATATTTCCGTTATCACCGTCCGTATCTTTCGGCAATTTTATCCCTTGCATATTTTATCAGCTCTGCATTTATTCCATCTTCCTCAGGTGCTGTGCTATTTTTTGATATCCTAAATTTAGTCTAATGTGGAAGCTTCAATATTTATTGGAAGCCCATATAATTTCATATGCTCAAACTCTCTGGTTTCGTTTTTCTTTTCTTCTAAATTTTCAAAATTTAACTTTTCTTTAGAGGACTCCTCGCATCTGTCCATGATTTCTCCTAATAGATTCCCTTGTTTGTCTTTAATATGCTTTGTTCTTGTTTGATATTCATTTTTCATTGTCTCTATCTGCTTTATTTTACATTCCATTTTCTTTCTGCGTATGTAATGTGCTTCTTTACTCGTGATTTAATAGTTTTCAACTGTTGGTCTTGTTGCTCTCTGCAGCATTTTATCTCTTACTTGTTTTTGTTTTATGCACTTCGATTCATTCTTCATCGTACCACTGATTCCATGGATTTTTTCACTTCAGATCTCTTTTGCTATATTGTTGATAATCATTTTTATTTCATGCCATTTATGTTTTGTGGTTGTCGTTTCTTCATTGTCATTTAACAGCGTATTATTTATCTTGCTACGATAGGCTTTGTGTTATCATCTTGTGCCTTTGATTCTGTATTTTACGATAGTCTTGTTTTTGCTGATTATTATGTACCTTTTTAAAGCTTCGTCTGTATGCTACCTTCACCAGGAAGCGAAATGCTCCGCGCCAGCTCCTAAGATTCTAATTATTATATCCATGTTTTCTTGTGTTGCCAGCTCTCTTTGTGGATGGTTTTATGCAGAAAGTATGTGCTTTTGATAATAATTATACCATTACTAATAGCGAAGTTTGTGAGTCTGCTGTCGTTTTAGTTACTCGTGGCATGCGTTTGCTATATAAACCTATTGATTCCTTAAATTGCATTTCTTT